>HG995353.1:8217027-9439527 GCA_905333045.1 Lysandra bellargus
ATACGGGGGCTCACTGACCTTCTGTTCAACTCGTTTACGTCTCGCTCCTGACGCTCTTGGCCGCTGCGACGCGAGGACTCGCGGTCGACGCGCTCCCGGCTGCTGGAGCGCAAGTACTCATGGTCGTCATGCTCGCGGCGTGGTCTACTTCTGCAGCGAGAGGACTCGCGGTGCGGCCTATTGCTGCGTCACGACGACTCGCGGCTATCACACTTGTGGCGTAGCCTGCTGCTGCGTCGCGGGGACTCGCGGCTGTCACGCTCACGGCGTGGCCTGCTGCTGTATCGCGAGGACTCGCAGCTGTCACGCTCGTGACATGGCCCGTTGCTACGGCGCACAAATCTGCCGCACTCTCGGCGCGGTGTTTGAAGTCTGCGTGGCCGTTTCTTGTCCTGACTACAGCTGCGACTTCTGTGTCTGTCGAGTCGGGACCTCCTCCCTTGTCGTAGCAAACGCTGATGTCCACGACGTCGGGGATGGTCGCTTTCATCACTCGAAGTAGACTGGCTTCTCCTGTGGTCCTCAAGTCGTCTCTTTCGCGATTCGTGTTCCATTGCGTCTCAAACACACAAAAAGTGGAATGCTTTAGTATATGATACCACTAAAAGAAGAGAAATACAGTTGAAGTTTTCAAATAAACAAAAGCAATTTTGTAGGCGTGTACGTGTCACTTCTGATATGTAATAAAAACTCTAGATCACAATTATAATACTTTATTTTAACAGACATCTTTTAATAATAATTATTAAATCACCTCCAACTAAGAGTAATTAACATTAGGTCTAACTCACTGTGAGCACGTTACATCAATACAGCAAATAATTATAATAAGTATAAGAAATTCTTAAAGTGACTTACCAGTATAACCTGCCGAGGTCAACGTTGATACCAGAATCCGCCAAATAGGGCTCAAACCCTCTATTTTATACCCAGGTATTCCCGCCAACCCCCGCCAATTGCTATCAACGTCGAACTCTATTGAGGGAAGTCAAATGCAACTTCCTTTTCTTTAATACATTGTTTTATTTTAACAGCACTAGAAAAAATCTTAACATACTCTCAATAAAATTACCCTTGAATAAAATTTATAGAAATTGCAATAAAGTATTACTTCCTTTTAATCAACAGTTTTACAAAAATCCAAAACAACCTTAATAAACATAGCATAATTATTCATCGTTTTATAATGACATTTGTTGATTTAGCCGTCTTATTTTAATTTGTAATCATTTACTTTACATTACATCCTGAGAATCATAAACTAAATGACTCCTAAAAAATATTGTTTTTAATTTTCAAATTAAACATTACATTTCTAAAATAAAATTGACCTAACACTCGGTTCACATTGCTAATAATAATTTTTCATCTTACAAATTATAACTGATTAAATCTTACTCTTTTATTAAACTGATTAAATATTACTCTCTTACGAGGTCTTCTCAATTACGCTGATCGTCCTTCAACCTCAATTACTTTACAAATTTTAAATCTCAATCATTTACAAGGTCTTCTCGATTACGCTGATCGTCCTTCAACCTCAATTACTTTACAAATTTTAAATCTCAATTATTTACAAGGTCTTCTCGATTACGCTGATCGTCCTTCGACCTGAATTACTATACAAATTCCAAATCTCAATCATTTACAAGGTCTTCTCGATTGCGCTGATCGTCCTTCGACCTTTATTCTTAAAAATGTAAAATTGGTGAAATCAAAATAATATTACTAAAGATAATTAATTCATTTATCATCAATACTGTTACTTTCATCAATACTATTAACATCATCAACATCATTATGTACATCAAGGGCAGCAATATTAACCCAAGGTAACATGCGACTTGCGGATACGACTGTTTTACGTTTGTTTTTACTACTAGTTAAGCCTGGAATTGTTATCTCATACCGATCATTTCCTAGCACGGAGACCACTCGAAATGGCCCTATATAAGGAGGAACCAGCTTTTTACTTTGACCGTCATTCTTAAAAGAGGTTTTTGTTATTTTTACTAAATCACCTTCATTGAAAATTCGTGCTGGGCGCTTGCGTTTATCATAATACTGTTTTTGTTTAATCTGTTCATTATCTATTCTATCCTTAACTTCATGCCTTATATCGGTAACGGCAGTATTATCACGAGTTTCAGATCGCACTTCATTAAGAATAGGTTCTATCTCACTATTCATACGGGTTCCAAACATTATTTCTGCGGGGGTTCTACCAGTAGTTCCACCTTCTCATCCCAACATCGCAATTTAAGTTTTGAGCTGTAAGAGCGTTAAGAACAGTCCTATTGTAGCGCTCTACCTGGCCATTCGATTGAGGGCTTGCCACAGCATTTAACACGTGTTTGATTTTCCTATCTGTACAAAACTCTTTGAATAATCGCGAAGTAAAACAAGTTCCCCTGTCACTTATTATGCGGTCAGGAGTTCTAAAAACATTAAAAATTTCATCCAAAATTGCAATAGCTGTTTTAGACTTAGTATTTCTTACTGGCTTAATAAAAGCAAATTTAGTAAAAGCGTCTATGATTAATAATATGTAAGAGTTTTGTTTTTTCGACTTTACGAAGGGGCCGAGATGGTCAATATGTAAGGTATGAAATGGATCTTCAATTTTAGTGATGGGGTGTAGTAATCCTTCAGAATTAGCCGATTGTTTTTTAGCATAAGCACATTGTAGACAGGCAGCCACGTATTTTTTTTATAAATTTTGTCATTTTTGGAAACCAATATGTCCCCTTTATTCGTTCCATTGTTTTATCTACTCCAAAATGACCAATATCATCATGGTTTAGCTTGCATATTTGCCATCTCGCTCCCTTTGGCACAGCCCATCTTAAATTATTCTTATCACCATCTATTACCTTGTAAATCCTATTATCTTTAATAACATAATTATCACTTATGTGTTTCACTTGTTCTGCATCTATTTTAGAAGTTAATATATCCCTAACTCTTTGTAGCTCTGAATCACCGAGCTGTAAATTTAATAGCCAATCTTCATTATTTATTAACATGACAGTAGGGTATTGTTCTAGCTCATCAGGAATTACTAAATCCGTTGGGTTACGTGACAGGGCATCTACATGTGACATACGAGTACCAGGGCGATATTCTACAGTGCATTGATATTCTTGTAATAACAACCACCAACGCGCTATTCTTGGAATAAGATCTCGTTTAGAGAAAGTAGTTCGTAGGGCACTACAGTCGGTAATTATTTTGAATTCTTTACCAATTAAATAAACCCTAAACTTTCTAAGGCAACAAATTAAGGCCAGGGTCTCCAGCTCGTAAGAGTGAAAATTCTTTTCCTCAGGAGAGGTTTGGCGACTGTAAAAAGCTACTGGTTTAAATGTGTCATTTTCTTTAAGCCGTTGCATTAAAATACCACCTACACCAATTTTGCTAGCATCAGTATGAAGTTGAAGTTTCAGCTGATGGGTCATAAATAGCTAAAATGGGTCTAGTAATAAGTCTACGCTCGAGTTCGTTAAAACAATTATTTTGTTTATCAGTCCAGACAAAATTGACATCCTTTTTTAATAATTTACTCAAGGGATAAGATAACTGTGCAAAATTTTGAATAAACTTGCGGAAGTAACTAACCAATCCGAGAAACTGACGTATACCGTGTTGATTTACAGGCTGAGGAAAATTTTGAACACTTTCTATTTTATGATTACCGGGCTGCACTCCTTCAGAGTTAATTTCATAACCTAGATAATCGATTCGGTCACATAAAAATTCGCATTTATCTAAATTAAGAATCAAATGGGCGTTTTCTAGTAAATAAAGGACGTGTTTTAATTTATCCAAGCAATCCTCAACATTCATGCCATAAATAAGAACATCATCTATGTAGGCAGTAGCTTTAGTAAATCTAGAAGAGCCTAACACCTTATTCATCATTCGTTGGAAAACTGCTGGTGCATTGGCAATGCCAAAAGGCATGCGGTTAAATTCATATTGTCCATCAGGCGTAACGAATGATGTAAGGTGTTTAGAATTTTAATCTACACAAAGTCTTTGCTTCCCGTTTTTCTTTTTAACTAGAACAATAGGGCTTGCGTATTCTGATGTTGAGTCTCTAATGATACCAGCCTCTAACATTTTGTCAATCATTTCTCTAACCTTTTCGCGTTCTGCATGGGACAGTCTATATGGTCTTTACACTACTGGTGTTTTACTATTTAGTTCTATATTCATTTCAGTTGCATTTGTGCATCCTAAATCCTGAAGAGACTTTGCAAAACAATGTTTGTACTCGTTTAGAATCTATAAGAGCTTAAGTTTATGTGTAGATCGTGGATGTCTATATTTGTAATATTGTTGGCACATAATTTGGAAGAAGACATAGAAGTAATGCAGTTAATCATTTCAACTGGAAAAGCTCGAGCGATAACTGTATTCTGAACAATATATTATTGACACAACGGTACAAGCCACCATTAACAATATACTGCTGAACCGGTTTACCTATTATTTTACTATCCAACAAAATATAACCATCGTAATCACCCTGAACCACAGCCTTAACAGATGAAATTCCAAAACGTGTAACAGTTTTCATTGTTCTATCACTTATTCCGTGAATAATACAGTCAACCCCACGTTTTCCCGTTATGTCACATTGATTTACAAGTGCTAATTTTTCATAAAAATAATTTTGTATCGATTCATTAAACCTACTTTTACGTCTAAGCATTTCTTCCAAGGATTGGCCATAGTTATATTCATGTGGGAATGCGCTAGTTAATTTGACTTGCCATTCGTCCCAAGTAAATAATATAGTACTAAGGCTTTCGTACCAACGCTTGGCCAATCCTTGCAATTTTTGCATAGCGAAATGGATAGTAGTCTTTTCATCCCAGCCATAGACAGCAGCGCATTCGTTAACCTTTTTTAGCCATATATCTATTCTTTGATTGTTAGATGACGGATCAAATTCCGGTAAAATATTTTTGTAATCATTACTTCTATTGGTGGCTGGTGTCTGTGGCTGCGAGGTAATCGATTGAATAAACTTTAAAACATCGTCCGTGGACATACGGGGGCTCACTGACCTTCTGTTCAACTCGTTTACGTCTCGCTCCTGACGCTCTTGGCCGCTGCGACGCGAGGACTCGCGGTCGACGCGCTCCCGGCTGCTGGAGCGCAAGCACTCATGGTCGTCATGCTCGCGGCGTGGTCTACTTCTGCAGCGAGAGGACTCGCGGTGCGGCCTATTGCTGCGTCACGACGACTCGCGGCTATCACACTTGTGGCGTAGCCTGCTGCTGCGTCGCGGGGACTCGCGGCTGTCACGCTCACGGCGTGGCCTGCTGCTGTATCGCGAGGACTCGCAGCTGTCACGCTCGTGACATGGCCCGTTGCTACGGCGCACAAATCTGCCGCACTCTCGGCGCGGTGTTTGAAGTCTGCGTGGCCGTTTCTTGTCCTGACTACAGCTGCGACTTCTGTGTCTGTCGAGTCGGGACCTCCTCCCTTGTCGTAGCAAACGCTGATGTCCACGACGTCGGGGATGGTCGCTTTCATCACTCGAAGTAGACTGGCTTCTCCTGTGGTCCTCAAGTCGTCTCTTTCGCGATTCGTGTTCCATTGCGTCTCAACACACAAAAAGTGGAATGCTTTAGTATATGATACCACTAAAAGAAGAGAAATACAGTTGAAGTTTTCAAATAAACAAAAGCAATTTTGTAGGCGTGTACGTGTCACTTCTGATATGTAATAAAAACTCTAGATCACAATTATAATACTTTATTTTAACAGACATCTTTTAATAATAATTATTAAATCACCTCCAACTAAGAGTAATTAACATTAGGTCTAACTCACTGTGAGCACGTTACATCAATACAGCAAATAATTATAATAAGTATAAGAAATTCTTAAAGTGACTTACCAGTATAACCTGCCGAGGTCAACGTTGATACCAGAATCCGCCAAATAGGGCTCAAACCCTCTATTTTATACCCAGGTATTCCCGCCAACCCCCGCCAATTGCTATCAACGCCGAACTCTATTGAGGGAAGTCAAATGCAACTTCCTTTTCTTTAATACATTGTTTTATTTTAACAGCACTAGAAAAAATCTTAACATACTCTCAATAAAATTACCCTTGAATAAAATTTATAGAAATTGCAATAAAGTATTACTTCCTTTTAATCAACAGTTTTACAAAAATCCAAAAACAACCTTAATAAACATAGCATAATTATTCATCGTTTTATAATGACATTTGTTGATTTTAGCCGTCTTATTTTAATTTGTAATCATTTACTTTACATTACATCCTGAGAATCATAAACTAAATGACTCCTAAAAAATATTGTTTTTAATTTTCAAATTAAACATTACATTTCTAAAATAAAATTGACCTAACACTCGGTTCACATTGCTAATAATAATTTTTCATCTTACAAATTATAACTGATTAAATCTTACTCTTTTATTAAACTGATTAAATATTACTCTCTTACGAGGTCTTCTCGATTACGCTGATCGTCCTTCAACCTCAATTACTTTACAAATTTTAAATCTCAATAATTTACAAGGTCTTCTCGATTACGCTGATCGTCCTTCAACCTCAATTACTTTACAAATTTTAAATCTCAATTATTTACAAGGTCTTCTCGATTACGCTGATCGTCCTTCGACCTGAATTACTATACAAATTCCAAATCTCAATCATTTACAAGGTCTTCTCGATTGCGCTGATCGTCCTTCGACCTTTATTCTTAAAAATGTAAAATTGGTGAAATCAAAATAATATTACTAAAGATAATTAATTCATTTATCATCAATACTGTTACTTTCATCAATACTATTAACATCATCAACATCATTATGTACATCAAGGGCAGCAATATTAACCCAAGGTAACATGCGACTTGCGGATACGACTGTTTTACGTTTGTTTTTACTACTAGCTAAGCCTGGAATTGTTATCTCATACCGATCATTTCCTAGCACGGAGACCACTCGAAATGGCCCTATATAAGGAGGAACCAGCTTTTTACTTTGACCGTCATTCTTAAAAGAGGTTTTTGTTATTTTTACTAAATCACCTTCATTGAAAATTCGTGCTGGGCGCTTGCGTTTATCATAATACTGTTTTTGTTTAATCTGTTCATTATCTATTCTATCCTTAACTTCATGCCTTATATCGGTAACGGCAGTATTATCACGAGTTTCAGATCGCACTTCATTAAGAATAGGTTCTATCTCACTATTCATACGGGTTCCAAACATTATTTCTGCGGGGGTTCTACCAGTAGTTTTTTGGATACTATTATTAAGGCCCCATTGAATTCTACCCACCTTCTCATCCCAACATCGCAATTTAAGTTTTGAGCTGTAAGAGCGTTAAGAACAGTCCTATTGTAGCGCTCTACCTGGCCATTCGATTGAGGGCTTGCCACAGCATTTAACACGTGTTTGATTTTCCTATCTGTACAAAACTCTTTGAATAATCGCGAAGTAAAACAAGTTCCCCTGTCACTTATTATGCGGTCAGGAGTTCTAAAAACATTAAAAATTTCATCCAAAATTGCAATAGCTGTTTTAGACTTAGTATTTCTTACTGGCTTAATAAAAGCAAATTTAGTAAAAGCGTCTATGATTAATAATATGTAAGAGTTTTGTTTTTTCGACTTTACGAAGGGGCCGAGATGGTCAATATGTAAGGTATGAAATGGATCTTCAATTTTAGTGATGGGGTGTAGTAATCCTTCAGAATTAGCTGATTGTTTTTTAGCATAAGCACATTGTAGACAGGCAGCCACGTATTTTTTTTATAAATTTTGTCATTTTTGGAAACCAATATGTCCCCTTTATTCGTTCCATTGTTTTATCTACTCCAAAATGACCAATATCATCATGGTTTAGCTTGCATATTTGCCATCTCGCTCCCTTTGGCACAGCCCATCTTAAATTATTCTTATCACCATCTATTACCTTGTAAATCCTATTATCTTTAATAACATAATTATCACTTATGTGTTTCACTTGTTCTGCATCTATTTTAGAAGTTAATATATCCCTAACTCTTTGTAGCTCTGAATCACCGAGCTGTAAATTTAATAGCCAATCTTCATTATTTAATAACATGACAGTAGGGTATTGTTCTAGCTCATCAGGAATTACTAAATCCGTTGGGTTACGTGACAGGGCATCTACATGTGACATACGAGTACCAGGGCGATATTCTACAGTGCATTGATATTCTTGTAATAACAACCACCAACGCGCTATTCTTGGAATAAGATCTCGTTTAGAGAAAGTAGTTCGTAGGGCACTACAGTCGGTAATTATTTTGAATTCTTTACCAATTAAATAAACCCTAAACTTTCTAAGGCAACAAATTAAGGCCAGGGTCTCCAGCTCGTAAGAGTGAAAATTCTTTTCCTCAGGAGAGGTTTGGCGACTGTAAAAAGCTACTGGTTTAAATGTGTCATTTTCTTTAAGCCGTTGCATTAAAATACCACCTACACCAATTTTGCTAGCATCAGTATGAAGTTGAAGTTTCAGCTGATGGGTCATAAATAGCTAAAATGGGTCTAGTAATAAGTCTACGCTCGAGTTCGTTAAAACAATTATTTTGTTTATCAGTCCAGACAAAATTGAAATCCTTTTTTAATAATTTACTCAAGGGATAAGATAACTGTGCAAAATTTTGAATAAACTTGCGGAAGTAACTAACCAATCCGAGAAACTGACGTATACCGTGTTGATTTACAGGCTGAGGAAAATTTTGAACACTTTCTATTTTATGATTACCGGGCTGCACTCCTTCAGAGTTAATTTCATAACCTAGATAATCGATTCGGTCACATAAAAATTCGCATTTATCTAAATTAAGAGTCAAATGGGCGTTTTCTAGTAAATAAAGGACGTGTTTTAATTTATCCAAGCAATCCTCAACATTCATGCCATAAATAAGAACATCATCTATGTAGGCAGTAGCTTTAGTAAATCTAGAAGAGCCTAACACCTTATTCATCATTCGTTGGAAAACTGCTGGTGCATTGGCAATGCCAAAAGGCATGCGGTTAAATTCATATTGTCCATCAGGCGTAACGAATGATGTAAGGTGTTTAGAATTTTAATCTACACAAAGTCTTTGCTTCCCGTTTTTCTTTTTAACTAGAACAATAGGGCTTGCGTATTCTGATGTTGAGTCTCTAATGATACCAGCCTCTAACATTTTGTCAATCATTTCTCTAACCTTTTCGCGTTCTGCATGGGACAGTCTATATGGTCTTTACACTACTGGTGTTTTACTATTTAGTTCTATATTCATTTCAGTTGCATTTGTGCATCCTAAATCCTGAAGAGACTTTGCAAAACAATGTTTGTACTCGTTTAGAATCTGTAAGAGCTTAAGTTTATGTGTAGATCGTGGATGTCTATATTTGTAATATTGTTGGCACATAATTTGGAAGAAGACATAGAAGTAATGCAGTTAATCATTTCAACTGGAAAAGCTCGAGCGATAACTGTATTCTGAACAATATATTATTGACACAACGGTACAAGCCACCATTAACAATATACTGCTGAACCGGTTTACCTATTATTTTACTATCCAACAAAATATAACCATCGTAATCACCCTGAACCACAGCCTTAACAGATGAAATTCCAAAACGTGTAACAGTTTTCATTGTTCTATCACTTATTCCGTGAATAATACAGTCAACCCCACGTTTTCCCGTTATGTCACATTGATTTACAAGTGCTAATTTTTCATAAAAATAATTTTGTATCGATTCATTAAACCTACTTTTACGTCTAAGCATTTCTTCCAAGGATTGGCCATAGTTATATTCATGTGGGAATGCGCTAGTTAATTTGACTTGCCATTCGTCCCAAGTAAATAATATAGTACTAAGGCTTTCGTACCAACGCTTGGCCAATCCTTGCAATTTTTGCATAGCGAAATGGATAGTAGTCTTTTCATCCCAGCCATAGACAGCAGCGCATTCGTTAACCTTTTTTAGCCATATATCTATTCTTTGATTGTTAGATGACGGATCAAATTCCGGTAAAATATTTTTGTAATCATTACTTCTATTGGTGGCTGGTGTCTGTGGCTGCGAGGTAATCGATTGAATAAACTTTAAAACATCGTCCGTGGACATACGGGGGCTCACTGACCTTCTGTTCAACTCGTTTACGTCTCGCTCCTGACGCTCTTGGCCGCTGCGACGCGAGGACTCGCGGTCGACGCGCTCCCGGCTGCTGGAGCGCAAGTACTCATGGTCGTCATGCTCGCGGCGTGGTCTACTTCTGCAGCGAGAGGACTCGCGGTGCGGCCTATTGCTGCGTCACGACGACTCGCGGCTATCACACTTGTGGCGTAGCCTGCTGCTGCGTCGCGGGGACTCGCGGCTGTCACGCTCACGGCGTGGCCTGCTGCTGTATCGCGAGGACTCGCAGCTGTCACGCTCGTGACATGGCCCGTTGCTACGGCGCACAAATCTGCCGCACTCTCGGCGCGGTGTTTGAAGTCTGCGTGGCCGTTTCTTGTCCTGACTACAGCTGCGACTTCTGTGTCTGTCGAGTCGGGACCTCCTCCCTTGTCGTAGCAAACGCTGATGTCCACGACGTCGGGGATGGTCGCTTTCATCACTCGAAGTAGACTGGCTTCTCCTGTGGTCCTCAAGTCGTCTCTTTCGCGATTCGTGTTCCATTGCGTCTCAAACACACAAAAAGTGGAATGCTTTAGTATATGATACCACTAAAAGAAGAGAAATACAGTTGAAGTTTTCAAATAAACAAAAGCAATTTTGTAGGCGTGTACGTGTCACTTCTGATATGTAATAAAAACTCTAGATCACAATTATAATACTTTATTTTAACAGACATCTTTTAATAATAATTATTAAATCACCTCCAACTAAGAGTAATTAACATTAGGTCTAACTCACTGTGAGCACGTTACATCAATACAGCAAATAATTATAATAAGTATAAGAAATTCTTAAAGTGACTTACCAGTATAACCTGCCGAGGTCAACGTTGATACCAGAATCCGCCAAATAGGGCTCAAACCCTCTATTTTATACCCAGGTATTCCCGCCAACCCCCGCCAATTGCTATCAACGTCGAACTCTATTGAGGGAAGTCAAATGCAACTTCCTTTTCTTTAATACATTGTTTTATTTTAACAGCACTAGAAAAAATCTTAACATACTCTCAATAAAATTACCCTTGAATAAAATTTATAGAAATTGCAATAAAGTATTACTTCCTTTTAATCAACAGTTTTACAAAAATCCAAAAACAACCTTAATAAACATAGCATAATTATTCATCGTTTTATAATGACATTTGTTGATTTTAGCCGTCTTATTTTAATTTGTAATCATTTACTTTACATTACATCCTGAGAATCATAAACTAAATGACTCCTAAAAAATATTGTTTTTAATTTTCAAATTAAACATTACATTTCTAAAATAAAATTGACCTAACACTCGGTTCACATTGCTAATAATAATTTTTCATCTTACAAATTATAACTGATTAAATCTTACTCTTTTATTAAACTGATTAAATATTACTCTCTTACGAGGTCTTCTCAATTACGCTGATCGTCCTTCAACCTCAATTACTTTACAAATTTTAAATCTCAATCATTTACAAGGTCTTCTCGATTACGCTGATCGTCCTTCAACCTCAATTACTTTACAAATTTTAAATCTCAATTATTTACAAGGTCTTCTCGATTACGCTGATCGTCCTTCGACCTGAATTACTATACAAATTCCAAATCTCAATCATTTACAAGGTCTTCTCGATTGCGCTGATCGTCCTTCGACCTTTATTCTTAAAAATGTAAAATTGGTGAAATCAAAATAATATTACTAAAGATAATTAATTCATTTATCATCAATACTGTTACTTTCATCAATACTATTAACATCATCAACATCATTATGTACATCAAGGGCAGCAATATTAACCCAAGGTAACATGCGACTTGCGGATACGACTGTTTTACGTTTGTTTTTACTACTAGTTAAGCCTGGAATTGTTATCTCATACCGATCATTTCCTAGCACGGAGACCACTCGAAATGGCCCTATATAAGGAGGAACCAGCTTTTTACTTTGACCGTCATTCTTAAAAGAGGTTTTTGTTATTTTTACTAAATCACCTTCATTGAAAATTCGTGCTGGGCGCTTGCGTTTATCATAATACTGTTTTTGTTTAATCTGTTCATTATCTATTCTATCCTTAACTTCATGCCTTATATCGGTAACGGCAGTATTATCACGAGTTTCAGATCGCACTTCATTAAGAATAGGTTCTATCTCACTATTCATACGGGTTCCAAACATTATTTCTGCGGGGGTTCTACCAGTAGTTCCACCTTCTCATCCCAACATCGCAATTTAAGTTTTGAGCTGTAAGAGCGTTAAGAACAGTCCTATTGTAGCGCTCTACCTGGCCATTCGATTGAGGGCTTGCCACAGCATTTAACACGTGTTTGATTTTCCTATCTGTACAAAACTCTTTGAATAATCGCGAAGTAAAACAAGTTCCCCTGTCACTTATTATGCGGTCAGGAGTTCTAAAAACATTAAAAATTTCATCCAAAATTGCAATAGCTGTTTTAGACTTAGTATTTCTTACTGGCTTAATAAAAGCAAATTTAGTAAAAGCGTCTATGATTAATAATATGTAAGAGTTTTGTTTTTTCGACTTTACGAAGGGGCCGAGATGGTCAATATGTAAGGTATGAAATGGATCTTCAATTTTAGTGATGGGGTGTAGTAATCCTTCAGAATTAGCCGATTGTTTTTTAGCATAAGCACATTGTAGACAGGCAGCCACGTATTTTTTTTATAAATTTTGTCATTTTTGGAAACCAATATGTCCCCTTTATTCGTTCCATTGTTTTATCTACTCCAAAATGACCAATATCATCATGGTTTAGCTTGCATATTTGCCATCTCGCTCCCTTTGGCACAGCCCATCTTAAATTATTCTTATCACCATCTATTACCTTGTAAATCCTATTATCTTTAATAACATAATTATCACTTATGTGTTTCACTTGTTCTGCATCTATTTTAGAAGTTAATATATCCCTAACTCTTTGTAGCTCTGAATCACCGAGCTGTAAATTTAATAGCCAATCTTCATTATTTATTAACATGACAGTAGGGTATTGTTCTAGCTCATCAGGAATTACTAAATCCGTTGGGTTACGTGACAGGGCATCTACATGTGACATACGAGTACCAGGGCGATATTCTACAGTGCATTGATATTCTTGTAATAACAACCACCAACGCGCTATTCTTGGAATAAGATCTCGTTTAGAGAAAGTAGTTCGTAGGGCACTACAGTCGGTAATTATTTTGAATTCTTTACCAATTAAATAAACCCTAAACTTTCTAAGGCAACAAATTAAGGCCAGGGTCTCCAGCTCGTAAGAGTGAAAATTCTTTTCCTCAGGAGAGGTTTGGCGACTGTAAAAAGCTACTGGTTTAAATGTGTCATTTTCTTTAAGCCGTTGCATTAAAATACCACCTACACCAATTTTGCTAGCATCAGTATGAAGTTGAAGTTTCAGCTGATGGGTCATAAATAGCTAAAATGGGTCTAGTAATAAGTCTACGCTCGAGTTCGTTAAAACAATTATTTTGTTTATCAGTCCAGACAAAATTGACATCCTTTTTTAATAATTTACTCAAGGGATAAGATAACTGTGCAAAATTTTGAATAAACTTGCGGAAGTAACTAACCAATCCGAGAAACTGACGTATACCGTGTTGATTTACAGGCTGAGGAAAATTTTGAACACTTTCTATTTTATGATTACCGGGCTGCACTCCTTCAGAGTTAATTTCATAACCTAGATAATCGATTCGGTCACATAAAAATTCGCATTTATCTAAATTAAGAATCAAATGGGCGTTTTCTAGTAAATAAAGGACGTGTTTTAATTTATCCAAGCAATCCTCAACATTCATGCCATAAATAAGAACATCATCTATGTAGGCAGTAGCTTTAGTAAATCTAGAAGAGCCTAACACCTTATTCATCATTCGTTGGAAAACTGCTGGTGCATTGGCAATGCCAAAAGGCATGCGGTTAAATTCATATTGTCCATCAGGCGTAACGAATGATGTAAGGTGTTTAGAATTTTAATCTACACAAAGTCTTTGCTTCCCGTTTTTCTTTTTAACTAGAACAATAGGGCTTGCGTATTCTGATGTTGAGTCTCTAATGATACCAGCCTCTAACATTTTGTCAATCATTTCTCTAACCTTTTCGCGTTCTGCATGGGACAGTCTATATGGTCTTTACACTACTGGTGTTTTACTATTTAGTTCTATATTCATTTCAGTTGCATTTGTGCATCCTAAATCCTGAAGAGACTTTGCAAAACAATGTTTGTACTCGTTTAGAATCTATAAGAGCTTAAGTTTATGTGTAGATCGTGGATGTCTATATTTGTAATATTGTTGGCACATAATTTGGAAGAAGACATAGAAGTAATGCAGTTAATCATTTCAACTGGAAAAGCTCGAGCGATAACTGTATTCTGAACAATATATTATTGACACAACGGTACAAGCCACCATTAACAATATACTGCTGAACCGGTTTACCTATTATTTTACTATCCAACAAAATATAACCATCGTAATCACCCTGAACCACAGCCTTAACAGATGAAATTCCAAAACGTGTAACAGTTTTCATTGTTCTATCACTTATTCCGTGAATAATACAGTCAACCCCACGTTTTCCCGTTATGTCACATTGATTTACAAGTGCTAATTTTTCATAAAAATAATTTTGTATCGATTCATTAAACCTACTTTTACGTCTAAGCATTTCTTCCAAGGATTGGCCATAGTTATATTCATGTGGGAATGCGCTAGTTAATTTGACTTGCCATTCGTCCCAAGTAAATAATATAGTACTAAGGCTTTCGTACCAACGCTTGGCCAATCCTTGCAATTTTTGCATAGCGAAATGGATAGTAGTCTTTTCATCCCAGCCATAGACAGCAGCGCATTCGTTAACCTTTTTTAGCCATATATCTATTCTTTGATTGTTAGATGACGGATCAAATTCCGGTAAAATATTTTTGTAATCATTACTTCTATTGGTGGCTGGTGTCTGTGGCTGCGAGGTAATCGATTGAATAAACTTTAAAACATCGTCCGTGGACATACGGGGGCTCACTGACCTTCTGTTCAACTCGTTTACGTCTCGCTCCTGACGCTCTTGGCCGCTGCGACGCGAGGACTCGCGGTCGACGCGCTCCCGGCTGCTGGAGCGCAAGGACTCATGGTCGTCATGCTCGCGGCGTGGTCTACTTCTGCAGCGAGAGGACTCGCGGTGCGGCCTATTGCTGCGTCACGACGACTCGCGGCTATCACACTTGTGGCGTAGCCTGCTGCTGCGTCGCGGGGACTCGCGGCTGTCACGCTCACGGCGTGGCCTGCTGCTGTATCGCGAGGACTCGCAGCTGTCACGCTCGTGACATGGCCCGTTGCTACGGCGCACAAATCTGCCGCACTCTCGGCGCGGTGTTTGAAGTCTGCGTGGCCGTTTCTTGTCCTGACTACAGCTGCGACTTCTGTGTCTGTCGAGTCGGGACCTCCTCCCTTGTCGTAGCAAACGCTGATGTCCACGACGTCGGGGATGGTCGCTTTCATCACTCGAAGTAGACTGGCTTCTCCTGTGGTCCTCAAGTCGTCTCTTTCGCGATTCGTGTTCCATTGCGTCTCAACACACAAAAAGTGGAATGCTTTAGTATATGATACCACTAAAAGAAGAGAAATACAGTTGAAGTTTTCAAATAAACAAAAGCAATTTTGTAGGCGTGTACGTGTCACTTCTGATATGTAATAAAAACTCTAGATCACAATTATAATACTTTATTTTAACAGACATCTTTTAATAATAATTATTAAATCACCTCCAACTAAGAGTAATTAACATTAGGTCTAACTCACTGTGAGCACGTTACATCAATACAGCAAATAATTATAATAAGTATAAGAAATTCTTAAAGTGACTTACCAGTATAACCTGCCGAGGTCAACGTTGATACCAGAATCCGCCAAATAGGGCTCAAACCCTCTATTTTATACCCAGGTATTCCCGCCAACCCCCGCCAATTGCTATCAACGCCGAACTCTATTGAGGGAAGTCAAATGCAACTTCCTTTTCTTTAATACATTGTTTTATTTTAACAGCACTAGAAAAAATCTTAACATACTCTCAATAAAATTACCCTTGAATAAAATTTATAGAAATTGCAATAAAGTATTACTTCCTTTTAATCAACAGTTTTACAAAAATCCAAAAACAACCTTAATAAACATAGCATAATTATTCATCGTTTTATAATGACATTTGTTGATTTTAGCAGTCTTATTTTAATTTGTAATCATTTACTTTACATTACATCCTGAGAATCATAAACTAAATGACTCCTAAAAAATATTGTTTTTAATTTTCAAATTAAACATTACATTTCTAAAATAAAATTGACCTAACACTCGGTTCACATTGCTAATAATAATTTTTCATCTTACAAATTATAACTGATTAAATCTTACTCTTTTATTAAACTGATTAAATATTACTCTCTTACGAGGTCTTCTCGATTACGCTGATCGTCCTTCAACCTCAATTACTTTACAAATTTTAAATCTCAATAATTTACAAGGTCTTCTCGATTACGCTGATCGTCCTTCAACCTCAATTACTTTACAAATTTTAAATCTCAATTATTTACAAGGTCTTCTCGATTACGCTGATCGTCCTTCGACCTGAATTACTATACAAATTCCAAATCTCAATCATTTACAAGGTCTTCTCGATTGCGCTGATCGTCCTTCGACCTTTATTCTTAAAAATGTAAAATTGGTGAAATCAAAATAATATTACTAAAGATAATTAATTCATTTATCATCAATACTGTTACTTTCATCAATACTATTAACATCATCAACATCATTATGTACATCAAGGGCAGCAATATTAACCCAAGGTAACATGCGACTTGCGGATACGACTGTTTTACGTTTGTTTTTACTACTAGCTAAGCCTGGAATTGTTATCTCATACCGATCATTTCCTAGCACGGAGACCACTCGAAATGGCCCTATATAAGGAGGAACCAGCTTTTTACTTTGACCGTCATTCTTAAAAGAGGTTTTTGTTATTTTTACTAAATCACCTTCATTGAAAATTCGTGCTGGGCGCTTGCGTTTATCATAATACTGTTTTTGTTTAATCTGTTCATTATCTATTCTATCCTTAACTTCATGCCTTATATCGGTAACGGCAGTATTATCACGAGTTTCAGATCGCACTTCATTAAGAATAGGTTCTATCTCACTATTCATACGGGTTCCAAACATTATTTCTGCGGGGGTTCTACCAGTAGTTTTTTGGATACTATTATTAAGGCCCCATTGAATTCTACCCACCTTCTCATCCCAACATCGCAATTTAAGTTTTGAGCTGTAAGAGCGTTAAGAACAGTCCTATTGTAGCGCTCTACCTGGCCATTCGATTGAGGGCTTGCCACAGCATTTAACACGTGTTTGATTTTCCTATCTGTACAAAACTCTTTGAATAATCGCGAAGTAAAACAAGTTCCCCTGTCACTTATTATGCGGTCAGGAGTTCTAAAAACATTAAAAATTTCATCCAAAATTGCAATAGCTGTTTTAGACTTAGTATTTCTTACTGGCTTAATAAAAGCAAATTTAGTAAAAGCGTCTATGATTAATAATATGTAAGAGTTTTGTTTTTTCGACTTTACGAAGGGGCCGAGATGGTCAATATGTAAGGTATGAAATGGATCTTCAATTTTAGTGATGGGGTGTAGTAATCCTTCAGAATTAGCTGATTGTTTTTTAGCATAAGCACATTGTAGACAGGCAGCCACGTATTTTTTTTATAAATTTTGTCATTTTTGGAAACCAATATGTCCCCTTTATTCGTTCCATTGTTTTATCTACTCCAAAATGACCAATATCATCATGGTTTAGCTTGCATATTTGCCATCTCGCTCCCTTTGGCACAGCCCATCTTAAATTATTCTTATCACCATCTATTACCTTGTAAATCCTATTATCTTTAATAACAATTATCACTTATGTGTTTCACTTGTTCTGCATCTATTTTAGAAGTTAATATATCCCTAACTCTTTGTAGCTCTGAATCACCGAGCTGTAAATTTAATAGCCAATCTTCATTATTTAATAACATGACAGTAGGGTATTGTTCTAGCTCATCAGGAATTACTAAATCCGTTGGGTTACGTGACAGGGCATCTACATGTGACATACGAGTACCAGGGCGATATTCTACAGTGCATTGATATTCTTGTAATAACAACCACCAACGCGCTATTCTTGGAATAAGATCTCGTTTAGAGAAAGTAGTTCGTAGGGCACTACAGTCGGTAATTATTTTGAATTCTTTACCAATTAAATAAACCCTAAACTTTCTAAGGCAACAAATTAAGGCCAGGGTCTCCAGCTCGTAAGAGTGAAAATTCTTTTCCTCAGGAGAGGTTTGGCGACTGTAAAAAGCTACTGGTTTAAATGTGTCATTTTCTTTAAGCCGTTGCATTAAAATACCACCTACACCAATTTTGCTAGCATCAGTATGAAGTTGAAGTTTCAGCTGATGGGTCATAAATAGCTAAAATGGGTCTAGTAATAAGTCTACGCTCGAGTTCGTTAAAACAATTATTTTGTTTATCAGTCCAGACAAAATTGAAATCCTTTTTTAATAATTTACTCAAGGGATAAGATAACTGTGCAAAATTTTGAATAAACTTGCGGAAGTAACTAACCAATCCGAGAAACTGACGTATACCGTGTTGATTTACAGGCTGAGGAAAATTTTGAACACTTTCTATTTTATGATTACCGGGCTGCACTCCTTCAGAGTTAATTTCATAACCTAGATAATCGATTCGGTCACATAAAAATTCGCATTTATCTAAATTAAGAGTCAAATGGGCGTTTTCTAGTAAATAAAGGACGTGTTTTAATTTATCCAAGCAATCCTCAACATTCATGCCATAAATAAGAACATCATCTATGTAGGCAGTAGCTTTAGTAAATCTAGAAGAGCCTAACACCTTATTCATCATTCGTTGGAAAACTGCTGGTGCATTGGCAATGCCAAAAGGCATGCGGTTAAATTCATATTGTCCATCAGGCGTAACGAATGATGTAAGGTGTTTAGAATTTTAATCTACACAAAGTCTTTGCTTCCCGTTTTTCTTTTTAACTAGAACAATAGGGCTTGCGTATTCTGATGTTGAGTCTCTAATGATACCAGCCTCTAACATTTTGTCAATCATTTCTCTAACCTTTTCGCGTTCTGCATGGGACAGTCTATATGGTCTTTACACTACTGGTGTTTTACTATTTAGTTCTATATTCATTTCAGTTGCATTTGTGCATCCTAAATCCTGAAGAGACTTTGCAAAACAATGTTTGTACTCGTTTAGAATCTGTAAGAGCTTAAGTTTATGTGTAGATCGTGGATGTCTATATTTGTAATATTGTTGGCACATAATTTGGAAGAAGACATAGAAGTAATGCAGTTAATCATTTCAACTGGAAAAGCTCGAGCGATAACTGTATTCTGAACAATATATTATTGACACAACGGTACAAGCCACCATTAACAATATACTGCTGAACCGGTTTACCTATTATTTTACTATCCAACAAAATATAACCATCGTAATCACCCTGAACCACAGCCTTAACAGATGAAATTCCAAAACGTGTAACAGTTTTCATTGTTCTATCACTTATTCCGTGAATAATACAGTCAACCCCACGTTTTCCCGTTATGTCACATTGATTTACAAGTGCTAATTTTTCATAAAAATAATTTTGTATCGATTCATTAAACCTACTTTTACGTCTAAGCATTTCTTCCAAGGATTGGCCATAGTTATATTCATGTGGGAATGCGCTAGTTAATTTGACTTGCCATTCGTCCCAAGTAAATAATATAGTACTAAGGCTTTCGTACCAACGCTTGGCCAATCCTTGCAATTTTTGCATAGCGAAATGGATAGTAGTCTTTTCATCCCAGCCATAGACAGCAGCGCATTCGTTAACCTTTTTTAGCCATATATCTATTCTTTGATTGTTAGATGACGGATCAAATTCCGGTAAAATATTTTTGTAATCATTACTTCTATTGGTGGCTGGTGTCTGTGGCTGCGAGGTAATCGATTGAATAAACTTTAAAACATCGTCCGTGGACATACGGGGGCTCACTGACCTTCTGTTCAACTCGTTTACGTCTCGCTCCTGACGCTCTTGGCCGCTGCGACGCGAGGACTCGCGGTCGACGCGCTCCCGGCTGCTGGAGCGCAAGTACTCATGGTCGTCATGCTCGCGGCGTGGTCTACTTCTGCAGCGAGAGGACTCGCGGTGCGGCCTATTGCTGCGTCACGACGACTCGCGGCTATCACACTTGTGGCGTAGCCTGCTGCTGCGTCGCGGGGACTCGCGGCTGTCACGCTCACGGCGTGGCCTGCTGCTGTATCGCGAGGACTCGCAGCTGTCACGCTCGTGACATGGCCCGTTGCTACGGCGCACAAATCTGCCGCACTCTCGGCGCGGTGTTTGAAGTCTGCGTGGCCGTTTCTTGTCCTGACTACAGCTGCGACTTCTGTGTCTGTCGAGTCGGGACCTCCTCCCTTGTCGTAGCAAACGCTGATGTCCACGACGTCGGGGATGGTCGCTTTCATCACTCGAAGTAGACTGGCTTCTCCTGTGGTCCTCAAGTCGTCTCTTTCGCGATTCGTGTTCCATTGCGTCTCAAACACACAAAAAGTGGAATGCTTTAGTATATGATACCACTAAAAGAAGAGAAATACAGTTGAAGTTTTCAAATAAACAAAAGCAATTTTGTAGGCGTGTACGTGTCACTTCTGATATGTAATAAAAACTCTAGATCACAATTATAATACTTTATTTTAACAGACATCTTTTAATAATAATTATTAAATCACCTCCAACTAAGAGTAATTAACATTAGGTCTAACTCACTGTGAGCACGTTACATCAATACAGCAAATAATTATAATAAGTATAAGAAATTCTTAAAGTGACTTACCAGTATAACCTGCCGAGGTCAACGTTGATACCAGAATCCGCCAAATAGGGCTCAAACCCTCTATTTTATACCCAGGTATTCCCGCCAACCCCCGCCAATTGCTATCAACGTCGAACTCTATTGAGGGAAGTCAAATGCAACTTCCTTTTCTTTAATACATTGTTTTATTTTAACAGCACTAGAAAAAATCTTAACATACTCTCAATAAAATTACCCTTGAATAAAATTTATAGAAATTGCAATAAAGTATTACTTCCTTTTAATCAACAGTTTTACAAAAATCCAAAAACAACCTTAATAAACATAGCATAATTATTCATCGTTTTATAATGACATTTGTTGATTTTAGCCGTCTTATTTTAATTTGTAATCATTTACTTTACATTACATCCTGAGAATCATAAACTAAATGACTCCTAAAAAATATTGTTTTTAATTTTCAAATTAAACATTACATTTCTAAAATAAAATTGACCTAACACTCGGTTCACATTGCTAATAATAATTTTTCATCTTACAAATTATAACTGATTAAATCTTACTCTTTTATTAAACTGATTAAATATTACTCTCTTACGAGGTCTTCTCAATTACGCTGATCGTCCTTCAACCTCAATTACTTTACAAATTTTAAATCTCAATCATTTACAAGGTCTTCTCGATTACGCTGATCGTCCTTCAACCTCAATTACTTTACAAATTTTAAATCTCAATTATTTACAAGGTCTTCTCGATTACGCTGATCGTCCTTCGACCTGAATTACTATACAAATTCCAAATCTCAATCATTTACAAGGTCTTCTCGATTGCGCTGATCGTCCTTCGACCTTTATTCTTAAAAATGTAAAATTGGTGAAATCAAAATAATATTACTAAAGATAATTAATTCATTTATCATCAATACTGTTACTTTCATCAATACTATTAACATCATCAACATCATTATGTACATCAAGGGCAGCAATATTAACCCAAGGTAACATGCGACTTGCGGATACGACTGTTTTACGTTTGTTTTTACTACTAGTTAAGCCTGGAATTGTTATCTCATACCGATCATTTCCTAGCACGGAGACCACTCGAAATGGCCCTATATAAGGAGGAACCAGCTTTTTACTTTGACCGTCATTCTTAAAAGAGGTTTTTGTTATTTTTACTAAATCACCTTCATTGAAAATTCGTGCTGGGCGCTTGCGTTTATCATAATACTGTTTTTGTTTAATCTGTTCATTATCTATTCTATCCTTAACTTCATGCCTTATATCGGTAACGGCAGTATTATCACGAGTTTCAGATCGCACTTCATTAAGAATAGGTTCTATCTCACTATTCATACGGGTTCCAAACATTATTTCTGCGGGGGTTCTACCAGTAGTTTTTTGGATACTATTATTAAGGCCCCATTGAATTCTACCCACCTTCTCATCCCAACATCGCAATTTAAGTTTTGAGCTGTAAGAGCGTTAAGAACAGTCCTATTGTAGCGCTCTACCTGGCCATTCGATTGAGGGCTTGCCACAGCATTTAACACGTGTTTGATTTTCCTATCTGTACAAAACTCTTTGAATAATCGCGAAGTAAAACAAGTTCCCCTGTCACTTATTATGCGGTCAGGAGTTCTAAAAACATTAAAAATTTCATCCAAAATTGCAATAGCTGTTTTAGACTTAGTATTTCTTACTGGCTTAATAAAAGCAAATTTAGTAAAAGCGTCTATGATTAATAATATGTAAGAGTTTTGTTTTTTCGACTTTACGAAGGGGCCGAGATGGTCAATATGTAAGGTATGAAATGGATCTTCAATTTTAGTGATGGGGTGTAGTAATCCTTCAGAATTAGCTGATTGTTTTTTAGCATAAGCACATTGTAGACAGGCAGCCACGTATTTTTTTTATAAATTTTGTCATTTTTGGAAACCAATATGTCCCCTTTATTCGTTCCATTGTTTTATCTACTCCAAAATGACCAATATCATCATGGTTTAGCTTGCATATTTGCCATCTCGCTCCCTTTGGCACAGCCCATCTTAAATTATTCTTATCACCATCTATTACCTTGTAAATCCTATTATCTTTAATAACATAATTATCACTTATGTGTTTCACTTGTTCTGCATCTATTTTAGAAGTTAATATATCCCTAACTCTTTGTAGCTCTGAATCACCGAGCTGTAAATTTAATAGCCAATCTTCATTATTTAATAACATGACAGTAGGGTATTGTTCTAGCTCATCAGGAATTACTAAATCCGTTGGGTTACGTGACAGGGCATCTACATGTGACATACGAGTACCAGGGCGATATTCTACAGTGCATTGATATTCTTGTAATAACAACCACCAACGCGCTATTCTTGGAATAAGATCTCGTTTAGAGAAAGTAGTTCGTAGGGCACTACAGTCGGTAATTATTTTGAATTCTTTACCAATTAAATAAACCCTAAACTTTCTAAGGCAACAAATTAAGGCCAGGGTCTCCAGCTCGTAAGAGTGAAAATTCTTTTCCTCAGGAGAGGTTTGGCGACTGTAAAAAGCTACTGGTTTAAATGTGTCCTTTTCTTTAAGCCGTTGCATTAAAATACCACCTACACCAATTTTGCTAGCATCAGTATGAAGTTGAAGTTTCAGCTGATGGGTCATAAATAGCTAAAATGGGTCTAGTAATAAGTCTACGCTCGAGTTCGTTAAAACAATTATTTTGTTTATCAGTCCAGACAAAATTGACATCCTTTTTTAATAATTTACTCAAGGGATAAGATAACTGTGCAAAATTTTGAATAAACTTGCGGAAGTAACTAACCAATCCGAGAAACTGACGTATACCGTGTTGATTTACAGGCTGAGGAAAATTTTGAACACTTTCTATTTTATGATTACCGGGCTGCACTCCTTCAGAGTTAATTTCATAACCTAGATAATCGATTCGGTCACATAAAAATTCGCATTTATCTAAATTAAGAGTCAAATGGGCGTTTTCTAGTAAATAAAGGACGTGTTTTAATTTATCCAAGCAATCCTCAACATTCATGCCATAAATAAGAACATCATCTATGTAGGCAGTAGCTTTAGTAAATCTAGAAGAGCCTAACACCTTATTCATCATTCGTTGGAAAACTGCTGGTGCATTGGCAATGCCAAAAGGCATGCGGTTAAATTCATATTGTCCATCAGGCGTAACGAATGATGTAAGGTGTTTAGAATTTTAATCTACACAAAGTCTTTGCTTCCCGTTTTTCTTTTTAACTAGAACAATAGGGCTTGCGTATTCTGATGTTGAGTCTCTAATGATACCAGCCTCTAACATTTTGTCAATCATTTCTCTAACCTTTTCGCGTTCTGCATGGGACAGTCTATATGGTCTTTACACTACTGGTGTTTTACTATTTAGTTCTATATTCATTTCAGTTGCATTTGTGCATCCTAAATCCTGAAGAGACTTTGCAAAACAATGTTTGTACTCGTTTAGAATCTATAAGAGCTTAAGTTTATGTGTAGATCGTGGATGTCTATATTTGTAATATTGTTGGCACATAATTTGGAAGAAGACATAGAAGTAATGCAGTTAATCATTTCAACTGGAAAAGCTCGAGCGATAACTGTATTCTGAACAATATATTATTGACACAACGGTACAAGCCACCATTAACAATATACTGCTGAACCGGTTTACCTATTATTTTACTATCCAACAAAATATAACCATCGTAATCACCCTGAACCACAGCCTTAACAGATGAAATTCCAAAACGTGTAACAGTTTTCATTGTTCTATCACTTATTCCGTGAATAATACAGTCAACCCCACGTTTTCCCGTTATGTCACATTGATTTACAAGTGCTAATTTTTCATAAAAATAATTTTGTATCGATTCATTAAACCTACTTTTACGTCTAAGCATTTCTTCCAAGGATTGGCCATAGTTATATTCATGTGGGAATGCGCTAGTTAATTTGACTTGCCATTCGTCCCAAGTAAATAATATAGTACTAAGGCTTTCGTACCAACGCTTGGCCAATCCTTGCAATTTTTGCATAGCGAAATGGATAGTAGTCTTTTCATCCCAGCCATAGACAGCAGCGCATTCGTTAACCTTTTTTAGCCATATATCTATTCTTTGATTGTTAGATGACGGATCAAATTCCGGTAAAATATTTTTGTAATCATTACTTCTATTGGTGGCTGGTGTCTGTGGCTGCGAGGTAATCGATTGAATAAACTTTAAAACATCGTCCGTGGACATACGGGGGCTCACTGACCTTCTGTTCAACTCGTTTACGTCTCGCTCCTGACGCTCTTGGCCGCTGCGACGCGAGGACTCGCGGTCGACGCGCTCCCGGCTGCTGGAGCGCAAGTACTCATGGTCGTCATGCTCGCGGCGTGGTCTACTTCTGCAGCGAGAGGACTCGCGGTGCGGCCTATTGCTGCGTCACGACGACTCGCGGCTATCACACTTGTGGCGTAGCCTGCTGCTGCGTCGCGGGGACTCGCGGCTGTCACGCTCACGGCGTGGCCTGCTGCTGTATCGCGAGGACTCGCAGCTGTCACGCTCGTGACATGGCCCGTTGCTACGGCGCACAAATCTGCCGCACTCTCGGCGCGGTGTTTGAAGTCTGCGTGGCCGTTTCTTGTCCTGACTACAGCTGCGACTTCTGTGTCTGTCGAGTCGGGACCTCCTCCCTTGTCGTAGCAAACGCTGATGTCCACGACGTCGGGGATGGTCGCTTTCATCACTCGAAGTAGACTGGCTTCTCCTGTGGTCCTCAAGTCGTCTCTTTCGCGATTCGTGTTCCATTGCGTCTCAACACACAAAAAGTGGAATGCTTTAGTATATGATACCACTAAAAGAAGAGAAATACAGTTGAAGTTTTCAAATAAACAAAAGCAATTTTGTAGGCGTGTACGTGTCACTTCTGATATGTAATAAAAACTCTAGATCACAATTATAATACTTTATTTTAACAGACATCTTTTAATAATAATTATTAAATCACCTCCAACTAAGAGTAATTAACATTAGGTCTAACTCACTGTGAGCACGTTACATCAATACAGCAAATAATTATAATAAGTATAAGAAATTCTTAAAGTGACTTACCAGTATAACCTGCCGAGGTCAACGTTGATACCAGAATCCGCCAAATAGGGCTCAAACCCTCTATTTTATACCCAGGTATTCCCGCCAACCCCCGCCAATTGCTATCAACGCCGAACTCTATTGAGGGAAGTCAAATGCAACTTCCTTTTCTTTAATACATTGTTTTATTTTAACAGCACTAGAAAAAATCTTAACATACTCTCAATAAAATTACCCTTGAATAAAATTTATAGAAATTGCAATAAAGTATTACTTCCTTTTAATCAACAGTTTTACAAAAATCCAAAAACAACCTTAATAAACATAGCATAATTATTCATCGTTTTATAATGACATTTGTTGATTTTAGCCGTCTTATTTTAATTTGTAATCATTTACTTTACATTACATCCTGAGAATCATAAACTAAATGACTCCTAAAAAATATTGTTTTTAATTTTCAAATTAAACATTACATTTCTAAAATAAAATTGACCTAACACTCGGTTCACATTGCTAATAATAATTTTTCATCTTACAAATTATAACTGATTAAATCTTACTCTTTTATTAAACTGATTAAATATTACTCTCTTACGAGGTCTTCTCGATTACGCTGATCGTCCTTCAACCTCAATTACTTTACAAATTTTAAATCTCAATAATTTACAAGGTCTTCTCGATTACGCTGATCGTCCTTCAACCTCAATTACTTTACAAATTTTAAATCTCAATTATTTACAAGGTCTTCTCGATTACGCTGATCGTCCTTCGACCTGAATTACTATACAAATTCCAAATCTCAATCATTTACAAGGTCTTCTCGATTGCGCTGATCGTCCTTCGACCTTTATTCTTAAAAATGTAAAATTGGTGAAATCAAAATAATATTACTAAAGATAATTAATTCATTTATCATCAATACTGTTACTTTCATCAATACTATTAACATCATCAACATCATTATGTACATCAAGGGCAGCAATATTAACCCAAGGTAACATGCGACTTGCGGATACGACTGTTTTACGTTTGTTTTTACTACTAGCTAAGCCTGGAATTGTTATCTCATACCGATCATTTCCTAGCACGGAGACCACTCGAAATGGCCCTATATAAGGAGGAACCAGCTTTTTACTTTGACCGTCATTCTTAAAAGAGGTTTTTGTTATTTTTACTAAATCACCTTCATTGAAAATTCGTGCTGGGCGCTTGCGTTTATCATAATACTGTTTTTGTTTAATCTGTTCATTATCTATTCTATCCTTAACTTCATGCCTTATATCGGTAACGGCAGTATTATCACGAGTTTCAGATCGCACTTCATTAAGAATAGGTTCTATCTCACTATTCATACGGGTTCCAAACATTATTTCTGCGGGGGTTCTACCAGTAGTTCCACCTTCTCATCCCAACATCGCAATTTAAGTTTTGAGCTGTAAGAGCGTTAAGAACAGTCCTATTGTAGCGCTCTACCTGGCCATTCGATTGAGGGCTTGCCACAGCATTTAACACGTGTTTGATTTTCCTATCTGTACAAAACTCTTTGAATAATCGCGAAGTAAAACAAGTTCCCCTGTCACTTATTATGCGGTCAGGAGTTCTAAAAACATTAAAAATTTCATCCAAAATTGCAATAGCTGTTTTAGACTTAGTATTTCTTACTGGCTTAATAAAAGCAAATTTAGTAAAAGCGTCTATGATTAATAATATGTAAGAGTTTTGTTTTTTCGACTTTACGAAGGGGCCGAGATGGTCAATATGTAAGGTATGAAATGGATCTTCAATTTTAGTGATGGGGTGTAGTAATCCTTCAGAATTAGCTGATTGTTTTTTAGCATAAGCACATTGTAGACAGGCAGCCACGTATTTTTTTTATAAATTTTGTCATTTTTGGAAACCAATATGTCCCCTTTATTCGTTCCATTGTTTTATCTACTCCAAAATGACCAATATCATCATGGTTTAGCTTGCATATTTGCCATCTCGCTCCCTTTGGCACAGCCCATCTTAAATTATTCTTATCACCATCTATTACCTTGTAAATCCTATTATCTTTAATAACACAATTATCACTTATGTGTTTCACTTGTTCTGCATCTATTTTAGAAGTTAATATATCCCTAACTCTTTGTAGCTCTGAATCACCGAGCTGTAAATTTAATAGCCAATCTTCATTATTTATTAACATGACAGTAGGGTATTGTTCTAGCTCATCAGGAATTACTAAATCCGTTGGGTTACGTGACAGGGCATCTACATGTGACATACGAGTACCAGGGCGATATTCTACAGTGCATTGATATTCTTGTAATAACAACCACCAACGCGCTATTCTTGGAATAAGATCTCGTTTAGAGAAAGTAGTTCGTAGGGCACTACAGTCGGTAATTATTTTGAATTCTTTACCAATTAAATAAACCCTAAACTTTCTAAGGCAACAAATTAAGGCCAGGGTCTCCAGCTCGTAAGAGTGAAAATTCTTTTCCTCAGGAGAGGTTTGGCGACTGTAAAAAGCTACTGGTTTAAATGTGTCATTTTCTTTAAGCCGTTGCATTAAAATACCACCTACACCAATTTTGCTAGCATCAGTATGAAGTTGAAGTTTCAGCTGATGGGTCATAAATAGCTAAAATGGGTCTAGTAATAAGTCTACGCTCGAGTTCGTTAAAACAATTATTTTGTTTATCAGTCCAGACAAAATTGACATCCTTTTTTAATAATTTACTCAAGGGATAAGATAACTGTGCAAAATTTTGAATAAACTTGCGGAAGTAACTGACCAATCCGAGAAACTGACGTATACCGTGTTGATTTACAGGCTGAGGAAAATTTTGAACACTTTCTATTTTATGATTACCGGGCTGCACTCCTTCAGAGTTAATTTCATAACCTAGATAATCGATTCGGTCACATAAAAATTCGCATTTATCTAAATTAAGAGTCAAATGGGCGTTTTCTAGTAAATAAAGGACGTGTTTTAATTTATCCAAGCAATCCTCAACATTCATGCCATAAATAAGAACATCATCTATGTAGGCAGTAGCTTTAGTAAATCTAGAAGAGCCTAACACCTTATTCATCATTCGTTGGAAAACTGCTGGTGCATTGGCAAGGCCAAAAGGCATGCGGTTAAATTCATATTGCCCATCAGGCGTAACGAATGATGTAAGGTGTTTAGAATTTTAATCTACACAAAGTCTTTGCTTCCCGTTTTTCTTTTTAACTAGAACAATAGGGCTTGCGTATTCTGATGTTGAGTCTCTAATGATACCAGCCTCTAACATTTTGTCAATCATTTCTCTAACCTTTTCGCGTTCTGCATGGGACAGTCTATATGGTCTTTACACTACTGGTGTTTTACTATTTAGTTCTATATTCATTTCAGTTGCATTTGTGCATCCTAAATCCTGAAGAGACTTTGCAAAACAATGTTTGTACTCGTTTAGAATCTGTAAGAGCTTAAGTTTATGTGTAGATCGTGGATGTCTATATTTGTAATATTGTTGGCACATAATTTGGAAGAAGACATAGAAGTAATGCAGTTAATCATTTCAACTGGAAAAGCTCGAGCGATAACTGTATTCTGAACAATATATTATTGACACAACGGTACAAGCCACCATTAACAATATACTGCTGAACCGGTTTACCTATTATTTTACTATCCAACAAAATATAACCATCGTAATCACCCTGAACCACAGCCTTAACAGATGAAATTCCAAAACGTGTAACAGTTTTCATTGTTCTATCACTTATTCCGTGAATAATACAGTCAACCCCACGTTTTCCCGTTATGTCACATTGATTTACAAGTGCTAATTTTTCATAAAAATAATTTTGTATCGATTCATTAAACCTACTTTTACGTCTAAGCATTTCTTCCAAGGATTGGCCATAGTTATATTCATGTGGGAATGCGCTAGTTAATTTGACTTGCCATTCGTCCCAAGTAAATAATATAGTACTAAGGCTTTCGTACCAACGCTTGGCCAATCCTTGCAATTTTTGCATAGCGAAATGGATAGTAGTCTTTTCATCCCAGCCATAGACAGCAGCGCATTCGTTAACCTTTTTTAGCCATATATCTATTCTTTGATTGTTAGATGACGGATCAAATTCCGGTAAAATATTTTTGTAATCATTACTTCTATTGGTGGCTGGTGTCTGTGGCTGCGAGGTAATCGATTGAATAAACTTTAAAACATCGTCCGTGGACATACGGGGGCTCACTGACCTTCTGTTCAACTCGTTTACGTCTCGCTCCTGACGCTCTTGGCCGCTGCGACGCGAGGACTCGCGGTCGACGCGCTCCCGGCTGCTGGAGCGCTTTCATCACTCGAAGTAGACTGGCTTCTCCTGTGGTCCTCAAGTCGTCTCTTTCGCGATTCGTGTTCCATTGCGTCTCAAACACACAAAAAGTGGAATGCTTTAGTATATGATACCACTAAAAGAAGAGAAATACAGTTGAAGTTTTCAAATAAACAAAAGCAATTTTGTAGGCGTGTACGTGTCACTTCTGATATGTAATAAAAACTCTAGATCACAATTATAATACTTTATTTTAACAGACATCTTTTAATAATAATTATTAAATCACCTCCAACTAAGAGTAATTAACATTAGGTCTAACTCACTGTGAGCACGTTACATCAATACAGCAAATAATTATAATAAGTATAAGAAATTCTTAAAGTGACTTACCAGTATAACCTGCCGAGGTCAACGTTGATACCAGAATCCGCCAAATAGGGCTCAAACCCTCTATTTTATACCCAGGTATTCCCGCCAACCCCCGCCAATTGCTATCAACGTCGAACTCTATTGAGGGAAGTCAAATGCAACTTCCTTTTCTTTAATACATTGTTTTATTTTAACAGCACTAGAAAAAATCTTAACATACTCTCAATAAATATTAAATAAATATGTAATTTTAATAGGATAACTTTCTAATTTTACATACCCTTGAATAAAATTTATAGAAATTGCAATAAAGTATTACTTCCTTTTAATCAACAGTTTTACAAAAATCCAAAAACAACCTTAATAAACATAGCATAATTATTCATCGTTTTATAATGACATTTGTTGATTTTAGCCGTCTTATTTTAATTTGTAATCATTTACTTTACATCAGGGGTGTGACAGTGCAGTTTCCAAATGTGCCGCTTTGGCGCTGCGATCGCCCAACTCATAATCTGTGACGTCGCCTCTACTATAATATAACTCTTAATCTGTGACGTCGCCATTTTGTGACGTATTTTGTTTATTGTGTTGACTAACCGCGTTGAGTGTGCTGATACTTTGTAAATCCTCGCTTCTTGCTTGAGTTGATCCAAATTAATCAATTACTCCGCTGTTTTTTGATACAATATAGCAGTCTTTTGTAGTGTGCTACTGTAAAAGCTTGTTTAATTGTCGTTATGGGACTATTGTGTTGCTCCTCAACCAGCGAAACGCATCGGCTTTTTTCTTTCCCAAAGAATGACAATTTAAGAACCCTGTGGATGTCCTTCCTGGTGCCAACTAATTCTATCCTCATCGGCCTATCTAAAGAGCAACTTCTTCGGAAACGTGTTTGCGAAAAATATTTTGATATAGATCAATTTGACGAAGAAGGCAAGAGACTTAGGTATTCCTATCCATGTCTCTTTACGGATGTTGAAATAGAACACGGCGTACCCCTAATGCCCAGCGAATCTGGTAAGTTTAACTTCTAATTTTTATATCTAAGTAGATAAAACTACATAATATTTTGTCAGGTATGTCAGGTTTCAACTCATGTAGACTATATGATCATATCAGATCTCTTCCTATGTTTGTTATGTTGTTTTGGTCATCCATTACCATAACCCACTAGGTCTGACTAAGGGCAAGGGCATACGGGGCTACTGCTGTATATGACAGACTAAAATTAGACAGAGTGCTTTTGTGTACTACAAAATAAGGAGCTAATATTAACTTTTAGGCATTCATGTTAATAGAAATTAACAATTTATCTTTTTGTTGTTGTAGGTGATGATATTCATGGACATCCATTATACATACATGAAGTTAATATGGCTGTTAAAAGACAAGGAGGTATGTAAAATAATAACAGCTCGTTATTCAGAACCTTCATTCTCCTAACTTCTAAAATTCTTTATAAATGTGTGTTCTATTTAATGTTAATAATTGTTATTGAAGTGAAAACTTCTTTAGCGGCGTTGAGCACTTTTGTGGGATGGGTAAAAACTGTGAAACTCGCGCCAGATTTTCGTGTTGATCGAAAAACCATACAAAACGCGTAAGACGGTTGGAGAGTAGTGTTTTGTGTCGAACTCGAACTCGAACGAAATGTACAGTCGGGGAAATGAGTTGTTTAGAAGAAATGTACAGTCGGGGAAATGAGTTGTTTAGCAGAAATGTACAGTCGGGGAAAATTGTGCTAAGCAGAAATGTACAGTCGGGGAAATGAGTAGTTTAGCAGAAATGTACAGTCAGGGAAATGACTTGTTTAGCAGAAATGTACGGTCGGGAAAATGAGTTGTTTAGCAGAAATGTACAGTCGGGGAAATGAGTTGTTTAGCGGAAATGTACAGTCGGGGAAATGAGTTGTTTAGCAGAAATGTACAGTCGGGGAAATGAGTTGTTTAGCAGAAATGTACAGTCGGGGAAATGAGTTGTTTAGCAGATATGTACAGTCGGGGAAATGAGTTGTTTAGCAGAAATGTACAGTCGGGGAAATGAGTTGTTTAGCAGAAATGTACAGTCGGGGAAATGAGTTGTTTAGCAGAAATGTACAGTCGGGGAAATGAGTTGTTTAGCAGAAATTTACAGTCGGGGAAATGAGTTGTTTAGCAGAATGTACAGTCGGGGAAATGAGTTGCTTAGCAGAAATGTACAGTCGGGGAAATGAGTTCTTTAGAAGAAATGTACAGTCGGGGAAATGAGTTGTTTAGCAGAAATGTACAGTCGGGGAAATGAGTTGTTTAGCAGAAATGTACAGTCGGGGAAATGAGTTGTTTAGCAGAAATGTACAGTCGGGGAAATGAGTTGTTTAGCAGAAATTTACAGTCGGGGAAATGAGTTGTTTAGCAGAAATGTACAGTCGGGGAAAATTGTGCTAAGCAGAAATGTACAGTCGGGGAAATGAGTTGTTTAGCAGAAATGTACAGTCGGGGAAATGAGTTGTTTAGCAGAAATGTACAGTCAGGGAAAATTGTGCTAAGCAGAAATGTACAGTCGGGGAAATGAGTTCTTTAGCAGAAATGTACAGTCGGAGAAATGAGTTCTTTAGCAGATGCGCTGATTAAGGCCGCGTTTCCACCTGCAAGACAACTGTCGCGAGAAGTGTCTGTCAGTCTGTCTGACAGCAGCTTTTTTTTTCGATTGTCGATATTTTTTAATCGATAAAGGGTTTCGATTAATTAATTAAAATTTAAAACGATCGTTTTTTTTTATTTTTTTTAAATCGATTTTCATAAAAAATGCGTTGAAAAAATAATGCGCAACGTTAATAATCAAGTTTTCACTTCTGCCGGCACTCCCGGAGTGCAACCCATCTTTTATTTACAGATGTGACAGACCAGCCTTCATGCTCCTTCAGCAAGCCTTTAGATATAGAAATCCCTACTCTTTCTGAACATACAGGTTAGTAAACCTTTTTGTTCTGGTCAATTATAATAATTTACCTGAACCCTGCACAACATACCCCGTGGAGTCTCTCGGACTCCCAGAAACAAAATGGTAAACTTAACCCATCAATCCCCAAGCGACAGCCGGCTGCAGCATAACAATTGGAAATCTATTTTCTGCGATTCCCACAATGGAGGTATTATTAATATGAAACAAGAACATTTTAAAAGTGAAATACTTATTATTTTTGTTAATTATTTAATTGGTTTTAATCTACGAAAAATAAAAACTAAGGAAAAGTAACTCCGTCAAAAAACATATTCTACACCTTTTCAATACATTTGCAATATTTAGGTGGCCTTCAGGCTGATGTTACATGGCAGTTTAAAAGGAACCAAATTTAAAATGGTAATAGTATGGGAGTTACGTTTCCTTAGTTTTTATTATTTGTAGGAATATTAAAATTTAATGCCATTGTTTATTGCACTATGGAACAATAAACCAATATTTTTTTCAGAAAATGAAATTGTAAAAACTACAGAAAGAAAACGCAGTTATGAAATAAGGATTAAGAGGTTTAAAGGTATTATTTTTATTACTTTATGCATATCAGTATTATAATATTATGAGAATGAGTGTCTGTCTGTATTTTAACTATTGAACTTCTGAACTGATTTAGATAGACTTGGTATGCAACTGCTAAACAGACTATGTAGAAATTTCTTCTGTAGATACTTTTACTTATAAAAAGTATTTAAAGTAATAATAAGCATGTTTACAAAAGTGTTAATATAATGATGGGATACATGAGGAATTTAGAAAACTCCTTGTAATTTATTATATCTATGATAAAAAATGAAATGCTAATTTATGTGTGTACAAAGATCAGATTTAAAATTTTCCTAAAGTAAACCAAGCATAAAATTATAATAGACGGTTCACATTATCCCTATCCATGGGGTATTGTATAGTGCCTAAGCAAATTATAAGTTGTCTAAGCATTGTTTAAAATTCCATGTATAATATGCATTATGCATGTAACATATGAAAAAAATTTATACAGGTATGCTTTTACAGGTTTGGCTGTGAAAACAAACAACTTCAGGGAAACCAAATTTGTCAAGCGAGTGAAAGAAATAACTTCAAATAGTTCTATAATATTTAAAAACTTTGGCTGTCTAAGCAAACAGGCACAAACATTTTTATTTATGCAACTGAAGCTATGTAGCAAAAATAAAATGGCGAGAAGATTTAACTTGGATGAAAAACTAACTGCCTTGGTATTATGGAAGCAAAGCCCAAAATCTTACAGATTATTGGAAACTATGTTTGCTTTGCCAAATAAAAGAACATTAAATCGCCTTACAGAAAAAATGTTTATAGAACCAGGCGTTCTAGAGTTTTTAAATATATTGAAAACAAAATAAGGAATTGGAAGTCGCAACAGAAATTATGCACAATAGTTTTTGACGAAATTGCATTAACGCCACATTTAGCATTTAATGAAAAACATGATGAAATATTCGGGCTAGTTGATGTAGCTGGAGACAAAAAAATGCGATTTTGTGACCACGCTTTAGCTTTTATGACCAGAGGAGTGTGCTCATCGTGGCGCCAAACTGTCGCATTTTATTTTTATGAAGGGACTGTGGTCTGTGTCACAGCTTCACTGCAAAATATTTTAAAACAACTTGTGGAGCAGGTGGCATTATGTGGATTGATAAAACTGGGACTAGTATGTGACCAAGACACAACATTTAGATCAGCTATTAAACATCTAAAAGAGATGACCATTCAATATTGTATAAAACAAAATGAAAAAGATGGTAAGTGTTACATTTAATAATAATTAACAAAATCTTAAAGTAGTTAGACTGTTTTCTGCAATAATAATATAATGGTCAGGGCCCCCGCTACCATTTATGTGCAACGTGTGCAATGCACACGGGTGCCATCCTCTAGGGGCGCCAAATCGCCATCTTTAAGGGCGCCAAAACCAAGGACCCAAAAAATTTGCCTAAAAGGGCGCCAAAATCCTTTTTTTACACACAGGCGCCAGTAGCCCTTACGGGGGCCTTAATAATGGTTATTTAAAATTTATTCAGCATAAAGTATGCTGTGCTGCTATGTAGTATGCACTTAATAATGTATGTTTACATTTCAGATGGTACAATTATCATAGCTGGGTACAGCTTGAGTGTACAGTACTCCAAAATTAATAATGCGCATGAGTGACCGTGAATAATGACCGTGTTACAAAAGCTACAGGAATATCACGACGAACTTTGACTGATACATGTATCATAAACGCAATGCAAATAGAAAATGCAATATCGTCTACCGTCGCTCGGGAAATACGACCGTTTCCGACAAATTTCGGAAACTTCTATGCGCATTATCACTTTTGGAGTACTGTATTTTTCGACCCACCTCATCTTTTAAAAGGTGTAAGAAATAACTTCTTGAATAAAAATATAATTTGGAAGGGTAAAACAGCCACATGGAAGGATATCCAATTTATTTACGATTTGGATAGCAAGGGCACTACCTAAACTAACGGCTCATCATGTTCAGCCAGAGAAAATTAAAAAAATGAAGGTCAGTGTGGCTGCCCAAGTGTTAAGTGCTTGGACCGCAGCCATGCTAAAATATACAAATACACTCAGTAAGTGAATATCAAACTTTTTTTTCTAACATGAGAGATGGATAGAGTAAGTTTAAAATAAAGCAACACACCACATCCACAATAATACTGTGTAGTGTACAGTAATGTAGAAAAGTTGGTGTTTTGTATCCAAAGCTTTTTTTTCTACAGGATGTTGAAGATTGTTGTTTATAGAATTTTTAGCACACCAGGGGGGTTTGCCAAAATTTTTTCGTTTTCGCTTCGCTATAGAATCGCCGATGAAAATGTATGGAAGTGACATAAGCGTTCATTAATATGATGTTGACGTTCGACTCGTCCAATGTCAATTCCATACATTTTGATCGGCGATTCTATAACGAAGCGAAAACGAAAAAGTTTCGGCTAAACCTTCCTCCTAATATTCCTCGTCCCACTAATCTTAAATCTATTTTATCGTTAGTATATTCTCCATTTATATACACCTTATGCTCGTTCATTGCTCGTAATCATATTGGGCTCTAGGTGTAATAAGAATTCTCTTCCTTTTATTTAATATATTATTACTTATGTACTTATGTTTATGTATTCCGTGTATATTTAAAGGTTAAGAAACAATATTTTGCTTTATATTTGCTTGGTCTGGTATTTTCTGTTTTATCTTGTATTTGCATGGTCGCATGAAGTCATCACTCATTACCCGTGCCCAGTGCATGGAAATCAGTTTTCGTTTTAACTGTACATATTTTTCGCCTCAACTCTGACGCTGGCAACTCCTAAATGGGGAGGCTTACCCCAAAAGAAGAAGAAGATAACGAAGCGAAAACGAAAAAGTTTTGGCTAAATGGCCAGGCCATTTAACTAGTTAGTACCTTCTAATATTTAGCTCACTACAGTTTCTAATTCTGTATATTTAATTTTCAGATCAGCATTACACGGGCAGCAGCAGCAGCATGGAAACTACAGCAGAAGTTGTTGCATTTTTCAAGCTTTTTGATAGCGTAAACTGCTATCCTGGTGGTGCTATCAAAGGAAAATTAAGAAAAGCAGTTAAAGTAAATTCCCCACATATGCAGTTTTGGACAGAAGCCATTAAAAAATTAAATCAGTTGAAATTTGAGGACACATCTAGTAAACTCGCCATACAATCCGGGAAACCTCGATATGTACGGGTCCCTTCCGTAGATGGTTGGATTACAACATTAGAGAGTTTTATTAGGTTAACTAAAATATTATTTGAAAAATATGCCGTAGAATATTATTATCCTCGATACATTAATCAGGACCCACTGGAAAATTATTTAGGACGTGTAAGAGCTCTAAATTATCGACATGTTAACCCAGACGCAAACACTTTTATTTAGGTATGCTTATAAATCATTACTGTTTTCAAACTTGTTAAGTCCACATTCAAGATTTGCTAACTGTGAAGTGGATAACGGAGACAACTTAATTGACATACAATTTTTATTTGAAGAAGATAATAATGAAAATTTTGAAGAAGAAAATAATGAAAATATTAATTATTCATCCACTTCACAGGAAAGAAAGAGTGTAAGACCCGCTCTGAGCGGGTCTATATCAAAGGATGAGGTTATTTTTGGCTGGTTTAAGGCTGGTTATATTTGCAGAAAAATGACGAAAAATGTAAAATGTTCAAAATGTATAGAGACTTATACAAATAGTTCTACAGGGGATGATATTTATTCATATATACGGCATAGAGAATACAAATTGTTAAAAAACAATAATTTAGTTTATCCTAGTCATAAACTTTTAATGTTGTATAGAGATGCCGCTTCACATATTCATAATTTTTTAATTAAAAAATGCTTGTCAAAAAGGAATAGGGGCAACTCTAAGAAAAAAATTAGAAAATTTAGAGTTTTCCTGGTTGGGGTGTCAGTATGTGCACTCAGATTTGTTAAAAAAAATATTTATAAATTATGTGATCAGGCTTCATGTCCACAACTGGAGCAATATACTTAGTAAAATTTTAAAGGGAGACATTGAAGAAAACTATGTTACAAAAATGTCTAACATTCATAAAATTGCTTTTCATAAAAATTAAATATATAAGACCAACAAGTTATGAAAAAAGGCAATAAATAAATGATAAAACTTAAGCTGGTTTTATTTTTAAAATACATAATCAAAATAGCTGCAGTAACCAGAGCTATTATACTACCTATAAAACATTTTATCGATAAAGTAGGCACCTCACTAGTATCGACATCTGGATTATCGATCGTTTCAAGCTCTATATGACGTTTCATACTGATGATGCTGTCAAAATGACAAACGCTACACAAGCGCCAAAACGGAACAATGTGAAACTAGGGAAAACATCACTGTCGCATCTGTTACGAAGTAACTAGTTCTTGATCTGTGCTTTTAGATGAGCAGTGAGCTGATAGAAAGTAGAAACTAAGCAGAGTGTACTTCTGTTTTTTTTTTCAAATGAGTAATGACAGCTGCTGTAAGTTGACAGTTACACGAGTTTGACAAAGTGTATTTTTTTCTTTCTATTTTCACAGAGAACGCATACCTACCTACATTTTATTGCTCAATTATTGCTCCTCCACATGAGTGGCCAGCGCTGGGCCATCGAATGGCGCCTGCGATGGCCGTGTTCAGTTGTGATCTAAGCGTCGTTCAAGATGGACGTGTAAGCCTTAGCCATTGCGGCAATGCAAAACGTGCATTTTTAATTATTTGTGACTTCACCGATGACCCGGTGAATTTCGTATCACCTCCCTCCTAATATGAACCATCTCTTGAATTCTACGAATAATTATTTCGAGACTAAAATTATATTAATGGTTTATGGTAGTGATGATGATGATAATGATGAATGTAATAATAGTAATAAGCTATGCATAATATGCTTTCCGTTCTTAAAACAACGCTGAAACCTATATTTTAATGTAAAAGCTATAATAATTATTGTAAAGTTTCATTAAAATCCGTTCAGTAGTTTTTGAGTAAAGGAGTAACAAAAGTAACAAACACCCAGACAAACTTTCGCCTTTATGACATTTATAATATTTAATTCATTAATTATAAGACCAAGTACTGGTCATTTTGAATAAAATTCGAACGAATTACGACGTCCTCACTCGACCGCGGTCAGGCGTCGATTGTCGTATCGCCATCGTGTAGAGGCGTACCGCCATCGCTGGGCCATCATGGAAAAACCGACACCGCAGCCATTCCACGGCCATCGCTGGCGCCATCGGCCATCCTACGCCACTACGTCCTCCCCACGCTGGCCCATCGTGATGGGCCACTACGCTGGCCCATCGTGGGGAGCCGCAATTAAATATAGAGACCGTGCAGAGCGATGACACTGCCACTAGTGACGAATAGCCGAAACTTATGCGAAAATTTTATTGTCAAGCCCAAGTCAAGCTACGGAAAATTATAAGATTTCTTGAGAAATTTGACTATTTTCAAGAATTGAAATGCATTGTTTTATTCCCGGATGTTCAAGAAAAATAAAGGAAAATCGAACGATGTAAAATTTTACTATTTTCCTAGCAAAAGTATTCAAATGGCTATGGCTTATTGAAAAACGAAAGAAATGGATAAAAGCCGGTTAAAACAATAAAAGATACGTAAGTATTCAAAGAGTGGTAGGTGTTTTGAAACCTACGTTAAAATTGGGGGAACGGTGGGGCGGGAGGAGGGGGAGGGGTAAATCACCCCCCTGTACAAAGTTTTGGAGCCTTTGAAATTCGGAATTGTGAGGTTACGACTTATTCTATTCTCGGCAATTTACGGAGTGTTTCTTCGGAGAGATACCTCTCGCTAGGCTGTTGTGAGTGGAAAACTAAAATTTCAATTTTGTTTAACAATGTGAATCAAGGTTTTTTGATAAAAATTATAAATTATTAACAAAATTCACTACGTACTACTGTCTTTTTCTTCTTCTTTTTCTTATTTTTCTTTTTCTTCTTTTTTGGCAACTTGACACAAAGGATGTGTATGTTGTGCCACAGACAAGGTAAAAAGGAATATGGCGGGAAAACCATATTCCTCCTATTATAATTTTCATCATCGTTTTCATGTATCGTCAGGTCTAAAGTCTAGTCAAAGTCTAAGTAAAAGTCAATACAGTCAAGGAGTCAAGTCGGTCGATTCAGTAAAGTGGTAGACGCTTTACTGAAACTTTCGATGGAGTTTTGGAGGGAACACAAAATAGCACGTTTCTGGATATTACATCACTTTCCTACACTTGTGCATGAACACGAATATCTAATGGTTAATATTCTACCAATATTACACATTAAAAACCCAGCTAACACAATTTTAGGAAAATAATACAAAAACACAACAGCACTTTTTCACATGCCCGCCAAAACTCCCTTTTTCTTATTATTATGGCACTACTTTGACGTTTTGTTTTTTTTATGACAATTAAGCCTTCGGCTTAGGAATTCCACTCTAGGGGTTCAACCTCAGATCTTCAGATCCATCCTCAATCATATCTAGAGACCAATGATCCTCAATATGGCACAACTAGCTTCAATTATCAGTCGACGGAGCCCCGCTGCGCGGGGCTCTTATTCTGGGTGTTGTGGTCTAAGTTCCAACCTAACCTAACCTACTTTTGGACTTTCTGGATTGTGTTTGTTTTTGTTTTGGCGGGGGGCTGCGCCCCCCGAGCCCCGGCTAAGTAGTTAAGTAAGACTGATGTTTTTGATCATTTTTCTGTCATTTGACAAACGATGTTTGCCGAATAGGCGCCGGCAGCAATTTCGGCAACCGGCGCCGAAAATAATTCCCTACAACTAAATATTTATTCAAACAAAAACCTGCAAAACCAGAATTATATTTCTATCATAAGTTATATTTCTATCATAAATTATTACTAAAAACTAAAAACGTCATGTGCCAAATCCCAGGCAAATAAAAAAAAGAAGAAGAAGAAGCCATATATTTATTAGCCAAAGCCCAACCCAGTGTTGCCAGATCAGGGGATTTCCCCCTAGATTTAGGGAGTTTTCGACCAAGAAATAGAGGCAAAATATCGGGTTTTTCCCTAGATTTAGCTAGATTTAGGGGGTTTTCGATCAAGATAGGGGCAAAATAGGGTATTTCTGGGGGGAAATCAAATAAGTTCAGGGGGAAATCGCCGAGACCATCTGGCAACACTGGCCCAACCCCATACAGTTACTATACAGTAACGTTGTGAATTTTGATAGTTTTTCTTAATTTTTATCAAGAAACCTCAAATTACATAGTTTTGGAATGATAAAATAATCGTCCCCCACTCATCACAGCCTTGGGATGCCTTGAAAACACTTCGTAAACACCAGAAAACAGATGACCTCATCTCAAGATTACGAAAATTTCAAATTTAAATTTGGGGGATTTGGGGGGGTTTTATGGCGGTGGAAGTGGTAAGTAGGAGTTCTTCTCACCCAAAACAACCCTCCTTAACCCATGTCACCAACATTTAATTCGCGTAGGTTTCTAAACCTTAGCCCAAAGGGTTTCATGAATGATAAGTGTAGACTCGTAAAAACACAAAATTTTGTAGATTATAACCATAAATTCATTTTTGATGAACCCAATATGAACCTAACCTATAACCGTTGCTTCTTTCAGTAAACATCCAAACTGGCTTCTAAATTGATAAGCCAATTACACATAAATTTCATCAAAAGTAAGGATAATTTGGAGAAGTCCTGTCAGGAATTCAACACTGAGGATAGTATTGAACTTTAACCATCTTGTCAAAGTGTTGGTTCTCAAAAGGATGATTCTTCAAGTAAAAAAAGATTAATAGTGCAGTCTTTGTGTGTTATTTAAAGAATACTTATATGGTGTTTGCACTGAATATGAGGTCCAGACTGAAATTAGTTAAAATTAATAGTGACAGACAAAAGCTGTTGTGAAGACGGTATCGAGCGAATCGCAGAAGGTTGATGAAATAAAAGCATTTATTTTAGTGAACTTGTTTTATTTTATTAATCCACAAGCATGTTCAGTAATTATTATACTTAAGTATTTTTGCATCTTCATTATTTTATTGCAATATTTACCCACCTATCAAGTTTTTACTTTCTATGCTGATGGATGCTACTAATTACTTTTTCAGATATTTTCTTAGATAACTAGATAAGCTTTATACATTTTTATTCACGCTTTCGTTCTTTGTTTACTGTTAGAAACTCATCCATACTCAATATTATAAATGCGAAAGCGTGTCTGTCTGTTAGCACTTCACGCCCAAACCGCTGAACCAATTTTGCTGAAATTTGGTTTGGATTTACTTTGAACCCCGGGAATGGACATAGGATACTTTTTATCCCGGGAAAATGTACGGTTCTCGCGCGATAAATGATTTTTGGCGCAACGTAGTTGCGGGCGTCATCTAGTTTTTTTACTTAAATCATTTTATAGTCTAATTACATAAAAAAACACTTATATACTAGCCGGGGTCAAAGAATGCGAAGCCAAAGTCACTCACAAGTTACTTATTTTACTCGCATCGTGTCGCTGCTGTCGAATTACGACGCCCTCTATAGTTTCTGCACGGTCCCTATTGTTACCTTGCACCAACCTTGCACCATAGATAGACTCAGGGCTTCATAACGTTATCGAATAACAGAAAAAAAATATCGTTACGTTCCGTTATTTTCATAATGGTAGCCAGATAACGTTATTTTTTTAAAGATATTTAGTAAAATAACGTTATATTTACCGTTATTATTATAACGATATTTTTTCGTTATGTATAAACGAAAAAATATGGTTATAATAATAATTCCTGTGACATTTGGTGTGACTATCGGTAAATAGGGCTATTTCTTCCGTGAGTTTTAACTAAAATAACGTTGTAATAACTTTGTTATCCTAGTCATTGGAATATTATTGCGTCTTTTTCAAATTGAAATGTATCTAGTTTTACATTCTTTTGCTCAATTTTGTAGCAATTATTGATGGTATTCCCTGGTATTACCCATAAAGTATATACCTAATATTACCTTTATGGTATCACCGATAGTTGTGATAACTAGATGGCGTGTCACCCACACGCCATCTAGTTACTAAAATGGAAACTGTTTGACAATCAAATTGAAAAGATAAGAAAATGCCTCATTAGTATTGGTCATATTTTGCCAATTATGCAAATAAGGCAAGTCCTTTTTCAAACATACCATCTACATATGTGATTGTTTGGCAAATACTATAAATAGCCATGTGAATTGTGAAGTGCCTCCATTATACTGGCACTTGGCACTTGGCATTTTGACTTTTGCTACATTTTACTCAGATACCTAATTAAAAAAACTTTATTTATCTGTGCAGTGCAGGGCTTCAAAAAACGTTATTTTTTCATAACGTTACTGCTTCAAGGGCATAGATAACGTTATGAAAATTTACCCGATATCAAAAATAACGTTAAAAATTGATATTAATAACGGTTAATGTTATAACGTTATATAGGGCTTATAACGGTAAATATATGTTCTTTGATAACGTTATAGTCCGTCAAGAAAGTCATGACAGGCGGGAAAATTTTCTAAACGTAATCACGCTTATAAGGTGTATTTTTTCTTTGTATTTTCACACAAATCTCGCAAAAAAAGTGGGCTGCGAGTGAGATTTAGTGCACCGTGCACGATTGCATACCTGATACCAGAAAATAACGTTATATTTACCGTTATTATTATAACGATATTTTTTCGTTTATACATATCGAAAAAATATCGTTATAATAATAACGGTAAATATAACGTTATTTTACTAAATATCGTTATAAAAATAACGTTATCTGGCTACCATTATGAAAATAACGGTACGTAACGATATTTTTTCTGTTATTCGATAACGTTATGAAGCCCTGGTGCAGTGACATATTTCCGGCAGGGCTGCCAGTTTATAAGAAATTTCCCAAACTGCGAGGATTCATTAGGATTGGAATTGTGTAGGGAAAATAATATGATATTTAACGATAACATTGTCATTTTTTAGCAATCACTATGTTGGGCATATCGCACATCTTTTTTAAGGTCGACAAGATTTTATTTCTTTCGCGAAGCAATGATTACATAACAATGACGTAGAAAAAAAAATAACAAAAATTGTATACCTATTTATTGGGGGCTGTACATAATAATATTGAATATTAATTATCATTATAATATAAAGCTTTTCCCCTAATTAGGTATAAACCGTTTTGTTTTGGGTACTTCAATACATTTGCAATGGCAACTTTTGTTTCCGGTGTCGTCCATTATTGACTAGGTATTGAGTGTGTGTATCGAGTGGTAAATAAATAAATTGTTTATTCTATTTAGAAACAAGATATAAATATTGTATTTGATGAAAATGAAGACGAAGAAAAGACATCATGATTCTTCTGAAGAATCCGAGGATTCAGATGTGTCCGAAAAATCAAGTAGCTCCTCCAGCGAAAGTGACTCGTCTGCATCGGAACACCGGCACAAAAAGAAGAAAAAGCGTGCCGAATCATCAGATTCTGAAAGCGACTCTGATGATCAGAAGCGTGCTAAAAAGCGAAAACATAAGAAAAAAAAGAAGAAGCATACTAAAAAGAAGCGTCGATCTGTTTCCGTCGAAGACATCACCGACGACAACATTTCAATCAGTGATGGCGAAATCTCTTCTAAAAAGAAACGAAAGCATAAACATAAACATTCCAAAAGGGGGCGCAGTTCTTCACCACATGAAGGTAATATTCTCATATTCGTATAGAGCAGTATATTACCCCTCTCACATAACATTTAGTTAGAGATATTTTTCGTGTGCCGATGTATGCTGCAATTTTTGCTTCAGATGCCGTAAGACCTGTGGAGCGTCGCTTGCACAGTGTAGTAAAAGAGAGACATCCATCTCCTGGTGAAAGTCAACATAAAAAATCATATTATCAGTAAGTTTATTTTAGGTAAATATTCCGTATCGCGCTACCAGCGATTTTGAGGCCGTTTTTTTTTTACAGTCGCGTTATAATCTGTAAACATCAGAACATATTGTTATGATGGCGCATGACTATTTCTGGCTAAAAAAAAATCCAATTTTCAAAGTATTCGGAATTGATTCTCCTGTATTAAACAAAATTAACAAATCTAGCATAATACATAGAATCGAGACTGGCAATATTTTAAAATCAGTATTGTCTTCACCATGACTTGACAAAAGAAAGTCGACAGAGCCCCGCTACGCGGGTCTCCTATTTCTGGGTGTTGTGGTCTACGTTCCAACGTAACCTAACCTACTTTTGGACTTTTTGGATTGTGTTTGTTTTTGTTGTGGCAGGGGGCTGCGAGTCCCCGTCCCCCCCGTCCCAAATACAACCCCCTATGACCACCCCTTTTTATTCAGTCACGGATACCGAAGCGGGGAGAAACCCCCCCCCCCCCCCCGAACCCCCCGCAAAAACAAACACAATCCAGAAAGTCCAAAAGTAGATTAGGTTAGGTTGGAACGTAGACCACAACACCCAGAAATAGGAGACCCGCGTAGCGGGGCTCTGTCGCCTTTCTTTTGCCAGAAATAGTCATGCGCCATCATAACAATACTAGTTCTGATATTTACAGATTATAACGCAACTGTATAAAAAAAACTGCCTCAAAATCACTGGTGGTACGATACGGAATATTTACCTTATTTTATGTGAAAATTGTATATTTATTCAAATTAGATGTTTTTAAGCTTACATCATAATTAATTAAAATGACGATTACAGGAAGGAATACAGGCATTCAGGCTCGTTAGAGCCGTACAACAGGGAGAGGGAGGTTCAAAGATTCTATCGTGGCTCAAGCAAAGAAAATAGACAACACTATCAAGAGAATTACGAGCGAGAAAAGAGTTCTAGGTGGGTTGTATTAATGTTATAACTGCAATTAGTTTTGATCAAGATAAATACAATAACACATTGATTTGTTATGAATTCCATATGTAACTCTAGGTATGCACCACCGCCAGAAAAATATGAGGGATCCAGGGAAAGATATGACCAAAATGTGCAATATCAACACACATCTGAACCTTACGAAGCAAGACCTAAGGAGTACCCACCAGATTATAAAAGGTATGAAAGCTTAAGTTATATATATGTTACCACTAATGTGCGTAAACCAGTTAGACTGCAAATTAACAAGGTATTCTGCTGATTATCTGGGTGAGTCAGTTAAAATGCAAAAAGTTTATTCTATTCTCATTAAATTACATAAAACAGGTTCTTGTTTGAATAAAACATGTTATTTAGTTGTAGAGAATTATTTAATATAATTTTTTGGACATAAACAAAGGAATAAATTATTAAATCCATACTCCCATATATTATAAATGCAAAAGTGTGGCTGTCTGTCTGTCTGTCTGTCTGTCTGTCTGTCTGTCTGTCCGTCCGTCCGTCCGTCCGTCCGTCCGTCCGTCCGTCCGTCTGTCTGTCTGTCTTTTTATCCCGAAAAAATGTACGGTTCCGCCGCGATAAACGAATTTTGGCGCAACGGAGTTGCGGGCGTCATCTAGTTTAAAGTAAAATGTTACTTATTTAGAAAAAACCAACCAAAACAAAACAGTCTTAGGTTGACAAACTTAAGAGCCCGGGTAACCCTCGAAATTCTCATACATACGTAATACCAAAATCATTTTGTCATACGAAAATATTTAACATGTTTGAGTTATTTTTCAGCTTAAAATAGTAATTATCTAGGTTCCTGAACAAAAATTAACTTCAAAATATTTAAACACTAAAAAAATTTTTTTTGTGTATAAATTTTTTTTACTAAATTTACTACTAAATGTTTAAACACTAAAAAATAGAGTAAAACACTAAAAAATATATAAATAAATATTAAATTTACTACAAAATATTTCAACTCTAAAAAATATTTTTTAGTATTTAAATATTTTGTAGTAAATTTACAATTTATTTATATATTTTTTAGTGTTTTACTCTATTTTTTAGTGTTTAAACATTTAGTAGTAAATTTAGTAAAAAAAATTTATACACAAAAAAATTTTTTTTAGTGTTTAAATATTTTGAAGTTAATTTTTGTTCAGGAACCTAGATAATTACTATTTTAAGCTGAAAAATAACTCAAACATGTTAAATATTTTCGTATGACAAAATGATTTTGGTATTACGTATGTATGAGAATTTCGAGGGTTACCCGGGCTCTTAAGTCAAAGTTTTTAGGACTTTTACGAAGAAAGAGAATAAAAAACTGACTAGGTAAAGTGCAAATAGAAGGCTATTTTATTTAAATTTCACACTTTAACGGATGGTATCAAGGAATCAGATTACCTAGACAATGTGCATGTTAACATATTCTGCATTCTAACGGTATATATATACCCACAAAATTATTGTTCACTTAAAGAGGTTGGATCCTAAGAGTATAAAAAATATTATGTTACCAGCCACCTAGATAAGCGATTGTATTGTCAATATCACACTTTAATTTTATTGAACCCATAGCCCAGTCAAGTTAGACATTTGAGATTGCATAAATTCGCACCAAGCATCGGAATATTGTTTACAATATTATGATTACAAATGATATTTGAAAGTCTCCCATAGTTCCCCTGTATGGATAAAAATGCCTAAAACAAAATTGTAGGTCATAAAATTATCTACAAAAAGGGTTTCAATATTTTTTTCTCTACGAGCCACCGTTTTTGAAATATTATAATATAATGATTCAAAAAGTTGTTAAAGTTGTAATCGTTGTTTGGGTGTTTTTTTTCCACATAAGGGAATCATAGGGAACTTTCAAATTTGATTTTTAATCATGTTCTTAACAATTTTACTGATTTTCAGCTAGGTGTGAATTTATGCAACCTCAAATTCTAACTTGACTGGGGTATGAAGGCATGCGATGTTCAATATCAACCCTGGACGGTCAATAATATTTCGCAATGCGTGATATTGTTCAATATTATTGTAGGTCTAGACGGACACTTACTCTCCAGCAACTTTAATTATTTGAATTTTAAGAAATGTCATTTTATGTTAATAAATAAAGAAATGAACTTTTATTTCAGGCCCCAAAGATATGAAGAAGTTGAGTATCACAGGAAGCCAAGGGATGAGAATTATCAAAGAGAAGATCCAAAAGGTAAATTCACAAATCTTAAATAAAACAGTTTATTTTTAGTAATTGTGGCGGTACCCACAATTCGCCTAACATTCCTGCATCGCGCTATCGAAGTTTTCTAAGCGCGTCAGTATATATACGACAGCTGAAATGTATCACGTGGGCTTCGGCCTGACCGATCATAACACCTCGCTCGGTCGGAAGATCTTCCTTTGGCCTCCACGCATTATTCCCACATTGGTGACCCTTGACAGAACATGCCTCCTTCATCATCATCACTCCCCGCCCCTCCGCACCGCGCCAGCCAGCATCGCCTCATCGGGTACATCGTCCACTAGCCGCAACGTACCGCGGCCTGGGCGACTCCGCATCGGCATCATCGGGCTTTCTCACTACACCGACCGGTCAGCAAGCAGAGCACATCTCTCCTGGTCAGCATGTAGCATCGGCCCCGCACGGCAGCTATCCGACTCACTGGATCCCGTGCAGCAGCTTACAGTTCCGACTCACTGGGACTCACTGCAACAGTTCCGACTCACTGGAACTCTCTGGCACTGGCGACTCAAGCGAACAAGACTTCAAGATTCGGCCTCCGGTCTTCGGGGGGGAGTGATGTGGCGGTACCCACAATTCGCCTAACATTCCTGCATCGCGCTATCGAAGTTTTCTAAGCGCGTCAGTATATATACGACAGCTGAAATGTATCACGTGGGCTTCGGCCTGACCGATCATAACACCTTGCTCGGTCGGAAGATCTTCCTTTGGCCTCCACGCATTATTCCCACAGTAATTTTATGTTTTACGAGCTTTTGCCCGCGGCTTCGCTCGCCTTCAGAAGTATTAATATATACAAACTTTCATCCCCTATTTTAACCCCTTGGGGGTAGAATTGATCAAAATCCTTTCTTATCGGATGCCTATATCATAACATCTACCTGCACGCCAAATTTCAACCTGATCCGTTCAGTGGTTTGGACTGTGCGTTGATAGATAACCATGTCAGTCAGTCACCTTTGAGTTTTATATATTTAGATAACAGTAAAAAAAGTATGTGTTTAAGTATTATTAAACTCATCTTTTTTTTTCAGCTCGGTACAATGCATATGACGAGAGAGGCCTCAATAAAAGGAGAGAATTTGTAGACAACAGAGACTACCGTGACAGGTAAATATTAATAAATAATTTAATTGCTATTTCATTTGAATAAAGTTTATTTTAAGTAACATATTCCATCCCATTTTCTAAGACGACCTCCACCTGAGCCCGAACGTTATCGCGAAAAGGAGTTCCCTGACAGAAGAGAAAGGTTCCCAGAAGAGAGATACCCTCCAGAACGGTAAGTTTCCATTGGTACTAGTCTATCAGTTGTAGAATTGAAAGTATTATGTAAACATATCCATCGAATTATAGGTCTTGTGGCTATTTAACTAGGGGTTGTTAATATACTATCAGAGAAACCGATCCATAGACTGCGGATAGCGTTTAACATCAGTCGACATTACCTGACCGAATAATGTAAACGCACCAACTATCTATAAATTTATCTGATAGTATTTTTGAATTAAATAATATATTATATGCCTACATGATACTTTCTGATCTTATATGTAAAAAATAGTTTGATACAACTCTAGTACTGTTCGTACATGTAGCAATGCCTGCGTGTTGCGCCGGCGTTTATTCCGCGACGTTAAACCACTATATTTGTTTTTACAGTGTCAACTCGACAGAGAATTATAATGAGTTTGATCGCAACATGTCGCTGTGTCAAAGATATTTTAGTGTATTCAACTTAAACAATAATAACCATGACTCTAGGCATGTTTGAAATGTTTTTGTAATCTCTATTCTTTGAAGAAACTCTAATAGAGCGTGTGAATACAGAGTTATGGATTCTGTGGAGTAGTGATTATCTATCTAGTTAGATAGTTTGAGATCATTGAAACTATTGACATTGTTTGATGCGACTCGCCTACATGATTCATAATATTATCAAAATTCAGTGTTCTACAATGGAATTTGAAGATTTTCATAGCTAAAAATAAGTGGTTGATTGTGACTTTTCTGCTAGCTACAAAGATAACATTGATAAAATTTAATTTGGAGCGGAGTTTGGAAACCAAAGATAGTATACATATTATACACAAAATGGATGGGTGGAAATTATAATATACTTTAATTGAAGAAAAGAGATATTACACCAATAAGAAAGTCAGAGAAACAGAAAAACTAGAGAAAAATGATGGAAGATATTTTGTAAGCCCATAAATAATTTAATGATGGAGAAATTAAATACAAAACAAGTAGAACTAAGACTTCAGAAACAAAAGATGGATTTGAGAAAAGAATATTGTAAAAAGGAAAACATAATATTATGTAACTCCAATGAAGATATAACAGTTTTGAAAGCTTAGAGAATGACGTGGTGGTTGATTTTACAAGCCCATAAAAGGAAATATTTGAGAATTTAACAAAGTGGTATTTGTTTTTAAAGAAAAACCATGTGGACTCCTTTTTACAGAAATATAGTGAATGGATTTTTAGTTGCGATAAGAAGTTTTAAGAAATAAACTGATACCAGAAATTATTAAAGAAACACTGCACAAAAAATCCCATACAAATTGTATGACATTATGTGATAGTCTAAATGTAATTCAGCAGAGATAGATGTAATATTCATAGCTATTGGGTTGACTAATTTAAGAACACATTCATATTATGTAAAGAAAAACCCTCATGGCCTTTTAATGAAATAAATTTTACATAATTTCCTCAGAGTGGTACAATTTATTTGAAAAATATTGACACCATACGTAGATTGAGCAATTTAAAAATTTGAGATTTGTAGTGTAGATTAAGGATCTTCCTAAAAGAAAAGTCGTATACACAAAAAATGAGATTTGTGGTGTGGATTAAAAATCTTCCTAAAAGAAAAGTTGTATACACAAAAAAATTAGATTTGTGGTGTGGATTAAGGATCTTCCTAAAAGAAAAGTCGTATACACAAAAAAAATGTTCATGGGATGATATCGGTTTAGAAGATCATGTTATCCGACATAAGAAAGGAACTTGTTATATTGGCAAAACAGAAGATTTCTTGTTATATAGCATGAGCAAAAGATAATAGAATAAAAATGAAGATTTTTAGGTATTATATTTAACATTAGAAAAGATATTATTTTAGAAGACTATGAAACATCAGATACAACTTATGTCAGAAGACTTGTTGTTGTGTTTAAATTAAGATATCCACGACTGGATAACATAGGTATGTTCTCCCGAAACATCACACAAACTGAAAAATCCGTATGGTAAGTGTAAGGAGTGTCAAGTAACTGATGCCTCATGGGAGGTTTTGATGTTTGTAATGTTAAAAGGATTTTATTTTTTTCGTTCCGTCACAACTTGAGTGTGTATATTCATGTTTTTGCAATAATTATAAGATACAACTAAATTAAACACAAGAAAAAAACTTCTCTCGGCTAATTTATTTCAGTTATTTCGAATGAAAATGTAAGAGAACTACCTTTATTTTGTCACAATATGCTTAATTCCTTGAAATAATGAAAATAGCCACATAAGTTTGTAACAGAAACTGACTAGCGTTTGTCGATTACAGAAGTCGGGACGTGCGTCGCGAGAGACCGCCGCGTATTGAAAAGTCTCCGCCACCGAGTCACAGGTAACTTATTGTAAAAATTAATTGTAATACAACGCACATATCAGACACAGCGGGAACCGCGCGTTTTCCATACAGAAACCGAGCGGTTAAGTGTGAACGTTGTAATACTTTGCAATAAAGCAATGCAAGCGGTTTAAGCGGTCTGAACAAGCCGTGGACCGTTGGAACCGTGCGTTTTAACCGCTCGCAGCTTATTGCAAAGGCGTTGTATTACAACGTTCACGCTTAACCGCTCGGTTTCTGCAAGGAAAACGCGCGATCCCCTCTGTGTCTGAAAAAGCACTAAAAATTTGAAGATATTACAGAATGACACATGTAAACTCGGCGATCTGTTATTGTTTGACATAAACTGACCGAATAACGTAGGTCCATTACTTACGAATCAATTATTGTTATACCTATTACGCACTTTTTTCAGGGTATCCAAATCACGCAGCCCCGATGATCGCTACAGAGAGAAGAGACGGGAAGACAAGGAGGACAACTACAGGCCGGAGAGAAGAGAGAGGATGGACAGAAGCAGGAATGAAAAGGAAGACCGCCCAGAGAGAGACAGGGGGCCACGCGATGAAAGAGACAAAAGACCGCCGGCAGGCCGCCCGCGCGACAGACGATCAAGGTACGCGGAATACAATATAATATTATGATTTATGACCAGGGCTCGAAAAACGTTATATTTTTCGAAACGTTATCGCCTTAAATACCTAAAAAACGTTTCATTTCGGTTTCGTTCGGAATGGAACGCTATTCGGAACATTTTTTGATAATGTATTTATGATTTTTTCGTTTTTGATCCTTAAAACGATTTTAAACGGTTTTTCCCGTTTCCTCGATCAAAAGTTAAATATATAACAAAAACTATTATTTTTCGGGCATTCGTTTGCGGTATCACGGCGAGGCAATAATCGGCCAAGTGCGAGTCGAACTCGCTCATCGAGGGTTCCGTACCGTTACAGAGCAAAATAAGGTCAATAATTGTGTTTTTTGTATGGGATTAATTTTATTATTTTTCATCAGTTTTATTAATTAATAAAGAACTCATATAGTTGAGTCCTTGAGGACTCTATGAACATTTCAAGAGCCTACCTATTATCGTTGTTGATATCGAGCAAAAAAGGCCAAAAAATTAGGGTTGTTGTATGGGAACCCCCTTTAATATGAAATATATCTTGTTTTTTAGTATTTGTTGTTATAGCGGCAACAGATATATAGGTACACAATCAAATCAAGTCCAGCTATAATTATTAGTGGTCGCACAGACGGACAGCCTTCGAAGTCTCAGTAATAGGGATTTTACCCTTTGGGTACGGAACCCTAAAAATCAGGTTGGCTGTACACTCTCGCTGAGAGCTCTCGGGCGCGAGTCTCGTGCGAGAGCCCCTTGCCCGAGTGCGATCATGTATGTACATTCTCGCTTAGTTCAATCGCAGTTATGAAGTCAGCAGTGGCGAAGCGTCCATATAACCCGATTCCCATCGGCTTCCCTTAGGGCTTAGAAAAATCGAATATATGGGCCAACGACATATTTATCTAATAAATATTTTACATACCTACTTAAAAAACTTTGAATTCACAATGTTATATGCAATAAATTTTTCTCTCACTTGAAATACATAGTTTGAATTAATATCGCCTATAAATTTTAAAAGGCAATGCAATGTGCGGGCGCAGAGAATCAAGCCGTGGATTAGCGGCTTATTTCTCCATACAACGACAGTTCATAGTAAGCATCTGTCCTTTTCATTCCTGTGAACTGGTCGTCATGTTCTGTCTCGTTCTAGCACGCGCGATATATACTTGGAAATAACTCGATGCCCGACGAGTTATTACGGAGAAAGGTTAATTAGCAACGCACAAGTGCAAGCGAGATAGATGAGTCATGAAGTAAAATTGTTATGATTCGAATTTAAGAATGAATGTAGCGACATTATACTTTTGCTGGCGCGTAATACATTTTATTTTGGTAGGATTTTTTGTAATACGACTTTATTAAGAATGCCTTTAGCGGTACTAAATATGACAGGCGCGTAATACATTTTTATTTTGCTGGTTTTTAGATTGACATATTAATATGGCGGATAGTGTGTTTGTAAACAACATGTCGTTTGTTTTGTTTTGTCGAATTTAAATTTTGTTTTAGCGTTAGAACTTAGAAGAGTGTCGTGAATTAAATTAATTTATATTATGACTTGTGAATTGTGAGTCGTACGACGTAATCGCGTAGTTCGGAAAATATGGCATTAATTCAGAAAGACTGTTGTCTGACAGATTATATTTTGCTGTCGAAGGAAACTTTGTTTTCCAAACTTAGTTTTGAAAATTAAAAGCATGTCATTCAATTATAAATTACCAAAATTGGTAAGTAGATTTTTTACTCCGGCTTCCCTTCTCAAAATATTCACCCCTCGGCACTGGAAGTCAGAGAAGATGGACCATTATTTTTCTCTATGAGATGGACGAAAACACTTCTCTTGCAGTTGCTGTAGCTCTCTGTGCTATGAGCTTTTTTAAATAATTAGTAATTATCAAATATTTACACAATAAAAAAAATGGCGAAAACGTATCTACGATCAATGATCACCATTCACCATGCATCGAAAGATATCATTGTAATCCAAAGATCTATAATCATATTATTTCTCACAGATAATGACTAATAATGACGTTTATTATTGATATTTTTCTGTTCTGCACTGTCTAGCGGCGCGACTAGTAGTGGAAAACGCGAGAGTGTACAGTAATGCGCTCGCTTTCCTCGCGAGGCCCTTTGCCTCGGGCGCAAAATACCGACACCGGACCGAGAGGGTCCGAGACAGGCGAGACGAGGCGAGCGCACCCATTTACACTTTCGCACTCAGGCCGCCTCGCTGTGCCTCGGGGAGAGTGTACAGCTGACATTACAATCAATTCTAGTTAGAGTTCGACACAAAACACTACTCTCCAACCGTCTTACGGTTTTTCCAAGGTTTTTCGATCAGCACGAGAATCTGACGCGAGTTTCACAGTTTTTACCCATCCTACAAAAGTGCTCAACGCCGCTAAAGAAGTTTTCTCTTCAAAAACTCGTTTTATCGCAATTGAGCTCTGTTAATTTTGAAGTTATCGGGTTCATTCAAAAAGCATGTCAAAAGTTATAGTTTTACGAGCTTTCAGAACGTTTTGAAAAATATTTTAAAAGCCCCTATTTTTTTTAAATAGGGGGATTAAAAGGTCCTGGTTGCATGGTTCTCGCAGTAACAGTAGTCAGACTCTACTTTGGTTATTTTTATCCTTTATAAATAAAAAAGAAAACAAAATATTTTTCACAAAAAGAACTCAAATTTCTCCCTTAGTAATTTTTTACAAATACCTGTTCAATGTTTATGAAGTTATTTTCAAAACAAAATGATAATTAGGGAACAATTTCTTTTTTTTAAACTAAGAGAGAGACTAATTGATGATAACCATAAAGTTGAATTATTGTAGGAATTTATTTTTTGTTTTTGCAAAAAAAATTCCAAGGTATTATCTTATTTTTACCATAGCTTGCACAATTTTCATGCTATCAATTTTCTATATTGCTCATTCGAAAGGTATTTCTGAGCACTTTAAAAAGTGTTCAGGAAGTACATGTCATAAAATGCATCGGTTTACCGTTATTTAAGTTTGAATACCTACTTAGATTACTTGCCTAAAAACAAAATACGTATTCACCTATTTTGAAATAATAATTTTACTCACTAATTTGAAATAATATTAGAAGGTATTTCATAGTAGTAATTTTGTTTTTTTTTATTGCATTCTTTGGTAATAAGTAATAACATATTATTTTTCGTAAAAACTTATAGTTTTTTAGTTAATTATGAAAAACAACTTTAAGACAATAAGTATTTTTCTCACGCAAAATCTTTGATTTTTAATTACCTATAGGCTATAACTCATTTAATTATTGAATTATCAAAAAAATTGTAAATAACAAATTATTTTAGTGTATCTATTGATTTCTGGGGCTTTTTATTTAAAAAATTCACCCCCAAGACGGGATTGTATTCACCCCCAAGGCAAAAGCGCAAGTAGGTAGTATGCCACTTTTATTTCTTACGTTATCCCCTTATACTCACCAAAGAAAATCGATTGAGGTTTAACAAAATCGGTGGTGAAAACCTTTACTGACTGCCCTATGTCCCGCTGTTTGGATTTAACCGTTTTATTTCGGTTTTCAAAACGTTCTCAAATACGTTTTTGTTCCCAAAAACGTTATTGCAATGAACCGTTCCGAATGAATCAAAACCGTTATTTAAAAACGTTTTCGAGCCCTGTATATGACCGTTAATTTTTTAATGTATGTTTGTCACTGAATCACATTATAGGTAAATTTTTTTTATTAAAAAGTTGCAGTTTAATATTAACAAAATAAAATATATTGTCTTTCAATGACATGGCTAGAAAATGATAATTCTGAAATGTTCAGCATAAGAAACTGTCACAGGGCTTTCAGATTTCAGATACACAGTTATTATTTAATATTTTGTTCAATTGTTTTATTTTTATGTTTTAAAGTATGTTAACATTGTTCTAGATTTGACAATGCAGACGAAAAGAAAGATTACAGTTGGGGTAAGACTGAAGTGAAGAAAGAGGGAGACAATAAGGAGGGAGAGAAGGAGAAGCCAAACTTTGGTCTGTCAGGCAAACTGACGGCTGATGCGAATACCGTCAATGGTGTAGTTATAAAGTACACAGAACCCGACGATGCTAAGCAACCTAAACGTAGGTGGAGGTAAGTTTATCAATGACATATTTTATAACATTTTGGAATGATCATTTAAAATACAGTTCTAATTTTTTTTTATTCAATCGTTCAACCATATGAAAGACAAACAGTCTTGTTTTATTATCTCTGTATAGATTATCTCGTGACCCACCGGGATGTAATCTATTTCGAAACAGCTTAACGATAGATCTGAGAAATTTGATTCTTCAATTTTAATGCAGCATTAATCTTTTGATGCTTGTTGGATCCAGTTTTTTTTCCGAAATTGTTGCATTATCAGTAGAGTCAGGGTACAAGTTTACAAAGGTGTTTAAGTTAAAATTGAAATAGCAGGTCTATGCCCGGTTAATTAGTACCACTATACAGTAACTAAAGACGTGAGACCAGATAACTAACATTTTATAATATAAGGACTCATTTTTTCCCTTATCATTTAGACAAACCTTGTATCTTACACTAGCTGTTGCCCGCGACTTCGTCCGCGTTAGCATAGTAGATCACATCTTAAGTATTATATTTTATTGTACAAAAATATTCAATGTACAGAATTAACTTTCCTACGATTTTTATTATATTAAGATGTTCCGTGCGGCTTAGTTTGCGTAATTTAGGAATTTCATGCAACCGTCTAGACACGCGGTAGCGTGTCAAGCCAAGTTCCAGCATAACGGAATGGCGAGCAGCACCGTGTGTAATATTACACGAGCCATTTGCAGGTACTTTTGACCCTCTCATAATTCCGAAACTATTTGACATAAACGTTTCAAATTTGGCTCTTATAATGAGACTTGCGAGATAACTCTAAATTCCATAAGCACAGCTCAAACGGTTATTAAGATATTAACGTCCGAAAATCTACATTTTTATCATTGACTGACTGACTGACTGACCTATAGATCAAAATTCTAACCCACTTCCAGATGACCTAGAAGGCTGAAATTTGGAATGCAGCTCGGCAATTGTGTGAAAGCGTGAGGAAAAATCAGAAAACAAAAAAATCGGTCAAGTGCGAGTCGGACAGAGCCAAACTAGGCAAAAATTGTGTTTTTTGTATGGAGACCCCCCTTAAATATTTATTTTATTTTACTTTTATTATAAATTATGAAAATAAAAATATTATTAAAGATTTTTTGAAATTTTCAAGTATCTACCGGCTGCCATTATTGATTTTGAGCAAAAAAGGCCAAAAAAATCACATTTATTGTATGGGAGCTCTCCGTAAATATTTATTTGTGAAGTGAAAAAACTTTAGGAAATTAATAGAAAGTGACTTTATGAAGTATGTCTGTCTGTCTGTTACCTCTTCAAGCCTAAATTGCTTGTACCGATTGTTCTTAAATTTGGTATGGAGATATAGTTTGAGTCCCGGGAAATAGACATAGAATTCTTTTAATACGTCTGTCCGTCTGTCCGTCCGTCTGTCCGTCTGTCCGTCCGTCCGTCCGTCTGTCTGTCTGTTAGACAGCTATAATAATAGCTTCTTTACTTCCGCACAATAAGCTGTACCCTATAGTTAATGGTTGGAAATACACTTGTGTTATATCGTATTATTCCAATGCCTCCTGATGGTAGCTGCTTTTTCCATTCGTTTGAATATTCTTTGTTTTATTCGTCTGATACTCAACAAGGCTTGGGGGCTATTTTCCCACTTCCTGATTAGTTTCAGATAGGCTATCCACAACTTATCTGACAGATGAAGAATCTGTCAGTTAAGTTTCAGATAGGCTATCCACAATAATTGTGGATACTTCATCAATCAGATAAATTATTTATCTGATAAATGAATTATCTGCAGGATAAGTTGCGGATAGCATATCCGATACTCGTCGGGAAGTGGTGAAATAACACCTTAAGGTTGCGATTGAATATAGTCGAACATTATGTATGTTTGAACTGGGAAGATTAAGATGTCTAATGTCTACCCTTGCCCGGAAAGCTTTCTTTACAAAAAGTAATGATATTCCACCAAAAACATAAAATATGTAAAAATTGAAAGCCAAGTTCCATACAAACATTATTCTTGTCTATGGACTTAGCCGTAAAAAGGATGGAGATCTAAATGAGTGCCAAGTTCCATGGAAAATCGAAATATGTATGTATAGGAACCAAATAACATTATGAACAAATAATATAGTCTATTTCTTTGCTTTATTGAATATCTATAACAATTAATGTTATTTAAATAATTTGAGATCTTAAACTAGATTAGATTCTACTTGGCTAGTTTTCATCAAAATTAAAATGTTCAATAACTTTATGAAATGACTGATGTAATGAAAACTGGCCAAGTTAGATCTAATCTAGTTTATGACCTCACATTATTTAAATAACATTAATTGTTATAGATATTCAATAAAGCAAAGAAATATACTATATTATTTGTTCATAATGTTATTTGGTTCCTATACATACATATTTCGATTTTCCATGGAACTTGGCGCTCATTTAGATCTCCATCCTTTTTACGGCTAAGTCCATAGACAAGAATAATGTTTGTATGGAACTTGGCTTTCAATTTTTACATATTTTATGTTTTTTGTGGGATATATTTTTCCGCAAAAAAAAGCCTATGTCCCTTCACGTTGTCTATTCTTCATGTTTGCCAAATAACATAAAAATTGCTCCAGTAGTACTTAACCGACTCAATGCGGCGCACGTTTTTGAAGACTTTCAGTCGTGGCGGCATACAATTTTCTCGTGACACGTTAGCTGTGTCATACGCCATAGAAGTAGACGACACGGCTACCGTGTCACCCGCCACGTTCAAAAAAGTTTATTGTTTTTTTTTGTTTTTTTCGCTTGTATTAACTTGATTTATTTGGTTGAGCCCAAAAAAATTGATGTTAACGGAAGGCTACATTTTTTTGAGTTGATTTCGAGTAGTTTTACTAAGTGTTAACCTGAAAATGGCAGGTAAACTATTTTTTTATTCAGATGTTGCAAACCTTTTGTAGGTTTCAAGGTTAGAAAAATGTGTATATTAAATAGATCTGGGTTTCCGATGTAAATTATATGTTCGTAGATAAATTTAAAGAAGTTCGTTATTAAGTTTTTTTAACCGACTTCCAAAAAGGGGAGGTTATACGTTCGGTTGTGGATATTTTTTTTATATTATGTGTTCAACGATTACTCGTTTGTGAACCGATTTTCAAAATTTTTCTTTTGTTGTATAGGGTATTTGTTCCGATTGATCCAGTTCCGAGTTGGTACCATGTTCACAAAAGTGGTGATCTGATGATGGGAACCATGATGCTAAAAAAGGAGACAGCCCCTACCTTTTTTCAATTCACAAAATATTCAGAAAAGCCTATATGCTTGTTTTACGTGGAAAATTAAGACGTTTTGTTCAGAGTAGAACCTTCTAAAGTGCAATTTGAGGGAGATACAATCGCTTTCTAAATGACACGGCTCACGTGTCATACGCCACACGTTAAAAATCCATAAGACGCGGCTGTCGTGTAATACGAAATGAATGCACCTTTTAAGAAAGGTTGGCGGCCCCTACTTTTTTGCAATTCACAGAATATTCAGAGGCGAAGCCTATAGGCTTGTTCTATGTGGAAAATTAAGATGATTTTGTTCAGAGTAGAACCTTCTAAAGTGTACTTTGAGGGAGATACAATCGTTTTTCAAATGACACGGCTCACGTGTCATACGCCACACGTTAAAAACATGTATGACACGGCTCCCGTGTCATCCGCACTGAATCGGTTAAGATAATAAGCAATTTCATATAATTTCCTCCGTTTTTTCCACATTTTCCTCTATTTCTTCGCTCCTATTATTCTTAGCGTGATAAAATATAGCCTATAGCCTTTCTCGATAAATGGCCTATCTAACACTGAAAGAATTTTTCAAATCGGACCAGTAGTTCCTGAGATTAGCGCGTTCAAATAAGCCCTTTCATATAATTTCCCCCGTTTTTTCTACATTTTCCTCTATTTCTTCGCTCCTATTAGTCTTAGCGAGATAAAATATAGCCTATGCACTATAGTCTTCCTCGGTAAATGGGCTACCCAACAGTAAAATAATTTTTCAAATCGGACCAGTAGTTCCTGAGATTAGCGCGTTCAAACAAACAAATAAACAAACTGCAGAATTATAATATTAGTATAGATACTTCATCATCTGGCCACACATACAATCCACATTTTTTTTATTTCAAATCAAAAAATGACAATATTTTAACTGTTACTTACGTGCTTCTTCCACTCATGTCTTCAGTTATGACTGTATTTTTCAGATTTTACCCATTCAAAGGCGACAAGGCGTTGCCGATATTATACATTCACCGTCAGTCCTGTTTCGTGATCGGCCGCGATAAGAAGGTTGTGGATATCGCCCTGGATCACCCTTCTATCAGCAAGCAGCACGCCGCCCTGCAGTACAGGGCCACGCCCTTCGACCGACCCGACGGCACGCAGGGGCGACGCGTCAGACCCTACATAATTGATCTAGGTATCTACTTTGATTACTAAAGTTTGCTGAGCTAGGGCCAATTTTTGGCATCACACAGAGTAACTAGATCATAATAACTGTACCACTGAACACTGTTTAACTATTATGATATATTGTGTGATGCTGGAAATAAAAGTATTCTTATTCTTAACCCGGCGAGCGTAAGGTTGGAATATGTAGCAAACAGCGCTGGGTGGGTGTACCAACCCAGATGGTGATTATGTGGTTACTATACACTATTATTTTAAATATCTATTTTTTAATACAAAACTAATGTTTAGTTATATGTTGAACTTATTTAAGAGAGAAAATGTAAAAAAAGAATTGAATAGTGTAATTTATTTACGAAATTAAGATAATTAACTTAGAACTCACAAAAATTAGTAGTGCCACGTATTTATTACTTCTTATCAAACATATGAAAACACCAACAAAAGGGACTATTTTTTCTTTAGATAGACTCAACATAAGAACAAAATAACACATAAACTGGATAATAAAACTAATAAAAAAATACTTATTCATCTTAAAATCTAGATCAGTTTTTACAGACGAAATAAGCATGTTTTATGTATAAAAAATACAGAAATAAGTGAATTTCCCAACAAATGATTATTATTGCCTTAGACATTGTTCTCTATCAATCCTTTATGCTGTCTTTCGTCATCCATCTCCTACTCTGTGTCACTTTCAAAACTTCTTTCGCTGACATTATCAATATATCTTGGTCACTACCAGACTCATGGAGATTATATAGAGAGGAGCTGGCCTAAGCAACTGTGCACTGTGATTTTCAACTAGGTCCTGACGTCATCATTGTGGGCGGGGCTTAAGTCAGTACACTTTCGGCGTTTTCGGCCCAATAAATTGGTGTTTTCTGCGTTTTTAACAAGGAAAGGATGAACTATTGTGTTTTACAATGTCAGAGTTACTCAGACAGACCGTCTGATAATTGAAATAACATCACATTTCATTCGTAAATAATTTTAAACGTAATAAAACTTTAGTTTAAATATAAAAGTTCTAGAACATTTCAGCTTTCAGCATTAATTATACTACTTGATACTAGATGGCCAAACCTTTGAAAGATAATACAGACGTAAATGCGTTTAATTTTGCATAAGTTTATTGCAATTATCATACTTGAATACTTTAAATTGTTATACACTTTGTCTTAAATACATTTAATAGCTAAAACGGCACTTATGTAGCTTTTATTAGGACGACGTCCGTGGCGCAGTGGTGAGCGCGTTGGTAGCTCAAGCCGGAGGTCGCGGGTTCGAGTCCCGCCGACGGAACAAATGTTTATAAAGTTCCTGGGTCATGGATGTGTATTAAATATGTGTATTATATAATAAAAATCTTAAATATATGTAGTATAAAAGTATTAAATATATTTCCGTTGTCTGGTACCCGTAACACAAGTCCTTCAGGTACTTAGCACGGAGCCAAACTGACGTAGTGTGAAGCGTCCATAAATATTATTATTATTATTATTTTATTATGATATTACTTATAAAGCACCATCTGTCGTCATCCAGGATAACTATTTGAAACGTAACAATATATCCAGGGCCGTATTTACTAAATAATATTATAAAATATATGAATTCTAAATACTATTTAGAATTCAATTATTTTTAAGGGTAGGTTGCACCAGAGGCGTGGTTAAAGTTAAAGTTAAGGTTAAAGTTATAGTTAAGGCTAAAGTTATAGTTAAGGCTAAATTTAGCTTTACCTTTAACCTTAACTTTGACCGGCGAAATTTTATTTATATTTTTATTCTTATATTTTTCTTTTTCTTATATTTTATTTATATTTTTATTATTTATTATATAATATAAATAATAAATATATTTTATATATATATATATATATATATATATATATATATATATATATATATATATATATATATATATATATATATATATATATTTTTTATTCAAGCTACAGGTAACGGGATTGAGAGTATAAAACATTTATTATCCATAAAAATCGTCAGAAAAAATATTTCTTATAACAACACAGTAAATTTTCACAAAAAAAAGTCGATTTAAGTAGGTATGAGCGGTTATTACCTATTCCTAAATAATACCTAGTACCTATACTCTATTCCCTTCCCTACCCTCCCCTACCCTATTTACTTCATAAAAGGCTGGCAATGCACCTGCAGCTCTTCTGATTTGCGAATTGCGAGTGACTAAAGTTGCTTTCCACCAGGTGACCCGTTTACTCGTTTGTCCCCTTATTTTACATTAAAAAATCGGTGAAAATGCTAACCCTAATATTCATGACAAAATCTAGTGTAAGATAGCTGAACTACGTAGTAACATCAACATCGACCTAAGCTAGTAGTTTTGCTTTTAGCCGATAGAGGAAATATTGAAAAGTGAGCGGAGCTTGACACCTCAACCCGCAAATCGTCACGCGTCGTTTCATAAGGAAACTTGATTACGTCAGCTCCTCTCTATATAAGCTCCATGACCAGACTCGTCGGGTAAACCAACTCTAGCTTCTTCAAAAAGACGTAATTATCCGTTTTGATTATCTTCGTATGACCTTTCTAGATCCTAAGTCTTAAAAACCCGAAAAAACCCATAAAATAACAGAAATAAGATAAAATATGTTTGATCAAATTCGTTACAAGTAGCATAAGGCGGGTGTCACGCACCCGCTGACAACTTCAAACTCATCTTCACCGTACACCGTACGGCGATCGCCAAAAACAGTGGCAAGGGACGCTTCCGGATCTCCCCCCGGGCAGCTACACCAGCGCACGAAGCGCTACAACAATTTGTTATTAAAATATTAATCTATTTTTCTAGGTCTGGGTGTATCACACCCAACCTTACGCTCGCCGGGTTAAAATAGTCTTGTAAGTAAGGCTTCTTACAGACGAACGGCATTTGTCGACGGCACGCGTCCACGGCAGTTTGCCTTTCGTTTGTAAGCGCTCGAACATTTCTTTGTAGTCTTATCTTTTTTGTATGACCATTCCGTGTTGGCATTTAAGCAGTAAAGTACACTGTACCAATTACTTGAAACTCCTCAGATTCGGCGAACGGAACTTTCGTGAACAACAAGAAGATCGATCCTCGTCGCTACGTCGAGCTGTTGGAGCGCGACGTGGTCAAGTTCGGTTTTAGCGCGCGCGAGTACGTGCTCCTACACGAGAACAGCCGCGACGACGCGCAAGATGATGATCAACCCGCGCTGCCCACGACGGATCACATCAAACAGGTAACGATCACATACCGCTCACGGCTACATCAACGTGCTCCTACACGAGAACAGCCGTGATGACGCGCAAGATGATTAACCCGCGCTGCCCACGACGAATCACATTAAACAGGTAACGATCACGTTACCGCTCACGGCTACGTCAACGTGCTCCTACACGAGAACAGCCACGACGACGCGCAAGATGACGATCAACCCGCGCTGCCCACGACGGATCACATCAAACAGGTAACGATCACGTTACCGCTCACGGCTACATCGAAATGACTACGTACCACCGGTGTAGTCGTTGTGGATACGACGTTTAAAAAGTTTATCTTGATACCCATTTTGAATATTTTTTTACAATGTCCACGTAACTGCCCACCGACTCCACCATCACTCCAAAGTACTGACCATGTTCAGCGGCGCTCACTTTAGTTGTGTTTTTGACATTAATTAACAAAATTGAGGTACTTAGGCGAAACTTTGCCATTAAAACTTTTTAAGTCGTGTTTATAAAAATAACGTATTTCCGTTTTGTAAACGAACTCTTTAGGTGTAAACTTGACAAGTTTTCTTTTCACTTTGTTAAATACGATGTTTTCTTACAGGTTAAGAGGGTGAAAGAAGAAGAAGCTGCCGACGGTTAAAAATAAAAGAAGAAATGACTCGTACATAGATCGTATGTTCCTTTCTATTTATGTAAAGAGATTTTTATAGTTTAAATTAGTTTAATTTAATAGTTACAATACTTTGAAATATTAAACTGAAGTCAAGTGGTTACTAATAATTAAGAAAATTACGAACCAGGGGCTTTATGCGTAATATGAGAATTTCACGCGCGACATCCAATAAATTCTCGCGAGTCACGCGCCAAGCGTTGAGCAATAACCACGCGAATTAACGGAATTGTGACATTGTGCAGTTGGCGTTATAAAAAAAAAGTCACCTTTATGTAAACATTTTACCAATGACTAGTGCGCGTGTTACGTATCCGTTTTGGATACCTCCCACATTGTGTGGGCCATAGGATAAATTACTATTATCGTTTAGAAATTAACCTATATTTATAGGCTGTAGGTGACATAAAATCAATAAGGTAAAAGTCGATGCTTTATAGAAGATTAGTCACTTAATAATCTTTATCTAAATATATAAAAATGACCTTATCAATCAGACTACATTGTATTATTATTTTGTCGTTTTATATATAAGCATCGGGGAAGAATCAAATTATTATATGTACAGATTTCAATAAAATATACATAAATATTAGGTAAGTACCAAAATTGGTATATTCTTTATCATTTAGTTGCTGATAAAAATATTAGTGACTATAATATTATCTGTATCTATGGTTACAATAATTATCAAAATATGTATGTGTAGGATTTGTTAAAATACAAATTCCAGCGTGGGACTTAAAAAACAAGGATTCTCCTTATTTTTTCAGCGTTTTGTCATCCTAAACAAATACAATAATTACTTTCAGTCAAGTTTCTCTTTACGTTAAGAAAATTTTGTAAAAACCGCTAGCGTCTAATAGATGATAGCTTTTAGTGTCGTAACACCGATATCCATTTTGTGGTTTAAAAATTTGTCTGAAAATAGTGCACCCATTAGGGTTGAAATAGGCTTGTTTTGTCGACTGAAGCATTTAAGTTCTTTAAATTATTCTCCTTTTATTCAATATTTTGACCACAAAAATTATTCAGACAGGAAAGAAAACAAGATAGTATACGTGTGTAAACTTTATTAGCCAAGAAGACCGAACCTTAAATATTTTTTACTACTTTATGATCTAGCATACTATAAATAAATGCAAAATCGCTACTCATTCGTTTGATTCACCCTCCAACTACCCCTACTATGTACAAAATCTCCTATTTACAGATAAAAATTAGTATTAAATAAATAAATATTCAATAAAAACGAATCAGATCTATCGGTGGAATTAAAATTTCTAATATCACAGTTTTAAAACGGCGTCTTGACGTGGCCGTCGAAGTGTCTTTCGCTGTCGCGGGACGAGCCGGGGCTATACCGGCTTCTAAATGAGCTTCTCGAGCTGGGTATATCCCGGAAATTGCCCCTAAAGGTGGGGATTTCCCGAATGGGGTTGTCGAGCAAATCGGTGCGGAAATCCCCGCACAGGGACGCTCGCTTCACGATGCCGTTCCGCAGGGGGATTATGGTCGCGTTCGGCGGGCGCGCACGCAGCGAGTGCGTACGATATAGCGGTTTTATCAGCCTGTTGGGGGCCACGCCCACTATGCTGTGGCGGGAGAATGGCGTCCGCGGTATCTCGTAGCCGTCGCGTATCGTGTCCGCGTCGCTGTCGTACCGCAGCTCGATGTATTTCAGCGGGCGCGGCAGCAAATGCGACGGCTCCATTTGCTGCTCCGGGAAGTCTTCGTCTGCGAATTATTATTTATTTAAAGTTATTTGTCGAGATATCCGGGTCCACTTGCAAGGATTTGAGCTAAAATTTATGTTACGGAGTTTACATTCAGCCCTGTCGAGCAGGAAATTAGGCACGAGAATGTAAATAGTCACTCGTAATGCCGTTGCCGCTGCCCGACGCGGCAAGTATGTAGAGGGCTAAATGTAAACGCTCACTCGCGTCGTTACTGCCGCAGAAGTATTCAGGGTAATTTTGCCGGCTGAATATAAACGTCCCAATATGACTTACTAGCTAGGTATAAAATGATTTTAACTCTTCAGAAATATGGCTAAAGTGCGAAATTCTTTAGTCACTTTATGCTATTTTTGTTTTAGAATGATTATCATTCTAGTAGAAAAATAAATTAATTATATTATTTAAAATCAAGTGATGATAATGAACGAACCTATGCATGTGGTGTTGTCATTCTCGTCCAGCAGGTAGGTGCGGTTGTCGACGCCGTCACATGCTGTCACATGCACAATACATAACATTATAGCGGATAATATTAGCAGAGTAGACTGAATTAAGGAGTACCTCGACTTTAAACAAACGGACGAATCTACGCGAGTTTACGCGTTAGTTCGGCGCTCGCCGGCCGATATAACATACTACGTCAAACGTATTTTCGAGATTTCTTCTGAGTCGGCCTACCCGTTAGTTCTGTTTACTCTGATATTAGTCTGAAAAGGCTAGTGACCTGTTTTTTTTGGCTGGAGTGTACATTCTTAAATCTCATGGCGTTGTTAAAGTTAGCCAAATCAAAAGCGAATAGATAAACTCAAGTCAGAAGCTCAAAAAACCGGGCGTAGGTGAATGATTTTGATTTGAAAAGTGGAAATTGTTATGATTTCAAAATAAAAAGTTGAGTTCGTTACTGTTTCAAATTCAAGTAAGATGTGTTTTGAACTAAAAATTATACGGTTGAAATATTCGAAGGCACAAGCATATAGGTACTGATATATTATGTGCGTACATGCAGCCCGGTGTTAAAGCGGTAAGTATAACATGACAATAAAGCTACGAATCCACTAGACATCATTTTGAAGATTAGCTTGTAACTTTTCCTTTACAACGTTGCCAGTTTTATATTTTTCGCGATAGCTGACAGCGTCGCGCGCTGCTGTACAACGTTGCCGAGCATGTTGCCCGTTTCTTGGCAACAAATGTTGCCTGGTGGATTCCTAGCCTGAATTTTTTTATTTGAAAGAATGTGACGTTGTATTATATGGAAAAATGTTGCTCTTTTTATGGAAAAGTAAGTCTTATGCGCACGTTGTTGTTGCTGATTTTTAGCGGAATACCCTAAAAGCAAGTGCTTACCATCCGGCAGTAGTGTGAGGTACTGCGGCGCGGGCTGCGGCGTGGCAGTCAGGGTGATGTTGGGCGAAGTCTTGTCTCGAAGCTCGCAGACTACTTCGAGACATTGCCGGAACGAAGGCCGCAGCTCCGCGTTGTAGCTCCAGCATTTTTGGAGGAGCTCGTAACTGGAATAGGTTAATAGGGAGCATTAGTAGTCGAAGTTTGACTGTTGACATTATTAGTGGAGTATATTTCGTCACTAGTTTATGAAGTATATTTGAACTATCAGTATAGCTACACACTACACAGTAAATATTTTTTTATGAAATAAGGGAGCAAACGGGTCATCTGATGGAAGGCGACTACCGTCGCCCATGGACACTCGCAACATAAAACGGCCCATTCACTATCCTGCATTGCAGTTCGTCGTGCAGGCCTGCAACACCATTCACTATCCTGCATAACCCACCGTGCAGTCCGCTGGCTTATGCAGGATAGTGAATGGTGTTGCAGGCCTGCACGGCGGACTGCAATGCAGGATAGTGAATGGGCCCTTTTAGAAGAGTGCAGGTGCGTTGCCGACCTTAAGTTAAATAGCCGGCCTTCAGATATTTCTGAAGTTCGGCTTTTTGGATAAAAACGGCGGATATATTTGTAATAAAACAAATTTTGTTATAAGCCTGGTCTATCTTTGAGATAGACCAGGCCCCTTAGACAAAGTATCTGTATAACGAATTTCGACATCGTTAAAAACGATGTCGAAATTCGTTATCAAAATGTATGCAGTTTGACATAAGTCATCGCTAAATGACATTTCACAGACGAAGACTACTGTCAAATCCCATACATTTTGATAACGAATTTCGTCATCGTTTTTAACAAAAGATACTTTGTCTAAGGGGCCAGGCTTATTACAAAATTTGATAATTCACAGATTGAGATAGCGGTACAAGCACTTTTCCTATATTATGTACTGTTGAGAAGTAAAGGTACTAAGTAAATATTACTACTATTTTCTACTGATAACTTTACACTAGTTCAGTACAGGTCAGTTAATCCTTCAGGCCCCGCGCGAGCACCGGTGATCGCGACAACAATAGAATACAATAGCAATTCCTGGAAATTCCGACTGAAGTATTAACAAGAGCTGCTGGCACGATGTTGACATTTAAACATTGCGCTTGTGTAGTGTCTGTGAATAAGCCTGCGTCTGAATGTGCGTGGCGTGACGTCGTACTGCATACGCATCATAAAAAGTCTGCCCGTCTCTCTCGCGCGCGTTCTATCTCTCAGACCAATAAAAAAAGAAAGACGGAGTATTTACAGATAATGGCGTGAAGTCGCTGTCGATCAATGTGTGCGTCACGCCTAGCATAAATACGCTAGGCGTGCGCTTGTGTGCAAAAAAATAATGTTGCCAACTCAGGGTTTCAGATTGTCAAACTCCCATCCTGTTGCAGTCTTATTAAACTACTAAGTAATGACTACAAAAGTTGTTATCAAACTAGATTGTTAATCATCATTCATTAGTAATTGCTGAAAAAAGTAAATACTTAAATATCTATATCTAATAAATTATGTGTTTCAACTAAGAACAAACAGACAGACATACATACAGACAAAAATTGTAAAGAATGTTGTTTGGTGTATGCAGTATGTATCGTATACGGATTAATATGCAAATAGTAAAAAAATCTTTCAATACTACAGACACTCCAATTTTATTTATATTAATAGATTTTAAATGAATAACGAATTTTAGGTTGAAAATAAACATTTGTCAGGATAATACAGCACGTAATAATATTTTTCCCCTATTATGGGGAAAAATATCTTGCGACCAGCATGCAGCACTGGTTGAGGTTCTGTGTTCCGAGACTCCCGAGACAATTTTTAAAACTAATAAATTAAATTCGTTATTTCGGTGGTAATACATAAATATTCAACTAATTATTTGTGAAACGTAATCCCACAAGGTTTCTTTTGAGCACAAGAATTGTTTTTGCACCATTTAACGATGCAGGACGGCATTATTTGATATTTCTTGACACAGATGAAAACGACATGCGCCGTCACTCATTGAAACCGGAATGGCGGGCGGCCGGCTTCCTATGGCCGTATCGGCTTCCTATTGCCTGCCTCACCGCGTAGCATGGATGGCTCTGTCTATCTTTTTTTATTGGTCTGAGGTCTTATGAGCGAGAAGGGGACAGTTATTGTTTTTCTTATGCTACTGCTTATAAATACTGCGTGATGTTACAAATCGGTAACGTGTGATCAGCGCGCGGCCAGCGTTCGGAACCGTACGATAATTATCGTACACATACGATAATTTTGTGCGTACGTACCGATGTACGATAGCATATTATTATCGTACGCAGATTATACCATTATTTTTATCATGATGCAAACATATTATATTTTTAAACATACTGTATAGTGAAATTGCATAAGTGTGAGCACTGTGAACGTGCCAGCTTTAGTTAACTGAGCTATATGTATGTTACTTCAACACTCACAATGCGGAAGGGCAGTTGGGCGGTCTATCGGGAGTGCCGCCCGCTCGCACGTACGCCAGAACTTGCCGGTTAGTTCGCGCCGGGTACGGCTGCTGACCGAGCGACAGAATCTGTAATGAGAAACAAGTAATGTGATCGTTGTCACTATTCGTATTGTAATGAGTAATGTCTAATGACCATGTTAAGACCACATGCCCGTAGAATGTGGTGTTAGTATAATCCAGTCAATGAATGAGTGCATGGAATCTGGATATTTAATCATGCACTTTCTTTTCGCCACAAGTATCTAATATGCTGAATATTCTATTATTGAAGATAGTCATTTGAGGCTGAAGTCTGAACTCTTATAGCCATTTGTGATATAATTCTGTTTCAGTTTCTCATAAGTACTGTTTTTATTTCTGTTTTCAAATCACAAAGTTACCAGCAGGCTTAGCATGGCCACAGTAGAAATGCGAAAGAATAGGAACGCTGACAGTTTTTGCGGACTGACAGATTCCCTTTGTTAATCCAGCACTTTGTCTACTTGACCGTAAGAATATACCTTTCTATGGTAACCATGTTAAGCCTGCAGGCGGTTATTGTAAGTCAGTTCTGCCCCTAGCGACAAAAAAGAGAATCTCATCATTTCTTTGATGTAGGTTACACGTTCAGTTTCTTATTAGTCTGGCGGCAATCTCAGATGGACTGAACTGATGCTAGACTGAGCGTGTAACCTACGACTTTAAGGCCGCGTTTCCACTGGCGCGGAGCGGAGCGGAGATGAGCTTAGCGGTGCCCGAATTGACCAATCGTGCTATTCCAGCGGAATGACAGCGAAGCGGAGCGAAGATTTCGAGCATGGTCATTGGTCAATTCGGCACCGCTAAGCTCCTCTCCGCTCCGCTCCGCTTTAGTGGAAACGCGGCCTTACTCACCTCTCCGCACAGCACTCCCCAGGCCCAGACATCAGATTGACAAGTGAACACTCCGTCCATCAGACACTCCACAGCCATCCACCGCACCGGCAGCAGACCTGCGAGATTATGTATGTGGCTTATGATTCGGTGAAAAACGGTTTGAACAGGTAAATGCATTAAATTATAGATGAATAACGCTGGTGCTGAGTATGCGCTATTTAAACTGAATGAACAAAATAAAAAATATTCCGCTTATAACTGACAAAGATAGACAAAGACTGCAAAGGAAAAACTGTTAACTGTATTTATGTTATTTTTGCACTACAACACCTACAAGGATGATTTATGGCATCGATATTATTGAAATGGAGGCGTGGATAGCTGCTAGCGTAATTTATCAGTCTATTAAAATATAACGCTAGCATTTCGACCACTTGCAATATTATGATACTTGGATGATATATAACATTGTATAGGAAGGCGTGATTTTTGATATAGTTCCTTCAAGTGACGTTGTAAAATATTGCTTACCTTCACCCTCTTTTCTATAATAATCGTTCTTATAGATATCCCTAGCGAGGCCGAAGTCGCCTATCTTGACGACGCGTCGTGCGGCGCGGCTGGCGACCAAGCAGTTGCGAGCTGCTAGGTCTCGGTGGACGAAGTGCATTTCTTCCAAGTACCGGCAGCCACGGGTTACGTCCACACACATGTTCAGGAGGTCGAGCAGGGTGAGAGAGTCTTCTGTGTACTGGGGGTTAAATAATGGATTGTGAGACATTGGTCCTATAGGTAATAATTGTAATTTGATAAAATTTTAGTCCGTAAGTAGTAGCAGGTTATGTCCACCCTGCAGTAAACTAAATGAAATTGATGGGGGACAAACATGAGTCGTATTAATATTTGGGGATTAACAGATACAGAAGTTGAAGCGTACATAACTTAATAATCATCTGCTGTAAGTAATTGTAACCACTAGGCGATCGTCTTACGATGCAATCATAAACGATCAACCAAATATTCACGCAGCCCTCGCAAAAAATACCCCTTTGTCAATCACAACTTACCAGAGAAGCTCGTTTCGCCCTCAAGTAGCTGAGCAGATCCCCGCCTTCCATCAGTTCCATGATGATGTAGTTGGGGTCGTTGTCAAGGCAGACGCCCAACAGCCGGAGAATGTGCTCGTGCTTGAAGTTGGACATCAACGCTGCCTCTTTGAGGAACTCGTTCTTCTCCTGTTCTGTTGCGCCTTTGCGCAGAGTCTATAAGGATGAAGATAAAATGAACTGGGTCGCGAATTAGAATAAATCAGATCCGCGGATCAAATTTCTATAAAAAACAAGCATTGAGTTTAAGATATGTAATGATATGTAAGTAGGTATGTACGTATCAATTTAAGAACGTGACCTGACGTACATAATGATTCTGGATTTCGTAATACACCTTTAATTTTATATAACGGAAGCAAATAACAACTGCATAATTTATTAGTTCCGGTCTGTGTGTAGAAAAAACCTATTATTACTGGCGGTCATAAAATGAATTATAAATTTTGTTGTCTCGCTAAAATTCCAAAACGGCTCAACCGATTTTGCAAATTAATATTAATCTTGACATATTCGTAAAAGTTTAGGAAAGATACCTACCTACCTACGGCAGAAAAAGTATAGGTTAAGTGGGCGACTAACCCAAAATGTCGATTTTATAATTTATTTTTATACTTGAAAGTAAGCCCCATTGTTTCATTTTCTAAAATTAGATACTACATTATAATTCCGAGAGTTCAATCTGAGCAAAAACACGATATCTTAAAGTTTTCTCGATAGAAGAAAATCACAAAGATTCATCTAATTTTGCATTGAACTAAGTTAACATTTTAACACATCGTATAAAATTCTATCATTGAGAGATCGACCTAGCGGATTTTTAAAATGTTGTATATAATTTATCGAGTTATTGAGAAAAAACTAATTTGGCGATGAATCCGCGTCGTCCTTTTTCACCTGGCAAATGAAAGATGGGCGTGAGTGTGAAGAGAGAAGGACGATGTTTGATTTTTTGCGTTAGTCGCCCTCTTAAGTGATACGAAGTTCACGTGTCATCTAGTTTTCAATCTGTTGACGATGGGATTGTTACTATAACTTGTACTCACTTTAACAGCGACTTTGGTGTCTCCGCTACTGAGGTTCCTGGCGATGCCCTCAAAGACCTCCCCGAAGGCACCGGAGCCGAGAAACTTGGTGAGGGTGATCTGCTCGCGACGGATGTGCGGCAGACCGGCTATCTCCGCGTCCGACGGCAGGTGAACTCCCTGGCAATTTGTAACCAAATTTAAAAACTGAAGCTATTGACGAAAGGACAAGATCCAACGTCCATACAATTTTGGGCTAATTTTAAAAGTGCCGGCCAACACAAATAAACCCATTATTTAAATAGAACATAATCTAAGGAACAATTTTTATTATTACTCCAAAGTTCTAAGTCAAGTCTCCGAGTTGTTATTGAAGGTGAAACTTTTTTTTATAACATATGTAATAAAACTTATTTTATTATTTATTGCTTTTAAAAGCAATAAGTAATCAATCCCAACGTCTTTATCCGAGTCATAGAACAGATTAGAAGCCAAATACCTACAAACGATTTGGAAAAATTCAAAGGGAGGAGGATACTCTACGTGCAAGGCTACTTTGGAGAGTTGAGGCTACTTTGGAGAGATAAGGCTGCTCAGGGGACTAATCAGAGAGCTAAGGCTGCTTAGAAGAGCTAAGGCTGCTTTGGGGACTAATCGGAGAGCTAATTTGGAGAGCTAAGGCTGCTTAGGGGACTAATCGTAGAGCTAAGACTGCTTAGTGGACTAGTCGGAGAGCTAAGGCTGCTTAGGGGACTAATCGAAGAGCTAAGGCTGCTTAGGGGACTAATCGGAGAGCTAAGGCTGCTTAGGAGAGGTAAGGCTGCTTTGGAGAGCTAAGGCTGCTTAGGGGACTAATCGGAGAGCTAAGGCTGCTTTGGGGACTAATCGGATACCTAAGGCTGCTTTGGAGAGCTAAGGCTGCTTAGGGCACTAGTTTGAAAGCTAAGCTGCTTTGGAGAGATAAGGCTGCTTTGGAGAGCTAAAGCTGCTTAGGAGAGCTAAGGCTGCTTCGGAGAGCTAAGGCTTCTTTGGAGAGCTAAGGCTACTTTGGAGAGCTAAGGCTCTCTACTAGGGCATTTGCATATAGTATTCCAAGTAAGCAATGAGTTGTGCCCTGCAAGCCCCAAGCACATAGAGGTTCCCTCTTCCTGTGAATTTTTCCAAATCATTTGTAGGTATTTGGCTTCTCTATCTATCTGTTCTATGACTCGGATAGGGACGTTGCGATCGATTACTTATTGCTTTTAATTAATAAAATAAGTTTTATTACATCTTATATATAAAATTCTCGTGTCACAATGTTAGTCAGCGAACTTCTCCGAAACGGCTTTACTGATTTTTATCAAATTTTATATGCATATTTAGTAGGTCTGAGAATCGGCTACTGGGTACTTCATGTATTGATAAGAGCATTTGTTAAATAAATAATAGTAACTTATTACAACCTGAGACTGACGGCGACCATTGTTTGTGCGACGGGATAGCGATCGACGTTGGCATGGCGACATACTTATTTAGTCACTTCAGTAAAATAATATGGGCGAAATACTTTATATTATGGCAAAGTAACGTTTGCCGGGACAGCTATAGCTCAGTTAACTAAAGCTGGCACGTTCACAATGCTGTCACTTAATATGCAATTTCACTATACAGTATGTTTAAAAATATAATATGTTTGCATCATGATAAAAATTATCGTATAATCTGCGTACGATAATAATATGCCATCGTACATCGTACGTACGCACAAAATTATCGTATGTGCACGATAATTATCGTACGGTTCTGAACGCTGGCCGTTCGCCGATCACACGTTACCGACTTGTAACATCACGCTGTATTTATAAACAGTAGCTTAAGAAAAACAATAATTGTCCCCTTCACGCTCATAAGATAGACCGCGCGCGAGAGAGACGGGCAGACTTTTTATGATGCGTATGCAGTACGACGTCATGCCACTCGCTTATTCACAGACACTACACAAGCGCAATATTTAAATGTGTTGGTCGTGCCAGCTCTTGTTAACTGACCTGTAGTATGTTATAAAAAAGTTTGACCTTGAATAACAAATCGGAGACTTGACTTAGAACTTTGGTGTAATAATAAAAAATATTCCTCAGATTATGTTCTATTTAAATAATGGGTTTATTTGCGTTGGCCGGCACTTTTAAAAGTTGTAACGACACCTTTTGCTATAGATTATAGAGTACTAGATGACGCCCGCAACTCCGTTGCGCCAAAATTCGTTTATCGCGCGGAAACCGTACATTTTTCCGGGATGAAAAGTATCTCCATACCAAATTTCAGCAGAATCGGTTCAGCGGTTCGGGCGTGAAGAGGTAACAGACAGACAGACGCATTTATAATATTTGTATGTATATAAAGTGCAAGCCGTGCAGCGTGCGCATGTTTCTCTCTCTCTCTCTCTCTCTCTCATAGAAAGCAACTCCGTTCCATCTGGGTGTCACTTTATACCTCTCAAGCTTTTTCATTTACTTGACGATTTCTCAGTCATTTATTTTCCACCCTTATTTTGAGGGCGTGTGAGGCAATTTAGATTGGACTTATAAAATTATGATTTCTATTCTTATTTCTTGGTGATTATTAATTTTCTGCTTAAGTTCCTTAATCGGTGTGCAAAATACATTTAGAGCGAAGTCACACTGCTTCACGGCGGTTTTACGGGCATAATATTTTATGATAATATTGATTGATGAGTTGTTATTGATATTAAAAGTTGCGTTGTTCGACGCTTTGTCAACGAAATTACTAACAATAGATAAAGTTGGATTATGGGACAACACATCGGAGCATTATTGTCTTTGCCTTGATTATTATTTATTTCACTAAATAGGTATTGAGAATGTCCTAACACTAACCTGGTTGTACAGTATATTCGTGGAATGCCGTATGGGTAGTTGTCTCAACGTGGCGAGCTCGACGTCAGGCCCGCGCCGCACTACCGTCGACGCCTGGTTCTCTAGCGCCGCCTTCTTCTTAGTGCGGTTGTTGTATGCTGAGGATAAGTCGTGTAAGGTCTTAGTATATATATTTTCTATTTAAACCTTCCTAAAAAAAAACTTGGTATATTATAATATACAGATGTTAGATATTATAGTTCTACAAATTACAATGTTTTGTACTTTTCTGTCTGATTACTTCACAGACAAGGACATTGTGAAAGTATAATTTGTAAAAGTATAATTTTTTATTAGTCAGGGACTCAGGACGTTAAACAAAGGTTATTAGGTTATAAGGATTAAAACACTCCACTGATTTCCATTATCAATATTGCCTTTTTCCGAATGCATTCTAGTCATCTCATTAAATCATTCATCGCGTTTACCTTTCTAGTCTAGATTCAAGTTGATAGATGATTTACAGGGCCGGATTCATATATATTTTTGAGTATATACTTTAATTTTGCCGCCCCTAGTACGAAAAACACCATAGGACGCTGCCGCCCATAGGCCATGAGCATGACCTATATTGCCTATATACATAAATCCAGAGCATTGAGAAGTGATTCACATACATTATTTACTTACTAACTTGTTAAAACACTCACCATAGAATACGACCGCCGCGAAAACTACACCGAGCACCGCTATAGCCGCCAAGCCGACGGCGAGCGCGGCGGGCGGCGCACGGGAGCGCGCGGGCGGGGCGCGCACCGCAGCGGGCGGGGATGCCGCGCCCCACCCGTGCGCGTTGCGGCCCTGCACGCGCACCCACCATCCTGATCCTAGTTCTTCGGCGTGGACTATCCAGTAGGAGTCTGGGTAAGACAACACTAATTATAATGTTATGTATATAAATTATAAGGAACGATGATTTCTATTCAGAATCAAATAAAATAGTCCATACGTGTATGAATTGTGCCTTCCACCATACCCCAGATATGCACATTGCACATACAACGTAAGAAATTAGGACTAGGATAGCAGAGATGTAATTTTATACAGCGTGTCCAATAAATAGCGCGACATACTGCAGGGGGTGATAGCTGGGATCATTACCTACCAAAAAAACACAATTTATGTTCAGCAAAATGTTACGGATTTAAAGTTATACAACATTTTAAAAAAATCGATAAATCTCTACCTTGAGACAGATTTATTGGCATATCGCCAAGAAAAAAAACCCTTTTCTAGTATTTTTTTTACGTCAAATTATTCCTGAATAGTTAGTCTACTTATTGATAAGTCGTTTTTTAATCAAAAACATTTATTTTTTAAGATATACTATTTTATTGATTAAATTTTCGCAGAATGATTTTTCATCACTTAACTTTAACCTTCAGTAGTGAAAAAAAATTGTATTTTTAAATTGCATTTTTAAATTATCAAAAATATTTATTTTAAAATAAATATTTAATTTAAAATTGAATATCCACTAGTATTGTACCTTTTCAAAATCACCATTAAACAGGCAACTTTTTAAGTTTATTGTACAAACGCTCACATACAATTTTTTTTCACTACTTAAGGTTAAAGTTTTTTTTTTTGTTTTTTTTTAATCTTTATTTAAATAAAGGGCTTTTGCCAAACGTGGCATGCCAGCCCCATCGTATCTTATAACTATGATTAACAATTATTAATTAAATATCCTATACAAACACACTGCCGCATCACTTGGTTAAAGTTAAGTGATGAAAAATCATTCTGCGAAAATTAAAACAATAAAATAGTATATCTTAAAAAATAAATGCTTTTGATTAAAAAACGACTTATCAATAAGTAGACTAACTATTCAGGAATAATTTGACGTAAAAAAATACTAGAAAAGGATTTTTTTCTTAGCGATATGCTAATAAATCTGTCTCAAGGTAGAGATTTATCGATTTTTTTAAAATGTTGTATAACTTTAAATCCGTAACATTTTGCTGAACATAAATTGTGTTTTTTTGGTAGGTAATGATCCCAGCTATCACCCCCTGCAGCATGTCGCACTATTTACTGGACACGCATATGTGACACTTACTAAACCTATGATAGTGTGGTCTAAATTTTTGATCGCGCTTAAAGTCTTCATATTATTATGCCCTACCTATGGTATTATATAATGTTTATCACTAAATTAACGTTGTATAATATAATATGCTTTAGTAATAATTCTATTGAACCGTAATGACTGAAGAGCAGTAGCAAAAAATTATGGAGAAACTGTAAACGTTTAAAGCATCTTTAATCTAACTTTTACCAGAGCCGTTGTGCAACAGTTGTAGTCCCTCTCTCGCGATGAGCATTTTCATATCTGAGTCTACGTCGCTGGGCAGGTCTTGAGGTAGAGTCAAGTCGCTTACATTTCTCGTTATGTTTTCCTCTACATAATTTTCCCTGTAAAGACAATTATTATAACATTAATACCAGCTTTGGGCATACTTTAAAAGTTAATATTAATCAACAAAAGGTATACAAGGTTTCATTTACAATGTCACATTGACCAGTCTGGGAGCTCCTTCATTTATTGACCCAAAAAACATACAACACTCACTCAAACTCAAACTCAAATTTTTTATTCAGAATAAATTTTTGCAAATATTTTCTGAAAGTCTACATGATGCCTACCACCGGTTCGGGAACTAACCCGGCGAGAAGAACCGGCGTAAGAAACTCGCAGGGGGCCCACTTTATTTACCAAAAAAAGTGAGAAAAAAAATTAATCTTTTAAAATAAAGTTTACAATGCTGTAACTTAAAATTATACAATGTCAACATACATACATAATTGTAAGTCATAAAATAATGTAGAAGTAGCCTTGCAAGCAGCCATCCTACTCCCAAGATGTGCCGTCGTTTATGAAATCATTGACCTTATAATAGGCTTTGGCACACAAACGTTCTTTGACTACTTTTTTAAATTTATTAATGGAAAGATTTTGAACGTTTTCTGGGATTTTATTGTAAAGGCGTACACATTGACCTTTAAAAGATTTACTAACTTTACTAAGTCTGATCACCGGTACTGTAGGCCACAGCCGTTTGTGTGCTCGAAGCAGTACTTCTTTTTTCGTTTGAAGAACCATCTAAGAAATTGATAATTCAATTCATTGACGTAACCCGACCAAACTTTGTAAGACGGACTTTCAAAGTTTGGTCGGTTTACGTCAAACCCAGCCGACTGATAACGACTAACACTGAATTGACATAGCCCGATCACATGACGATGGTCCATCATCTGCCTTTACATCAATTTCTTTGACAGCACCTCCAAGTGTCATCAACTACTAACAGGTATTACGTCACGTTTCAGTTGCATATAACTCACGTGGTGTACGGCCGGCCCCACAGGCGGTAGGCAGTGACGGGCGCGCCGCGCGGGTCGGGCTCCGGCCACCAGGCACGCAGCACCCGCGACCCCACTACGGCGACTCGCACCTCGCCAGGCGCTCCCGGCACGTCACCTGAAATGTATGATCATTTATTTTTGCGTTCTAAAAATATATACGTAAAGATGTGCCGAGACGAACAACATGGCGGCAAGCACGTAGACATCAAGCAAAAGCAAAAAATATAAAATCATATTATGCGCGGAGCAAGTATGTAAATGCTTAACTCAAGCATCAAGCTAACATTATAAACGGTCAATAATCAATATGCTTGAAGCAAGCACAAATGTACCTGCTTGCCACCAAGCTGCTAGTTCGTCTTGGAACTACATAACAGTTTTCATATTGCTACGCTAATTTCTTTACCAATAAATAATGTTAAATTATGAAATTAAAAAATAACTCCCGAATCCCGATTCAAAACTCTATTATCAATCAGAATGTAAATTAAAATTGATCCATCAAATCATTAGGAGTTGCTGACCTGTCATGAAGTAGATAAACCCAATATTTTTATCAAAAACCGTAGCTAACTAAACTGTCAGCACACTGCACATGTGTGTTGACAGTGTACTTAGCTATAGTTTTTTAGGAACAAACTAAGTTTTGTTTTGGAATAAAAAAGAACTCGATCAAAATCGGTCTACTCGTTTGGATGCTACTATGCCACACAACAGACAAATGTACAGGCACGTGTTAAACGGAAAAAATAAAGCAAGCGAAGTAAATTTTAATAAAATCGAGGGTTTCTCACCTAGAGTTTCAAACACAAACTTGTCGTCCGGTGGCCAGTAGAAGAGCGGTGCGTTCTCGATATACTGTAGTCTAAGTCGAAAGCGATAGCGGGTGGATGGGGTTAGGTCGGTCGCGATCCACATGTCGTCACTCTTAGTGCACTGTCTCCACTCGTCACTCGATTCCGACACTTCACTGTATTCTACAGCATATCTAGAACAGGTATATTTTAATTCTATGATTTGCAAAATAGCTATTTTGTTCATCACTATTCATGTTCACCCTAATACCTAATTATATCTAAGTTATTGAAAACATTTGGAATGCAAACTACAGTTACTCATATTCTTAATACAAAAATATGTCTGTTCAATCTTGAAGCTACGGTACACGATTCCTGTGCGATCATTGAACCTTTATTACATTTGTTATTCAATTAATAACTTAAAAATGGTAGGATAGCATAATTTTACATAATAGTAAGCTTTTAAGTCAGAGTGTTACAAGGATAAATAAATGATTTATCATTAACCGATGGTAGGCCTCATTTAGACTCGACCTTCTAAAAGTGTTAACTTTGTTAACCTATTTGGAAATAAATATTTTGATTTTGATTTTTGATTATTACCTATACAACTCGTACGTAGTGGGTCTCGGCCAGGACACGGTGATGTTATACGCGGTAATATTACGCAGCGATAGCGGCGCGGGCGTGGGTCGCGTGCGCAGGCGCAGCGGCGCCGAGTCCGCGGGCACGGGGCTGTGGCGGGAGCGCGCGCGCACCCATACTATATACGCGGTGTTCGGCACCAGACGAGTCATGTTGGCGATGTTGCCTTCGGGCACCTCGAACGTGTTGTGCTCTAGAAATACACACAATTATTGACATTTTAAGTTAAGTTGATACTGCAGAACCTCGTATCATTGGCATTTATGAGGTATTTTGCTCTATATAGATTTCACTTGGAACTTGGCGCTTAAAAAACTACAGGCGCGCTGGAGTCTTTACAAAGCGCTAATAGCAGAATGGCCAAACTGTACATGACAATCTAGATGTACCCATAGTTATGGCGTACGACAAAGACGCATCCATGTTAGGGTCGCAACATAGTTGGCGAAATTACTATTCATTCATTCATTCCTCTGAACTAGTTCATTCCTCAATGCCATTGAACTCATCTAGGACCAACCTAACATTGGCTATAGATAATTTTCTAATTTCTAAAATTGTTACAACAATCTTAATATACCTTTTAGATTATGCGGCAGTAAGGTGGAGTCATCAGTACGCCAGTGTAGTTCGTAAGATAGTCCCGGATCGGTCGTCCATTCAACTCGAACGAGAACTGGACTTAGCACAACGTATCTGACGTCTTTCGGTGCTGTAGGAGCTGAAACGCAAAAAATAATAAGCAGGTGGCAACTACCAACACAATTATTATGACTTTAATGTTAATATAAGATATAGAACTCATGTTTGAGTTGATTGGTACCGCCTTCACAAGTATCGGACAATCAGAAACTAAGTTGAAAAACTAGTAAAATAGTTTGTAACTATGTTGTAAATAGAGATGTTGATGGAGATGAAATAGATATACCTTCTGCAGCCGTTTGTAGTACTAGCTGTGGTCCAACAGCTGGCTTTAGCTCCTGTAGTTTACCGTAGTAATTCGTAGCCTCCAACATAAAGGAATATCTGGTAAAGGGACTTAAATCGGTGATCGCCACTTCTGAGCTGGTCGTCGTTATAAAAGGACAGGAGTTTTTGTCACAGCTACTTGTTGATCCGTTCGAGTATTTTCGAAAGTATATCGTGAATTCTGTCAGAGGCATTTCGTACTCCAGTCTTCGACACTCAATGGGCTTATATGCTGTTGGCATTTGTAGTGTGATGCTATTAGCAGTGTTGGACGTCGATATTGGTGTTAATTCCTGCAAGTTTGGTATGAGACACTTTCTGTCTGGATACGGCTGGTTGGCAGGATCTAACGCGAATATCTTGTATCCCATAGACACTTTCACTCTTTCAATCTTATCCATTATTTTAAATTTGTTTCTAAACAATATCGTCTTGTCTGCCGAATCGTACCAGTAAATGTTACTGCTGTCTACTGTTATGGACGAGGGGGTAAAACCGTATTTTTTCTTTTCTGTTGCGGTCATGACGGTTCTACATTTGCATCCCCTTGTATCTGTCGCTACTATGCGATGGACCCAAGGGTCCACCCAGTAGATTTCAGTCTCTGTTGAGGTGAGGTCGAGCACAAACGCTTTGGCTATTTGAGGATTTTCAGGGCAGTCGCAGTTTTCCCGTGTTTCTTTGTCGAAATCGTAGGAGGTGTTAAAGAATTGTCTTACATTTAATCCGTTTACTTTGGAAGTCATTAAAACACCGAGACCGGTGTGATTGCTTTCTTCGTACCAATACAGAGTGCTAAAATTGATATGTAAATTAACATAACGCTTAATTTAGAGTACATAATATTATTCTCATATTTTGGGTGAAGCTTACCGTGTCAATGGTGATATTTGTAAACTATATATCGGCTGTTTCGAGGACATTATCTGAGTAACGTGATGTCGCGTGTTCGGTATACCCAGGTCTATTCGGTACATAACGTAAGACTCGGTAGAGAGGATCTCCCGTTGGATCCAATATACGGATCGACTGACCCAATCAACGCATATGCTCATTGCGGATCCATTGATTGATGTTAACTGGAAAAGGAAGATGATACTGTTCAAAATAATGAAATGAAGAGTGTATGTTATGTAAACCTGGAAAATAGTTAAAGCTCCGTACGAATAAGTAATGTAGAGGGAATAAGTTTTGAAGTTTAAGTACGTCAATTGTATTATTTTTTTTACCTTATAATGCCCAGTTCCATTTATCCGTGATGAAAATATCTCCTCCAAATTGTTGACCCAGTAAGCGATGTTCTCTTCAATAGCGACCATAAAGTCTATCGGTGTTCCGGTACTCTTTGGTATAGTTTCACTCTCTCCGGTATCCAGATCGGTTATTTTAATGGAATCCTGGGAGGATATCATAACTTTCGGTACAGGATTGACTTCATCGGATAAAGCAGATACCTCTTCTGAATACTGACCGAAACCGGCGTCCGTGAAAGCTCGAACCTAAATGATAAAAATACTAATAAAAACTTACAATCCAAGAAGTTAGGTGTCTGATGCTTTATTGACATACTTTAGCATTATTTAGTTATTCCATATTATTTGCAATCAAAAGAAAAAGATACAAACTATTTCCAAAACTCCCAATCTTCACATGATAAATCTTTAAAGTCTTTGCTTCGACCAAATCCTCTTCCAATGAAGACTCAATAGTCTTGACTATATATTTAAACCTACCCGAAAATAATACTGTGATGACGGCACCAAATCTCTGAGCATGAGTTGCGTGTGTAGCGGCGACAGTCGTGCGTCTGCGCAGGCGGAGGGTTTAGCATTAGATGAGCTGGATACAGGCTGCATCCAGCATTGCGCTTCGTAGCCGCGAATCACGCCGTTCGCTCGCTCGGGAACCTCCCATCGGAATGTCGCGGACAGTTGACTGCCACTGCAGCAAAATAAATTATTTTACAACTATAACGTAAAAAGCACGTCGCATTGTAATGTTTTCGAATTAATCAATATCGATTTTTGATAAAAATAAGAATTTGAAGAAACTGGGATCGGAAATCGGAACATTGTTCAGAGCACCAAGCGACGTCATTAGTTTTCGTAGTACATTTCAGCGAAGATAAATAAACATACTTTTTCGAAATTTACGTACAAAATTACAAGAGTGACGTCACTTCCCGTTTTCGATTTCGTTCATTCTGTACCTTTGCCTTTAAGGAATGTAGAAACTTGAACCTTCTTTCTAAAGTTAGTTACAAATGACATGCCTATGTGCGGACTGCAGGTACAATCTCGGTCGGCGCGGCGCGGAGGGCGGGGCCTGCGGGGAATGTGCGTGCGCGTGCGCCGGCGCGCCTCCACCCCACGGCGTGTGCGCGCGCACCGTCACCTCCGTACGCGTGTACGGCGCAATCGCCGCTGATACTGACACCCAGGGCACGTCCACGGTTCTCTGAAAAGGTAAATTGCATCATTCTATTAGAGCAAGGCCACACTGCTTCCGTCGTTGATACGGAATAACACTCTGTGTGCAATGGAACGGAACAATTCCGTTGCACCTTCGGTGATGCACGTCAACATAATACAAGGCAGTGATAGCGCTATTCACCCTTCTACTTTATCTTCTGTCCGTCATACCGTTAAAATATTCCGTTAAAATAGACGGAACGCAAAATAAATTGTCAAGAAAACTGTGCCACATTGTATTCCATACTCTTCATCTAAATAAGAAAAGGAATACGGTTAGAATTAAATTCACATCAAATACTCACTTCAATTTTAACGTTGTTGGTGAAGTGTAGGCTGACGTCATAGAACACTTTGGTGTTGTTGATGTTAACGTGCGTGGCTGGCGACCAAGTCACGTTGAACTGGTCCCAGTCTCCGTGCACGGCGATTGATGAAGCGTTTACCTTCTCCGGAATCGCGTTTATCAGTTCTGAAACATACAATTTACAGATTTACTGTCCTGTCAAACAACAAACATATCTTGACTGATGGTAAACAATCATAAGTACTGATGGTCAAGTTAAGTCTTCTAATAGCCATAATAACATGGACCCAAAGATTACCAGCCATTATCAATTCGGTCGCATATTGTTTTACTGTATATTTAAATGCTATTTAATATAATAATGTAAGAAATAATGTTAAATAATTTTTATAGTCTTATACCGTCTCACTTTGTCTATCGCGTTTCATCATTGTTTCTTTCACTTGGAATTTGGAAACGAGTATATTAAAAGAGAAATGGAGACAAGAAACAATCTGTGGACGTATTTCTCTCTCCTTCTAAACCAGCGAACTCACCACTATTCCTATGCAGGCTCGGATCCCTCACAGCAATCACGTGGACCCTGGGCACCAGTTCCGCGGTATACCTGCCGGCCAGATCAGAAACAACCGCCCGGGACGCGTCCTGAACCCACACCAGCCGCTCACTGAAGTAGCAGAGCGGACCCAGTGTGGCGGTGCCCGAGAGACGAGTGACCAGCGTGTCGGTTACCTGATGATAATGTAAGTTAAGTAAATACCAAATTGTAAAACTTACTTAACTTACTGGCGGAAACGCAGCCTGCGTTTCCGCCAGAGATGTGTGAGGAATGTGTTTTTGAGAACCAACAGAATCGCTTCATTGATCTGACCTCGCTCAGCGCAGCGATTCTATTGGATCTTAAAACACATTCCTCGCAACACATCTCTGGTGGGAACGCAGCCTAAATCTATACAACCTTACAGACGTTACTGTACAAGATTGTGTTTTTTGTCTGAAATTTATCACTTGACAGATAGCAAAACCTCGTAAAATTTTGAAACGTCTCAACGTATATACTGGCGTTTTTTTTATAAGTAAACTTAAAATTAATGCTTGGTTTAATATCATGTTCATTTAATGGAAATAAAATATGGAGCAATAGCCCAGTTTTCCGTAAATTAAGCCTTAGTGAAAGATAAGTTTGAAACACGCGTGATTATCTGACCAAAATATTTAAGACGTTTATAAGGAACTCCCATAAGTTACTCACCTCTCCCAGTCCAAGCACTATCTGATCAGCAGTGGCTGCTCTATGTAGCTCAGAGCCGTCGTAACTCCGCACCAACCAGTATAGCCATTTCTTCTCCAAGTCTACTGTTAGACCCATCACTGAAAAGAAATGCGACTCTCTCATTTTGCTCCTTAAGATATTGGATATTGCTTCATTTAAAGATGCAACTTCAATATTGTTATTTTACTTGATAACTAATATAATTACATCTACTAGTAAAGTCATCGGAAAAAGACAAATTTTGAAAACGGCCTTACGCTTTATTTCTCTCTATTTCACCAAATTTTAAAAAGGGCTATGCGCTTCATGTTTCTTTTACTTGCGCATCAATTTAACGTTATCGTGAAACACGATAACGTTAAATTGATGCAAGTCGGCATAAAGAATGTGACAGCAAAAATAATGAGACTAGTTGGAGGTGGGGCTCATTAAAAAAATCACTATTGCTAGCGACTTTTTAGATATCAAGAAAAATGACTACCTTGCTTCCCGCTAAATAGTTGAGCTGGATAGTAAACGATTTTGTTCTCTCCGTTCAACCTCGCGCCTTCCACAGCATGGCCTGTGCTCCAATAGATGTAAGCTCCCCATGAGTCTATGTTTAATTCCTTGGCTACAGTCACTATAGGCACTGGCTCACGATTGCTACCGTCGAAATTCTCTCTTGTTATCTAAAAGGAATAAACATATTTTTTGTCAGAAAAAATATTCTTTCGAAACTCGAGCTTTATGAAAACCCTCGATATAAATAAATAAATAAAGTCAGCAGAACCGAAAATTGTATACTAACCAATTGTTGTTTTGGATTCGACCAATATATTTTCTTCCCAACCCAATCGACAGCCAAACTTCCGACGTTATCCATGTTTGGCATCTCTCCCTTTATATGAGAGGTGATATTGTACCATATAACCGTTGAGGCGTTGGTTACCAGATAAAGTTTGTCACGGTACCAAGATATGTCTGTTATGTATAAATTCCTTAGGTGTTCCCTGAAAAAGACAAAACATGTATACAAAGTCTACACTATAAACTCATTAGAGACAATTATAAACGCTAATAATAAAGATAAACCTACTTGTGAATGAGAGTTTGTAAATTTTCACCAGTCAAGTCTGTTTGCAATAGACCATCAGGTCCAGACCACAGCAGAGTACTCTGTAATGTCGTCTGTGATAATGTTAGGGTCTTGCCAACGAATTCTGATGACCATGGACCCGAACCAGATTGGGTTACTGCTGCCACTTTGATGACATATTCAGTGTTTTCTTTCAAGTTATCCACATGGTATATTGAATCGCTGATATTTTTTCTGAAACAACAAATAGCTCGAATTAAAACCTTCTCCTATCTTCTCTTACGGTAACCCAATCAACAACCAGCATAATTATAATCTCCATATTCTTTCTTTGTTTACATACATGTTCGAAGTTATCTACTTACATATCAATAACTTTCCCAGTAGGTATTTCGGTCAGTTGTAAATGATACATCCATTGCTGCCAAGCTCCTGTCCCTTGATGGCCTAAAAGATGTGGCGGCGACCAGGACACCTTGCCCCTATCGATGCCCATAATACTTTGGACGCTTAGCGGGGGATTTACAGGCAAAGGTATAGGTTGGCAACTCCTTAAAGCCACCAATACTTGTCTCGTATCGTACTCCAGAGGATATTCGTTGTGAAAATAACTGTTCTTCTGTGGATGGTATTCTTCCGTCAACATCTCTTGGCCGTTCGTCCAGTAGAAAAGTCCGTTGGCGTATGCTAAGGATTTCACCGAGAAAAACTTAGGCGTCTGGGTGTTACTTCTAAAGTCTGTTATTTCTCTCCTGAAAATTGGTATGAATATTAGTAATGTGCTGATAGAGAAATTATATAAGGTTAACTAAAGCGTCCATTTCAAGAAGTTTTATGTTAAAGTATTACGAACCCATCTAGTGACACAGCAAGGACCGTGTTTCGTCTGTAATGCGCGACCAATATTCTAAAGTCGGTGTGGTCTACGGTAAATGGTCCGAGATGCGCGTCTTTCACGATATGTTCAGGTGGCGCGTTGTGTGGTACTCCATTAGATATGTTTGCTAGATCTAGCCTGTATAGACCTCCGCGCTCCAAACCACGTAACGCCCAAAAAAGGTATCTGTAATTTGTGAATTCGATGAACCAAAATTTAATATCTCTGTTTTATATTTATGTAGAAAAATCATTAGATCGAGCAATAATCTTACCCATTGTACGCATCCACTTCAAAATGTATTGGTCTCGTATTAAATCCCGATAACGCTACAATTTGGTTTTTCCCGTCGAAATCGCATCTTGATATCTCCCAGTTTGAATACACACTCGCGTTCGACCAATTCTCGTCTTCCTTTGTGTAATAAACCTCTCCCAAAACATACAAATGTCTGTTTAGCCAATCGACTGACAGATCGAGGGGTTTGTAAGCGATATTTTTCGGCGTCAGTATTGCCTCTGAGGTACTTTTATTTGATAGAGAACTTCGGTATACAAAACCGCTCGACACCGAAACAAATAGAGAATCACTTGATAGATCAATCCCTACACCTGTAAATGGAAAATATATTTTAAGTAAACAGTCAACAGATCTTTAGCTTTCCAATGTCGCAGGGAATAACAGAGGTAACGAAACGAAAACTTTTGATATAGTCTTAGGAGTGCCCGAGGCCGGAGAAACAATCTCAAACTGTGTTACTTACTTGATTTAATAACATAACTTGATTTTTTAACAATAATAACCAAACTGTAATAAATATTAAAGCTCCCGGACTAGCACAGAAATCACTAAAAACTGACCGGTAATAATATGTTCCGTGTTGTACAGTTCAACTGGCACCGATAGCATATCGTTGGCAGGAGCGGCCAGGATTTTGTGTTCGCCTCCTAGGATAAGGATCGGTTGCTGACTGGGAGTAGCTGAAAAATTACATTTTAAGCGTCGAGTATCGTCACAAAAAATTAATAGTGCACTGTGGAATCCCAAAAGCGTTACTAAATAGATTATATATTAGTGCCCTAGGGCCTATAGGCTCTAGACTATTGCTAGATGTAGGACTTACAAGCTGGTAGAGGTGGAGTCTTTATCCTGACGTATGCCCGCGGTCCCTCTCCCACCAAATTCCTCATGGCAACTGACACCTCGTACTCCCTGGACGGTGCCAAATTTTGGAACATGTAGAAAAGCGTGTTGTTTGATGCCGGCATATCCTATAAAAATGCAGCTATAGATTATCCGTTATCTTGGAAAGCTTAGCTAGTTCTCTATCGAAGACTGATATCAAAACGCGACAAAAGCTTCATTGGGAGCACCAAAAACTATCTAAAAAATAGATTCATAGGCAGATGGAGGAGCTAAGTAATTTGGCCGCGTTACGTCAAATCTATCCGAACGATCACAGCTAACCTACGAATAATATAAACTAAGGAACAGTAACTCCGTCAAAAAACATGCTCCAAAATACTTGTCAAAAAAGTGTACCTTAGGTTTACTTTTCATACATTTGCAATATTTAGGTGACCTTGAGCGGTATAAAGGCTGACGTTACATGATAGTTCGAATGGAACCAAATTTAAAACTGTATTAGTATGGGAGTTACATTTCCTTAGTTTATATTATTCGTAGCAGCTAACACTGAATTGAGATAATCAAGTAACGTAGGTCCGTCAAATGCCCAGGAATCAACTTCTCTGATAGTACAAAACTCACCTCCAAAGCGTTATTTGTATTCGGCTGAGTATCAGCTAGCCGGAGCACGTATGACAGCAGTGGTCCATTCGGGAACGGCCCTGGCTCCCACGAGACAGCGACGCGGCTGGAGTCGATGGCCACTGCCCGTAACGCTGCCGGAGCGGAACTGGGCTTGCCACTGTCTGATGTGGATATGACGACCGATGGTGCGGAATACATCGGCTCAACGCCGCGTCCCGACAGGAATATTGCGACGCGAAACTGTTGAAGATCAGCAGCGTTAGCAATATTTTGTACATCTATATCTTCTATCCCCCTTACTAATAAACGCTGTATAAGCTTTGAATAGTTATACAGTGTTTTGTCTTCTTCGATCCAATTAAAAAAGGCCCTTATGTGACAGGAACAAAACACTGTATAACTATTCAAAGCTTATACAACGTTTATTAGTAAGGGGGTATATGTATATACTTATTATAAAACAAAGTCGTTTTTTTTCCCTCATGTCCCTTTGTTGCCTTTAATCTTTAAAACTACGCAACGGATTTTGGTGATTCTTTCACTGTTAGATAGCCCATTTATCGAGGAAGGTTATAGGCTATATTTTATCACGCTAAGACTAATAGGAGCGAAGAAATAGAGGAAAATGTGGAAAAAACGGGGAAAATTATTTGAAAGGGCTAACTTGAACGCGCTAATCTCATGAACTACTGGTCCGATTTGAATAATTCTTTCAGTGTTAGATAGCCTATTTATTGAGGAAAGCTATAGGCTATATTTTATCACGCTAAGACTAATAGGAGTATTTGGAAAAAACGGGGGAAATTATTTGAAAGGGCTTATCTCGCGAACTACTGGAGCAATTTTCATGTTATTTGGCACAGATAAGAAGTAGACCACCTGAAGGATCAACAGGCTATCGATTTTTTAGTGACTATCTATTTTATACCCGTGCGACGCCGGGGCGGGTCGCTAGTACAATATAAAAAAGAAGAAAGAAAACGTGTGGCACTCGGGGACTGCCGCGGTAAAGTATTGGATAGCATTTTATATCCACTTATGCAATTATAATTCGCATACTTCTAATCGCACGCACACCGACACCGTGCCGAAGTCGTTACGGCAGACGGCTACGCCGCCGAGTGGGGCCGCCGTATTAGATTTTTTTCGCCACGGAATTTGTTGATTCGGTCGCCACGCTCAAAGTCCGCAATAAAAGATATATAGCTTAAGAAGAAAGATTACAAACATATTAAATTTTGAAAATCGGTTCACAAACGGCGGAGTAATCGTTAAACATAAATAAACGAACATAACATCTTCTCCATTTTGAAAGTCGGTTAAAATTATAGCCTATGTGTTATTCTGATGTATAAGCTATATTATTGTAAAGTTTCATTAAAATCCGTTCAGTACTTCTTGCTTGAAAGAGTAACAAACAACCACACATGCTTCCATACATCCTCACAAACTTTCGCCTTTGTAATATTAGCAGGATTCTATCAATGGGCTGCAATTAAGGAGCAGCAAAAACAGACAGAACATACAGATGTTAAAATCAATAGGCGAGGATTGTCTTCGCAATATGAGAAGCTAAAGTTTTTATAACAGTAGCTCAGAAAAGACGGAGTTACTGTTACCGTACAATTAGAAAAAATGTAGCCAGATTTTCGCGTAACAGGATCTCATGGAACCAGACACTCGAAATGTCTGGCGAGCCACGCGCCCTGTTTTTTGCCACCGGACTGGATTGAATCACGTTAAGTTTCAATTACCCAAAACGACATAAAAACTTCTTCCGTAGGAACTCGCAAAAAACCGAAGCCGTATTTTGGTAACTTCCTTTAACCATATGTTAGATAGGGATTTGCAACGTTACCTCATAACCTTGATTTAGAGATAATCGAACGAAAACGCGAAATAATTCTGAAATTTTGTTACAGTAAGCAAGCTGATGATATATATTATGATGATAAGAACTCTCTGATACATCAGCTTTCAAACGATAAAAACGATCAAAAGCGGCCTACTTGTTTGAGAGCTTCGATGTCACGGACAGACACACATAGGCAGAGAACTCAAACTTATAACACCCCTCTGTTTTTGTCGGGGGTTAGAAAATAAGTTATGAATAGGAATAGCCTATAATAATATTATGGCCAAATCATAGGTCAAAGACGATACTCACCCTATATTTAGTATACGGTCGTAAGTTCTCCACGTGTATGAAGGTTTTATTGGTGTGGCTGGTGTTGGAGTAGTACTGCCAAGTCCCAGGTAGCTCCTCGTACCTCCACTGCAGCAGGTACGACAGACTTTCCAACGTCGGCGCATCCCAGAGTAGCGACAGAGACGTGGCAGTCAAACTGTCGGCGACCAGCGCGGGCGCAGGGGGTGTGCCGATTAGGTCTGAAATAGAGTAGACATTTGTCAAAGTATGTTGGCTGGAGTAGAATACAGGCTAGTGTCTTTTATAGCAATAGTAAAAAGATTTAGGACCAACCGTGCCTCCCCAGATGAAATATAAACCAAAAGTTGCAGATGAATTGAGTATACATTTTCATTGCTTATAAACCCTCTATTCTAAATACTAAGCATAGCTCAAATATTTGCTACGTATTCTTCAATCAAATATTTCGCTACATGCGTTTTGTACCATGCAGTCAAATTCCCCAAATTTTAAATTTTTGAAAAGTACCCATATGCATTTTACATAATTTATATGATTTATAAATAGTTTGAAATAAATGAATACATAAATGAAATAATTGATCCATTACCTCTTATCATTTGGAAGTACGTGTTCAAAGCTTCGTTACAACCCATGACGCAATACAACTCACGTGATATCACCGTCTCTGACGTCACATTCTGAAAAGTAACAGCCTATTTGAATTTTCAAATTTCGAATACAAATTAAACAAGATTTAGGGCGGCCACATACATCAGTTTTCCTGATCCGATTTCCTGATCGGTTTTCCGAAACCGGGCCTCCGAACGCAGTAAATTAATACAAAAGTAATTGCATGTCACACACATTCGATCAGTTTCCGTACGGTTTTTTTCGTGATACGGTTCCCGAATCAGGAAAAGTGATGTATGTGGCCGCCCTTCGGAGGCCCGGTTTCGGAAAACGGATCAGGAAATCGAATCAGGAAAACTGATGTATGTGGCCGCTCCGTTTTCCGAAACTGGGTTCTCCTAACGCAGTAAATTCATACAAAAGTAATTGCATGTCACACACATTCGAACAGTTTCTGTACGGTTTTTTTTTCGTGATACGGTTCCCGAATCAGGAAAAGCGATGTATGTGGCCGCCATTCGAAGGCCCGGTTTCGGAAAACGGATTAGGAAATCGAATCAGGAAAACTGATGTATGTGGCCGACCTAAGAGCCTGACAAGGTGCCCGATAGGCTTATTTGACAGATTCTCCATACTCTATGTGTCAAGTTATGTGGTTGATAGCCTTATCAGGAAGCGGTGAAACAGGCCCTAAAAGTTGCCAGGTATCTCTTGGATCAACTTTATCTTTCCCTTTTAGTATTAAGAATTGATTGTCAAATAGTAATTAATTCATATTAAAAACCTGGTATTGTTTATATAATAATAATTAATAGAAACAATAATTGCATACTTAATACTTACGCAAACTGCTTGACAGGAGGTTTCTAAAGCGTTTGACCAGAGGCTGCAACCCAATCTACACTGTAAAAAAAAACCTTTTAAGCCTTAATAATAAGTATTATTACGCCCCATATTTTTTATTATATTATCATCCATTTAATATTGTTAATATTAAATAGATTGCAATACGTTTGGAATGCCTTCTTTTGAAAGAAAATGTTTAAATAAGTTCGAGCAGTTTTTTTTAAAATAATTTTTGTAACTGGATGAAACGAGGGCATTTAGTGAGATGTAAACAGTGTAGTGGCGATTATGCGTGTATTTAGCGTGTGTTTACACGACACCATGTGTTTCTGTGATTTATCGCGGTTTTATCGCTTTTGTCTAAACATTCTCAGGACTTTCAGGGGCTCAGGTACTTGTATGTCGCCATGTTACGTAAAAAGTTATCTTTTAAAATATTTTTGGAAAATTTTATTTTATTAAGTACACGTCTTGTGACGAATAAATATTATTTTTTAAAAGATAAAACCGACTTAAAAATTGTACGAAATTGAGAATTAAATTCCCTATCTCAAAAACTACTAAACCTATTTTGATGAAACTTGCAGAAGTCTCCCAAGTTAAACAATACCTATTATAGTACAACGAAAAATATTTAAATCGGACTTGTAGTTCCGGAGATATGTGAACACAAACATAAAAACATACATACACTTTTGAAATGTTGCACATTTGTTCAGATGCTGATATAGACTAACATTATATACGAAAACTGGGCAGTTCTGGAAATATTACATACATACGCATCGAATTGATAACCTCTTTTTTAGTCTGTTAAAAATAATGTACCTACTCCAAAGAATGGTACAAAGTTTGTTCAAACGCATCGGAACACGATCAAACGGCGCGTCAAACACAACAAAAATATGAAATTTCATCAAACGAGCTTCAAACACGTAAATGTTTGACAAACCGTTCAAACTAGCTTTGTAAACGAACAAAATGGTTTGAGTCAAACCAAAATTTACGTGTTTGAGTCAAACCGTTTGATCGTCTCGGGGGCCCTTAACACGTAAAATATTTATGAGAGCCACGGGCAACCAAAATCAATTTTTAACAGCTTAGAGTTTTACAGAAAAACTTTCAGCTTTTATAAAATGACGAAGTAGGTAAATACTAATGCTTGTATAAAAAGGTTTGGCTCTTACTCTACCATAAACAACAGCCTTATTCATAAAAAGTTAAAATAGGTTTATTAGCTTGTTAAAATGAGAATCTCGAAAAGCATTATTCATAAACGTTCAATAACGCTAAAAAGCTTTATAAGTATTCAATAGCGGCTTCAAAACTTATAACACGGTCGACCCTACTATAAACCTATAATAAACAGAAATATGGCCGACAAATGTGAAACAGTTGATTTTTTTTCGTGTCCATATCGTTTGTAGTTGGAGTGATTTAGTTGTTGAAGCTGTGTTATCTGCAAGACAGAACATTTAAAAGAGGATTAATTGCAAAAATAGTCAAATCGTGTTTTACGGTAGCTATGCAAGCATTGCAAGTTTTGCAAGCGTTAGATGCTATTGAACGAGCAGAACATGTTACACGTCGCCGAAAGATTTACGAGGAGAGATGTGATCCGTTTTCTTTGCCCGATGTAGAGTTTTAAGGTCGATACCGTTTCAATAAAAATACTATGGCCTTTATAATTGATCTCGTCAGACAAGACTTGCAACTGGACTTATAAAAGGTTTTTTTATTTCAAAAATGAAAAGATCACGTGTACATAAATTATATAACAAAGTAATTATTATGTTCCGTATGTATACTATACGCTCTGTAAAAACTTTTTTTATGAATTATTCTTGCAAAATTTTAAATGAAAATTTGCATGCTAATAATTTATTAGCGAATTGTGCGGAAACTGTACCTATCACTTTTGTCATCTTTTTTTTAATAAATAATACATTAATAAAGATATTGTGATTATGATTATTATGGCTCATGTCCGTTGTACGTAATATTAAATATATTAATATATTAATATATGGAATTAAAAAAATACTAATACAGAAGGCATATTATGACATCAAAGAATTTTTTATTAATAATTAATTGATAAAGTATACTGTGACTAATTAAATTTTATTTTATGACATTTAAATCCATACTTAATTGAATTTTCTTTGACATTATAGTTTGCCTATTGTATTTTGACATAATATTGTATTGACCATTGGAATTAATATTATCTTGTGATGAGTGATGACTAATATTGAATGACAATTGACATATGAAATTATCTAGAGTTATTGTATAGTAGTATGTTTTTCTAATGTATAAATAATTGTTAGTTGGTTTAGTTTTAAGGGTATAGTGACATAGCAAAATTTAGTCTGATTTATATAACTTTGACATTTAGGTTATTATGACATTTTTTTAACTTAATTTCGACTTGTGACGAGAAATTAGAAATTACAACTTTTACTAGTAATTATTATGATGTAATTACTTATAAATTGCCATCTATAAAAATGTGTCAAATTATAATATTGTGATTATAATATTTGGACGTCGTCAACTACGAAAAAATATGCGATCTACCGAAATGTAACATCTTTAGCAACCATATTTTATCCAAATAAATATCATTTCATTTGTTTCCGATATAAAGGAAAAAAGACGCGGATTCATTGCCAAATTAGTTTTTTCTCAATAACTCGATAAATATACAACATTTTAAAAATCCCCTAGGTCGGTTTCTCAATGATAGAATTTTATACAATGTGTTAAAATATTAACTTAGTTCAATGCACGGTTATGGCAATAAATGAAAAATTCGTGAAAACTAGACGCATCTCCGTAATTTTTTTCTATCGAGAAAATTTTAAGATATCGTGTTTTTGCTCAGATTGAATTCCTGTAAATATAATATAATATCTAATTATAGAAAATGAAACAATTCGGGGCTTATTTTCAGGTATAAAAATTAATTATAAAATCAAAAATTTTGGGTTAGTCGCCCCCTTAAGTAGGAAGTTTAAGTAATATATTTCAAAGACTAGAAACAGTCTTTCTTTTATCGATGTATTTGATGTTTTAGCTTAAATAAATTCTCAACAAATATAGAAAAATATTTTCGGTCTATTTTACACATTTTTGGAGATATTTAAACGTTTTTAAGTACTTAAAAGTTATCATTTCTCTAAAAATTAAATACGCACAACAAGTAAGCTTAACACACTTTTCGTTACAACCCTTAAATCCCCCCAAACCCAAATCTTGGTTACAACGAGCGTTAATCTCTAAAAACTTTGCAAAAACCTTTTACATAGTTGTATTTAGCTTAGCAAAGCAAACTTTCTTTTTGACCGACTTCCAAAACGGAGGAGGTAATACGTTCGGCTGTATGTATATATTTTTGAAGTGAAAACTTCTTTAGCGGCGTTGAGCACTATTGTGGGATGGGTAAAAACTGTAAAACTCGCGCCAGATTCTCGTACTGATCGAAAAACCATACAAAACGCGTAAGACGGTTGGAAAGTTACTAGTGTTGTAACATCGAAATTAAAATTAAATGATAATTAAAATTAAGTAATAATTAAAATTAAATAATAATTAAAATTAGTAATAATTATAATAATTGAATAACATTTAAAATTAAATATGGATTAAAATTAAATGATAATTAAAATAAAGTAATAATTAAAATTAAGTTATGATTAAAATTAAGTAATGATTAAAATTAAGTAATGGTTAAAATTAAGTAATGATTAAAATTAAGTAATGGTTAAAATTAAGTAATGACTAAAATTAGGTAATGATTAAAATTAAGTAATAATTAAAATTAAGTAATGATTAAATCTAAGTAATGATTAAAATTAAGTAATGATTAAAATTAAGTAATGATTAAAATTAAATAATGGTTAAAATTAAGTAATGGTTAAAATTAAGTAATGATTAAAATTAAGTAAGTAATTATTAAAATTAGGTATGATTAAAATTAATTTTAATCGAAATTAATAATAATAATAATATAATAATAATATATTTAATAATAATATATTTATTCAGTATTCATAATGGTGAGTTACAAATCGTTATCGCTACTTTTTGTATGTTCAACGATTACTCAGCCGTTTGTGGTCCGATTTTCAAAATTCTTTTTGTGTTGTATAGGGTTTAACTCGAATTTGGTACCATGTTCACAAAAGTGGTGATCTGATGATGGGATCCTTGAGGAATCGAGGGGACTCATTGAAATTTGTATGGAAACGTATAGTGATTTTGATTTTTTCTGAAGCGTTCGAGATAAATGCTACCAAAAAGTAAGACATCGCACCAAGTTATACCCTGAATCCGAAGGTACCGAACAGAACTTTTGAATGCTTATAGGTACAGGTTCAGCGATTTCGGCGTTGTTTAAACAACTGAAAGCATAAGCCAACACACCAATTTGATTGATCATCATCATCACAACCATAACTATACCATGGGTGGGTCATCACACTATGACCCAATTATTGATACTTTTCGTGATATTTTGGACCGAAGCAGATGTTTTTGATGATGATTTCGCTGTTTGTGGACCGATTTTCAAAATTCTCGTGTTGTTGTATAGGATATAATCTTAATTTTGTATAACAATTATGAAAGTGGTGAGTGATGATGGAATCTATGAGCAATCGAGGGAAATCCTTGAAGTATATAAAAACACTCATAGTGGTTAAAATGTTGTGTCTAGTAAGTTAAACATATGTTACGAATAAGAGAAATTTCATACAAAGGTGTCTCTTGGTCCAAAGGCACGGAATGGAACTCCTGAACCTTTAAAGATAAAAGTTTGGAAATTGCAGCATCACTTAGATAACTGCAAGCATTTACCACAATTTCGCTTACAGTAACATATTGTGAATAGTTAACATTCATATTGGTTATTTACGCATAGCCTTATTTTGTAGATAACTAAAAAGAGTGAAATTATTATTTTTAACAAAAAAATTAAAACCGACTTCCAAGGTAAAAACAATAGTAATATGAACTAAAAAGTATTAAATAACTCTTTAATAGTGCCTTTTTCTGAATTCGTCTAAATCTCAACTATTTCTGTACATACTTACCACAGTCTTCATTACTTTGAAGTCGGTACCAGCTCCAAAAGTATCAGATATAATGACATTACTGAACTCACGATTAAATTAGCTGGTACCGACTTCAAAATAATGAAGACTGTAGTAAGTATGTACAGAAATAGTTGAGATTTAGACGAATTCTGAAAAAGGCACTATTAAAGAGTAAGAGTTATTTAATACTTTTTAGTTCATATTACTATTGTTTTTACCTTGGAAGTCGGTTTTAATTTTTTTGTTATTTAAAAATTGTGTATTTGGTTAATTTTCAACGTAAACAATCGGATAAGAGTCATTAAATAACAGAAACAAGAAAAAAAAATTTTTTCTGGACCGGATTTATATGGTGAAATATTAATTTTTAATTAAGTAACTAAAAATTAAAAGCACAAAAAATTTTTGGTAAACTTTGCGAGTTATAGTGTAAAAAAGAAAATGACACCTCAAAAACAAAAATCCATTCACTATTACAATTTTCGGAGGTTAAAACCTCTGGCGACTCTACTATAAGGCGTACTGCGGTACTGATAAACTCTATGTGCATATTAAAACCCACGTAACTACAATAAAGCATCTCGAGCTCTGTAAAATCGTCAGACTTTTTGTCGGAATACAGATTGTATCCTCAAACGGAACAATGCGATGAGTAATGACTAATGTGAGCGATCTGTGCGTTTGTTTCGGCGTCGTAATTGCGGGTCGCGGCCTCGGACGCACTACAATTAAAAAACTGGAGCACCCTGATGACACAGTGTATTAACGAACTAGAGGACAAAACGCTAGAAATACTCTGCGGAAGTTTGGACATGTTTGGGATGCATGAATACAAACGCTGAACGGATTTGAACGAATTTTGCCAGAAACAAAGGACTTAGGTACTCATCAATTTTTGAGACAACGGGACACGAAACCCACTTGATAGAAAAATAGAGAAGGAAGTATCCAGTGTATTTTTTTTTTCGAACTGGATGACGCCCGCAATTCCGTTGCGACTAAATTCCTTTATCGCGCGGAACCGTTCATTTTTCAGGAATAAAAAGTATCATATTTCCTTTCCCGCGGCTCGACGTATCTTCATACCAAATTATAGCAAAAAGGAATTAGCGTTTTGGGACTTTTAGAGGTAACAGACAGACACACAGACACTTTTAATATTAGTACGGATTCTGATTTCTGAGTTTACCTAACTGTTTATTGTCATCCTAATCAGTTAAGTCAAGGTTTGCTATCTCTCGTAGGTCTGTATGATTCACAAAACATTATAAGCTGATCATGATTCATACATAGGTTTAATAAAGTCATTATATAATCGATATACAATAATAATTAATTCAACAAGTTACATAATAGTGCATTCTCAGTGCACTGTTTTATCGTTTATATAATCCTAATTTATGTGTTTGTCCAATTCTATGAATTAGTTTCTTGGCATACTTGCATTCAATAACAACAATATCTAAGTTATTATGTACAAACTACAAACATAATTTATCATTCATTGACTAAAACATTTCTTCATTAAATTATTGATTTCTTAGGTTACGTTGCGGAATGCGGCTGCTCTCCAGCGTCTGAGTTGGCAGTTCTAATGATAGGAATAAGAAGTGCTCCGCAACAAAATAAGTACGTAAGTGCTCAAAATATTTATTAAATAATACAAGATGATGCTCGTTCCCGGAACTCAAAGTATTTCCATGCCAAATTTTAGCAAAATCGGTTCAGTGGCTTAGGCGTGAAGAGGTAACAGATAGACAGAATGGCACATTTTCATATTTATAATATTTATTAAAATATTTTATGACCACAACACATTATTAACAACAACTTATTTTATGGCCACATTTTATTCACGGTAATAGCTCTATAAAGTATTAGATGACACAGGATGGACATAATGATAAACTTAATGCCATAGCCGGGCCCTAACTTGACTTTTCCGCCATAGAGTTACACTTGTCACAACACAGTCCCGGGGACCCGGTCCTTATGTTTATGTCCGGCGGACCGTACCATGCCATATCAATAAAGCGAAACGACGATATCCGCTTTGATATGAAATTGAGCCTTTAACGTCACTATTGTTGGGTTAAACAGGGGTTAAATGTGGTTAAACCAAGGTCAAATCTTAGGGTTGTCAGTGTAAATTTATCTGTCAATCTAAATGTATCTTGTATTGATTAATATTAACTATATATATATATATATATATATATATATATATATATATATATATATCCATATAAATGGATTTTCAAATGTGTTAGTCGCGCTAAAACTCGAAAACGGCTGAACGGATTGGGCTGATTATAGTCTTAAAATATTCGTAGAAGTCCAGGGAAGGTTTTAAAGTGACACGAAGTTCACCGGGACAGCTAGTGGTAAATAAATATGTTAGAATTCCTTAATATCTCTTTCCGACATAAGTCAAAAATCGTCTACCAAATGTTGGCTACGAGTTTCGTAGCACTAGAGCTACGGCGCTTAGACATCCGTTTCTACGTCGGAAGTAAACAGTTACAACTACACCTCACGCGTAACATTAGTTCCTCGAAACTCATTCATTTATTTCTTACTGTTTGTTACTTTGTAACTTTATAAGCATTATATTACGTAAACGGTAAAACATATTATGTTCAAAATACTACACATAAAGTGCCCCATAAAATAGTGGGCACGTGCCCCAAAAGTGAAATTGCTTGAGTAAATTGAAGTTGCTTCTTGAGATTAACTAACCACAATGCATAATATACTAAATACTACATAAAAAGTGCCCCAAAACAGTGGAAACGTGCCCCAAAATTGAGAGCGCATAAGTAAATTATCCTAATTAACGGGCATCCTGTCTCGTGCTTAACAATAACAAAACAATAGCTCCCTGCAGTCATTAAAATTGTCGCTCCACTTAATTGGCCGTTTCGGAAACGGTCTCGGAAGTCCAATTGGGAGCTCCCCGGATGCAGGGCGAGTGAAAGCTCGGGCCCTCGCTCATTAACCACGCCAGTCTAGCTTGTTGCTGAGAGATGGTTGCTGTTATGACTCAAAAAATATTTTTTTAGGCCCTGTTTCACCGCTTCCTGATAAGGTGCCCGATAGGCTTAATTGACAGATTCTCCATACTCTATGTGTCAAGTTAATGGTGGATAGCCTTATCAGGAACCGGTGAAACAGGCCCTTAATGTTCTAATATAACCTACAGTAATTAGTAATTACGGACTATGATTCTGAAGCAGCTTTGGAGATCCATACTAATTAGGGATTGCAATCCCGCACCCTATTCAATCCCGCGGGATTGATTTGCGGGATTGGCCAATCCCGCGGGATCCCGCATGTTTGAATTTATGTCATAAAATTGAATGAATTGAAACTATAGGCTTGTGTTTTATTAAAAATCAACTTTATATAGAAAATGTCTCATATTATACCACAAAAATATTAGTTTTGTAACAAAATAACAATGAAATTATGTAATCACTCTAGTCTTATTAGATCTTAAAATTATAAAATGCTTTTAATGGCTCAGCAATCTTGAAGTCAGGGACCTCTCAACATTATGGCATTGATTGCGACGCCCACCCTCGCGTTTATGCGTGCCTATATAGGTCCCATCTAGTGCAGGTGACCCCGAGACGGACTGACTCTTTGAACACCTGCAAGCTGCTTCAGATTTAGTGCAGCAGAAGATCCCATCCGCAGAGATCATAATACTTGGCGACTTTAACGCCCACCACGCCGACTGGCTCAATTCCAGTGAAACTGATCATGCGTGAAGATCTGTCTGCGACTTTGCTCTTGCGAACGACTTAATACAACTGGTTGCTACGCCTTCGCGAATCCCAGATGTAGACGGTCAGATTCCTTCCATGTTGGACCTTCTGCTGACTTCAAATCCTGATGGCTACCGAGCATCCATGACCGCACTACTTGGTTCATCGGATCATTGCCTTATTAGGAGTTCTGTGCTACTTACGACGGTATTGCGACAGCGTGTTGTTAAATACCGTCGTGTGTGGCACTACAAGTTGGCGGACTGGGATGGTATGCGGTCGTTTTTTGCATCCTATCCAACACTGCCAACTCAGTTGTGGTGATGCAAGGGATGAAGCTTTTCATTCCGTCCTCTGTAGTGCCAACTTGCGGTAGATTTCGTCCCTGGTTTGGTTCATTATCCAAAAAAGCTTCTCGCCAGGAGCAGAAGGCCCAATCCTGGGCCAATGCAGTGTCTGCTCAGGATTTAAATACCAGCACATATAAAATGAAGTACTCAAGAAAGAGATCACTCGGGCAAAAAAACAGCAGATCAATAGAATTGGTGAGAGTCTCGAGCGCCTCCCTTCGAGAACCCTGCATTGCATTCTGGCCTCTGGCCAAAGCTATTGAAGGGAATTTCTGCAAGCCAACCCTACCATCCCTACACGTCGAAAATGGATCGTTGGCCCATGACGCAAAAGACAAAGCCGATCTTCTAAGTTCTAGATAAGTTCTTTGCGTCAAGCTTGACCCGAGATGACGGGGGACAGAAACCGCAGACCATACCGCGATGCACGAGCGTCATGTCGGATATTTGGTTTCATCAACGCTCAATGCAAATAGCCCTCCGTTCCATTGATATTTAAAAGTCGAGTGGGCCTAACGGAATCCCTCCTATTGTGTTAAAAAAGTGCTCCAGAGTTGGCTCTGATCTTAACGCGCCTTTTTCGGCTCTCCTGTTCTTATGGCATTGTACTGGCTTCCTGGAAGACAGCCTTGGTGTACCCGATCCCCAAAAAAGGTGGCCGCTCAAATCCTTTCAATTACAGACCAATCGCTATAACGAATTTATAATATAATGGAATCAATTATTATCAATAGCCAGCTCCTTCGATACTTGGACAAACTGTAAGGGTTTCGTAAGGGTCGCACCGCTGGTGATCTCTTGGCGTACCTAACTCATCGTTGGGATCGGGCGATTGTGTCGAAGGGAGAGGCATTTACTGTTAGTTTGGACATTGCGAAGGCCTTTGATCGGGTTTGGCACAAAGCGCTGCTACCAATGCTTCCATTCCATCAATGGGCTCCCCGAGAAATTATGCAAAGCCATGCGGGATCCGCGGATCCGCGTTTTGTAGTTGCGGGATCCAGCAGATTAATAATTGGCGCGGGATCCCGCGGGATTGCGGGATTGCAATCCCTAATACTAATATTATAAATGCGAAAGTGTGTCTTTCTGTTTGTCTGTCTGTCTGTCTGTTACCTCTTGACGCCCAAACCGCTGAACCGATTTTGCTGAAATTTGGTATGGAGATACTTTGAGTCCCGGGAAAGGACATAGGATACTTTTTATCCCAGGAAAATGTACGGTTCCCACGCGATAAACGAGTTTTGGCGCAACAAAGTTGCGGGCTTCATCTAGTATTTTAATAAATTAACAAAGATATGGTGTTTGAAAAAAACTTTTAAAGTTCAGCGAAGCACAATCTTGAACCAGCATTCTGAAGATGAAACGCCTGCTAGTATTCCATCTTAAGACCTCCATGCTCGTTTCCCATCACTCTAGAATCTAGATAAACCCCTGACCTGACAAATGGGCCACCGAGGGTACCAAGTATTATCGGATTCCTTTCAGCGGTTACGAAACAATCCAACCTCTGACCCCACTTTTATTTCAAAGTTGTAAGTGATTTGTCAATAGGCGCCACTGGATAAACCCAAGATTGTTTTTCTAAGTTCGTTACTGACCTCCGATAAACTCTGAAGATATGGTAACCCATTAAACTGTGCACGATAAAATCATCTGTTTAATACTATGAATGCGCGTGTAACCGGTCGTTAAAATTCTGCAAAGTTCAAGCTTATCGTATTAAGAGGAACAGGAAGATCACTTATCCAATTTGAGCTGAGGCATTTAAAGACATGGAATGTAACGTCTCTGGATTATTTCTTATTTGGATCATTCATTAATTTATTGTTTTCAATATAATTTTAAGATATTCTCCAAATACTAAATTAACAATATCATCAACCAAATAATCGTGAGAAATAATTCAATTTTCAAATTAAACTTTTTTTTTAATTTTATTAGACCTCAAACACACCAAGAGGTGGAAGATGAAATATGAAAATGCTCACCAAAAATATACATCCAGGTCACGCGCTGGCCCACGCCAAACGCTTGGCTCTGGTAATTGGATAATGGCGGACAAATTGGGACCTGCCGGCGTGTTTCCCGTCTCTCGAACCTTCTGTACCTCTCTACTGATGCCCACTTTCTGCCCGGCTAGTTTATCAATCGTTGCTCTTTTTTCATTCATACCATTTCATTCATTGTTTCGTTGTTCCATTTGTGTCGTTTGTTTTGATTTCGAGTTGCACTACTGTCTTGTTTGAAAAGGTCAATCTGTTTAAAATCTGTTTTAAATTAAGGCGAAGTTTTAAAATGAGTTTGTTTTAAAGTTCAGGTAGTTTTTCAGTCGTTAGTATTTCAAACATTGTTTCATTCTTCTATTAACTGCAGTAGTGCTTTAATTTTTCTTGACTGTTGCGTTAAAGCATTATTTTTTGCTTTGTAGATGAAACACTGTCCTTAAAACGATTAAAATCAGTATCTCAATTATTTTGTGCCTAATTCGACTGGTTATTCTATTGTGGTTACTTTACTATATCCTTTCTCAATTACTTTTGCAAAAGAGTACCTACATAGAAACTATTCTAGTTATACTATCAAATTATACATTGGTGGCTTATTTCGATTTAGTTGTGTGATCACTTATCAATCACCAGCCTTTTGTTTTCCATTCATATTACACTCATTCATTAGATTCTATTGCTGTATTGTTAAATAGGTATTGTTATGTAGTATGCTAAATTCTTATCTTTTGCTCCGTTTTTATTACATTTTAGATATCTTGAGTAAAAACAAAATATGTCGCTATGTAGAGCTCTTTATTGCCGACACTGATAGCCATTTTAGCCCTGCTTGTTAATTAAAAGTTTTCCGTCTCTTTTTTGCCAATCATAATCTTGTGTTCACTTAGTACTACAGGAATATTTAATTCTTATTACTCATAAACATTTTGAGTTGAAGACAATAAAGGAAGCTTTTGCTGCTGCTCATATAAACCCCTTATCACTGCTAACAGCTTATGAATGGACATAAACGAGTTACAACAACCATCTCTATTTTTAACCGACTTTCAAAAAACGAGGAGGTTATATGCTCGGCTGTGGATATTTTTTTATTTTTTTTTTTTATTTTTGTATGTTCAACGATTACTCCGCCGTTTGTGAACCGATTTTCGAAATTTTTATTTTGTTGTATTAGGTTTCACTCCAATTTGGTACCATGTTCACAAAAGTGGTGATCTGATGATGGGATCCATGAGTAATCGAGGGAACTCCTCGAAATTTATATGGAAACATATGGTGATTTTGATTTTATGAGAAGCATCCTAAGCATATGCTACCAAAACACAAGATTCTGCACCAAGGTATACTATGGTTCCGAAGATACTAAGAGAACTCCGGATTCCTTTTAGATACAAGTTTGGGGGTTTAGGCGCTATATTAAGAACTGAAAGCATATGCTACTATACAAATTATATTCATCATCATCATCATCATTTTCACGTCAGGGTCACCAATGTCACCAAAATTGAACATAACAAAATATTCAACCTTATCTCCAGAGCGTAAGGCGCACATTTGACATTACTTCTGAGAAGTAAGTTGCTTCGATAATACAAGTAACATGCTAGAGTGCACAGCTGTCACACTTACCAATCACGGCCACGGGCGGCCGTAGACTTCTCAAGCGATACTATGTATTACAATAATAAAGATAAAGTTTAAAATCATATGACAATGAAAGCCTCGCCGCTGCCGCGCTGCTAAAATTCCGGTTTGGCGCGGCTCTGGCACGTGTCCACTTCAATTTTTTTTAATGTATTGTTCAAAATTATCTGCAGCTGATATTATATTTTGTAAGTGTGACTGTTAACAAATTGTAATAAGATACGTAGAATAGTATACAGGTGTATTAGGGCCGATTCACACCAGAATGGCGCAGGCGAGGCGAACAGTTTCAGTGTCATATGATTTTAAACTTTATCTTCATTGTTGTAATAGATAGTATCGCTTGAGAAATCTACGGCCGCCCGTGGATGCTCGTGGACTCTTGCGGCCGCCGGCGGCGTCAATTTCTCAAGCGATACTATGTATTACAATAATGAAGATAAAGTTTAAAATCATATGACACTGAAACTGCTCGCCTCGCCTCTGCCATTCGGTGTGAATCGGCCCTAATCTACGTATAGTACGCGATGATTTTACTAGGTAACTAAAAAGAGTGAAATTATTATTTTTAACAAAAAATTAAAACCGACTTCCAAGGTAAAAACAATAATAACATCCTTATAATATGAACTAAAAAGTATTAAATAATTTTTCCTATCTCATGGTGCCTTTTTCCGAATTCGGCTAAAACTCAACTATTTCTGTACTCAATCTTCATAATTTTGAAGTCGGTGCCAGTTACAAATGTTTCAAATATTCTGGCATCTGGATTCAGCTATATCTGGTACCGACTTCAAAATTATGAAGATTGAGTACAGAAATAGTTGAGTTTTAGCCGAATTCGGAAAAAGGCACCATGAGATAGGAAAAATTATTTAATACTTTTTAGTTCATATTATAAGGATGTTATTATTGTTTTTACCTTGGAAGTCGGTTTTAATTTTTTGTTAAAAATAATTACTGCAGCCGTTGTGAGTCCAATAACTGGACAATAAATCAAAACACTCCATGGTTGAGTGCACTCGGGACAAATTCGCTATGCGTCGGGCGATTGCGGGTAGGGGACGGTGATGCTGCGCGGGGAGGGGGCGGTAGAGCTGCGCGGGAGGGGGCGGTGAGCTGCGCGGGGGCGGGGGCGTGTTGAATGGGCGCACGTAGCGGGGTAACTAATGAGGAAATAGGAATTAGCGGGCGACGAAGCAGAATGCACTCCATTATGGATATAACCAGTGACTTTCTACACTATATAAACGTTAATAATAGTATGTATTATGTCCAATGTTTTTACTTATAGATCAAAAGTGCTAACGGGATAACATTACTTTGCAGGTGTCTGCTTATTCCTTAGTCCTTATTCCTTAGACCTTTTTATTTTGTTTAATTGTTTATTTGCGATTGTTGTGGATATGTTGATTATTCGATACAAATTAACCTATCACGTTTTTAATTATATAACTGAAAAAGAAATTACTCACTAGAATTCATAGTCACTACGATTTTTTTTTCTAAGACATAGATAACAATAATTGCCACGTCATATTGTTATCACGCCATTCGTTCTCCAAATCCAATAGAGTTCTGTGATTAGTTTATCATACTGCTACTAGCAAAATTTTTATCAGACGTTAGCTGAGATGTTATTAGTTTAAAAATAATTAATTATAAAATGTAAAGGCAAGCTTTAATTTAACCATCAAGATTCAAGCCCCATAAGGACACCGGTGACCGCGACAACAATAGAATAACAATAGATTTCCAAGAATCCGCGACCGAAGGACTTATTTAGTCCTTCGATCGCGGATTTTACCTGCATTACATTTTACCTGCTGCATTCAACTCAAAATGTTTATTAGGAATGAGAACCAAATATTCTTGTAGTGCTCAGTAAATGAAACAATATGGGTGGCAGAAAAGAGGCGGACAACTTTTAATGAACAAGCAGGGTTAAAAATGGCTATCAGTGTCGGCAATAAAGAGCTCTACATAGCGACATATTTTGTTTTTACTCAAGATATCTAAAATGTAATAAAAACGGAGCAAAAGATAAGGATTTAGAATGCTACAGAACAATACCTATACTTTAATAATACATGATAGAATCCAATGAATGAGTGTAATGAATGGAAGACAAAAGACTGACGATTGATAAAACAACTGAATGGAAAATAGCCACAGCCAATGATATTCTACTTATTCAGATCTGTTACGTTCATACTATTTTCCGGCTTAAATCTCTTCCGAACAGTTTTCAAATTCAAAATTGGACTTTGACAGATAAGTGAAACAAAAGATACGAAATGCCATTTACATAAAAGAGACAAACAGACGTGAAGTTTGTCAGTGCCATTAGAATTTAACGAAATACTCCAAAATCCGAATTTTGCGGATATAAGTTGTCGACTCGAAATCAATATTTTTTTATTTTTTATTATTCACATAAGGTTTCGTTCGAGTCTATCGTACCCCTGAACGAAATTATTAATATAGATTGGCCACAGCATTATAGCATTACATAGTATCGGGAAAAATTGAATATGTAATGTTTTTCTATACTGTACCTACTCGGCGAAACATGGCGGTAGAGGTCATAGACTCCCTGTCAAAAACTTGTCATTTTCTATATAAACCGCGATTGACCATGAAGTGTCAGATGTTGTCAATCGTGGCTTTGTATAGAAAATGACAAGTTTTTGACAGGGAGACAATGACCGCTACCGCCATGTTTCGCCGAGTACTGTATAGAATAGTTACGAAAAGCTATACGAAAAGGCTTACAAAGTAACCACAATGAGACATATTATTTGATAATTTTGCACCTAAGTACTCTGACGTGTCTGAGATGACGCCCGCAAATCTGCTGTGTCAAATTCCGTTTATTGCGCAGGATCCGTACATATCTGATATCTCTGGTATAAAAAGTATCCTAGGCTATGTCCTTTCCCGAACCCAATGATCCCGAACCTCAAAGGATCTCCATGCGCAGCAAAATCGGTTTAGTGGTTTGGGTACCGATATTCTGTGGTTTGGGTGTGAAGAGGTAAAAGACAAAAGACAGATATACTCGGACATACTTTCGCGTTATACGTGACATAAACAGGGATCTATATTTGAGTACTTGTTCATTCATTTAAGCTCCACCGGTTGGTCAACGGTCTGTATTCATTCACGTCGGATATTCAGCAACCTTGGTGCGCATCACGCATGCGCAGCGAGAATAAACGCCGTCGACCGCCACCAATAGAATAATCGCCACTTGAGCGAGGATAAAAACCGAATACACGACGGCATTCATACATGTTTGTGCTCATCTTTTCTTTATAAAAAACTAGCGACCCGCCCTGGCGTCGCACGGGTATAAAATATATAGCCACTGAAAAAATGATTAAAATGGATAGCCTATGATCCTTCACGTGGTCTACTTCTTATCTGTGCCAAATAAAAGAGATATTAATAATAATATCTATGGACGCTTCACACCACGTCAGTCTGGCCCCGTACTAAGTACCTGAAGGACTTGTGTTACGGGTACCAGACAACGGAAATATATTTAATACTTTTATACTATACATATATTTAAGATTTTTATTATATGATACACATATTCAATATACAAAGATAAGCCCTTTCAAAAAATTTCCCCCGTTTTTTCACATTCTCCTATTAGTCTTAGCGTGATAAAATATTTCCTATAGACTTCCTCAATAAATGGAATATCTAACACTGAAATAATTTTTCAAATCGGACCAGTAGTTCCTGAGATAAGCGCGTTCAAGATAGCCCTTTCAAATAATTTTCCCCATTTTCCTCTATTTATTCGCTCCTATTAGTTTTAGCGTGATAAAATATAGCCTATAACCTTCCTTGATAAATGGGCTATATAACATTGAAAGAATCATCAAAATCCGTTGCGTAGTTTTAAAGATTAAAGGGAACAAAGGGACATGAGGGAAAAAAAGCGACTTTGTTTTATAATAAGTATAAATACAACCCTAGATTCGAAAGTAAACCTTGCTTTTACTAATAAAAATTAAAAATTAATGCAAAATCTGCTTATATTTTTCCGGCAAGTTGGAAAAGTCACTTGATAGACTAAGGACTTGTTTCACCACTTCCTGATAAGTGACAAATAGGCTATCCACCAATTAACTTGACAGATCAAGTATGGAGAATCTGTCAAAAAGTTGTGAATAACCTATTCGGAACTTTATCAGATAGTGGTGAAACAGGCCCTAAGACACCGGACCTTGAATATTCTATATTAAGGGCACGTGCCACCACTTCCTGATAAGTTCCGGATAGCCTATCCACAAATTATCTGACAGATAGCATATGAAGTATCAGCTATCATATAAGTTGTGGATAGCATATCCGGCACTTATCAGGAAGTGGTGAAACAGGCACTAAGAGTTGACCCATCCCAACCCATCCTTTTATATTCAAAATCTACTTTAACAGGTAAAACGGGTGTTTAGGTCATATATTTAAAATATAGGACTCATTAAATTAATTGACATTATGGACAATGTCGAGTTATTTAATAAGGCAAGAAGATGGACTTACCAGTCTAAAAATAGTGTCAGGAAATGCCAAAGCATTTGTCTGCCTACAATCATAGTTAAGACTGTTTTGTAAGTCGTTTATCATAATTAAGACGTCTAAGAACTTAATCAACGATTAAGCTTATTCAAATATTACTTGCTACGGTTTGTAGACAATCTTGGTTCAAGGAAAATATGCTTTTGACTAGCATATTTTACGCTTTCTATGTCATGGGATTTCCTGTTTTGGTTTCACATAATTACCATAATTTGTCACACCAGCCAGTAATTATTGCGTATGTAAATTAGTTTAACCTCCCAACAATTTGTAAAGTTGACGCTACATTTGCGCTACGAATATTGTAGAGCGTGAACTACTGTATGTGAAAGTAGGTTAGTGATATTGTTACTCTGAAAAATCCTGAAGTGAAAACATCTTTTGTTCAGATTTAACTTTTGGCTATTGTTTTTAGGGTTTCGTAGCCAAATGGCAAAAAACGGAACCCTTATAGATTCGTCATGTCTGTCTGTCTGTCTGTCTCTGTCTGTCCGTATGTCACAGCCACTTTTCTCCGAAACTATAAGAGCTATACTATTGAAACTTGGTAAACAGATGTAGTCTGTGAACCGCTTTAAGATTTTGATACAAAAATACAACCTATGCGTGTGGAGTATCTATGGATAGGTCTTTAAAAATCATATTGAGGTTTCTAATATCATTTTTTTCTAACCTGAATAGTTTGCGAGAGAGACTCTTCCAAAGTGGTAAAATGTGTGTGTCCCCCTCTAATTTCTAAAGTAGCGGCATGACAAGTCTAAAAAAAATATATGACGTGCATTACTAGAAAAACTACTAACGAAAATTGGTTCGAACGAGATCTAGCCAGTAGTTTTTTTTTATACTTACGTCATAAATGGTAAACCTTAATTTAACTTTCATTAAATCAACTGGATTATGAAAATTAATAAAAAAACAGTTAATTTCATAAAAATAAACATTGCTGCTGCGGAACCCTTCATGGGCGAGTCCAACTCGCACTTGGCCGGTTTTTTTTTTTGGGAATCTTAGCATAAAAAAACTGTGGCGATAGGAAAAAGACATCGTCTTTTTGTAGAAGTTTCTGTTATTTTCTTTAAGATTGACTATAGCTTAAAAATATGTCAACAATATTGTTTTTAATTGTAATTTACAATTATTGTAAAAAATCCGTCGTAGTGTCCAATAACTGTGTGAGTCATGTTTGTATTATCGCACATATTTCAATTAGTCCACCAATTGGTATGAAAGTGGTCTCATCTGACATCTCCGAAGAAAGTTCTCGTGTGAAAGGGCTTGTGTTATTACAATAAATATGCATTTGTGCATATCTGCTTATAAATTATATGAAGGCCTATTTAGTATTAATCTAAAATTATCGATTAATAAAGGAGTCTAGATCAAAAGTACCTAATAAAAAAAGTACTTGTAAATGCCTATAATATCAGCGATTAAAGATTTTAAAACAAGCTAAAGTAATGTTAGGTTTCTCCCTCTTCATTAAAAAAAAGGTTCCTCTTTAAATTCTAGTTTCTAATGAAGAGATCTGTATGGTTCATAAATCATAACTGCATATTATTTTATATTTATTGTTTTGATACCATCTAAATCACGTCTACCTGCCTAGCATATTCATAAGTCTAGATAGCGTGGGATCTTTTCGACCCTTATACGCAAAATATAATGAACAAGGAACATAATTTCAAAAATTAATAAAAAATTCAAAAGCCACGTCAAATTACAGTTAAAATTATTCATTCATGTGCATACATTATTCACTGGCTATGGACCTGTGGCTACGTACTGTTTTGACGGTTTTGCTCTACTGAATATCGGAATAAATTAATGTAACATTGTGATTGTATCCCGGTTCCCACGTGGATTTCATTCCGATACATTATGCTCGTATTTTTACGAAATTATTGAGCTGTGAATGCGTTTTCACGGGAAATGAGTTGGGATTGCGTTTTAAGTGGAGCGAGGTTTCAACCCTTAGTTTTTCAACCTCTGACTTACCTAATCTATACTAATATTATAGGTCATAAAGGTGGAGGCTAGTAGAAAATTTAAAGACTAAAGATGGAACACGAAGTTATTCTTGAATAAAAGCTGAGCGTGTGTAATATATACTCGTACATACCATATTCTGAAAGATCACTCATAACTCTAACTTAATTTAATAATTATAACTTAAAACTAATTAATGATATATAATATTTTGGAGAATTTCTTGTTGCAGCACAAGTTAAATAAACTGGGGAGGATGGAACCAACCAGTAGGGAAATAGCTCCATACGAAATCCTTCCAATTCTACGTATTTTTACCGTGGATCATAAATTGCAATATTGCGAACACTTTATATGAACTCTAAAATAGACGAGGGGGGAGTCGGCTGGCAACAAGCAGCTTCCTTCCTCCGTCCATCCGGTGTCACACGCGACCCGCGACCCATCGCGACCCATAACGACCCATCGCGACCCCATACCGATGGGGGATGACCATCGGAACTGATTGGCATTAACTTGAGCGACGGAAGGATGAAAGAACGGACCCTTTACGAGACATCGGTGAAAAAAGAATTGTAATGGTAGTAATAAAGACTAAAACCGCTCGTGAACTAAGAAAATATGTTTGTATAAGTTACTCTACAACTACATCCTATTTAGAGCCCTTAGAAACAGCCCAAAAAACGCTTTTTACATACATGCCTATTGCCTAGATCTCTATTGACATGGTATTTGAAAACGTAAGACTTTGCTAAAGTAAATAAAATAATTATGTAAAAAAATATTTAGCAATCTATTAAGTATAAGTATATACCTCACTCCCTAGCTTGCAGTTCATATTGTGTTAAAATAAAAATCGGCCAAGTGCGAGTCCATTCGCCCGCGAAGGGTTCCGTACCGCTATAGAGCGAAAATAGGAAAATATGTGCTTTTTGTATGGGAGCCCCCTTTAATATTTATTTCATTTTAATTTTATTATTAATTATTAAAGTACAAATATAATTAAGGATGTTTTAAAATTTCAAGTGCCTAGCTGTTGCAATAATTGTTGCAACAAGGCCAAAAACTAACGTTTGTTGTATGGGAGCCCCCCTTAAATATTTAGTTTATTTTGTTTTAGTATTTGTTGTTATAGCGGCAACAGATATGCACAATCTGCGAAAATTTCAGAAGTCTAGCTGTAGCGGTTCTTGAGATACAGCCTGGAAACAGACAGACACACGGACAGACATCGAAGTCTCAGTAATAGGGTCCCGTTTTTACCCGTTGGGTACGGAACCCTAAAAAGGAACCATGTTATGTGTTTTAGGAAATAGAGTGCTTACTGCTGATGAGTGTTTACAGGAACTAGAACGTAAACAAACAAAAGGCGCAAGTTGCAACACAACCTTTTCCTGCGCCTGCGCATCCTTAAATAGATCGACGTGTACAATCTCCTTCGCACCTTCACATTATTGCGGACGGATGAAAGACAGGAACAAAATGGCGTTAGATACAGGGCAGCTTAATCTTTTCTTGTGCAATGTCATAAATGTGCTCTTAATCTTTTCATCTACAAATGTTCTAAGTTCCTAATGAATAATACGTATCAATTTCCTTTGGTAATCAAAACGAATTGAGCAATCATGGTTTACTACAGCAAAGCAAAAAATATTTTTAGTAGGGTTCATTGAAACAAATTATTGCATATTATAACTGCATATGGTACGATCGTCATATTTCCACGAACAGTATCAATTTAGTTCAGAGTAACGACTAACGAGTCAATTTGGTTCGAATCGGAGGGTGCGGACTACGGCCACTTGAGAGTTTTTGCGGGCGCGTAAAGTAGCTTCAATAATTTTGACGGATCCCAGTCGTAACTGTCAAAATGGGGGAGCGGACCGTTTTACGTCAATTCACAAATTGAATGACGGGTAACATAATTTGGGAGTGTTTTGTTAAACGTCAATTGCTTCTGTTAATGTTGATCGAGCGAGCCAGAGACTAAACGCAAAATTATTGTGACACCAGAAAAAATATTTTTTGCCAAAGCTCAGTTAAAGAAGTCTGTTTTACATTTTAAAAAGCATAATGGAACCAATATAATAGATCCATTATAATTGTTGCGTGTTGTACAGTTATAACTTAAGTATTCAATTATTTTAGTTTATGTGAAAGTCAAAAATTATTCGTTGCCAAGACGCTATTAATACTTATTTTATTGATATTGGCAATTGACCTCGACTAATAATTACTATTAATATAAGGTTTGCCCTGTGAGTTTGTCAATCCCATTAATTAATTCCTCCATAAAAAATGAGGGCATTTGTAGCACTATAAGTTTACTGAGTTTTTTTTTTTTATAACAGAGGTTTATCTTTTCAATAGTGTGGGTAATTATTGGTTAACGCTTCGACGTTAGGAATTAGCTTTAAATTTTGATGGGTATAATGTAGACTTTTGTTTTAAAATGTGAGAAACCATGCATACATTAATTAATGTAAATAACATTTTAATGCGTTTATATTGACTAAGGTATGTGTAGCTATTAGCACTAAAACGTAAGTAAGAGCTACAAAAAACAGGAAGTTAATATTTCGAAATTCTCTACAAATTCTTAAAAGTGATAAAATAATGAAAAACACAGTAATTTTTTATTAAAACTTCGTATTTTAGGTATGCCATATTAGGATGGCATACCTAAAATACGATTAGGAATATAGATGTATATCTAATATCTATATTAGATAGTAGTTTCAGTATGTACTGTGGTCTGTGGTAGAGCACAATACCTGCCGTGCTCTAATTAATTTGAATTGTACTCAGCTCACAAACGAGTTCTGTTTTGACCCATTTTTAGCAAGTGATAAAATGATGATCTACATTTTCTCAAAAAACGACAATTCTACTTGTCAAGAGATTTTTTAAATATTTTTTAAATATAGAACGTTTTTAATTATTCACTTCTAACTTTTTCTCTGCAATAGGACTTTGATGATTTCTTGATAGATTTAGTAGTATAATAATGCACTTTAGTTCGTCGCCCCCAGGCCCCACTTTATTACTATTTACAAGTAACTAATTGTGTTTACAACTTATTCTGATTTTTAGCTTTCATTTTCTTTTTATTTTGATGTTTTATAAATAAACTTATTGTTTTATTTACTTAAAACGCGTTTGTGAACAGCTGTAGGTATACGGGGCTTTGAGAACTGATAATGGATTCTATTGGATCCACTAACAAACCTCAATGAGGTCATAAGAAATTCTTGTTAAAATGGTACTGAAATTGGTTAATTACTTACATACATGCTTTTAGTTACTCGACAATCAGCCAAAATATAATATGTTTTTTTAAGGAAGAAGAATTTGGGAACATATTTTAAGCCGTACTATGAGTACTAAGCCCTACTTAAAAGTATTGTGAATTTTTTGTAAATTTATTGAAAAGAAATGTCATTCGTCAAAGTCGTTGCAAGCTCGCAACATAGTCAACATACGGTTATAAATATATCCATATCATATCATATATTATCAGATGTTTTTAGAGCAGTATTCATTAAAGCCTTATATCGCGTAAATATGTTAAAGGTTAACTCGCTGATACTAACTATCAATAATGTTCACGTAGGTAATTATTTCATACGTCTATTGGTAACTGGGATTTCAACATCGACATCAACAACACTGTTGGCAACTTAGGCTCGATTTTTTATATATTGAGTCCGTGCAAACGAGCGGTTTGATCGCTGCACCGTAAGATTACAAGCAATTGAATGAATATAAGTAAAAAACTTGAGAGGTGTCAAGAGACACCCGAATGAAACGAAGTTATTTCTTATGTTAAAAAAAACCTATTTTACATATACACTCAAAAAATGTATAAATAATTGGTCAAGTGTGAGTCATACTCGCGCACGAAGGGTTTCGTACCATTTAGGGGCAAAAATAGGCCCCCCTTAAATATTTGCTTTATTTTATTTTTAGTATTTGTTATAGCGGCAACAGAAATACATAATCTGTGACAATTTCAACTCTAGCTATCACTATCATATATCAAATACAGCCTGGAGACAGACAGACGGACAGACAGACATCGAAGTCTTAGTAATAGGGTCCCGTTTTTACCCCTTGGGTACGGAACCCTAAAAAACGCCATCTATTGACGCCCAGGAATACTAACTACTATCAACGCCCTCTGTCCCTAATATGCAGGCACTAATAAAAAGTGTCGAGGTCAAAATATATCGTACTGTCTAGCCTCCTTTCGCAACGGCGAACGCGCCATAAGGAACTTCGTTCCAATAAATAGTTACATACAATAATTGATTGTGATATCCCGGCGCGGTGTGACAGCCATATAAATCAAGCCTATTAATTATACAAGCTGTGTAACAAAAGAAGGTGATAAATTGATAAAACTTCAGGGTGTGTATTTCCCTTATAATAAAGTTCACCGTGAAAGTAGCAGATTTACTTTTGACTCCATGTTTCTATGGAAAATGCCACAACGTCGCGAACGTGTCCGTACAGTAATTTAAAAAAAGTTTAAAGTATCATAATTCATACGACCTTAAATTAATGATTGGTCTCATTAATCGATCTAATAATCTTGAATTATTAATCTAAGCATACGACCTACATTTCTTTCGCTGAAAAAACTCTTCGAAACTTTATTTACCCATCGCTATTATACATTTAGAATGATTTAGTTACCGGATTGACTATTCAGAGTTATGAAACAAAGCTCTACCATAAGTTATACTATCCACTCTCTACCACAAAATACCATGTGCTTGAGATAGTGTAGGTACATAATACCTATTAGTTATCCGTCTTAAAAAAGAGATTCATTTTTAATTTTTCAAGATTTAATGACGACTTGACGTCCCAAAGCCCACTGGACAATAATATCTTAACCGACTCCAAAAAAAGGAGGAGGTTCTATGTTTAGCAGTACTTACATATTTTTGTAATAAAATAAGTTATCAGAAAATGTTTTTTACGGCACATTGCCTGCAACTCCATTTCAAGATTTATGTTGTTCTCGATAGCGGGTAATAATTTAAAGTTTAGTACATTGTTATTAAATCAATAATAATTAATTATATTGTGTTATTGTTTTGTGTAATAAATTTTAAGTTTATCGAGCTCCAGATGAAGTTCATTTATGCAAACTATTTTACAAAGTATTAAAATGTTAATAATACATATTTATTACCTTTACGTATAGAGATATATTAAGATTAAAGTAGCATTATACTGCTTGTAAAATGTAAGTTAATGCTTTAAGTTCTGATCAAAATAATAGGTAGACTGTAGGAAGTTTTGCAAGATCCTAGTCAACTTTAGTTGTTTTAACTAGTATGGCTGCAGGAAATAGTAAATTTACTTAAACCTACTCTGTAGATGGAAAAGTCAGGTTAGGTTTTAAGTATTCTCTTTTAAGAGCAAGTTAATAATAATTATTATTCGAATTACTTTTTGGTTATTTTTTTATTGCATTAGTAATCTGAATATGTGTTTCTTTACGAGCTAAGCCGTTAAATCGTTTAGCGGATATAGCTGCTTGCCTGTAGCTCTATCATTTTGTATTAATTAATAATTGTAGTCATTCAAGCTATCAGCAATCAGCGTCCATGTTCTTCATACTTCAACAAATTAATAAATATTTATTATTAAAATAAAACAATAATTGATATCCACATTTCACAAGATCACCTTCAGTAATCACTACCTAAACGTACAAATGTATAATATTTTTAAATTGCTTTCTCAAAACAGATAAAATTCTTATCATAAAAACTGAAATCAACTTTGATTGAACAATTTATACCTGTTGTACGCTGCAGTCTGGCCCGCAGCTGACGTCATAATGCCCTTCGCTGGTTCGGTTCTGAAAAAAAAATGAGCCGTTAAATTGTGACAGGTAGTTTTTTTTTAATAATCAGGTGAACATCCACCGGAGGTCCCCTGATAGTTTCCGGCGTGCGCACGCGCAACGGAGCGTGCCGATTGAGTCCCTGTCTGCCATTATTTTAATCTGTATCACAATTCGTAATGTAGGTTGTGCCTACAAATGAAGATTGTGCCAGTTCAGTTCATAGCTCATCTTATTTTTGTCTTTTCTAATATGTTTGTTTTAGCGATTGTAAAAGTTTTGTAAACTTTCTAAATCTCAGGGTGTTGGTATTTCAGTTTCTTAATCTGACTTACCTACTAAATTAATTACTTACCTATTTTGATAATGGTGTCAATTTACTGTTTATTTTCAGGTTAGATTGCTGATAAAATCATTCAGGTTTAGTCCAAAAGTTTGGTTTAAAACTTTGCTCAACAGAGTATAACTGTTAGATCGAATGTTTTAATCCATAAAAGTGTCAATTACGATGGCGCAATGTGAAAAACAACAGACCAGTTAAAAGGCTGTAACCCAAAATTCACAAAAAACGTAACCACAGCCAGGATCACTTTACGCGAAGCCCTGAAAGTGCCTGAGATATGGCTCTGGCGTTCCGGTCTCACGATAATGCACGCAAAGCCTCAATTTGGTACAAAATAAAATTGTTTTGTTTATGCTTGCTATATATTATGTACTTATAATATATTGCAAAGGAAATGATTTTGTGAGTGTTTTTGAATTAATAGGCACTGAAATGACTGAATTGATTTCATTTGGTACGCAATTTAATATAGCAGACTATGAGAAAAACATTGGAGTACTAAATATCATGCAATTTACTATGTTAGCAATACTGTTCGTTTCTACAGTTCGCCAGACTTCAGTGTTGATGCAATCCAACAAATATACAATACGACAAAATCCTACAGCTTTTCGTAACACCCAATCCGAAACACACTTTCTTTCTAACATCATAGAAACTCTTAGCTCTTTAATTGTTTAAAAATGTAAGCATAGACAATCTGCGTAGACAATATAAATGGAATGCTCTATATTTAGCGCTACACTGTCGGACAATTAGCAACAATTAGTTGAGCGTTGAACTGCGAAGCGCCGCAGGACTCTTTATCTGTATGTGATTAATTCGCACTATAGCAATTAGATAATACGATCATTATAGACTACGAGCTATAGAACTGCAGGTGAATTATCTTAGCTTTAAGGCTACGTCTTGTCTTTAAAACTTTGATTGAAGAAACAAGTGATGTTTGTTTGATGTTCTAAAAACTTTTGCACTCCTAAAATACTGACTATGTAGGCTGTGATGATCTGATAGAAAACTGAAAATAAATAAAGCGTGTGTTCATATAGATTGCCATCAAAATCTCATCAGTATCTTTGTGCTTTCACAAAGCTACAAACATTCATTGTAATCTTTTGTTGACAAGATTATTGCGGTTTTAAAACGATAGAGTGACAAAAAAGTTTTGTAGTACATCTTGAATCTAGATATCTAGACAGTCTTACGCCGACGACTAGAGTCTAGGTTCTCAAGCAGTTAAATTCGAGTTATTTGAAACTAACTGAACAATTGCTACAAATGGCGTCCATTACCGCGAGTAGGATTACTTTAGCTCATCTACGATTAACTAGATCTAGTTGTAAGTGACTCTAACGAATAATATAAGTGCAAATAATTTATTTTCCGTAAAATGACATAAATTTACATCGGATACACAAATACCCACACTAGGCGTGTCCTGTGGTGTCGGTCGGGCTAGTCAAGAAATTGTTCTCAAAAAGATTTATAGGTTATTTTGCAAATAAAGGATAAGCTAGGAAAATGACTCCTAAACTAATTGTATGTGTGTGCAGCAATATCTATTAATTTTATTAATTGAAAGCTCAGATTTTGTCATTTAGTTTTATTAGAATTAGAAAGAGCTATCGCAGTAGATACAATTTTAGTTACTTGAATATCTGGCGTTTTTCTGATTCTGCCTATCCTACTGCCTTTTTGTGATCAATTTGCTTGTCTCTCGGGCGCTTGTGATTTTTTGTGGTCACCCTAACCGCTGTAGATCCTGGTATTTGATGACACAAGGGTTGCAATTTGGTTTGGTATTTTAGCCTTTAAGAAATATGAAAAGGTGGCTTTGAAAATGGTATGTAACGTTTGTGAAATTGCTAATTCATATCCGAGGTTAGTTATTTGGTGTTTCATTCATTGATTAATTGTATTAATAATTGCTTCACCAATTAACCCATCAAGCCCCATAAGCTCACCGGTGACCATGATAACAATAGAATAGCAATAGATTTCTAAGAATCCGTGATCGAAGGATTAATTATTATTGTAAAAGGCAAAAAATTGTTAAGGCTTAAAACGCACTTGTGACTCCTCGCATGTGTAATGTGGCGTGGTTAGTTTCGTTGTAGTAGGTATGCCTCCTATTTTAAATTAAAATAATAGTCAGCAAACTCCTAATTAATAACAATAAAAAGACTGAAAATTCATTAACAGCTTTTTCGATACAATGTTACAGTAGGTACACTTTATTTTTGGTCACAAACCTGGAAGGGGCATTTCTCGTTGCATCGCGCCATCGCCTCGGATCTCTCTGTGATGAAGCTGTAATCTGCCGCAATTGTCCGGGCGGACAAAGCCAATCCGAACAGCACTAGCCATTTGTGCCAATTCCGCAGCCCGCTCATTGTGCTTAACACACTCACACACTAAACATTATAATATTCATTACGTTTCCATGTCAATTAAACTTTTATTCCTTTGAACGCTCGCGATGACACGTAAAAAAATAAACAGTTCGTGTCGCGCGCGAAAGTGACGTTCGAAATTTGAATGACGTGCGCGTGCGCAGCGAAAGCTACTCGTGTAGAGACTGCGCGGCCGCCCGCAATGCCGCTACGAGCCGCTACGCTTGGGCGCTACATCGCGCCTACAATCAATTATTATTACTACAATAAATGAGCAACTAGATAATTTTGTAAATAAAAGATTTGAATATTGTATTTTAACGATGTTTTATTCTACAATTAAACAAGTGTCAGTTTCTAAGTTTCTAGGGATTTACGTAGACAGACAACTAAATTGGAAAGAGCATTGTAAGTATATTCGAGGAAAAATTAATAAATTATCATATGCTCTATACATGCTACAAAAGATTGTTGGCCTCACAACACTTAGAACAGCATATCTAGCGCAAGTCGAATCATTATTGCGATACGGAGTGGTATTTTGGGGCAATTCTATTGAAAAAGACCAAATATTTAAAGCTCAAAAGAAGTGCATAAGAGCAATATGTAAAATAAGAATGACCGACAGCTGTATGACACACTTTATAAGTCTTAAATTATTAACATTCCCTTGCCTATATATTTTAGAAAGTATAACATTCATAAAATGTAATATTCATGAATTTGAGTTTCTTAAAAGTCACCGGAATAGCCACAAGATATGTCACCCTAGTAGCAAAATTGCGTTACTAAACAAGAGCTACCTTTTTTTTTTTTTTTTTTTTTAGGAAAGGGCAGGGGTATGTCGGACTCCCTCCGCAGGTCTATCGACTAAAACCCCCCCATGCCCTCGTCAACGCTACAGGCGAAAGGAGCGGGAACGCAAATGGCGATCCGTATGTATAATAAGCTACCAAAAGATGTTTTAAAGATAAATAATATTATGCAACAATTTAAAAACAAAGTCAAGGCAGTTTTGTTAGAAAAAGCTTATTACGATGTCAGAGAATTTTTAGCTGATAATGCAATTGCTGTGGAATAATAATCATCGGGTGTTAATTTATTTAATATGTATTGTTTTCGACATAATAATAGGAAGTGTAATAATAATAATTTTGTAATTCTATATATTTCGTACAAAATGATAAAATTTATAGATTATTATTAAGTAATATTATAATTTTGATTTAAATACACAATGAAATATTAGTAATTTTGCAATGTAATAATATATTATGTAATGTACTTACTTTAACAATAATAATATATAAATTATAATATTTGACATAGATACTCGATGAAAGATTTTACCAGTAACTTAGTAAACGTAAGATAATATATAAAATAATGTAATTGTACTTTGACAATAATAATAATTTGCATGCCTCAGATAGGTTAGAATAAGTTGTACCTCCTGTATTTCTGTAACATCTTTTTACCTACTTATTCTGCAAATAAACGATTTGATTTGATTTGATATGATTTGATTTTAAATTGTATATGTATATGTAAACTCCCAAACACCATAATGTTTTGTAAATTTATTGATGGCTCGTCTGTGGCCAATTTTATAGTAGAAATTAATTAACTATGATTTTATAGTAAATAGGTATTTGAAAATTTCATTTTAAATGGAGTAATAAATTAACATACATACTCAATTGTTGTTACATTGTTTATGAAGCTATTATTTTGACGGTGCGTGTACAAAAATTGTTTACTGCTGATATGATATAGTAGGTCAATGTCGTACATAATAAACAATGATGTTTGTTGTAGAGTCATATGTTTGACCCGTTTTGTATATCCTCCGACGCAGCGGGGTTCGCGCGGTCGAATAAATCTGTACTAAGGACTCACAGTGCTAAATGGATCATTAGCATCATCAGAATCTTTATAAAATTTATTTTTATCTTACTTTTGGTGAGCCAAAGGGAATTTTAATTAAGGATATATACAACGCATCATTAATACTTTATGTGTCACTGGAACGCTTATTTTCGACTTCTAGGTTTCTATAAGAAATGTCCCAATAGCATGAATTTACCCATACAAATAACAAATCAGATCTTTATGTTTCTCACTGTATAATATCGACGATTCTACTAACGAGTATGTCTCTCAACAATATTTTCTTGTAAGATACTATATAAATTTCTTGAGCGGCATTGCGGGCAAAAACTGTCCGACGTACCCGATATCCATGTATATTGTCCGTTTAGCACTACACGGGATTTCAATTAGTTTAACTATCAACTTTAACTTCCCACGCCTAGTGAATACTGTACAATGATTTCATCTCTACATTTAGGAATCTAGAAATAATATTGGGCCTATACTATCGTAATTCGTAAAAGTAGGTAGATAAATTAACTACGTCTATACTTAGTTATACTCTTTAGAACTTTAGGCACCTTTAGGCTTCAGAGTTCCAGTGCCGTAAATAGCCTTTTTGCGCCCTGTGCGAGCTTCTATAACTGCGCCCTTGTTTTTTTAGATCTTATAGGTACTTACCCAGAGCAATGCTTACGTATAGGCCTCCCTGGTCTGCCCATTCTTGAACGCCCCAGAGTCTGCGCCCTGTGCCTGGGCACCGGTGGCACTGCAGAGTTCAGACTCAAAATCAATGCTGCGCGCCGCTCGTCGCTCGTTTTTAAACTAAGGCTTAGTTCAAAAAACAAGGAAAGAAAAATAGCAACGTTAAGTTCTCAGACATGGTAGTTAATATTTAAGAGCCCGTATACGAAATTTTGCCGATTTCGCTCATTAAACAGACGTGATTTAACAGTTAAAATACAGTATTTCTATAAGTTTTAATGCACAACATGTAAGATCATTTCAATTATAATATAGTGTTGGAGCTAAATTTTTTTTTAAGTATCTTTGAATAATCCAACTCAAACTCGCGACAGTTTTGTGATTTTTGATGTAAAAGGTTTAGAATATCACCTTTTTATGGATTGTATTGACGTATTAACGGTATGAAAAAAATACAATGTACTGTTGAGAAAGTCGTCTATACAATGTTGGAATTACTTTTTACCACTTCAATATAAAAAACCCTTTAAAAACAGAAAACGTCTATCTGCCCGCTAACTTGGCGATCGTCCTTTTTCACCTGGCATATGAAAGACGGGCGTGAGTGTGAAGAGAGCAGTAGAAAAGAGAGGACGGGCTCTTAAGTTTGTTTGCCGTAAGAAGACATTACAAAAGGTGATGAACATGAGATAAAATAGTTATGATAAACGATGCTCCACTAGTTTCTTTTTATTATGTCTCGTTATCGTGACAAAGCGAATTGTAGAGTTTTTTCTTTACTTGTTTAAATAAAATTAAGATACTTGCAGTGACATCTATTACTACTTTAATGTACTAAAACGTGAACATAGTTAACAAATTAATGTTCTAATTGTTGTCTAGATGGCGCCTAAGGTAAATTAGTTTTAAGTTTGAAAACTTTAACTAGATGGCGTTACAGTGTAGTTTTTAGGGTAAAAACGGGACCTTACTCATGAGACTTCGATGTCTGTCCGTCTGTCTATCCGTCCGTCTGTCCGTCTGTCTGTCCGTCTGTCTGTCTCCAGGTTGTATCTCAAAAAACAGCTATAGCTAGAGTACTAAAATTTTCACAGATTGTGTATTTCCGGTGCCGCTATAACAACAAATACTAAAATAAAAATAAAATTAATATTCAAGGGGGGCTCCCATACAAAAAACACAATTTTTGGCCTATTTTTACTCTATAACGGTACGGAACCCTTCGTGCGCGAGTCCGACTCGCACTTGGCCGATTTTTTTTATAAAGGAGGATGGGCGAATATAATATTGAAAAACTAAGGTGCAATTCAATACAAGTAATAATTATTATCAGCCCTGTTATTTATTATACTTGGGCGGAAAATTAAAAGTAACGTTCAATTATTATTAGCTCAAAAAAGGACGTTTATTTCCATAAAATTACTATCTAAAATTATGACTTTCTAGTGTTCTGAGGGGGAATATAAACTATAAATTAATTTCAATTTCAATATAAACTATTTTATTGATTTTCTAACAGGGAAGGTACGATCTTAATGATAAAGAAGATTGGTGCCTCGTAAAAAAATAAAACTGTAAAAACGAATGCTTACGTAATGGAAAGAAATAAAAAAGTTTATTGACTGATAATAATGTTAAATGTATATGGTTCACGAGAAGAAAATTACAGAAAAGAAAAGAACATAAAATCCTTGTTGAAAAGAACATAAAAGCATTTTGCAAGAATACAATTTAGCTGTTTTCTTCTAAGTAGAGTTACAAAAAAGTTGTACCAAGTAGACCACTTGTACCAAATAGAGTTAGCGAAGTAGGTACGGTGAAAATACATCGAAACATTTATTTTTATCCTGCCTACTTCGCTAACTCTACTTGTACACCGTACAAATAGTACGAGTTGTAGTTACACCTGGTTAAACTTGGGTTAAACTAAGTACAGTACCCGGCAATAAATATTGCACTTCGACCTTTGGAAAGTGACAGTCGGCTAATTTCGGTTTTGTAGAGCGTTATCTCTTACGCACGAAATACAAAAAGTCCGGTATATATTAGGAGCTGTTAAAACAATTAAGTTTTGCTTCTTTTGACAATTTTATTATTCTTTGTATAAAATACACCAAATTTCCTATAAGTTATGGCTTTATATTCGGGTAAAATAAAATAAAAAAGGGTGTTCAAATTATGTTTACGTATTTAAAATTCTTTTGGAAAATTACAGCTGTAGCAAATTTAGGGGTGTTAACAACTCTAGATATATATTTTGAACTGGACGCGACTGCACTCTATTGAATTTGAACAACGACTGACATAATGTCACATAGGTGTGTGCTACAAAGATAACGCTCTATGAAACCGAAATTAGCCAAATGTCTCTTTCCAAACGTCGATGTGCAATATTTATTGCCGGGTATTGTACTACCTGTGCGGTCGGTGCAGACAGGTGGCGGCAAAGGCTGCTGCAGCTGTAGAGATGCCGGAAGCGGTAAGCGCTGCGGAGGACGCGGTAGAATGCTTAACGATTCCGCTCCTCCGCGTGTAGCGTTGATGAGGGCATGGGGAGGTTTTAGTTGGTAAACCTCTGCGGAGGGAGTCCGATATACCCCTGCCCCTTCCCCCGAGGGGGCGGGGGATGCGTAATGCATTTCCCCTCCATATAAAATGTTTCATCCAAGTTTTGTCTATTATATTTTATTTATAAGTAAAGGTACGCTATATGTATATTATTACTGTACTAGCCTTTATTTAATGTAGCATTAAATGGCTATAGGACTTTCTTTTAGATATTGAGTAGCGGCGTAGGTACGACGCTAGGCGACCGCCTAAAGGGTCCATGGTAAAGAAGGGCCGCCGAGGACGCCACGTTTTTTACCCCTACCAGCACCCTGGGTGCCGAAGAAATCTCGCCCAGGGTAGTGCTACAACCTGTAGATATTTCTCCTTAGGAACAAACAGCAAGTTTTGTTTTCTCGAAAAACTTTTTTTTAAGCGAAAGAATGGGTAATTCTATATTGGCATATAAAACCTCGGGACTCGAAGCTAGCTTACACAAGAAAAATAAATATATGTCAAGATTTTTGACGTACGTAAGTTGACTCAAGCAAAATGACGTTGATTTTGGAAATTCAATAATATTAAAAAATCCTTGCTTTATTCAAAATTCCAGTTTTGTAATTTTAAAAAATTGTAGTACCCTATTGTACTGTAAAAAGGCTTGCTTACTTCGCCCTGCAGTCAAGAGGTAATTGGACATCATACAGCTGGTGGAGCTCCAAAAGATTAGCTGCTGCTATTTACATATATTTTTTTCCTAGCCAATGCCGTCCCACTGCTGGGCAAAGGCCTCCCCCAAGGTCTTCCATTGTGCTCGCTCCTGTGCCACCGCTGGCCAGCCTGGCTGGTATGCTTCCAACTCATCGCGCCATCTTTTTCTAGGCCGGCCGCGGCGGCGGCGTCCATCTTCCGGTACCCACTCTGTTGAGATCTTTGCCCATCGGTCGGGATGCATGCGGATTACGTGTCCCGCCCAATCCCATTTCAACTTTGTTGTTTTTACTCCTACGTCCTTGATTCCCGTTTTTGAGCGCAGTATGGTGTTTCTCATTTTATCGAGAAGTTTAACTCCCACACATACTCATATTCCCATACAACTCTTCACATATTATGAAAATTAAATAATATGAAGTCCAAAATACTCAGCAGTAAGTGAGTTGAGTGTTCTTAGCTATTATGGCTAAGTACACTTGACATTCAAACAAAAATTAGATCAAAATCGGCCCACTCGTTTGGATGTTACGTTACAGACAGATCAATGACAAAAACGAACAGGCAGACAGACACGTTAAACCTAATTAACACAGCACCCCTCTGCCCTCTGCTGGTAAAACCTTACAATTGACTACTATTATATAGGTCACATCATCATCACTATCGTCATTTGTCATTTTGAGATCGGTCACGGATCATCGGATGCAAGGCGCAGCGGTAAACCCCTACAGTAAAATGAATCGTTTTATTGTCTCACAATCCCCTCGGAGCATTATCTACCATATAACCGCGGCAATTGTTCTTTAATTTAGATAAAGTATATTGTGGTTTACAGATAAAGACGTTTATTGAAGAAAACTCAGAACTCATGAGCTCTGCCGGTCTCAGTGCATAACTTGTTCGCACGCGGTACACTAGCAAAATGGCGAAAACAGTCGATCCCAAGGTAAGTGGGATCATAAAATAAGGCACAAAATAAGGAAAAAATATACAAAACTGGTATTAGAAAATATCATATCTATTGGTTCGGAGGTATGTTATAATATTCATCTGTGTAGATTGTAGATGTTAATTTTGATTAGAGAACACGGTCCTATTTAGTTTTTTTTTTATTCCGGAATTTCAAACTTGCATAAAGGCTACTGGGATCCCGGGTTCTAATCCTTTAATTATGTATCATATAATACGAGTGTTACATATTATTATTAACGTTAAGGGTAAAGGGTAGCTTTTCTTTATCATATTACTACGTAATGCTTTAGGTTAATTTTTGAAATTTTTTGTTTTGACTGCAAAATGTGGAATACCGAAGAGTATTTCTTTTTTTGTCAATTAAATTCCGTTAAGTAAGGCCACACACACAAACGCTGATACGCACCGTACAATCAACATTAAAAACTGTAACAACATTCAGGCAAGGAACTCCAGACTCCTCCGAAACATCTGGACCGATTGTGTTGGTGTGTTAATCATATAGGTCTGGGAATCTGCAAACATACACTTTCATATCCGAAATCTATACATATTACTAGCTGTCCCGGCAAACGTTGCTTTGCCATAATATATTTGCCATATTATTTTATTAAAGTGACTAAATAAGTATGTCACCATGGCAACGTCGATCGCTATCCCGTCGCACAAACAATGGTCGCCGCCAGTCTCAGGTTGTAATAATTTACTATTATTTATTCAACAAATGAACTTATCAATATATATAGTACCGAGTAGCCGATTCTCAGACCTACTGAATATGCATATAAAATTTGGTAAAAATCAGTAAAGCTGTTTCGGAGGAGTACGTAGACTAACATTGTGACACGAGAATTTTATATATAAGTTAAAACAAAGTCGCTTTTTTCCCTCATGCCTCTTTGTTCCCATCTTTAAAACTACGCAACGGATTTTGATGATTCTTTCAGTGTTAGATAGCCCATTTATCGAGGAAGGCTATAGGCTATATTTTATCACGCTAAGACTAATAGGAGAATGTGGAAAAAACGGGGAAAATTATTTGAAAGGGCTTATCTCGCGAACTATTGGAGCAATTTTTATGTTATTTGGCACAGATAAGAAGTAGACCACGTGAAGGATCATATGCTATCGATTTTAATCATTTTTTTAGTGGCGGCTATATATTTTATACCCGTGCGACGTCGGGGCGGGTCGCTAGTAAGCATAGATAACAACGAACAACGATACAGCCAGCTAGAATGAATATAAGACAACGTAGAGTTCCAGAAGACTTTGTTTTAAAATAATATAAAAATACATCTACCATTCATATTAAATAATAGAATATAAATTACTCTCAAGTATATCGATTGTTCTATCGCGTTAGAAATTAACATAAAAAATCACATACTGCACGTGTTTGTTAATCAAAGCAAATTGGTGTGGAATATGATCAGTATATGACGTACAGTCGATGATTTCGACCTTACCACTTGACAATAAGGCTCACAGGTACACCGGATATGTATAGGACAGTACCTACGACTTCGATAAAATACGTAGTAGTAATTATTATGTAATCTACGTTCCGGTAGACGGCACACAATGGGAGCCTAAGTCCTATATGGTTGCAGGTTATACTTATGTTGCTCTGAACTCTGGTTTATTAATCCTAACAATAAAGGCCCACAGCAATAGAATACTGATAGTAGAATTAAACAACAGGATGTAAGATATTTTTGATAGGACTTTTAAAGCCCGTTGTAGAAATTGGGTCAACATTAGGCCAAAGCAATAATGCAGGACATTTTGATCCAACATGTAGAGTACAGAATGTTGCTCCTGTAACTCATGGGACCTCTACACGTTGGCCTAATGTGTAAAGCAATCTTTGTAGCTATAAGCGTTTTTAATTGGTTGATGCCAAAACATTGGCCAAATCAACAAAACAATAGAATATATAAACTGACAAGAAAAATCATAAACCAGGCATTTAGTTATAGTAGGGGAGGGGAGGGTGTTATTTGTGTAGCCACTCGAGCGTCATGGAGATATAGGCTAGTTTTTACGTTAGGTAAAACTGATTAAAAAAAATAAGAGCGTTTTTTTTATTTTAACGGTGGGTTCAGAAAGTGCAGCCATTTTAAAGTTTTGAAAAAGAAAATATATTCAGAAAATTGCTTATTTAAGTAAATTATTGTAAATATATTTTAGACAACAAGGACTAAATCATTTATAATATGTCAGTCAGTTATAATATGAAGTGTTATCATTAGCAACAATCCCAGTAAATCTGTAGTGTTATGTGAAAGCCTCCGCAAATAAAAACATTCTCGATAAGAGCCAGGATGATATTTGCACATCTTATGTTTTATTACAAAAGGCATCAACGTTCAAAGCTAGTTTTATATTATATCTGTATATAATGTATATTTATACCACAATAGACAGAACGAGCCAGTAGGCTGACTTCAAACAAAATATGTAAGTATTTCAATCTGTTTTTGGGCAATGCGCACAAAATTATCTTTTAAAATTTCTAGCAACAGCTATCAACGGACAAACGGACGGACAGTGAAGCCTTAATTATGTAGTGCCTTTTGAACACAGAACCCTACAATAATAATTATATTATTACGTCTTTCAGTAGGTATTATTTGTATTACTCCATCTTTTGATTTGCATAATAATTGCCTTGCTTTGATATGTTACTATCAACAACACAGCTAGAAATCTATACATATTACTAGCTGTCCCGGCAAACGTTGCTTTGCCATAATATAAAGTACTTATTTCGCCCATTTTTTTTTAAGTGACTAAATAAGTACGTTACCATAGCAACGTCTATCGCTATCCCGTCGCACAAACAATGGTCGCCCTCAGTCTCGAACTGTAATAATTTACTATTATTTATTTAACAAATGCACTTATCAATATATAAAGTACCTAGTAGCCGATTCTCAGACCTAAGGCATATAAAATTTGGTAAAAATCAGTAAAGCCGTTTCGGAGGAGTTCGTGGACTAACATTCTGACACGAGAATTTTATATCTATACTTATTATATTATAAAACAAAGTCGCTTTTTTTCCCTCATGTCCCTTTGTTCCCTTTAATCTTTAAAACTACGCAACAGATTTTGATGATTCTTTCAGTGTTAGATAGAACATTTATCAAGGATGGTTATAGGCTATATTTTATCATGCTAAGACTAATAGGAACGAAGAAATAGAGGAAAGTGTGGAAAAAACGGGGAAAATTATTTGAAAGGGCTAACTTGAACGCGCTAATCTCAGGAACTGCTGGTCCGATTTGAAAAATTCTCTCAGTGTTAGATAGTCCATTTATTGAGGAAGGCTATATGCTATATTTTATCACGCTAAGACTAATAGGAGGATGTGGAAAAAATGGGGGAATATATTTGAAAGGGCTTATCTCGCGAACTACTGGAGCAATTTTTATGTTATTTGGCACAGATAAGAAGTAGACCACGTGAAGGATCATAGGCTATCGATTTTGATTATGTTTTCAGTGGCTGTATATTTTATACCCGTGCGACGCCGGGGCGGGTCGCTAGTATAAGAATAAAACAAAGTCGCTTTTTTTCCCTCATGTCCCTTTGTTCCCTTTAATCTTTAAAACTACGCAACTGATTTTGATGATTCTTTCAGTGTTAGAATGCCCATTTATCGAGGAAGGCTAAAGGCTATATTTTATCACGCTAAGACTAATAGGAGCTAAGAAATAGAGGAAAATGTGGAAAAAACGGGGAAAATTATTTGAAAGGGCTAACTTGAACGTGCTAATCTCGGGAACTACAGGTCTAATTTGAAAAATTCTTTCAGTGTTAGATAGCCCATTTATTGAGAAAGGCTATAGGCTATATTTGATACCCGTGCGACGCCGGGGCGGGTCACTAGTTATATTTTGTTCATGCATTTCAAATATTATCTACAGAGGTCAGCTATGTTTTGCTAAAAGTACTTCTGTGAGATATCCATACTAGTACTGTATATCTGCCTGTTACCTCTTCATGCCTCACGTTGGACCGATTTTGCTGAAATTAGGTATAGTCGAGATACATTTAAATCTCGGGAAAGGACATATGCTACTTTTTATCCCGGAAAACTGTACTGTTCCTGCGCGATAAACGAGTTTTGGCGCAACGGAGTTGCGGGCGTCATCTAGTAGGAAAATAAAATAGTTTTAAGGGAGTAAGGAACAAGGTACTGTTAAGTATTTCCGTCCCTAGTATTTCTCTTATTAATTAAACCATATATTATTATAACGTATGTTATAATAATTTCATAGCTTCACTACACATTTCAGAATATCCTCCTTTTACTTTGTAAGTATATTATCTAAGTCTACTAAGTACTAACTCTTAGCGTTTAGCACGCGTATGCTAAACGGTGCTAACAGGTAGCATCACGAAAATACACAACATAATAATCACAAATACATAGTGTATTGGATTATTACTGATAAAACCTGAACATCGTGCATGGTTTTTAGATTGTATGCAACATTGATGTAGATTTCGTTTCACAATATACAGAATCTAAATATGAAAGATGTTTAAGTTATATAATTATATGATTGGTCTCCTATCTATTCCGCTCCTAATTTGGATTTAAAGGTAACACTTTTAACTGATTCTCTAACTAGGATCTTTGATAAGTATGCTCCCCTAAAGAAAGTTAAGGTTAAACATGTACCTGCACCATGGCTATCGCATGAAATTGTCACCTTAATGGCGAAACGCGATCGTGCCATGCGCAGATACAGGAAAAGGCCTACTTGTGACAATTTTGACAAATATAAGTATCTGCGAAATCATTGTAATCGTCTGTGTAGAGATGCTAAGAGACGCCACATACATTCCTCTATTGAAAAAAGTAACCCTTCACAATTATAGAAGTTTCTCTCTACGCTAGGAATTGGCAAATCATCAGCCAGCATCAATAACTCAGTCAACTTAAATGAGCTTAACACTCATTTCTCAGTCCCACCAGTAATTGTCGACCAGTATACTAAATCACATACAATATCCCATCTCCGCTCTCTTTCCCTCCCCTTCTGTGATCCATTCTCATTTAAGCTTGTCTCTGATGAAGAAGTTTACAGACATATCATGGCTATAACTTCTAATGCAGCAGGCGATGGCAACCTAAGCCCTCGTATGATATCCCTTACCCTTCCTGAACTCTTGCCAATTCTCACTCACATTTTTAACTATTCCTTGACAACGAGTTCTTCCCCTTCTGCATGGAAACGTGCTAACATCATTCCACTTCCCAAAACCTTAGGGGTTTCATCATCCCCTCATCCGTGTCTGAAGTTAGGCCAATTTCCATATTACCTTACCTCTCCAAAGTCCTGGAACACATTGTCCACAAACAGCTTTCCCAATATCTATCCTCCAACAGTTTGCTCTCTCCCTTCCAATCCGGCTTCCGTTTTGGTCACAGTACTGTCACAGCACTGCTAAAAGTCACAGACGATATCCGACTAGCCTTGGAGAATAAATGTGTTTCGATCCTGGTCTTGCTTGATTTTAGCAGTGCCTTCAACTCTGTAGACTTTGACATCATCCTCTCCATCCTCCGCTCCCTAAACATATCTCCCTCAGTAGTAGACTGGTTTGACACATATTTTCGGGGACGCTCGCAACGTGTCCGCTCTGATGAGGCCAACTCAGATTGGTGTGATATCGAAGCGGGTGTACCCCAAGGTGGCATACTCTCTCCTCTCCTATTTTCTATTTTTATTAATATGATAGTCTCACTTATATTTTCTAATTTCCACCTCTATGCAGACAATCTTCAAATTTATCGTCATTGTAATCTAGATGACATTGATTCCGCAGTTGCTTCAATCAACTCGGATTTGCAGCGCATAGCCGACTGGGCCAGATCTTATGGTCTATTGGTCAACCCAAAAAAGTCACAGGCCATCATAATAGGAAGCCGATATATGACCCAGCGATTACGCCATGTGCCGAATATCATATATGACTGTATCATTATTGAGTATACAGAAACGGCAAAAAATTTAGGTTTAATTTTGGACAGCAACCTCTGTTGGAAGCCTCAGGTCAACGAAGTTAGCAGAAAAGTACACCACTCGCTGCACATGATGAGGAACCTCCAAAACTTTTTACCTACACAAACCAAAATTTTCCTTGTCCAAACTCTCATTTTTCCCATCCTTGATTATGCCGATTCCTGCTACTTAGACCTGACCGTAGAGCTTTTAACAAAATTAGAGCGTTTGCAAAACCTTTGCATACGCTTTTTGGCTTAAAAAAGTTTAACCACATATCAGCTCATAGGTCAAAACTTAAGTGGCTTCCTATCCGTCTCCGTCGCAATTCCCATATCCTTTGCCTATTGTATAATATCCTGAATAACCCCCTTTCCCCCTCCTACCTTGTTGAACGTTTTAATTTTTCCCAACCACTCCATAATCCATGCAGGTCCAATATAAGAATGAATCTTACACTTCCGTCCCATCGTTCCAATTTCTACTCCTACTCCTTTACCGTTCATGCAGTCAGATTGTGGAACTCGCTTCCCCACACTGTTCGTGATAGCTCTACCATCAGTGTATTCAAGAAACGCTAGAAAGAGCATTATCTTCAAGAATCTCAATCCATTTAAGTAACGTTATTAAATATACATATAGTATTTATGTATTATAGACATATAGTATAGTATTTATAATAATTATTATTATTTAAAAATTAATATTGTACTATTATTTATTTTGGTTAACATAATACATGTATGTTACATTATTATTATTGTTATTATTAGTTTTCTGTATAATATAGATTCGAAGTTTAATTTTGTTATTGTGCATGCTCTATCTGATGTCTTATATCACATCTCTCTCCGTAGGGCTGCTGTAAGAAATTTCTTTAGAAATAAGCAGTTCCTTTGTGTCGTCTTTCTATGTCAATTTTTATGTAAACAGTGTCTTGTGTGCAATAAATGTTTAAATAAATAAAATAATAAGTAAGTTCGGGATATAAATTAGCCTGTTAATACAATCTGCATACCAAATATAAAATTGAGTTCACCCCTTTACCTATAAAGAAATAACAAAGACTCGGAGACTTTCCTTAATATTATTATTAGTGTAATTTTTTTTCATACACAAAAGCAGTATTTTAGCTGTTATATCGAAATAATAACGGTCGCAAAACATTATTCGTGTAGTAAAATTACTGTAAAAAAATACAATATTTTTATTCGTAGCTCCTGAAAATTCGTAGCCCGTAGCTCGTAGCACCGGCACCGTAGCCCGTAGAGGCTCCGTAGCACTCTCCCTAAAGACTCACTTCACTTCACTACCTTATAAAATTTTGGAGTCCGTCAAAATTGCTATTAGGAATATAATAATTGGTTAAGATATGCGATATTATATTATATCGAATTTGCTAGATAGATAATATGTTAGTGTCTCTTACTATAGAATAGTAACAGGCACTTACACAAATACACATACTCGATTTAAATGTTTAGTATTTCATTTTTCTTTCTTTACAATGTACAAATAAAACAAGAATGGTTTACAGTGCATTGTTTTTGATGCAGTCAAACGTTTTCCTCTTGTTAATAGTACTACTACGACGTACGACTAATACGAGGCACGAGGCAGGCTTGATAAGGCTATTAAGAAAGGTTTTAGGTAATTTTTAGTACGTGAAATTATGTCTTTCTTAATCCTATTATAGCCGTATCTTGTTACAACACAAGTGACGGTAATTCTTATCCGAGTTATCTTTAACAGAGTTAAATTAACTACTATGATACTTTGTTATGTAATTTTTTTTCTTTGTCACTTAGTCCTGAGATGATATTTAGTTGTGTCCATGTAAAAAGTCGGTCCTGCGCCTGATCTCTCGCCAGTCGTGTCGGTCTTCCGTCCCACTGGTTTATGAGAGTAAAAGGAATAGAGAGTGCTCTTGTGTACTACGCACACACTTGGACACTATAAAATACTCCTGCGTGAGGCCCTTTTCACATGCATACGGTTGCGGCACGGTCGCCGTGTCATACAAAGCAGAAATGTATGAGCTACTTCGACAGCTTTCACATGACACGGCGACCGTGCCGTGAGTCGTGACATTATGGGCCGGGAGTCGTGACATTATGGGCCGGGAGTCGGGACACAAAAACACGGCACGATGTCGTACGGCGCCGTGCGCGTGCCGTAGAAACTCACGTAGAAATTCAAGATGAGTTTCTACGGCACGACGTCGTACGACGCCGCACGGCGCTGTGCCGTGGGTTTTTTACGACGCGCGTCCGCACGGCGCCGTACGACGTCGTGCCGTGTTTTTGTGTCCCGCGAGCCCTATGTCACCCGTTTCATACATTTCTGCTTTGTTCATGTGAAAAGGACCTAAGGGCCGGGACAAAAAAACACGGCACGACGTCGTACGGCGCCGTGCGGACGCGCGTCGTAAAAAACCCACGGTACGGCGCCGTACGGCGTCGTACGACGTCGCGCCGTAGAAATCACGTAGAGATTCAAAATGAGTTTGGGCCGGGACACAAAAACACGGCACGACGTCGTACGGCGCCGTACGGCACCGTGCGGACGCGCGTCTTAAAAAACCCACGGCACGGCGCCGTACGGCGTCGTACGACGTCGTGCCGTAGAAACTCATCTTGAATTTCTACGTGAGTTTCTACGGCACGACGTCGTACGACGCCGTACGGCGTCGTGCCGTGTTTTTGTGTCCCGGCTCTTTCTACGGCACGACGTCGTACGACGCCGTACGTCGCCGTACCGTGGGTTTTTTTACGACGCGCGTCCGCACGGCGCCGTACGACGTCGTGCCGTGTTTTTGTGTCCCGGCCCTAACTGGCCTGGTTTCAATGAAACCGGCCACCATCACCAAAACCAGTGTGGGAGTTATTATTATTATCATCCAAGTACTAGATTTTTGTTCTTTTTTATTCATTAATTACCGTAAAATATTAATTTCGCTAAAGATTTGCAGACAAAAGTGTTGCTGTGTTACTTTTAAAGGCGCGTTGTTTAGTCTCAATGCAGCCACACCAACTTTTCATATTCACTGTTTTAGCGCAAATGTTTAAAAACAAAGATATAAAATAATTAGTCGGAATCAAATGTATACATAGAAGTAGGTAGGGCATGAAACTTTTTTCGTGGATATAAATATTTGAATATTGTGGGTTAAGTACTCAAGGTTTTTGACCGACTTCCAAAAAGGAGGAGGTAATACGTTCGGCTGTATGTTTTTTTTTTTAATGTATGTTCACCGATCACTCAGCCGTTTATCGTCCGATTTTCAAATTCTTTTTGTGTTGTATAGGGTTCAACTCGAATTTAATTACCATGTTCACAAAAGTGGTGATCTGATGATGGGATCCTTGAGGAATTGAGGGGACTCCTTGGAATTTGTATGGAAACATAGTGATTTTGATTTTTTCTGAAGCATTCGAGGTAAATGCTAACAAAAAGTAAGATTTCGTACCAGGTCATACCCTGGATCCGAAGGTACCGAACAGAACTTTTGAATGCTTATAGGTACAGATTCCGGGATTTCGGCGTTGTTTAAACAACTGAAAGCATAAGCTAACACATCAATTTGATTGGTCATCATCATCACAACCATAATTATACCATTGCTCATCACACTATGACCCAATTATTGGTACTTTTCGTGATATTTTCCATCGAAGTAGATGTTTTTGATGATGATTTCGCTGTTTGAAGACAGATTTTCGAAATTCTTTTTGTGTTGTTGTATAGGATATAATCTTAATTTTGTATACTTAACAATTACGAAAGTGGTGAGCTGATGATGGGATCTATGAGCAATCGAGGGAAATCCTTGATATTTATCAAAACACTCATAGTGGTAAAAATGCTGTCTCTAGTAAATTAAACATAATATTATGTTACGAATAAGAGGAATTTCATCAAGTAGACCACGTGAAGGATCATAGGCTATCGATTTTAGTCATTTTTTCAGTGGCTATATATTTTATACCCGTGCGACGCCGGGGCGGGTCGCTAGTATTATTATAATTAGTAACGAGCAAATGTTTAATAACGTAGAACTCATACTTTATATAATAATGTGGTACATTTTTCCGCAAATGATACACATTAGCCGTCTCAATGATGAGTGATGACTCACTGAAGGTAAATCCCCCATTATGTTTATTAAAACAAACGTTCTGGGCATTCAGTTAACTAAAATATTTGTTTTAGTACAAATCTTCATCAATTGTTCGAATAAGGAAAGCGCCAAGTTCGTCAACTATTAGTTTTGTTTTAGGCGATTTGTTTGGTCTCTTTATAGTTCTTTTTTTCGTTAACTGGAACTGCCCATTTAGCCGAAACTTTTTCGTTTTCGCGTCGTTATAGAATCGCCGATCAAAATGTATGGAATTGACACAAGACGAGTAGAACGTCAACGTCATATTAAGGCTCTAAAACCAACTAGGCTGAATTACGCCGGCGTAAATTCCGCCGCGTTTACGCCGCGTTTAAGTTGCATACAAATTAATTTTTTTAACAAAAAATTAAAACTGACTTCCAAGGTAAAAACAATAAGTAATAGTATGAACTAAAAAGTATTAAATAATTCTTACTCTTTAATAGTGCCTCTTTCAGAATTCGTCTAAATATCAACTATTTATGTACATACTATAGTCTTCATTATTTTAAAGTCGGTACCAGCTAATTTAATCGTGAGTTAATCAGTCAATGTCAGAATATATGAAACTTTTGGGACTGGTACCGACTTCAAAGTAATGAAGACTATAGTATGTACAGAAATAGTTGAGATTTAGACGAATTCTGAAAGAGGCACTATTAAAGAGTAAGAATTATTTAACACTTTTCAGTTCATATTATTACTTATTGTTTTTACCTTGGAAGTCGATTTTAATTTTTTGTTAAAAATAATAATTTAACTCTTTTTAGTTATTTACCGGTAAACATATTTAAGCTGTCAGTTGTAGATATATAGGATTTAGGTATGAAACTATCACAACTTCTATACTCTGGCAGTTTTCAAAAAAGTTTTTTCCTACGTACCTCATAGATCCCATGAACAAATTGCCAACTTGGTAACCGCAACACCAAGTTTAAATCATTTACAAAGGTTACAACATTATTATAATTTTCAAAATCACTCGACAAACTCGAGTCTCGATCGAAAAGACTATGAAAAGTACCAATAATAGGGTCATAACTCATAACGATGCATCGTGTGATGGTAGTGATAATTATGATGATGATGATGATGAATGTAATTTGCATAGTAGCATATGCTTTCAGTTCTTAAAACATCGCCGAAAGTCCCAAACTTGTATCTATAAGGAATCCGGAGTTCTCTTAGTATCTTCGGAACCTTAGCATGCCTTGGTGTAAAATCTTACTTTTTGGTAGCATATGCCTAGGATCCTTTGCATAAAAACAAAATTACTATATGTTTCCATATAAATTTTGAGGAGTTCCCTCGATTAGGTACTCATTGATCCCATTATCAGGTCACCACTTTTGTGAACATGGTACCAAGTTGGAGTTGAACCCTATACTTACAACAAAAGAAAAAATTTAAAAATCGGTTCACAAACGGCGGAGTAATCGTTGAACATACACAAATAAATAAATAAAAATATATCCACAGTCGAACATATTACCTCCTCCTTTTTAAAAGTCGGTTAAATACAGGCCGAATACGAGGGGTGACATACTATTTTTCTTATGGTCAATGCTATTACCATGCTATTACCAGAGTAGACAGAATGATAGAGTATGACGACTTAGAACTGATGTAATTTTTTTTAAGTTTGACGTATTATGACGAAAGTCATCACTAGGGTCGTTACCTACAAATTTAGTTGTTGTTTATATTTTGGCACATGCAAAGAAAACTGTCAGAATTCTATTTCAAAATCTTATTTTTTAAAATAAATTATACCAGCCAGCGCGCCAGCCTTTAACTTGTCCTGGCGAAACCCGAAAGAAATGACAGATCAAAGAAATGACAGTACTGGTAGTTATGTCTATTGTGCTATTACGTCGCGTTTTGTATGCGTTTGACATTTGCGGCGAAAATTACGCCGGCGTAATTCAGCCTAGTGTGTTTAGACACTAAGGAACGCTTATGTCAATTCCATACATTTTTATCGGCGATTCTATAACAAAGCGAAAACGAAAACATTTTGGCACACCCGGGTCCCAGGGCCGGATTTATATTTTTTATGAGTATAGGCCACTTGAATTTTGCCGCCCATACTATTAGGTCATGGGCCTATACTGCCTATACGTAAATCCAAAGCTGGAACCTGCTCGTACGCTTATGGCAGCTGGGTAAAGGAAAATCAGAATTAAAACACTAGAATCTAGATTTAGAAAAAAGAAGAATATAATCTAAGTGTTAATGGCCCCAGGTCATGTACAGGTTGACTATTTTTACCTATGACTTGCTCAATGTAGGTAGACACTAATAGAGGTATGAGGTTTCATTAATTGGTTTCATAGTACTTTTTTGGCTTCAGTCTTTAGATTACAAGGTGTGACTTATTATTAATTCATCAACTAATATAATCACTTCTGGTTACTTTTATTTCGACTTTGCACCTACAATTAGCTAATTTTAGAAGGTCGTTTGAAAACGAAATCTATTTGCGTATTGTATTGGCTAGCCACCGTGTAATTAGTTTTGAAGTTTTCTTTGTTCTAAAGAAGCTTTGCAAAATATGTTACATATTTATTATTATCAATAGGTACAATCTTGAAAATGAAAAAATAAGTCTATAATCGTTTAACATGACTGATAAAAAATCTTATTCTTTGAATGCTGAAGTATTGAATTTGAAGATTCTTTTCTTTACCTAAATGCTGTAAAAGGGTGGAAAGAAAAAAATACAAAATTAATAAATCTCCAGAAAACTGGTTTTACTAAAAATATCATACTTAGCTGGTTTCACTAAAAATAATTATAGATGACTCCGTTGCGCCAAAATTCGATATAATATAATATATAGGGCTAAAAAGTATCCTATATCCCTTCCCGGGACTCAAAGTATAATATCTATGTTCATATCAAATTTCAGCAAAGTTTAGTGGTTTGGCTGCGAAGAGGTATCAGATGACGCCCGCAACTCCGTTGCGCCAAAATTCGATTATCGCGCAGGAACCGTTCATTTTTCCGGGATAAAAAGTATCCTATGTCCTTTCCCGGGACTCAAAGTGTCTCCATGCCAAATTTCAGCAAAATTGGTTCAGCGGTTTGGGCGTGAAGAGGTAACAGACAGACAGACAGACACACTTTTGCATTTATAATATTAGTATGGAAGTATGGATTAGTATGGTTCTCAATAGACTTCTCTCATTCATTAGTCACTCATTACATTCACAGACGGTCTTTGTCAGTTATATAATAGAGACTAAAGAGTCTAGAGACCTAGAACATGACCCTTAAAACCAGGGTTATATACAAGATATTTTTATTTATTACTAGCTGTCCCGGCAAACGTTGCTTTGCCATAATATATTTGCCATATTATTTTATTGAACTGACTAAATAAGTATGTCGCCATGGCAACATCGATCGCTATCCCGTCGCACAAAAAATGGTCGCCATCAGTCTCAGGTTGTAGTAATTTACTATTATTCATTCAACAAATGCACTTATCAATATATAAAGTACCGAGTAGCCGATTCTCAGACCTACTGAATATGCATATAAAATTTGGTAAAAATCTATAAAGCCGTTTCGGAGGAGTTCGTGGACTAACATTGTGACACGAGAATTTTATATATAAGACTAGCTGTCCCGGCAAACGTTGCTTTGCCGTAATATATTTGCCATATTATTTTATTGAAGTGACTAAATAAGTATGTCACCATGGCAACGTCGATCGCTATCCCGTCGCACAAACAATGGTCGCCGTCAGTCTCAGGTTGTAATAATTTACTATTATTTATTCAACAAATGCACTCATCAATATATAAAGTACCGAGTAGCCGATTCTCAGACCTACTGAATATGCATATAAAATTTGATAAAAATCAGTAAAGCCGTTTCGGAGGAGTTCGTGGACTAACATTGTGACACGAGAATTTTATATATAAGACTAGCTGTCCCGGCAAACGTTGCTTTGCCGTAATATATTTGCCATATTATTTTATTGAAGTGACTAAATAAGTATGTCACCATGGCAACGTCGATCGCTATCCCGTCGCACAAACAATGGTCGCCGTCAGTCTCAGGTTGTAATAATTTACTATTATTTATTCAACAAATGCACTCATCAATATATAAAGTACCGAGTAGCCGATTCTCAGACCTACTGAATATGCATATAAAATTTGATAAAAATCAGTAAAGCCGTTTCGGAGGAGTTCGTGGACTAACATTGTGACACGAGAATTTTATATATAAGACTAGCTGTCCCGGCAAACGTTGCTTTGCCATATTATAAAGTATTTCGCCCATATTATTTTATTGAAGTGACTAAATAAAGTATGTCGCCATGGCAACGTCAATCGCTATCCCGTCGCACAAACAATGGTCGCCGTCAGTCTCTGGTTGTAATAATTTACTATTATTTATTCAACAAATGCATTTATCAATATAAAAAGTAGATGTTGTCCGATTCTCAACCCTAGCCGATATGCTCGCTAAGATTCACGAAAATCGGTCGAGCCGTTTCAGAGGAGTTCAATTACGCACACCGTGACACGAGAATTTTATATATTAGACTAGCTGTCCCGGCAAACGTTGTTTTGCCATAAAATAATTTTTGGTATGAAAAATAGATGTTGGCCGATTCTCAGACCTACTCAATATGCTCACAAAATTTCATGAGAATCGGTCAAGCCGTTTCGGAGGAGTTCGATTACGCACCCCGTGACACGAGAATTTTTTATATTACATATTAACAACACACTAATGAACAAATGGATCACACACAGATGTGTATAGATATCAGTATGTTATTAAATGATAATAATTTGTCAAGTCACTGTTTTAAACAATGGAAAATAGTAAGCAATAAGGAAAATTATACGTGGGAGAGCCATGCCTCGGCACGAATGGGCCGGCTCGACCGGAGAAATACCACGTTCTCACAGAAAACTGGCGTGAAACAGCGCTTGCGCTGTGTTTCACCGAGTGAGTGAGTTTACCGGAGGCCCAATCCTCTACCCTATTCCCTTCCCTACTCTCCCCTATTCCCTTTCCATCCCTACCCTCCCCTATTACCCTATTCCCTCTTAAAAGGCCGACAACGCACCTGCAGCTCTCGCCGCCGAGTTTCCATGGGCGACGGAAGTTGCTTTCCATCAGGTGACCCGTTTGCTCGCTTGCCCCCTTATTTCATAATAATTATTTTTAACAAAAAATTAAAACCGACTTCCAAGGTAACCAGATATAGCTGAATCCAGATGCCAGAATATTTGAAACATTTGTAACTGGCACCGACTTTAAAATTATGAAGATTGAGTACAAAAATAGTTGAGTTTTAGCCGAATTCGGAAAAAGGCACCATTAGATAGGAAAAATTATTAAATACTTTTTAGTTCATATTATAAGGATGTTATTATTGTTTTTACCTTGGAAGTCGGTTTTAATTTTTTGTTAAAAATAATAATTTCACTCTTTTTAGTTACCTAGCAAAACCATCGCGTACTATTCGTAGAATAATACACCTGTATATTATTCTACGTATCTTATTACAATTTGTTAACAGTCACACTTACAAAATATAATATCAGCTGCAGATAATTTTAAACAATACATTTAAAAAAAATCGAAGTGGACACGTGCTAGGACCGCGCCAAACCGGAATAGCAGCAGCGAGGCTTTCAGTGTCATATTATTTTAAACTTTATCTTTATTATTGTAATACATAGTATCGCTTGAGAAGTCTACGGCCGCCCGTGGCCGCGATTGGTAAGTGTGACAGTGCACTAGCAATTAGCAGGTTACTTGTATTATCGAAGCAATTTACTTCTCAGAAGTAATGTCAAATGTGTGCCTTACGATCTGGAGATAAGGTTGAATATTTTGTTATGTTCAATTTTGGTGACATTGGTGATCCTGACGTGGTAATGATGATGATGAATGTAATTTGTATAGTAGCATATGCTTTCAGTTCTTAAAACAGCGCCTAAACCCCCAAACTAGTATCTATAAGGAATCCGGAGCTATCTTAGTATCTTCGGAACCATAGTATACCTTGGTGCAAAATCTTGCGTTTTGGTAGCATATGCTTAGGATGCTTCTGATAAAACCAAAATTATCATACGTTTTTATATAAATTTCGAGGAGTTCCCACGATTACTCATGGATCCCATCATCAGGTCACCATTTTTGTGAACATGGTACCAAATTGGAGTGAAACCTAATATGTACAACAAAACAAAAATTTCGAAAATCGGTTCACAAACGGCGGAGTAATCGTAGAACATACAAAAATAAAAATAAAAAAATATCCACAGCCGAACATATGACCTCCTCGTTTTTTGGAAGTCGGTTAAAATAAATAAATAATTAGGATAGTAAATGCAAAACAGAATAATTTATTTGAATGGATTAGAACTTAGAAGTCATGGAGTACGAGCCAGCGATAGCCGAACTTTCGTCATTTTATAAAAGCTGTAAGTTTACTTATTTATGACCATTATAGAGGTGAGAACGACCAGCAACTATGGAGTTTCGGTCGCGGTTACTTAGGAAATAGGAGGTATTCGGTTTTGAAAGTCAGAACTCAGTAGCAGTGCAGTGGGAAGCAACTGTCGAAAATGTCCTGTAGTGGAAGACGAGATCCCTTCAGTTACCCCGAAGAAAATAAGACAAAAATTGAGCTTTAAACTTTATCGAAACTTAGGTAGACCTTTAGAACTGGGGGGTGAGCCAAAATCTTTTCGTTTTCGCTTCGTTATAGAATCGCCAATCAAAATGTATGGAATTGACATAAGACGAGTCGAACGTCAACGTCATAATAACGAATGCTTATGTCAATTCCATACATTTTCATCGGTGATTCTATAACGAAGCGAAAACCAAAAGATTTTGACTCACCCCCCTGGATACCTCCTAAATTAACCGCGACCACCGAAGCTCAATAGTTGGTCGTTCTTAGTTCTTACCTCTACCTATAACCAAAGAGGTATTATGTATATACCTATACGGGTAATTTTAAAAATTACGTAAGGCTGGCTGCCGCTGGCACTTAGGGCATTATAATCAAATTGTTTTGTAAAATTATACAAAAGATTACTTTAATCAGTCCTAATTAGTTGCATCTACAGGACGATATACTTTTTAATTTTTAAAATATAATATACAAGGTGTAACAAAACTAAGTGATAATACTTTAGGAAGTGTATGAGTCCCTTATATAGAATTCATTATGAAATAAGCAGCGCTGAAAGACCTTTTTTTTTTACTTTTGTATGGGGAAACTCGTGAGTCGTGACACTCTAGGGCGCTTGCCCATATAAAAATGGAAAAAAAATTGGTCTTTCAGCGCTGTTATTTTCACAGTGAACTCTCTACAAGGAACACGTACACACCCTAAAGTATTATCACTTTGTATTGTAACAAAATTACACCTTGTATATCCGAATCACCGATATGACGTTACTAGTAGACTGTAGAACTAAAGGATTCCGTTATCAGAGTAAAATTGCAATATAGTAGGTGAACATTGATATGCAGACAGCAGACGCGAGCAATGACCATGTCGGGGAGATCAGAGATGTGAACCGTGTCATGACGCACGTGCGTACGAGCACGCATGCGGACTTTGGGTTACGATGACATCACGTCATTCTGACACACCCTCTGTCTCGAAAGTCGAAAAACGTGTTACGCAATTTTTCCTCTAATTTCGCAACTTGATTCAATACAAATTTCATACGGAAAGTCGCGACTCGCGATTTTAGCTAGAGATTACAAAACATTTATTTTAGATCAGTTTAAACAAAGTTTAAATAATATGGATTTCCTTGAATTTCTTTGGATTGCGTTAGTATAGTTACTTAGGACTCTAGCACAGTTTACAATGTAGATTACTACAAGCTACAAACTACAAAGTAACAAATTAAATGGCAAATTATATATTATAATTATGTAGAGCTAGGTGCTGGCGCCTGGCGGCTGGTGCCTGTATTTTTTGTTCTGTCAACTTTTTATCAACTTCTGTTTATTGCTTCTTGCATCATATTCGGCCGTTCCAACACGTTCATTTCTTACACAAAACATTACAAAGTTTCGTCGCTATTGCATTATGCACGATGAGCGCGGTCGTACGTCGTTTCGGTGTTTATCTTACGACCGGAACATAAACTGGGATGCGTCAATGTAGAGACTAGAGTCGCCATTCTGTAGCATGGGATGGAATTAAAAGTTGTGTTATTTTCGTGGTGTTGCGTGAAGGGAGTCACGTGAGACGCGGGCTTTTGTTCGAGGCGCGGCGCGTCGGGGGCCAGGCGTGACGTCACGCGGGGGCCGCGGCGCGCGGAGGCCGGCGGCGGGGGCCGGCGGGGGGCCGAGGAAGAGGGTGTGGTGCACATGCGCCGGCCGCGTCAAGGTGACCCTCGCGCGACTGCACACAGCGCGCAGAGTTGCGTGGCGTTAATCTCCTTTCACTCGTACGCGACCCGCCAGCGCGCCGCGAACTGGTATTCGCCCGAACGCGGATATCGACGCATTTTTGGTACCGGTGGATTTATGACAGCACCCTGTGGACTCCGACGTTGCTCATTCATCACCTCCTGTCTCGGTCCATGCGACTGACGGGACAGATCGATATGCGGCAGCCGCGAGACAAAGTGAGTGCACTCACTTACCCTACGTTTAATATTTGCGTTCATAAATCGTTTCATTTTACACACGAAATCGAAGTTAGTCGATAGAGTGCACTCTATGTAGATTGTAGAGCCGTCATCGATCATCTGTCAAACACTTCATGGTCAAACATAACCTAAAAGAAACGTTCAGGATGCGTTCAGGGTATTTATTAATCGATGTTAAAGGTAGATTAAACAAAATAAAATATAACATTAAAATCAAATATCATTTAAAATAATCGGCCAAGTGCGAGTCGGACTCGCGCACGAAGGGTTCCGTACCGTTATAGAGCAAAAATAGGCCAAAAATTGTGTTTTTGTATGGGAGCCACCCTTAAATTTTTATTTTATTTCAATATTATTATTATTTATCCTTATCTAATATATTAATTATTATTATCTGGCCTTAGTGAAAATTTCAAGTGCCTACCTGTTGCCATTATTGATATCGAGCAAAAAAGGCCAAAAAAATCACGTTTGTTGTATGGCAGCCCCACTTAAATATTGAATTTATTTTATTTTTAGTATTTGTTGTTATAGCGGCAACAGATATTATGCACAATCTGTGAAAATTACAGAAGTTTAGCTATAGCGGTTCTTGAGTTACAGCCTGGTGACAGACAGACGGACAGACATCGAAGTCTTAGTAATAGGGTCCCGTTTTTACCCTTTAGGTACGGAACCCTAAAAAACAACTAAATCGAGATATCGGTAAATAGTAAATACATATTGAAAAATTTTGTGACTTAAAATCTACGAATAATAAAAACTAAGGAAGAGTAACTCCGTCAAAAAACATGCTCCAAAATACTTGTCAAAAAAGTGTACCTTAGGTTCACTTTTCATACATTTGCAATATTTAGGTGACCTTGAGCAGTATAAAGGCTGACGTTACATGACAGTTCGAATGGAACCAAATTTAAAACTGTATTAGTATGGGAGTTACGTTTCCTTAGGTTTTATTATTCGTAGCTTAAAATTAAAAAAAAATAGGTAACCTACCTAATAAGTAATAACCTAAGTAGTTAAATTAATAAGCCATTAATAAGCAATACGCGTTTGTAGGTAGGTACCACGTAGTTTTAATAACCATTACCCAATATTTTTTAAAATAACAATATTATAGCATTAAAATATGGATATCTATTAATATTTTTGTTAAAAAAAAAACTAAAAACTCCAAAAATTATTTACGCAAGCGCAAATCGAACTGACATTTTATTACTTTAAAAAGGTCAAAGGACGATGAAGGTCAACAATTTTTTCGTCAATCGTCCTTGTCAATCAATAATTTACAAAATAAATAGGACGGGATATTTTCAACTGAAAATTAATATAAAAATAAGTTCATATAAGTAAAAATAAGTTAATAAGAGAAATAAGTTCGACAATTTATTTTGTCTTTTTAATTTGTAAAAGGTACTAGTATCATGTCAATACCTAAAGCCTAAGCTATTATTTTACGTTCCGTTGTACTTTTTAACGTCATCGTTTAATCCGGCTAGAGGACACGACTTTTCCATTTATGTTTTTTGTGTTCGACGAGTGTCATTATCAAGTGTGATATTTACATAAAAACCAGATAGAACTGGTTATATATATTTGTGAGTTGATCGTTCCAACCGCGATCGTGGTAATCTAGATAACATAGTGAGGCATGATTTTTTAGATTAAGTAGGATAATGTGGCTTTTTGCTGGATTACCTCGATTATTCGTAGGACCAGATACGTAAAAGAAATTGCGATTTTTATCTTTTCATTGGAAATATTTTTATCCTATTTTTTTCATTATCATTTATGAGCTGATGGAAAATTTCACTTTGTCGATTAGGGTTTATCGATAGCGTGAAATTTGTTATCTTAAGATAGCAAAACATTATATACTTCAGACTGGAGTTGTACTGATTAAACTGTCTGATGATCGAGGAGTGGTGTGGTATCATATTATTAGTAGTGGTACCTTCGCTTTCTATTTGTTTAATGAGTAATAAGAGTTAAGACCAATAATACAAAACCATTGCAATAATCGTCAGTCATTATTACTATGAAATTAAATAAATTATTTAATTAAAATTTTTAGTTAACATTTTTTGCAGTCGGGTTTTTGATTTTTTATTAATTTATTTTATTGGCAACTTTTTAGTTGTAGTCATCTAACCATATTTTGAAACCTATCTAATAAAAAATTTAAAAACTACCGTGTTGATATTTCTAAGTGTACCTACCTACAATACGTAGGTACATAGGTTTGGCACTGTTTCAGTGTATGTTTCTAGTTTTAAGTACCTAATCATTGTTTTTTTTAATACTTTGTCATTGAATTTTCATCTTGTTTCAGTAATTTCAGTTGATTTTTAATCGTTGTACCTATTTATCCATGCAGGTTTTTTTATTATTATTTATCGTTCCATTTAATATTAAAACTGCAAGTTATATACATATTTAGAATCAGTGTTTAAAATCCTTTATTTTGATACTCCACTTGATATGCTTGGTAGAATTTTTATTTTCTTTACCTTACAATAATATGGCGTCACACATCCGCCATTTTGTTTTTTTTTTTAATGTCACCTATCTAAGAACATTTGGGCTATTAAGAAAAGTTAACGATACCTCAAATGTGAAAATCCTTTGTTCTATAGCATACAAATATTATAGTACCAGAGGTACTCAACCGCATTTTCTTTTTTCTCAGAAGCTACATTATAAATGCATAATTTTTTACATAATATTTGAAGTGAAATCAAAAGTTCCTTAGCTTGGACTTGATTATTCGATTTTGATCATAACAGGAATAAGGAAACTGAAATCGACTAAAATGAGATCACCAAAAAAACTTGACAGAATGCTTGTTACATACCGATTAGAATGTTAGTTAATGATACAGCTATATCTATCTCTTGTATAATTAATATTATTCATCAGATATTACAGGACCGTCATTTTTTTGTGCTATTCCAAATTTGAGTTTCCAGCAATAAGTGACTAGAATTATAATTAAGTATATAAAAAAATATAGTGACTTTAAATATACCTTCAGTATCCTCATATGTATTAACATAAATTAATACAAATGAACAAGATAAAATACATTCTTGACCTTTGAAAAATTTAAATAAAATAGATCGAGTAAAACTTGTAAAAGCAGTTATGAATATATTAAGTTTAAATATCATATCTCCTAGGGAATAAAAAATAATTTATCAAATACTTATGTGAATTAAATTACATTAAGTAATACATTGTATACTTGCATTTGTTTTGTTAAATAAATTAAAAAAATTAAACATAAATATCAGCCTCAGCTCACTAATACCATTTAATACATATTATGTATATTTTATAGAATAATAATTAAGTAGGTTACTATAGTAAAGGGAGTCATTTATATAAAAAAGCAGCAATTTAGTTTTTCACTGATAAGGACACAATATTATTATGTCCTCTCACTACAATATTTTAACTAGGTACATACTTGCATTAAGTACATTCTTTTTTAACCTTGGAAATAACAAAATTGATGTGAATCGCGAATGTTGAACAAAAATATCTTATGATGATTGTTAGATTTGTAGTAATTTTTGTAATTAGGTAGGTTTACAATTCCTATTATAAAAAATAAAGTAAAAAAAAAATATACCTATACATAAATAAAATTTTGATTTAATACAGTTTATTTTACTAGGTAAGTACATCATTAATAAATTACTTGTAGGTTGCGTTATCATGACAGGTGCTACACTACGCATTCTTCTGACTTTTATAAACTTACTCAATGAACTACATATTTTTGTTACTCATTCACTTTTGTGATCATTTCATTGGTAAAATTTAATGATAGTCTACAAGATTAATCTTTTTTTATATTACCATATTATAGTTTGTAGAAGGCATCTACAAGTAATATTAATAACTACTAACCCATAATCAGAATGATATAAAATTCAAAAGGTTTATGGCGCAATGGCCCTCAATGCAATACGCATTTGTAAATATAGAAAGACATCGACGTCGACAGCGAGGAATTTTGTGACGTAGCGAGCGAGCCCACGCGTCGCCCAATCAGATTCAAACAACAAGAGGCGCGCCGTGCGGCAGAAAAAGATAACAATAATTCAATGTAAAATAATGGCTTCATGAAATATCTAAATAAGCATAGCTAATATCCCCTGAATGAATCTGAATATTTCAGAACTACAAGTTGTAAAGTTTTCTACTTTGTTAAAATGTTAAGTATATAATTCGACGACAAACCTTTTCAAGCCGCGAAATAGTGTCGTACTCTTCTAACTTACGTAAAATTTTTGCACGCGAACGAGATATCAGTATTTTATTATTATGAATGAAAAAGAACGCGAGCCAACGTTCAGTGTAGAAGTGAAATAAGCACAATCGCTAGCATTAGCCGCTGGTGTCTGAGTACAGTGTACACATACTGTATTCGAACGGTCCGTATTTCTTATTTCTTCGCGGGTTCGGTAAGTCGTGTCGAAACGGCCCGCGTAGTGTTTTATTGAACAAAAGTGAACATATAAATATCTTAAAATGGGTATGGCCATTAATCATTTACCCCAGGTGAGTGTTTTATTTATTTTTTGGTATACGGCTTAATGTTTCGGAATGATATTCGTTAGAAAGTAACCTCAACGATACCACTAGTGTTGTAATGACCGTTTTGACCTTGTCAAACTCGTAGTGATAATAAACGGCTAGTTTAACGTCAAAAGGAATTTAAACCTTTATAATGTATAAAAATGCTTCTTTTAGTGTATTCCAAATAGGCAAGTCGTACCCATAAAATATAACATAGCGGTGTGAAACTTACTGAATAAACCAAATAAAAAATAATTATGAAACGGGTAGAATAATATAGCAAATATACCGCTTATTTTTACCTTTTTTAGCATTTATTTAAAAATACTGATATTTTTGTTAATACTTACTTAAAAAATAAAAGTCTGATTTTTTTTCAACACTGATTGATTGAAATTAATGATTGAAATATATTGATTGAAAGGTCACATCGTTTCTAATACTTTTTGAATAAGTATCTTTTTATTTTTTATTTATATTATTATCGACATAGACTAAGGAAAATATCAATGTACCTACTTGTGAGTTGTGTTAATAGTTGATAATAGTAAGCAATGATGACTGTTGGTTTTTCATTTCATCACTTTGTTTTTTAAACTTACTTAAGTATCACTTTTAGTTCATTAGCTACGATTTGAAAATGCTGAATAGTTTACGTTCAGCAAAGCATATAAAATATTTTACACAAATTTAGTAATGTCATAATCGTTTTATAAATTCAAAACCATAATTTATACAAAATAACGAGATATTAAAAAAACGCATATTATATGAGATATTTAAAAGAATCGGTTTTGTGACCTTTGACCTTGAGTAAATTTATTCAAACGTACAAGATTCTTATAACGTTGACTTTAAATTATTCAGGAAAATCTGACATAATAGGTATTAATAATATTTATGTACATAAACTCGATATTTTTATGTCACTTTCTTATTTTCACTTTGAAAACATACTACTATTATTAAGTATCTAATATCAATAACAATGATAAATACATCGTTTAGTTTTCATATAAAAAATCATTAATTAGGTAAGTACATTAAAAGTAACAATTAATATTTTCATAGGCCAGTTTGTTTTGAGTAGGGTGACGATAATGAAGGTACTGAAAAAACAAAGTAGACATGAGAGGCACATAAAATTATTGGGTTGCATGGTTCATACTAGATGAAAAAGGTACCTAATAGATACGATTTTCATTTTTTTTAAGTATTGCTCTTGTACACGTATAGGTTTTAATTTACATCGTGTTTTTTTTACTTACATTTGCTTTTTTTGCAGATACGGGAAGAATGCGAAGTCCTTCAGATAAACGACAATCAGCTCAGAGAGATTATGAACAGGCTAAACAAGGCTTTACTGCTCGGCCTCGGCAAAGAAACTCACTCAAAAGCCATAGTGAAATGCTTTATTACATACATTCAGGATTTACCTAACGGAACAGGTATACGCTTAGCTTCCGAGTTGTGATTATATAAAACAAATTATAAGACGTAACTACTTCATCATTAAAGTCTAAAAGTAATTCTAAACTAAAGGGCTTATTTTGTTTTAGAAAAAGGCAAATTTTTGGCCTTGGACTTAGGTGGGACAAATTTCAGAGTTCTTATTATAAATCTAGGACCAAACCACTTCGATATGCAGTCCAAAATTTACGCCATACCAAAACATATAATGACCGGCACGGGAACAGCTTTATTCGACCACATCGCCGAATGTCTGGCTAATTTCATGAAGGTACATCATAATATTTCGCTTATTTATTGTTATGGGTAAACCTAATGAATTGTTTTTTTAAATCGCTTGCAAGTCATAACATGGCTTCAAAACATGGCGTTACCCTATAATATATTATGTATGCTAATTTTATTATGTTTCAGGAACATGAAGTATTCAACGAGAGGCTGGCCCTCGGATTTACCTTCAGTTTCCCCCTGACACAGTTGGGTCTGACCAAAGGAATTCTGGAACGGTGGACCAAAGGATTCTCCTGCTCTGGTGTAGTCGGCGAAGATGTAGTACAACTTCTAAAGGATGCTATCGCGAGGAGAGGAGTGAGTACTGACATTATTAATCTTCCAAATATTCAAAGCTGTAAGAAATTTAGAAATAAGTTGTACAGAGTGTAATAAGATTAATCAGAAATTGAATAAGTGTACCACAAAATTTGCAGGATATTTCAATTTCTGTGATGGGCATCCTAAACGATGCGACCGGCTGCCTTATGTCCTGTGCACATAAGAAACGTGATGCCCGAATAGCAGTCATCATCGGTGAGTTGACGATGATTTCAGCTCTCTCGTACTATAAGGCATGATCTTTCAGCCAACGGAGAGCCAAGTAGAGGCTTTCGCGTGATTAATTCTCAGAATGGTAGTTTTACTCTTAGCGAAAAAATATTTTCTGAAATTTTTACAAAATATTTTGTGTCTGGATAAGAATGTTAGTAAATATACTTATTTGAACCAACTATCGGGCAGGTTTATATTTTCTAAATTTGTTAGTTAACGATGGTTAATGTTGCTAAAATACTGACTATGGTTAACATTCTTTTTATTACACATTCATTAATTGTAAAATTGGGAAACATTAAACCAGTTACAACTGGTTTTTATTGCATTCTTTCTTGAATCCATTTTTCTAAACTGGGCTTATTTGCATGATTATATTTAATATTATTGATTGGGTCATTATTAATAGCATACCAACTCAATCTACTTTCAATTTACTCATTTCCTGGTACAATTACTCGATCTTCTGCTAAATTTGTTTTGTAATATCTGACAAAGCATGTTTTAATAAAATTTGTAAGATAGTATCAAAATTATGGAACTTCTAAATCTGGGGATTGTCAAATGAAAGCCTCTATAAATCATCATCAACAAGTCGTGGACGTTCACGGGTCATCATGAACTGGAATGATCTATTCTTTACTTAATCGCATGTTTTTTCAATCTTATAGGACGTACAGATTGATATATGCGCTATACTGAATGATACTACGGGCACTTTGATGTCATGTGCGTGGAAAAATCATCACTGCAAAATAGGACTCATCGTTGGTAGGTCTATAAGGATTACAGATGTGGTGGTACCTTGTAGCGCATGCTTTGATTCATTGGGTTATTTCATTTGATATTTTTGGCATTATTTGTCTCGTCATGCTTCGCTTTTCATAAGTATCATTAATACTATTAATTTGCTATGTCATTTCCATGATGTAAGCTGTTTTGTGTCTTGCATGTTATGTTTTAACAAAAACCGGTGTTTAATTCAAGGTTGTGTGAAGATTTTAATGTTATTGTGCTGGGATTAATATCAGTCCGTCCACCAATATTAATTTTTGTGACATTGTAATTTGCTATGTACCATAAACTTATCATTTATCAGGTAGCTAATAATAATTAGCGACAATCGACATCGTTATTATTTGAACTATTTTTGATCTTGCTTTGTAATTTTAACCACCGATGTCTTTTGTATGTAAAAAAAGTAGTTTTTTACTCATGTACTTGAATTATGTTATGTAGTTTTTTTTTTTTTTGTTAAAATCGTGCCGATTAATTTTTTCTTGCATAACCGATATTCAGTTTTTGGTTTTTGTGCATTTGGCTTAACGTTGGGTTTGGTTTAAGTTTGTCCAAACAATTTAATTTACGGCTTCATGTTAACAGGTACCGGCAGCAACGCTTGCTACGTCGAAAAGACTGACAACTGCGAGTTGTTCGATGGCCCACCCGGCAAGAAGGAACTGTTGATCAACACAGAGTGGGGCGCGTTCGGAGACGATGGTGCCCTGGACTTTGTTCGTACTGAATTTGACAGGGATGTTGACGCGAATTCCATCAACCCAGGCAAACAATTGTAAGTATTTTGTTTTTTTTTTTGCATAAAAATAAACGGTTGTATTTCTTTTTATACCCAAATATCTTATACTTGCCACTATCAGTAGAATTAATTTCATTGACTAAGGCCAGCACCTTGAATCAACCCTTTGATAAATGCATAAACTCCTATCGAGTATGATATACCTACGTATGTAAACGAGCACATTACTACAGAACTTCATAAAATTTATCATCTGCAATTGCCTACAACTTGCAAGTAACGATTGTACTATGATATATTGATACATCGGCAAAAAATCTCAAGATATAAAGATTCCAATGTGAAAACGTAATGAATGATGTAACGTTCTGTATTTACATAATCGTTGATATCAATTCTTAATCTATAGACTGTCCGTAGAAAACGAGCAAAAGGGGTGACCGTAGTTATATTGACAGAGCCGAGATTGTCATTATCGTGTGACACAGGTTAGACGGTCAAATTTCCATCAACCTGATCCATCAATCCGGTAAAGATTGACGAAAATTTGATCGTCTAACCCATGGGTTGATGGATTGATCGTATTTTTAATATGAACTTTTTGAACCCATCAATATTCCGTCAATCACAATCATAGGCGCAGCGAGGTACGGGCATGGGGGGGCAGCTGCCCCCCCATAGAAGAGCGATCGGTCGTTAATGCTCACGAGTTTCATACCATACCATATTGTTAAAAACCACGAATTCGAAGTTAAGGATTTACTTAATCGCCCGCCCCCCCTCCCCAAACACCTAATACATTTAAGTACTTTATTATTTGTACGTATTAGATACTAGTTCGTAGTATATTTTTTTTTTTATTTAATTTTTTTTTTTTTACCTATTGAGTTTTCTGTTCCATGCCACGGCAGATTCTATTTAAAATTTTCGCCAGCGACGACCTATTTAATGGAAAGTAAAATGAAACCGTTATCCAGCGAGATATAATTAAAAGTATACCTAAGGAGTAAGGATCATTGACCTCGGCTGCGACTGAGGTCGCAATTAGTCATTGTACTAGCTTCGTGGCGTACTGTTACCGCTTAGGTACCGATCGAGGATTCCTAGAAACTTTTACTGGCTCTTATCAGATTGCAATAAAAACACCCATTGTTGCATAGTCGTCAACATTTTAGGGCTCCAAATTAGAGCCCTAAAATGTAAAAAATTGATTCGAATCAAAAATATCGGCAGCAAAACATTCGCCGGTTAGACGGTCTTTCATTAATCATTAATCTGATCCATCAATCTGATTGACGGAATATTGATGGTTATAAAAAGTTCATATTAAAAATATTATGACTAATCCATCAATCCGTGGGTTAGACGATCAAATTTTCGTCAATCTTTACCGGATTGATGGAAATTTGACCGTCTAACCGGCGACTTAGGATATTCTTAATCCACTTGTAGCAATAAGTGGTGCACCGTGCAGTTGATAAGACAACGTAGTCGGTGACAGGTGTGAGCTGGTGTCGCCGCCCGCCGGCGACCGCACAACCTTCAATTATCACTTCCTTGCGAATATTTCACCCGCCTCGGCCAGTTATTACTGGCATTTACTGGTTCGCACCGGTTACACGATGAAACATGACGTCCGATACCAAATATCAAGATCCTATTGGCAATAATAGACCTATAGGATGAAGTCGGAATCTACCATGATTGTTTTAACTAGGCGCCTAATTGACAGACGTATTCGACACATCAGTTGTAACTTGTAGTAATTTAGTCCATTCGAACAGCTTCAATTTATTCGCTATCGAATGTCCTATTTAAATTCATTCTGAATACCTAACAATTCGGAGCAGATTATATAATCGAAACGACCTAAGTCCGCCTTTCTTGTTGGCCGCGGTCGTTACCTCGTCGAAAACGTCCGTAGCATTGAATTTAAAGATCAACAGGAGTTTGAAACTTTCCTTAGTTTATTTTTTAAGTACTTAGGTGTATTTTCGCAACGTCCGTCCGCCGAGTTCGATAGCCATGTTTATTTTATTCGTCGCGCGTCATTGGCGCGTCACCGAAACGCCGCGCTGCCAAGATTGATAATGTACTCCAATGTACTCACGACTTCAAGACATAGTAAAAACTCGTAATTAATATCAATATTTGTACTCCGTGTTATCTGCAGTTACGTACGTACTTTTATCTCGAGGAAACTTCCACGGGCGAGGAACCCGCAAAATACCTAAACGACGGTCGCAATAATGCACATAATTTGTATTGTTGTTACATCACTGCTAATTTGAAATTATTATTAACGTAGTATTTACACTGTAGATAGCTCGTACATTGCATTGTAAAATTTACCTAAAACATACAGTAGAATAAAATATGAAAACACAGTCTAGTAGACCATTTCTTTAAATGAGGTACCTATGATATTATGACCTACCCAAGTATAATATTTTATTAATGTAATTTACATTGTAAGTTTTCTGTAAGGAAACCATTTCATCAACACGTCTTATTCGACTTGTGGGTTTTATTCCTGCATTTTCTGCGTCATTATTCAATTCAGTAATCTGCGGGATTTCCACTTTTAATCAAAACGAAAAATAAATTAACAAACATTAGTTTCATTAGGTACAAATTACAAAGTAGAAGAAGAGTTCTAATGTATAAATTAACTAGTGTCCGACCGAAGCTTCGGCTTCGGCTTCGGCTTCGGCCGCCTTCGGTCAAAAAAAACACATTCGGCAAAACCTTCGGCTTCGGCCTAAAACCCGGCCGAAGCCGAAGGTTTCGCCGAAGGTCCGAGCAACCATCGAAATTGAACGAACTGTTACGAAAAACTGAGTGAGTAGTGAGATGGTAGTGAGAGAGTGACGGACTGTTCGTGTATGCAGAAGCCACTGGGAGTCACTGTCAAATACAATAAATAAACACTAATTTCTTAATTATTTATTAAATTATTAATTTAGAAGATTACTAATAAATGTAAGATTATTGATCCTTCGATCGCGAATTCTTGGAAATGTATTGTTATTCTGTTGTTGTCGCGATCACCGGTGCTCTTATGGCATCTATGAATGATGGAATTGACTGACGAGGAACCTACCGTGTAAGGCATCCATTACACGATAGGTTCCTCGTCAGTCAATTCGTTTATATGTTTGACTGATGGTGACTGATGGACTGACGAATGTATCCAGATTTTCGTCAATCACCGTCAGTCACGCTCTTACACGGTAGGTTACCCATCAGTCACAGTCATGACTGTGGTAAAACTGACAGCAAAACCTACCGTCTAATGTATGCCTAATGGATGCCTATGGGGCTTGATAGATTAATAAAGATTATTAATAAATTAAATGTTCTTAATAATTATATTAATGTGTATATTATTAAGAACATTTTATTATTAAGAAGTTAGTGTTTGTTTATTTTATTTATTAGTCTAGTTTCGGTCTAGTCGAGTAAAACAAATACTGATTGATTGGTCTAATTATTGTTATTTGTGAAATAAGAAAGTTTTTTTAATTAATAAATAAATCACAAAACCACAAACTTTTATTACCATCTCTAAATCAACTTCTATTTAATGAGACAGTCAATATAGAAGTAAGCCTTCAATATTGAAGTTTTGAAATAATTTTAATATTAATTGTAGCTTGTAGACAATTGTTTATTGAATGAAATATTGAATGAATATTGAACAAAATTAATTACTGAGAGTCAAGAGATTAAGATTAAAAACCTGCGGCTTCGGCTTCGGTCGAAGGTTGTGGCGATTGCCGATTAATCGGCTTCGGCCAAAAATCCTCTTAGTATATTCAATATTGTGTACGTTTCCCTCGTTTCTGGACTGACAGTTGACACATCAAGCCATATGGCTGTAGCACGCTGTAGAGTGTAGACTGTAGAGTGTAGTCTGTAGACTGTAGAGCATATAAGTAGGTACATACCGGCAGGCTAGGCAGCATGGCCACAGTTATAGAAATGCGGAAGAATAGAAATGCTGACAGTTTTTGCGGACAAACTGACAGATTTCCTTTGTTAATCCATCACTGTCTACTTTACCATAAGAATAAACCTTTCTATGGTGACCATGGTAAGCCTGCTGTAATTAAATACCAATCTTTCGTCTTCTTAACAGGGCTGGATTTTAGATTTATATTTTTATGAGTATAAGCCGCCGCATAGTAAAATAATTTTGCCGCCCCTATGTACGAATTCTGGTACCATCCTATCCTATTGTTACGTGCTAGGGTTCGAGGATTCGGAGAGAAAGACCTGGTGACTCTCTTGAAGACTTTATTCACAAACACTAGCTCACACAAATCACTAAGTCCAAACACTAAGCACTAGATCCAGATCACTGAGCACTATCACTGTCCTAGGTCGTAGCCGAGTCGTTAGTTCACTATCACAATCACTATTGATCACTTGTTCTCACTATTGAAGTCGCCTTGATGATCGCTCGGATCGAACTGAGTTGACTGCCGGCTTGTTTACCTTTTATATGGCCCGCGTCGCCTTCTGGAGCGTTCTATTTTGAATTGTTTACGTAAACACGCAATTCACATAAACAAGGGTTGCACTTTTCTAGAAAGTACGCGCAACTGTCGCGCGCAGGTAAACAACTGCCCGTATCCGTAACACTATACTGCCTACACATAAATCCAGAGCTGTTTTTTAATGTGATCCTTCATATTTCCAGGCAAGAGAAGATGATATCAGGCATGTACATGGGCGAGCTGGTGCGACTGGCTCTGGTCAAGTTCACCAAGATGGGTCTGCTGTTCGGAGGCCGGGGCTCCGACCTGTTGTTCGAGAGGGGCAGCTTTTACACCAAGTACGTGTCCGAGATCGAGTCGGACAAGCCCGGGGACTACACCAACTGCATGGATATCCTGGAGGAACTGGGTAAGTTGGAAAATTTTATTTTTTTATTTACTAGATGACGCCCGCAACTCCGTTGCACCAAAGTTCGCTTGTCGCAGGAACCGTGCATTTTTCCGGGATATGAAAGTCCTTTCACGGAACACATTCCTCGCAACTTTTAAAACTAGCTTAAAATAGACAATACATTAGTAAAGTTCATAGGTGTGCTTATCTCTAGAAGAGATCTCTACCAGCAGACCTACAATTTCTCTTTGAGGCCAAAAGGAGCCAAGGTCTAGAGCCGCTATCCCCAACCCGCGGGCGACATGCGGCCCGCCGGGACTTTATTTGTGGCCCGCGTGATGTGAACAATTTTGAAATTCACGCCCCCCATCGGCAAAACAACGTAAAGTCTACGGCATTGGTTCTTGACCGGTGGTCCGCGGACCCATCCTAATATATGTGAGAATTGAGAAGTTAGTATAGAGCAGGGGTCACCAAATGGCGGACCGCGGTCCGCATCCGGACCGCCGACCCATTAGTGTGCGGACCAAGCATTCTCGACTCTCGACTAACTGATGAACATTTCCAGGATTATCAATAGATAACTTAAACCAATTTCACTTCAAACATCAGAGAGATTATTAGCAAAAAAAAATTGACACTTTTCTCATTGATAAAAAAAGGCCGATTTTTTTAAAGTGCGGACCGCGAAGGTCGTTTCATTTCTTAAAATGGACCGCGAGTGAAACTAATTGGTGACCCCTGGTATAGAGTATGGAATATGCAGTCACAAAAATCATATTTACCTAATTAAAATCTGTAACTTGATTCTAGCCAAAAAAAATTGTGCTAATTATAAAGTTGTCGTGTTCTTTATCAAAAAACCCTTAGTTTAGATAAACCAACCAGGTGGTCCCCGGCTAGACATACATTTGGTAAAACGATCTCTCATGACTAAGATAATTTTTGTTGCGGCCCGCGACACCAAAACTTGATTGATTGACTTGATGAAAATGTTTGTGGCCCGCGCATGAAAAAAAGTTTGGGGACCACTGGTCTAGAGGCTTTATTTTCGGCCATAAGTGACGTGAAACAACATAGAACTTTACGTATTATAAAGTTTTGTCAATTTTGTGCTCCCTCTAATGGTTTCGATTATTTGTAGACTGTAGGAATTTTTACCTATCTACTATCTACTGCTTCAATTTCGTTATTATTATTATCTTTTTGTCAAAAGCTTTCAATTTATAATTTCATACCTCGTAGGCGCTTCATACGCGTGTAATAATGACTAGAAGAAATGTTGTACCCAGATAATATTGATAAGAAACTTAATAAGAACAAAATAAAAAATATTATGACGTTGGTAGATAAGCGTCAAAAACTTTACTTCATTTCATAATCTTACATAATTTAATTAGTCATTACCAAAGGCTAATGACTCATTAGTATTAATTTTATCTGTAAAATTATGATAGTTGTAATATACTATATATCGTACAAATTCACAAAATATTTTTTCAGCTATGGTTTTCCAAATCTCAACATTTGATAAATTTCTAATGCCTATATCTGATAAATATATCTGGGTGCACGGTAGTGCACCCGCCGAGACGAGCCAAGCGAAGCGCAAGTGCACTACCTACCTTTTCTCGAAGTGTTTCGCTGTTTTTTTTAACTTTCATAGAATTGGTTACCGTTGTAGCAGATAGTTCATATTTTCAGGATATGATGTCATCAATAGAATTATTAAGCATACAAAGTCTCAATTGAATAGCTCTTATACTTTAGATTTTATTGATATCTAAAATACGCCGTTTTCGTCACTGACACACTGATGGTCATCAAAATGTTTGGCTACTTCCTGAAGTGCTAGAATGCTGAAATTTGGTATGTAATCTAAGTTTAGTATACAACCAACAAAAAAATTAACAGACTTGTAATTTTGTTTGGGGTGGAAGTTGACACTTATAGAGTTGGTTCCCGATGTGCCAGATAGTTTAGATTCTCAGGATATGATGTTAATAATAGACTTATTAAACATACAAAGTCTCAATTGAATATGTCTAATACTTTATATTTTATTGATATCTAAAATACGCCGAAATTTGGTTATAACTTATACGCCGTAAAATAAGTTTAGTAGGTAATGGAAGTTTAAATGAGACTTTCACCAATTTTATGAATAAGGACATGAAAGTTTCCACTGTATGGACATTAACTAAAAACGTATTAATAAAAAATAAAAATAAAAACACTAAAAAGATTTTAAAAAGACTGCCTAGCAAGTAGCAACTTACAAAGAGGACTGAAATCCCACCAAAAACATTTCATGTAAAATGTCCTCGACGACCACAAAAGGTTTGCCCTGAAAAAAAAGACATCAGATCTAATGTAGAGCCAAGCTTCTGAATCGACGCGGCCTAACTCTATCGACCCTAACTCCAACAAATTCTACATATCAGTAAGTATGTATGTATGGCTTGGCTGTTTAGTTACTTATTTCAGATCAGAAACTAAATATTCGAAACAGCGAAGCCATACAAACTTACTGATATTATGTAAAAAGTGTTGCGAGTTAGGGTCGATAGAGTTAGGCCGCGTCGATTCAGAAGCTTGGCTCTACATTAGATCTGATGTCTTTTTTTTCAGGGCAAACCTTTTGTGGTCGTCGAGGACATTTTACATGAAATGTTTTTGGTGGGATCGATATGTTACACAAAACATATTCTTGTAGGTAAGGAAACTAAAAACTCTTGTAACGGCCTGCTCGCAATAGAATAGAAAAACATTCAAAAATATTTCCTCCCTATTATTTCTCAATTAAAAATATAGGAAATGAATTAATCTCGTATTATATTATCTTTAAATTAATCATATCTTTAAATTAAAACATGATTTAAATGGTCCCTAAAATCAGTCGAGATTTAATGGTCTCCTCTAAGTTTTATAATAAATCATACGTCAGCTTATTTCAGTAACTATGACACACTATCAAATACACTGCACATCGGGAAATCCCTGGAAAGAAGCATGATCTTAATTCTTATGCACAGAAGCGTAGCGTGCCCATATAAAATTTTGTTTGGGGTTCATCAGAAAGGTTTGCCTTTCCTGACTTTTGTCAATTAAAAATTGAAAAGATTTCATTAAACTGTGTTGCTTGCGCTGTGTGCACGTTAGGAGCTGGAAGCCCCGTATAAATTCAATTACGGCATATTATTATACCTACTAGCACAGAACAATAAAAACTGTTTTTATTGTTCTGCGACCTACTATTAAGAGCTACGTGATACGTTCCTGCCTATACCTATTCATGTATAAAGTCATCGCCTGCAATAAAATATATAATATTATCTCGTTTGTGGTGTAATGAGCGTGTACGACTAACTGGAGTCAATTGATTCGTACATCATACATGCATTTCAGTTGATGCTTTATTGCAAAGTGGACGTAACTATGAACTGATAATATCTACTCCTCAACATATTGTGTGTTACTGATGTTACATATTGTGACATTTTTCCAAGGAGTTCTTTTTATTATAAATTGCTTTACAACATAAAATAAAACTTAATAATAAGTAACTTTTCTTGTAACAATTGTAAATCGTAATAATAATTAATGATTGTTATAAAAGTTGGCTAATTCAATGAAAATAATATGCACATTGCACATTATGCGTCTTCTGACGATTTTGAAAATAAATTATTAAAAAGAAGCAAGACAAAAGAGGACAATAATATGAGCATTACCTATACTTAACAAAAATTATTTCCTCGGTCATAAAATTAGGTATGTCGAAACAATATTATTATTAGTTATTAGTTATTACGTATCTCGTCTCGTTTAAAGGTCATTTACGTAACGGAGGTCCGCGTGAAATATTTTCCTCAATTCGTCCACTTCAGACTTTGGACAAACGACACTGGGTTTATTTGATAAAACTAGGATCATAGGTCAGTCGACATGTTCTACAGTACCTATCTCTATGATATTGATTAATTATTTTCCTATATATTTAATTGAGAAATAATAGGGAGGAAATATTTTAGAATGTTTTATTATAAGTTATACTAAACAAATAATATATAAAATATTAAACATAATTAAAAAACAGTCGCTTTTTTCCCCTCATACCCTATTTAAAACTACGCAACGGATTTTGATGATTCTTTCAGTGGATAGCCCATTTATCGAGGATGTATATTTTATCACGTTAAGACTAATAGGAGCGAAGAAATAGAGGAAAATGTGGAAAAACTGGAAAAATTATTTAAAAGGGCTAACTTGAACGCGCTAATCTCAGGAACTACTGGTCCGATTTGAAAAATTCTTTCAGTGTTAGATAGCCCATTTATTATATTTTATCACGCTAAGACTAATAGGAGAATGTGGAAAAAACGGGGGAAATTATTTGAAAGGGCTTATCTCGCGAACTACTGGAGCAATTTTTATGTTATTTGGCACAGATAAGAAGTAGACCACGTGAAGGATCATAATTCATAAGCTATCGATTTTAAACATTTTTTCAGTGGCTATATATTTCATACCCGTGCGACGCCGGGGCGGGTCGCTAGTAATAATATAATCTACCAGAACTCTTGAGCCTCTATTTTTATCTTGCAATATTTATTTAATTTTTGGGCTTAATAGAAACTTTAATTTTTCCTCGAATTCAAGGTTGTTGTGGAGGTAATTATGAGTATAATATAAGTAAAGTTTTTTGCTGCGTTTATAAATCTTATATTTTGTTATAACAATTTCTTACCTGGTTTAGATACCAAGTAGTAGTAGGTTTTTAAAAATATTAGATACTTATGTCGATTATTTCAAAAGAAAAAAAAACATCTGTCTTCTTTCACATTTCCGTCCCTTGCAGTATCTTTCGTAAGATATATCTTGGTTAGGTTCTTATAAGGTCGTAAACACCTTCCGGTTCATCTGTGTGGCACGAAACTTCATAAAAATGCTCAGCTGTGTGATCGATATTAAGTTGAGTGCCTTATATGTATTACGTTTAAGGTCGCCTTTCAGTACCTGCCGCATGCAATGACAGCGACCACGACTCGAAACAGAAAACTGCTGGCTATGAATTTTTACGGCGCATCTAACAACTCCCGCTTAGAGCGAAAGGCATTTGCCGTCGACGCGTGCCGTTCGTCTGTATGGAGCTGATGATGCTTGATCGAACTTTGCTACTTTTGGAATATGTTAAAGCTAAATTAGGCTATAGTGTCTACGTAGTATTAATTAGTGTCCGTCTTTCGTCAGGTCTATCACACGCGACGGAGGCGGACATGGCGGGCGTGCGGCACGTGTGCGAGTGCGTGTCGCGGCGCGCGGCGCACCTCGTGTCCGCTGGCATAGCGGCGCTGCTCAACAAGATGGCGGAGCCGCGCGTCACCATCGGCATCGACGGCTCCGTCTACCGCTTCCACCCGCACTTCCACTCCCTCATGTGCGAGAAGATCGCGCAGCTCGCGAACCCCGGCATTGTGGTGAGTTACCGTTATACATTCTACACAGTCCTCGTACCTAAACGTAAGTCAACATTGAACCGTTCAAATATGGCTCCAGTTAGTGTAAACACGTAGTTAGGGTAAACAAAATTAACCAACACGAGTGTGACAACCAACTAAAAGCATATATTAGGGCCGGGACACACAAACACGATACGATAACAACTGCTTCTTAACAACAGCAGGAGCAGGACGCGTCAAGTGCGGTCCATTTCTCGAAATTAACTGCGACAATTCACCCTGCATCAGTGTTGCCACATCGAATTTTCGAAAATCAGTAGACGTCATGCCAAAAATTGGTAGAATTAAGTAGATGTTAGAACCAAAAGTTGGTAGATCTACCACCCTCATATCAGCAAATTTTTTAGAACGAAAAATGCTAGTTTATCCATAGAGAGAGTTTTATTGATAGTGTTTGTACATATTTTTATTGAAGAACTAGATGTTCCGCATAATTTAGGAATGTCACGGAAACCATACATTTTTCTGCAAAAAAAGTCTATTCTATTCTATTCTATTCTTCATGTGTTTGGCACACATAAAAATTGCTTCAGTAGTTTCTTAAGATAATAAGCAATTTTAAATAATTTCCTCAGTTTTTCCACATTTTCCTCTATTTCTTCGCTTCTATTAGTTTTAGCGTGATAAAATATAGCCTATAGTCTTCTTCGATAAATGGGCTATCTAACACTGAGAGAATTTCTCAAATCGGACCAGTAGTTCCTGAGATTAGCACGTTCAAACAAACAAACAAACTAAGAAACTCTACCGCTTTATAATATTAAAAATAAAGAATAAAGAATATAGATTTTAAATGTTCAGCATTCAGCTCTTTCTTTGAAATGAACCTCTTCCTATGAAGCAAACCTTCCAATCACCAATGTGTCAGTGCTGACTGCTGAGTGAGTTTCTTTGACATGTCTTTAAATTGTTGACAGAGAACAGTATCTCAACATTTGCACTGCTATGTGGAAGTGCAAGTACTTGTCTCACAAAGCAGGGGAAATATTAGGGACTGGTCTCCTTTTTTTAATTGTAGCAACATGTTTCCAAAAGACTTCGGGATCGTTTCGAAAGTGAGTAAACGGCTCAGAACAGCTGCAGCTCGTGTAGTAGCGGTCAGTTTTTTTTAAATGTTAATCATTGTGTTGTACCAAGAAGACTCAATGTACCAAAATGCTACCCGAGTAGCCATGGAATAGCCTGTAACGTTTATTATTTGTATGGAACAATGATATGTTGAAAAATAGGTAGATTTGATACCGAAGTTGGTAGATAGGTAGAAGGGAGATGAAATAGGTAGATCTACCATAAAGTTGGTAGATGTGACAACACTGCCCTGCGTTGTATCTACGGCGTCGCGTCGTGCCATGTATCGTGGCACGTTACGATGTCGCGACGTAGTTTTTTACGATGCTCGTCGTAAATTCCCACGAAGCGACGTCGCATCGTGAAACGACGCCGCATCGTGGTTTATGTGTCCCGGCCCTAAGTAACCATTCGTGGAGCAATTGTGTCAACTCGGTCACTCTTCCATACATAGATAATACATGCTTCCATAGTAGGTATTTACTATCCGTAGATCTACGGATGTAACTTTAGAAGTGAGGTTTGTCTACGGTACACCTTAGATTCGTAGATGTCTATGGTGTAGAGATCAACTACGATAACATGGCGCGCCCCTCCAAAATTCAAAACGTTTGAAGTGCGTTGTCAAAACATTTGATGTGCGTTGTCTTGCGCGGTAGGCTAGTTATGATTAGTTGACCAACAAATCTTGGTAATAAGTGACATTAACTGAAATATTACGTGTACTGTGATTGGTTGAATACTTACTACATACAAACTCTTTCATAAGGATGTGACTACACACATTGAAACAGTCATTTGGAGGGGCGCGCCATATTATCGTAGTTGATCTCTAATTCTCTACTATTAACTGCTTAGGTATATCCCGTAGCAAAAAAAAAAGCTATTAACTACGCGCTACGGATGGCGCTACGGTCTACGACACTTTTTAATTGGAAGGCTCTAGCTGGGTCTATACTTCTTGCGATTTTGATCCAAGTGGCATCAAATATAGTACAGGTTGTCTAGTAACCACGCAATACCTGAGGATTTACCGGAGGCCCAATCCCCTACCCTATTCCCTTCCCTTCCCTCCCCTATTTATTCCCATCCCTACCCTCCCCTGTTACACTATTCCCTCTTAAAAGGCCGGCAACGCACCTGCAGTTCTTCTGGTGCTGCGAGTGTCCATGGGCGACGGAAGTTGCTTTCCATCAGGTGACCCGCTTGCTCGTTTGTCCCCTTATTTCATAAAAAAAAGAACTTCTTTGCTTAACCGAGTTTTAACTTTGTTAACATAAAAATAAAACGAAATTAATGGATTATTAATATTATATCTTCTGAAGTTATCAGCCGGATCCTCGCAAAATATTATTGTTACGGGGTCGTTGGTTATTTACTCGAATTGAGTGGTACAATCGGGCCGATAACACGACGAGCCCCCGCTGATGTCACACCGAATAGGTTCAATGTTCACTCGATAAACCTGTTTACTAGAACGATAGATAATTTAAAAAATCTTGAAACGTCTATCATATTCTAAACAATATCAATGACGATAGTTCCGCTTGTTGCGTCAAGTAGTTCAAGTACCTATATGGTAATAAGTCAAAGCCATGTATTCAAAGGCCACTCGATATGATAGATTCTACTGACTATGTTATCTTTTGAATTGCTTAGATTTTGAACCGTTTTCATATCAATAACATTTATTTCTATTCATACTTTGTTTATACTGTACGTACTCGGCGAAACATGGCGGTAGCGGTCATAAACTTGTCATTTTCTATATAAACCGCGATTGACAATGAAGTGTCAGATGTTGTCAATCGCAGCTTTGTATAGAAAATGACAAGTTTTTGACAGGGAGTAGATGACCGCTACCGCCATGTTTCGTCGAGTACAGTATAAACATTGTTAATATTATATTACTAGAGAAGTTTAAAAAGGTATAGATATAAATTTAAAGTATAAGTAATAAGTAGTTACAATCATTTAAAGAGAATATGGATTGGTTATTGTCATCTAAATCCATATTGATTTAGATGACAATAAGTTTGGGTTGCACCAACTAACTATAACTACAGTGTAAAATGTCAAATCTTTGGTTTAAGTGAAATATGGCGTCCAAGGACGCCATATTTAACCTCCGCTCATCTGGGGGCACGGGAGTGCCCCCGCCAAGATGAGCCAAGCGAAGCGCGCAAGGGCACTACCTACCTTTTCTCGAAACGTTTCGTTGTATTTTTGAACCCTCGTAACTTTGGTTTGGATAATGCCATATACTTAAAATTTTTAGAATATAATGACATGAATGAAGTAATGAAATGCGCAAAGTTTGAATATCGTAGCTATTATACTTTAGATTTTATAGGTGTCCAAAAACCCACAATTTTGGCACTGACTCAACCTATTATCAAAACTGTCAGGGTACTTCCTGAAGTCTGAGAAAGCTGAAATTTGGTATGCAACATACTATTAGTACAGAAACAACAAAAAAATTATCAAACCCAACCTAACCTATATCCGTACACTTATAGAGCAAAATTAGGCCAAAAATTGTGGTTTTTTGTATGGGAGCCCCCCTTATTTTTTATTTTAATATTATTATTAAATATTAAAGTAGACATATTATTAAGGACTTTGAGAAAAAATCAAGTACCTACCTGTTGCCATTATTGATATAGAGCCACTGACCTCCATTATACAAGTACGCTGGACTAATGATACCCTTTGAAATGACAGCTATTTTTTGTGCCTATTTGAAGCGGAATCAGCTCCCCCATTATTCGGGGTAGGAACTAAATTTGACGTAAAATGAAGTTTGAAATTTGCCATATTGGCGCTGATAGCAGTAGTGGGAGTATTTGGAACTAATACTAGTGATGTACAACTGTCTTTTCTATTATCGATGAAATGTTTCCAGATTCAGATAATGTCGACCATTAGGATAAAAATATTAAATTGATTAATACAAACGCTATATATTGTATTAAAGATTACAGACTTCCTCTCCGTAATTTAGATAGGCGTAATAAATTACCAACGATTTCATACGTAGATAACGTGAAGTAGCAGTACCTATCTATATTCCATTTATTTTTACCAGTTACCACTAAGTACGTAAAGTCCTTTACACTTTGTATCTATCTCCACTCCTTGACTTGCTACGCGCTTTTATCAATCTTATCTTTACCGATTTCGAGTGTCGTTTGATTAATATGCGACGAGCTTCGGCATCGGTCGTTTCGTCGTGGCGTTTGTATTGCGACTTATTTCTCCTTTTTACGAACAAACTAACACATCTTCTATCTATATATCTATACATATAATAAAATCGTAGGAAAGTCGATTCTGTACATTGAATATTTTTGAAAAATAATACTTGGGACGTAATCTACTATGCTAACGCGGACGAAGTCGCGGGCACCAGCTAGTTACTATTTTAAGCTGAAAAATAACTCAAACATGTTAAATATTTTCGTATGAGAAAATGATTTTGGTATTGCGTATGTATGAGAATTTCGAGGGTAGTCCGGCCCCTTAAAGCTAAAGGACGCCATATTTAACTATAACCATAACTTTAACCTTAACTTTAACCACGCCTCTGGTACAACCCACCTTAATACAAATAAAATTTCAGCTTGTCTCTATTTGCATAACACTATCCATATAGCTGATGTCACAGGTTATCCGATCTGAGGCGCGGCGTGGACTCTGCCCGTCCTCCCGCACACGGTGTCAAGTTTATGTTTTGATAAACAATCTAGAATTATCTAGTCTGAATAGCTTGTTGATATAATATGTAGAAAAGTTTATTAACATTTTTGACTTCGAAATAGGGGATTGATCTGTTAAAAAGCTAATTTGGGATCTCGGATCTTCCTGCAATAGTTTATTATGATAAGTGATAATGATAACGATTATAAAAGAAACAAGTAGCTGGGTGGACGATGTAATTTGCCTGCAATATTATATTTAATATTATGTAGTATGGCGGCTTACCTCATACGATTTCATACAAAGACCAGACACCGTTAAACGTCGCTGCCGCGTAGTGTCGCTTGTTGTGGTCTCGCCTTTAATTAAATAATCGGCTAAAAGAAACATAACCTAAAAGAAACGTTCAGGATGCGTTCAGGATATTTATTAATCGATGTTAGGTAGATTAAAAAAAATAAAATATAACATTGAAATCAAATATCATTTAAAATAATCGGCCAAGTGCGAGTCGGACTCGCGCACTAAGGGTTCCGTGCCATTATAGAGCAAATTTAGGCCAAAAATTATTGTGTTTTTGTATGGAAGCCCTCTTAATATTTTATTTTAATATTATTATTAAATATTAAAGTACACATAATATTATATACTTAACTAAGGACTTTGAGAAAAAAATATCAAGTACTTACCTGTCGCCATTATTAAAATCACGTTTGTTGTATGGGAGCCCCTCTTAAGAGTCCGTATACGAAATTTTGCCGAAATTGCAAAGGTTCGCTACAGAAATACTTATTATTAGGTTTTTTTCCCCTTATTAGACTAAAAAAAATATATATTAATTATTAGATTTAAAATATATTTAAGCGCGGAAAGCCGACTCGAACTTGCGGCGAGAAATATAATGTGAGATTTAGGTTGTTTTGAATCGTGTTTTTTTTGGCACAATTCGTTTTTTTTGTTTTTTGTTTTTTATCGAATTGGATAGAATTTTATCTATAGATTATTTCTGTCGTTTTCTTTTTATGAATTACAGCTCCAAGTTGCCGAAATTAACAGCAATTCTTTGCCCATTTTCTCTAAAATTTTGCCGAGTTACATATTTTTTTACTCAACTATTTCACATTAAAGTGGTAAAAAGTAATTCCAACATTTTATAGACGACTTTCTCAACAGTACATTGTATTTTTTTCATACCGTTAAGACGTCAATACAATCCATAAACAGGTGATATTCTAAACCTTTTACAGCAAAAATCACAAAACTGTCGCGGGTTTGAGTTGGATTATTTAAAAATACTTTTAAAAAAAAACTAGCTCCAACATTAGATTATAATTTAAATGATCTTACATGTTGTGCATTAAAACTTATAGAAATACTGTATTTTAACTGTTAAATCACGTCTTTTAAATCAGCGAAATCGGAAAATTTCGTATACGGACCCTTAAATATTTATTTTATTTTGTTTTTAGTATTTGTTGTTATAGCGGCAACAGATATACATAATCTGTGAAAATTTCAACTCTCTAGTTTAATAGCTACAGTAATCCGTTTTTAAGTTACAGCCTGGAGACAGACAGACAGACGGACAGACAACAAAGTCTTTAAGTAATAGAGTACCGTTTTTACCCTTTGGGTACGGGACCCTAAAAAGATTTATTTTTAAGGTATCTAGGTATAGTGCGTTTCTAATTTGTACCATTTTCTTTTCCAGTTCGACCTGATGCTGTCTGAAGACGGCAGCGGGCGCGGTGCGGCGCTAGTGGCGGCCGTGGCGTGCCGCGAGCGCTGCTAACCGCCGCGCCCCAAAGTCCACACAGTGTAGTGTCGATGAACTTTGCCATCCATTCTATGTACAGTATGTTTATATTGTATTATAATAGCTAGACCTAAGTCGAACTGTCGGTCCGGGCCCAGTCGCACAAACAAACTCGAGGCCGAGCCCCGTCGGTTGGACTACTTACACGTTACTCGTACTTAGGGCGCGTTGATCGTGCTGTTTCGCGATTCGGTACCAAATATGTTCATTTATGAGAGTACCGTTTAGCAGAGAGTACTGCTGTCAATGTGCAGTTGTAATGGGAAACTAATCAATCATGGATCGTAATCAATATTACTCGCTACAAATCACGAGATACAAGAGGTCCGTGTCCAACAGTAGGGTGGAGCCTAAACTGTGCGATATGAGATCATGGATGAGATGACATTTATTTTAGTACCAAATTTTAATCAGCAGGTGAAACCTGCGCTAACAGTTTGTTCACTAGCTCTCTGTTGGATAAGCCCATCCCTTTAGGTATGTTAATGAGTGTAGAAAATATTAGCACCTTCCAAATAAAGGGGCGATTACATAATTATTAATTATGAATCTCTTTATTTTGAAAATGCAATATGACTACATTATACATACTATGATAGCAGCGTGTAAATGTAAGATAGACACTAAGATATATGTACGAAAGAATCTAACGCAGTGGTCCACAACCTTTTTCATGCGGGCCACAAACGTGTTATCATGGTCTTGGTGTCGCGGGCCGCAACAAAAATTTTTAGGTTTAAAAAAAACGTTCTTCAAAATTAACGATTTAAAAGTGAAAAAAAAAATCACGACTTTCACGATGACTTTATGTATTAACATTAATTTTGCCGGTGAGCGTGAATTTCAAAATGGTGACGTTAAATCACGCGGGCCACAAATAAAGTCCCGGCGGGCCGCATGCTGCCCGCGGGTTGTGGATAGCTGATCTAACGAAATATCATGTGTACTTACGAGGTCCTTAGATTAGTCTAGTCAAAAAATTTAGTAAAAGCTACTTAATGTTTTGGGTCTGATTTCACAGCGAGCATTTCGAAACAAGCTAACGAGACTGAAGCAGTACAAGCCATATTACGCCATTTACTGCTTTTTTAAATTTTAACGGATCTTAGTGTCAATCTTTGAGGTTTTTAATCGTTTGTAAGTTCAATTTGGCCAACCGAAAAGCCCCAACACAAACGAAGTTTAGATTGTCATCAAAGTAAAAGTTATAAAGTTTTATACGGTTTTTGATCTATGGTATTGTATTATAAAGATATATACTTTTATATGAGAAATTGTTACGAGAGAACCCTATAGTATATTTCCTAAAACACATTGTTTTTATAGGTAATACTTTGTATAAATGATGTGTAAATAAACGGTGGAATGATTATTTTGTCGACACACAATATACGAATGTAGCAATAAATGTTTGAATCTCAATCTAATCTTGGATTGCAAAATGATTATTTACATTAGATTCATTGAATTTATCATTCCATTATTTGAACCTTGATGTTTTTGTAACGCTATTAGAAATAAAAAAATATTTCATAAAATTAAAAAATAATTGTAGTATATTAAAATCTTAAAATACCCTATTTAGTTTAGACGTTAGGCAATCAATGAAATCGCTTAGTATTTAATTTTGTTTGAATTGTAAATGTTTTATGTTGATAAAATTTTACGAATGAATTCTGATTTTTGGTAAGCAAGTTATTATTTTACTGTGATAGAGCTAAGAGCTAGGACTAAAATTCAATTGTTAACAAATTGTATCCGGTGGCTGGTCACAAACAAAAGTCGCCTTCTACCACCCAAGTAAATACAGAAACAAATATTCTTAAATTGCGTCTCAAATCAGTGATGAATGTCGCCTGTCGGTATGTGGTGGATGTGAAGTCTGTGACAGTACCGTAGTAGAGCAGTCGAACCATCACACCAAAATAGTTCCTAGTTGAAATAGGTGCATTTTATGTTAGGATTATTATGTTGTGTATTGCATATAACATTATATTGTGTTGTTTATAAATTAAGTATAGAGTTATGACATTTTATGTTGTTATTTATTTTCCTTTTTTATTGAATTTTCGTTCGCCACGCATATAGAAAGAATTTACAAAATTTCAATGTAACTCGCACTCAACGCTTCAGGCTTACTTTACTATAGCAACATTCAGTAATCCGATATTATTTTGTAGTGTAGTGAGTAGTGACTAATGTTATATTTTAATTGCTCAAATTTGATATTAATAGCGGAGGTTCGTTTCACATTATGCAACCTAAATGCTACATTCCAAATACAATGCTGACTGGCCCGATAACCGCTTTTTGGTCGTATTTTGTTTGAGCGTAGTAAAGTTAATGTTTTTATTTTTAACAATTCTCCAAGAGCACGGCTCTGCCTTAAGTTTTTTTCGTACAAAACTATAAAGCGCCTTATTTAAAACGTTTTTTAATCAAAATACGATCAATACACGATAGTAATAGTATAACTTAAAGCTTTTTCAATAAGGCCAGTAAAGAATTGTAGGTAAATAGCATTAAAGAAATTATTTGTACCAGTTTGTACTGAAAATATGTACTTTAAACATATCACAAGATAATAGCCTGGAGCTTTCTAATATTATTTTCAAAATTATGTAATAACAACAATGAAATGCAAAGAATGTTTAAAATTAAACCAGTTTTAGATATCATAGGAAGTGTAGCTCATTTACGTAAGAGCTGTTAACAATGTTACTTATTTTCAATAATAAATAATATAAAAAACTGATTTGCCTGGTTTCATTTACAGAGTTGTTTATTTCATAATAACGATAATATTTTTATAGTAGTCAATATACAAAGCGACATCACAACACTTTGAGGAAGTTCTTTTTAACTGACTTCCAAAAAAGAGGAGGTTATATATTCGTCTGTTTATATATATATATATATATATATATATATATATATATATATATATATTGTATGTTCAACCATAACTTCGCCGTTTATGGACCGATTTTCATGATTCTTTTGTTGTTGTACAGGGTTGAATCCGAGGTTGGTACCATGTTCACAAAAGTGGTGATCTGATGATGGGATCCATGAGGAATCGAGGAGACTCCTTGAAATTTATATGGGAACATATGGTGATTTCTATTTTTAACCGACTTCCAAAAAACGAGGAGGTTATATGTTCGGCTGTGGATTTTTTTTTTTTTTTTTTTTTTTTCTGAAGTATTTCAGGCATATACTACCAAAAAGTAAGATTTTGCACCAGGATATACCCTGGTTCTGAAGGTACCCAACGGAACTTTTGAATCCTTATAGATACAAGTTTGAGGATTTTGGCTTTATTTAAACTACTCCAAGCAAATCCTACATTATTTCTGCTGAACATAGGCTAAATTTTATTTTGAAAAAATAGGGTTTCGTAAGATATTTGGGTTTTTCGGACGCCAGGTGAAAAAATCAACCAGAAATATTTACTTATTTTGCGTACGCTGCCGAAACCATAGAAGATAGAACCATAAAATGTTCTAAGTATTGTAGACCTTATAAATATCTACAAAAAAGTCCGCGACACACTATACTTATCTATGTCGAGTGAGGCACAATAACCATTTTTTTATTTAAAAATCTTGAATTTTTTTGGACATTTAAACGCGTTTATTTTACTCGTGCCATTAATCCTTATCAAAATAAATCATTTCATCACTAAATACAGTTTATGTAAATAAAATTTGGTCTTTGAATGATTAAAATTGGACATTTGGTTTTGAAATTATGGCGAAATTAAAATATTACGATAGTGGGCGTCACCAAGCGAGATGCGCTTGCGGGAGGAAGACAATCTATACAGTGTGCACTGTTATACACCCTTCGGATAATGACTGCGTCCGCGTCGTCGATGTCAGTGTCGGAGTCTGTGAATTGACCTGGGAATCATTTTGCTGACCGAGTCTTTCCTGGGTAGGCTTTTTGCAGCCGTAACCGACATCCACGCGGGCAGAGCCGCTGGCGACCGCTAGTAATATGTACAAGTTACAACTCCAAGACAACAAGCTATAATATTATAGCCTTGTCGTCTCATATTAAGTAACAAAATAGGGTAAAATTATTATTTTTTAACAAAAAATTAAAAGCGACTTCCAAGGTAAAAACAAAAGTACCTAAATACTTACCTACTTATTCTTAATCTAAAAAGAATCAAATAATTCTTATTCCTTATTACAGTGGCGTCTTCAGACTTCGCCTAAACCTCAACTATTTCTGTACTCAATCTTCATGCTTTTGAAGTCGGTACCAGCTTACCTTAGCGTAATTGCTATGTCAAGGATCTCAGAACTTTTCCGGGCTGTTACCGACTTCAAAAGTACGAAGATTGAGTGAAATAGTTGAGGTTTTGGCGAAGTCTGAAGACGCCACTGTAATAAGGAATAAGAATTATTTGATTCTTTTTAAATTAAGAATAAGTAGGTAAGTATTACTTATGTTTTAACCTTGGGAGTCGGTTTTAATTTTTGTTAAAAAATAATAATTTCCACATTACTTTATAGTGCAAACTAACCAAGCCAAACATAAGGTCCATAGAATTTGACAAAGATGTCAAGAATCATGGCCAAATTTGTATAGGAGCTGAACTCGAGTTTTATTTTTGATGTCCCAAAATAAACTATAGTTAGATTTGGTTGTTCTTATGCTCTAAACATAATTCCGTTTGAGAATTATGTCTAAATAGCCACGATTTTTTATAATAATTATTAACGTTTACAATTATTTTGAGGTTAGGCTTTAGAACTACCTTTTTCCCGACCGCTGTGTAGCCTACAAGTGTATATACGGCGATCTCGTTTCTAATTATTTAAATTTTTCCTAAAGTATTGCCCAAAAATAGCACGAATGCGAATGATCGCCAGCTGTCAGAACATATGAAAGACAACAACGAAACTAAAATATATTGATCTTTTTTTGTGGCTATTTATCAACACATTTCTAATGTTTTTCGATGCCTTAAAATATTAGGGAATTTTCGCTACCAATGGCATATCGGGACGCCACCGCCCACCTGGTACGATTTGGCCATTGTTCTTTGTTTCTTTGAATAAACTTGAGAACATGTTCAATGGTCGTATATCCTCGTTTCGAGGGCACATCTTTGACCATCTCCCCTAGGATTGAGATACTTGGCGTCAACATATCGAGCGAAGTCCAGTTCCGATATCATCTAGAGCAGGGGTTCCCAATCTTTTTCAGCCTGCGGCGCACTTACAAGTCCATATTTTGTCACGGCGTTCTACTCTACCTAGCTATTACAAAAATATACATAAATAAACACCTTTATTTATGTATATGTTTTAAACGACTTCCAAAAAGGAGGAGGTTTCTCAATTCGACCGTATATATATTCTTTTTTTTTATGTTTTTTCGCAGATAACTCCGTCGTTTGTGGACCGATTTCCAAAATTCTTTTGCTGTTGTAAAGGATATAGTTGTAATTTGGTACCACGTTCACAAAAGTGGTGATCTAATGATGAAATCCATGAGGAATCGAGGGAACTCCTTAAAATTTACATGGAAACATATAGTGATTTTAATTTTTTATGAAGGATTTCAAGTATATGCTACCAAAAAGTAAGATTTTGCACCAATGTATACCCTAATTCCGAAGGTGCTGTACAGAACTCTTGACTCCTTATAGATAGATGTTCGGGGATTTCGGAGTTATTTAAACAACTAAAAGCAAATGCCAATACATCAATGTCATCAATCATCATCATCATAACCATAATTATTATGCCACGCACCATCAAAATATTATAAGCCTATTATTGGTACTTCTCATGGTATTTTCCCGCCGTTTCTTGTTTGATTTTGAAAATTTTATTGTTCTTGTTGAAGATGTAATCTTAATTTGGTACCATGTTTCCGAAGGTCATAAATCACAATAATACATTTCATATCAATGCAGCAATGATCGATATCAATCGATAGAGGGATATGAAATTTAATATAATATAGTAATTGTGACGTTATTTCAAATAACTCAAGCATAATAATATTTTGCCATTATGTAGAATCCCACGAAGGTGTACCTACCTATCCTTAATCTATTGGCACAGCACAGACTTCCGGAGCCTTTAAAGATATTATAAGATTAGAAATTTGATAATTACTGCAAGTTATCATTACAATAATATAACCGTAAAATATATTATGGAAAACCGTAGTCTTTCTTTTTAAAAGATCTAGATTTGTAACTTTTTGAAATCCACTTAGGTATAGTTAACTTTTGTAGTAGTTATACACAAATTAGATTAGAATTAGAATAGATTATGACATACAACTGACTGCGTATGATATGCATAATGGACATATTATACATTATACAATATACATGGGTCAATTAATTTTTAAAGGTCCCGAGCATAATTTACTCCTATTTTTTTTTTTTTTGCTTCATTTTCAGCATTTTACTATTTCATTTAGAAGAGGATTCTTCGTAAATTAAGATTATTTATGTAGCAGTGATGTTGATTAAGCACATATTTTGTGGATTTACCTTCACTAACCGATCTCTTCACGGGAAATAATTTCCTTTGGATAACTTACACAGTAGTACTTTTTTAAATGTTAAATGCCCTTAAGAATTAAAACAAATTCTTCTAATATTAAATAATAAATAATATTTTGATATTTGTTCTATGTACACCCAAAATACGAAATATTTTTATTAAAATTGAAACGAATGATGTCTTTTGGACAACCAAATTATGTTTCTAATATAAAAAAAATTAAGTAAAGCGGAAATAGTAATATTTTTTTAACAAAAAACTATTAAGGCGAGGTTGTTACGTATTGTATTATTGATTTTACTAAATTAATTAACCACTTTGGTTGTCCAAGTGACTGATTGTTCGCGGGACATTTTTTAAATTTTGAGCCGCCAAGCAAATACTATTGTTATTTTATATATTAACCTCAGCTCACACTAAAACATAGACGAAAGCGAATCTCGTGTAGCGCATTGTTTTAATCACAGTTGTCCGACGGACTGACAAAAAAACCACCCACACTCACCAACGTCGCTCGGACGACTGTCGCCGTAATTTTATACAAATCAAAATGGCGTTTGAGCCCGACAGTTAACTATTGTGTTTGGCTTGTTGTTTAGGAGTCTACCGCGCCACCTGTGTTTTGGTTCATTAACTAAATTACGGTTGTCCGTGAGACCTGTGCCATGTAGGTGATTTATGGGGACAAAAGTAAAATGCCTGAAAATCGTATTATATCCAATAAAAAAAATTGTTTGTATGTTTTGATGTCAATAATAATTATGAACTGAAACAAGAAATGTCTTTGGTATTTATGGTCGTGATAGTACGTTTTTCGTGATGCGAAGTTTGTTAATGCATTGTGGTTTGGGGACAAGTGTGATAGTAATGGAAAATTGCATTTAGTCTCTCGGACAACCATTAAACTACGCACAAATTAATAAAACAAGTAAAATATTGTTCACAATGTGGCGGACCCACAATTCGCCTAACATTCCTGCATCGCGCTATCGAAGTTTTCTAAGGTGGTATGCCCGGTCAGGCTTCGGCCTGACCGGGCATACCACCTCGCTCGGTCGGAAGATCTTCCTTTGGCCTCCACGCATTATATCCCACATTGGTGATCCTCGACAGAACACGCCTCCTTCATCATCATCACTCGCCGCCCCTCCGCACCGCGCCAGCCAGCATCGCCTCATCGGGTACCTCGTCCATCAGCCGAAATGTACCGCGGCCTGCACGACTCCACATCAGTCATCGGGCTTTCTCACTACACCGACCGGTCAGCAAGCAGAGCACATCTCTCCTGGTCAGCATGTAGCATCGGCCCCGCACGGCAGCTATCCGACTCACTGGATCCCGTGCAGCAGCTTACAGTTCCGACTCACTGGGACTCACTGCAACAGTTCCGACTCACTGGAACTCTCTGGCACTGGCGACTCAAGCGAACAAGACTTCAAGATTCGACCTCCGGTCTTCGGGGGGGAGTGATGTGGCGGACCCACAATTCGCCTAACATTCCTGCATCGCGCTATCGAAGTTTTCTAAGCGCGTCGGTATATATACGACAGCTGAAATGTATCACGTGGGCTTCGGCCTGACCGAGCATACCACCTCGCTCGGTCGGAAGATCTTCCTTTGGCCTCTACGCATTATTCCCACAACAATAACGCTAGAAAATATTAAAAGAAATATAATTAAAACCAATTTAACACTTTATGATTTAATATTTATTAATTATCGTTCAGGGACATGATGCGTGTACCGTCGGACCAATAAAAGTTGATCGACCCACATAACTAAAAAGAGAAAAATAATTATTTTTAAACAAAAAATTTAAACAGACTTCCACACTAAAAACTACGGTGAATAAACTAAAAAGTGTTAAATAATTCTAATTCTATATTAGTGGCTTTTTTAGGATTGGCCTAAGCCTCAACTATGTCTGTACTCAATCTTCATACTTTTGAAGTCGGTACCAGCTCCTAATATTTGTTTACTATATCATTTGCCTGCTTTGTTTAATAATTAATATAATAATTTTATTTTATAATATTTGTGGTCATGGATAATTATGGAGGATCGACTCCCCTCTTGCCCCTCTTGCCTTTTGCCGTGGCGCACAGTTTGGGAACCCCTGATCTAGAGGGTAAGGCCAAATTAGCCTCGAAGAAGCTTGGTGTTCTTAACAGAGCGAGACAGTACTTCAGTCCGGACCAACGCCTACAACTCTACAAGGCGCAGGTTCGGCCTCATATGGAATATTGTTCTCATCTCTGGGCAGGGGCGCTGGATCGTATCCAACGAAGGGCCGCTCGAATTGTTGACTGCCATAGTGTTTCAAACAGCTTGGACCCCTTGGAATTACGCCGAGATGTAGCTTCACTCTGCATCCTCTATCGGTTGTATCACGGGGAGTGCTCTGAGGAGTTGTTCGGAATCTTACCACCTGCAACTTTTCGCCATCGTCCCACGCGAAAAACATACCATCCTCATCACCTTGATGAGTGGCAGTCTTCCACAGTGCGTTTTTGGCGTAACTTTCTGCCGCGCACTGTAAAACTCTGGAACGAACTGTCACCAGCAGTATTTCCGGACCATTACACGGTAGGTTCCTCGTCAGTCAAATCCATCAATCGATGGTGACTGATGGACTGACGAATGTATCCAGATTTTCGACAATCACCGTCAGTCACGCTCTTACACGGTAGGTTACCCATCAGTCACAGTCATGACTGTGGTAAAACTGACAGCAAAACCTACCGTCTAATGGATGCCTAAGACCTGCAAACCTTCAAGAAAAGAGCGTATTGCTTCTTAAAAGGCCGGCAACGAACCTGCAGCTCTTCTGATGTTGCGAGTGTCCATGGGCGACGGTACTTGCTTACCATCAGGTGACCCGTTTGCTCGTTTGCTCCCTTATTTAATAAAAAAAATGTGTGGGAATAATTAAAAATAGCATTTAATTTTATTCAATTTAATATTATCTATTTCAGTTAGTGCATTTGACTAGCATTAAATAGCCAAAAAATATACAATATTTATATGGGTTCGTAGGACTACTACAATTAGAAACCACCATTATCTAACATTTAAATTTTAGATGTATCTGCAACCTGATATTATGGACCAAGAGCCTGTGATGACCAGCCATTCCCCCGTTTCGTAAAGCTGAATATTTACCAGTTTGTGGCCTTTACAGAGGTAAGAACAACCAACAATTACAGAGTTTTGGTCGCGGTTACTTTAGGAGGTATCCAGTTCTGAAGGTCTACCTGACCTTCCAGAAAGAATAAAGCTCAATTTCATAAGTTATATTCTTTGTGGTAAGTGTAGAAATCTCTACTTTTAAAAGCTTTACGAAACGGAGGAAAGTCTGCATTGCAGGCTTTTACCTATTATTATGCTTAGGGTGCATTTTCATTAGTCGTTAACTCGTGCAGTATACAGCATACGGGGAGCCTATGACAACTAATGGCGCATTTTGATTGGTCGTAGCATGCATTTTAGAAATCTCCCGCACCCCGCATGCGGGCCCTATCGACCAGTGAAAATGCGCCATTATGATAGGAATGTTTGCTTGAAGTACCTTATTAATCCTTCGATCGGGGATTCTTGGAAATTCTATTCTATTGTTGCTGGGATCACCTTTGCTCTTATGGGGCTTGAATGAATAATACATATAATATAATGGGTGGCTCAAAAAAACTTGCAGTTAAAAATAGCACAATTTAGTGCACTCCTTTATTTTTTATGAACTAAAATATTAGTGTTAGACAAAATAGTTTTTTTAACCGTACTTCATTAGCCTTTAGCCAAAATACAACCACTGGGTAATCTTAAAAATAATAGTGCAACTCTAATAAAATAACACAAAGAGAGCCAATAAATAATAACATTAAATTAAATAGAAATGTCAAACATTGAGATTCCTAAAAATGATGAAACATTAATTTTCACTTACAATATGTCACAGATAATTTCACTTACATAGGTCCTAGAAGTCTTTTTACACATGACAGGCACAGTCCGAGCGTGACCTGGCAGGCCTATTTGGAGGTGCCAGTCTCTTAGCTGTTGCTGTGCCGTACTGAATTCCAGAGCCAATCCTCTCTGGATCCAGTTCGCCTGTTTCAATCTTAGCCAAAATTGTTTTTGAGCACCTTAAGAATGCTTCCTCCACATTTTCCCCAGTCTTTGCACTTGTCTCCAAGAACATTAATTCTGAAATGAAAATACAATAGTATTAATACTTCAGTCGGAATTTCCAGGAATTGCTATTGTATTCTATTGTTGTCGCGATCACCGGTGCTCGCGCGGGGCCTGAAGGATTAAATAGTAAAAGATGAAGTTGTAACCACCGTCTGATTGATTGGATCTTTTGAACTGCTCAATGAAAGTAATAGTTTTTAGGAATAAATACAGAGATTCAAGAAAAGGGTTTAAAACTTATGTTATTTATTATCCATCTGTGTGTTATTTTCTATTAGAGAAGCTCTGTCTTAAAAGCTTTGTTACTAGAAAATAAATATTTTTATATAACTGTGAGAAGCAAGGACATAGATATAACCAAAGTGATAACAGTTTACAATTACAAAAACTAATGAAATTTAAATTATGTGTAATTATGTGTAAATCAATTAATACATACCATTCTCTTGGGCAAATTGACTTGCTTCCGTGAATGTGACCTCTCTTGATTCTTCCACATCCTTCTTATTGCCAACCAGGAGAATGACAATATTTGGGCTGGCAAGAGTGCGAGCATCTCTCAACCAGTTCGCGAGGGCGTTGAACGAGTCCCGCGATGTAATGTCGTACACGAGTAGGGCTCCTGCCGCCCCCCGATAGTAAGATCTTGTAACGGAACGGAAGCGTTCCTGGCCTGCAGTATCCCATATTTGCAACTTTGTAGATTTACCACCAATGTTTATTATTTTGGAACCGAACTCAACGCCGATTGTGTGGCATCTGTCTTCCTTAACTGGAAAACATTATGATAACAATGTAGACTACATCACAACTTGGATAATATAATATAAAAAGTACCAACTCACATTTGTTCCCAATGAAATTGTTTAGTAGGCTAGACTTGCCAGTCCCAGCACTGCCAATCACCAAAAATTTAAATAAAAATTCTGCAACAGGAATGTAAATATAATATCCGTATCGTATACAAACAACGTAATAAATGAAGCAACATGGCATGGAACATACCATATGATTCAGACATTGTGGTGCAAAACGTTTATACAAATTCACAAGCTTTCGCTAGTTACAGGATTGCAGGATAATCTGATTTATTGCTTGGAAACATTAATTTCAATTTAATATAAAATTTAAAATAGAATCCGAGGCCATATTTTGTTGTTAGTGTCATTTGAGATTTGACATTGACAATGTCAAATTAATGCAAAAAGTTTTTTTTTTTTACTATTATTTTTAGAAAAGAACGTAACTCCAGTGTTTTCAGTTTCGGCATCTGGAATAAATGACTTATAGTCCGTCAAGAAAGTGAAGAAATTAAAAAGTAGGAACATCCCTTTCAAATCAATCTAAGAAAAAAGGGAGTCACAATAGATCCTCATGGGTCGCAGTGACCTCCCTTCTCTAAAAAAAAAATAGAAAAAAAGGGATTTTGACGTGATAACGTCATAAAATTCGATATGGGCTGCGCGCCCGAAAAACATAGTACACAGTACATACAAGAACCAATAAGCTTCCACGTCGGAGTGCACTTCCACAACGCAAATATTTTCTTGTTGTGTACAGTACCCGGCAATAAATATTGCACATCGACCTTTGGATTTGTAGAGCGTTATCTCTTACGCACGAAATACAAAAAGTCCGGTATATATTAGGAGCTGTTAAAACAATTATGGTTTGCTTCTTTTGACAATTTTATTATTCTTTGTATAAAATACACCAAATTTTCTATAAGTTATGGCTTTATATTCGGGTAAAATAAAATAAAAAAGGGTGTTCAAATTATGTTTACGTATTTAAAATTCTTTTGGAAAATTACAGCTGTAGCAAATTTAGGGGTGTTAACAACTCTAGATATATATTTTGAACTGGACGCGACTGCACTCTATTGAATTTGAACAACGACTGACATAATGTCAAATAGGTGTGTGCTACAAAGATAACGCTCTATGAAAACGAAATTAGCCGAATGTCTCTTTCCAAAGGTCGATGTGCAATTGATAGAAGATGCTTTAGTTTGTTCGTAAAAAGGAGAAATAAAACGCAATACAAACGCCACGGCGAAACGACCGATGTCGAAGCTCGTCGCATATTAATCAAACGACACTCGAAATCGGTAAAGATAAGATTGATAAAAGCGCGTAGCAAGTCAAGGAGTGAAGATTGATACAAAGTGTAAAGGACTAATTTGTAGGAAATTTTATGAGCTTTCATTATGTACTGGACTTTTTTTCTCTACGATGCGCCGTTTTAGCGATATGAGCAAAAAACTAAAAATATGGAAAATTGAGCCCCTCCCCCCACTCTAGGTGATATCGTTAAAATTTATGGCCTATGTGTTGACCGGACCTCTAAGTAATATTCGTGCAAAATTTGAAGTAAATCCATCCAGTACTTTCTGAGTTTATCCCGGACATACATACAGACAAACAAACATAAATTCTAAAAACTATATTTTTGGCTTCCATATCGATTGTAGATCACGTCCTAAGTATTATTTTTCAAAAATATTCAATGTACAGAATTAACTTCCTTACGATTTTATTATATGTATAGATAGAAATATTTTATGTTATAAAATATATTTCTATACTATACACACCGGCATATTTAGCGGAACACAAAAAAAGGTCCATAATTTAAAAAATATGGTTTTATTTTAAAATCTACTTACTACACTTCTTTTGTTATTTAAAATTTCATTTGTTTTACTTAAAATTAGATCATTTATGAACAAAATTTGCGAGTAAAGGCTATTTGTGAAAAATGGTACATTTTTGAACTTTTCATGTAACCGGGAAAAGTGAAAGATATTATTAAAATAACAATTAATTAAATTAAAAAAAATGGTGATTAATATCGCGTATTTCCTCCACGTGCTCTTATTAAAGTTTCTAACCGTCTAGGCATACTGAGAATTATGTTATCGATGGTCTCCTGGGATAGTCTCCGCCATTCCTCAACTACGGCGATTCGCAGTTCACCCACGTTGGCAGGAGCTGGAATTCTTGACTTAACTTTTCTTTTCAGCAAGACCCAAACGTGTTCTATTGGGTTCATATCCGGTGATCTCGCCGGCCACTCCATAACAGTGATATTCATATCATTAAGATAAGCTTGAGTTGCCCGAGCGGTATGCGGCCGAGCATTATCCTGCATTAAAACAAAATTGTCACCGATATATGGGGTAAACGGTACGACATTTTCTTCTAAAATTTCTCTGATATAGCGGTCCGCAGCCAGACTCCCTCTGTCAATCACTACCAAGTCTGTGCGAACTCCCAAACAAATGCCCGCCCAAACCATTATTGATCCACCACCGTGCATACGTACTGTAGTTTCAAAATTTGTCTGAATGTAACGTTCTACTTTGCGTCTGTATATTCTTTGCCTGCCGTCAATTTGATTTAAGAGAATTCTGCACTCATCACTAAACAATACCTTACTCCATTGGTCCGCATTCCAAAGTCGATGTTCCTGAGCAAAAGTTAACCTGTTTCTACGATGATTTACCTCGAGCCTTGGAGCCTTGGCGGGCACAAATGAACCCAAATCAGATTCTTCTAACCTTCTTCGTGCCATACGCTCACTTACGGTTACTCGCCGCACTGCTTCTATAATAACTCATGTCGGGCTTGGACGGCCGTCAAACGGGGGTTCCTACGTACACGAAGCCGAATGAAACGATCATCCCTACTCGAAGTGCGTCTTTTTCTGCCTTGTCCTGCTCTTCTCACATAAGTGCCAGTCTCCCTGAATCGTTTGACACTGCGATGGACCGTTGAAATCGATCGACGAAGATGTCTGGCTATTAATCTGTATGTTAGACCAAATCTTCGCATTTCGAGTGCCCTGGTAATCTCCGTTGGGGCTAAGTCAGGCATAATTCGGTCCTCAACTTCAAAAAGATACAAGATTATTATTTTTTTACAAAAAAACAATATTTGAATGGAAAATTTAAATAAAATTCGGAAGGGAGAAATACTCGAAGTTCGCTCTACGTAAGGTTATTTTGGTTTATGTGGTCGCTGTTATTTTCGAATAAAATTAAAACAATTGCATAAAATGTGATGTTCAATTGTTTTCCTAATTTGAAATTATTATTTTTTAAATTAAATGACGTATAAACCAGCCAGCAACTTTATATGATACTTATATCAAACCTTTTTTTTATGTTCCGCTAAATATGCCGGTGTGTGTATATATTTTCTATCATAAATTAATACTAAAAACACTGACCTCCATTATACAAGTACGCTGGACTAATGATACCCTTTGAAATGACAGCTATTTTTTGTGCCTATTTGAAGCGGAATCAGCTCCCCCATTATTCGGGGTAGGAACTAAACTTGACGTAAAATGAAGTTTGAAATTTGCCATATTGGCGCTGATAGCAGTAGTGGGAGTATTTGGAACTAATACTAGTGATGCACAACTGTCTTTTCTATTATCGATGAAATGTTTCCAGATTCAGATAATGTCGACCATTAGGATAAAAATATTAATCCTTCAGGCCCCGCGCGAGCACCGGTGATCGCGACAACAATAGAATACAATAGCAATTCCTGGAAATTCCGAGTGAAGTATTAAATTGATTAATACAAATGCTATATATTGTATTAAAGATTACAGACTTCCTCTCCGTAATTTAGATAGGCGTAATAAATTAACAACGATTTCATTCGTAGATAACGTGAAGTAGCAGTACCTATCTATATTCCATTTATTTTTACCAGTTATCAATAAGTACGAAAAACTAAAAACAAAACTGAAGATGAGCTTCTAACAAACTTTGTTGTATTGTATTTTCTAATTTCATTTCTAATAATATTATCAAAGTAGTGCTAAAGTGTATCGTATTAAAGCTGAACAGAGCTGAATAAGTATTCTGTGTGATTAGACCCTAACTAATCTATACCATATAATATTATAAAGCGGAAGAGATTGTTTGTTTGAACACGCTTATCTCAGGAACTGCTGGTCCGATTTGAACAATTATTTCAGTGTTAGATAGACCATTTTATATATTTTATCATGCTGAGACTAATAGGAGCCAAGAAATAGAGGAAAATGTGGAAAAAACGGGGGAATGTATAACGTGAAGGATTATATATATATATATAGGCTATTTTTTGTGGACCAATTTGTCAGTGAAATTATTATATTTACGTGGGAGAAGCCGCGCGGAACGTCTAGTAATAATATAAAAGTTCCCTATTTATTTGTAGATCTAGCAAGCCAATTTTTGTCTATTTACTTTATCTCATTTGATTTTCGCCATTTTGGCGCTGATTGCAGAAGTGCGAGGGAAATTAACTAATTTGTGCGATCCATAAATAAATATAGAACGTCTGAATACATTTCTATTGGGATGGAGTAGGAAAGGTATAAATAATAAAAATATATGTGCGATACTTTAACATTATATTTTATTAGTTACCGTTACACAGTTACAGTCTGTCAAGAAAGAGTAAACGCTGAAATAAATTTTCCAAACATAATCACGATCAAATGATAGTTTTTGCGCCTTGTATTTTCACAGAAAGCGTTTATACACTTTAAATAGTAACGGCAAGCGGTAGTAGCAATTTTCGGACGCCAACCAGACTTTTCAATTTTTTTCAACCATAATTCCAGTCTTCCTTCGTCAGACGGAAACCTGTCAATTATTTTAAGAGCATAATAATATGTATTTGATAATAAAAATCGGTTATCGGAGATTTCGATACTATTATTATAGATATCGATAAGTTTTATCGACAGAAAACTCCAGCACTATTGAATTTTATTGTTTATCAAAAATCGGCAAGACAAAGGTAAATATGTGGTGAATACGGTTTATTAAGATTAGTTCCACATTTTAAAATGCCTATATTATCAATAAAAGTTTGATATCGTAGAAATTTGCTGTTAAAGTCACTTACTTGTGAAATGTAACCCCACATCCCTTTTTGTACCGCGTTTTACATAACATACACTCTTTCATAGTTTAACTATGAACTACCACCACTTAGGGGCGATTTCACCTAAGAAATAGAACGCGTTCAAAGCACTCTGAACCGGCTCAAAACGTATAAACGCGATTATAACATCGAAATGCATTTCACCAGCGTAAACGGAACGCGTTCACAGCAAATCCGAGTTTTATCTTCTGAACGCCCAAAGTCCGAAGTTCAACGTCATAAAACCCGTTCAAGCCTTGTCATGGCGGAACGAAAAACATAGACAAAAGAAATGTCAATATGACAGTTTTGACACATGCGTTTGTAAGTTTAAGTATTGTTTCTTTCTATTTTGAAGTTAAATTAACGTGAAAAGGCTATAAAATACTGAGAACATGTAAAATAACTGCGTGACGTCACGTAAACTTAGATTTAATAATCGCGATCAAAAGAAGGCAGTGAAATCCAATCGAAACAAAACGAGATTTACGTCGCAGAATGAACGCGTTCAATGGAAACTAAGTTTTATGGGTATTTGGTGAAATCCCACCTTATTTATATATTACTTAATCGCGTAAAACTTTTTAAAACACGAAAACAATTCAAACGATTAAGCCATAGAGAAATGTTATTATTATTATTATTATTATTATTGTTGTTGTTGTTGTTGTTGTTGTTGTTGTTGTTGTTGTTGTTGTTGTTGCTGTTGCTGTTGCTGTTGCTGCTGCTGCTGCTGCTGCTGCTGCTGCTTGTTGTTGCTGTTGCTGTTGCTGTTGCTGTTGCTGTTGCTGTTGCTGTTGCGGTTGCTGTTGCTGTTGCTGTTGCTGTTGCTGTTGTTGTTGTTGTTGTTGTTGTTGTTGTTATTATTATTATTATTATTGTTATTATTATTGTTATATATATTATTACTAGCTGTCCCGGCAAACGTTGCTTTGCCATAATATAGAATACCTATTTCGCCCATATTACTTTTTTGAAGTGACTAAATAAATATGTTACCATAGCAACGTCTATCGCTATCCCGTCGCACAAACAATGGTCGCCCTCAGTCTCGAGTTATAATAATTTACTATTATTTATTCAACAAATGCACTTATCAATATAAAAAGTAGATGTTGTCCGATTCTCAACCCTAGCCGATATGCTCGCTAAGATTCACGAAAATCGGTCGAGCCGTTTCAGAGGAGTTCAATTACGCACACCGTGACATGAGAATTTTATATATTAGATTATGGTTACCAATGGTTACGTCAAATTTAGTTCTCTTCCCGAATAATGGGGGCGCTAATTCCGCTTCAAATAGGCACAAAAATCAAGTGGGTATCATCGATCCAGCGTACTTGTTTAATAGAGATCAGTGACTAAAAACTAAAAAGGTCATGTGCCAAATCCCAGGCAAATAAAAAAAAGAAGAAGAAGAAGAAGCCATATATTTATTAGCCAAACCCCATACCACGTATAGTAGGTAATTAACCACTACGTGATTATTTATTCTCTTTGCCCCATACAGTTACTATGTTGCAGTTGGTACAGTAACGTTGTGAATTTTGATAGTTTTTCTTAATTTTTATCAAGAAACCTCGAATTACATAGTTTTGGAATGATAAAATGTGACGTCATCAGCGTGAAGGGACCTTATTGTCGGTATTGAGTTATTAGCATCCCCATAATCTACATTTAATAAGCTATCGAACCATGTATGAAATGAATATGAAAATAACATGCATGTAGGCCTGGTAAATATTAAAAAAAAAATGTTGAAACTCGAAAGTCGTAAAAGGTGATATTGAGAAAATCGCATTCAAACTTCGAAACCCAAAAAAAGTATGTTATTGTGGGAAGTTACATAGATATTATGTTTTTTGAGAAGTACATTATATGGTCTTTTAGATTTTAACTTCAATTACTTATATGATTTTATAACCCTATTCCTGTTATTTACCACGCCAAAGTGCATGATGTAATGAAAATGCCCAAGATGGTTTTTACTAAATATTTCACTTATACTATGTTTTCTATTGGCTTTTATAAAAGAATAATATAAAACAAATCAGTTTTTACCAAATACAGACATCTTCGATATTAAACAACATTGTTTATTGTATAAAAAATTTTTTTAACAAATAAACATTGTGCTTCTACTAATCTTATTAATCAGTCAAAATCAACAAAAATATATATTTACTACAGTTAAACATAGTCAAATGAGATCAAATATATAAACTTCTATTTAAAAAGTAACTTTTTTCTGTCTTAAGATTCAAGGTAAAGTTTAGTAAAAAGCTGGTACAAACACTTAACACTTTTCAAACTTTAATTATCCTTTAGTAACAAGACGTGTACCAAAAACATGTAATTTCTCATAGTTACCATAGAAGTATTCATAAATATTAAAAGAGACCTTATGTCGGTCGTTACATTTTTAGTAATAAAGTTAAAAGACGTAACGTGGGAGAGCCACGCTTCGGCACGAATGGGCCGGCTCGACCGGAGAAATACCACGTCCTCACAGAAAACCGGCGTGAAACAGCGCTTGCGCTGTGTTTCGCCGAGTGAGTGAGTTTACCGGAGGCCCAATCCCCTACCCTTTTCCCTTCCCTACCCTCCCCTATTACCCCCTAAAAGGCCGGCAACGCACCTGCAGCTCTTCTGATGCTGCGAGTGTCCATGGGCGACGGAAGTTGCTTTCCATCAGGTGACCCGTTTGCTCGTTTGCCCCCTTATTGCATAAAAAAAAGAAGATACAAAATTACTATTCATTTCGTAGTTGTTACATTATTTTTTATTTTTATTTTATTTTTTATTTTATTTAAATATTTATTTAATTATATTTTTCATTATTTAATTATACTTCTGAGATTTCTTTATAAAAATAAAGGAACCTCAGACTTGGTACGACTTTGTCTAGATTTCATTACTTTTTAATAGGGTTCCGTAGTCAACAAGGAACCCTTATTAGAGATAAACAATCAGCTCCATCGAGATCCGAGACTTGGCTAGTTTTTTTACAGAATGTTTTTGGTGGGATTTCACTTCTTTTTTTTTTAGAAACATATTGATTTTTTAAGCTGAGCCGTAAGTAGTGGGTTTCATCATATCGCTCGTGTAGGATTGCGCGCTCGTGTAAACGTCACCATCAGCATCACACGTGTTACATACGCCTCCGTGGTCTAGTGATTTAGTGCGTGGCTCTTGACTCGGAGGTCGTAAGTTCGATTCCCGAGTTGGAAACGTATTATTTCCAAGTTTGGTTAGGACAATGCAGGTTGATCACCTTTGATCAGGATTCATTTGAAATTAAAATTTAAGGGGGGCGCCCATACAAAAAAAACCTAATTTCGAGTCCGACTTGCACGTGGCTAATTTTTATGGTTTTCCCTATATATGGCCATTAAACCCTAAACTGTGCTAAATTTCAGCTCTCTGAGTCTATGGGAAGTACTTCTTATTTCTGTGGAAGTACTAGTTCTATTTTGATGATCTTGAGTGGGTGAGTGAGTGTCATAAATGAGAAACTTTGCTTTAGCTTAAATTCGAAACTTAATGACCTCTAGAGGTTCTCAAATAGGGCCCTAAAATGTGGTGAAATGGTTCCTGTAAATGATGGTACTGCAGTGTTTGCTTCGCGCTCTACTTGGCGGGGGCACTGCCGTGCCCCCAGATATTCTAATCAATGTTACCGATTTTCAGCTTGGTGCAAATTACTAGTAGTATAACAGTAGATACCGTGCCGAAAGAAAGCCGCAATCGACTCTCGACTGCAGCACCGACAATAAGGTCCCTTTTTCACTAAACTTTAAGGTCAATTTTAACCTATAAAAAATCGTTTTTAAAACCTGTGTCTTTGTCATATCAAAATTTAGAGTCTGTTTATTAACATGGAGCAAAAAAAGAAAAAATGATTTTTTTCGACACTTTAAATGCGATTATCTCGGAAACTAAAACCCTCCATAAGGTCCCTTTTCCCAGATAACGTCACAAATAATCGTCCCCCAGTCATCACAGCCTTGGGATGCCTTGAAAACACTTCGTAAACACCAGAAAACAGATGACCTCATCACAAGATTACGAAAATTTCAAATTCAAATTTGGGGGATTTGTGGGCGTTTTATGGCGGTGGAAGTGGTAAGTAGGAGTTCTTCTCACCCAAAACAACCCTCCTTAACCCATGTCACCAACGTATTCGCTTGGGTTTCTAAACCTTAGCCAATACTATATTATGATGGCTTGATAGATAGAAAATTTAACATATATTATAATGTAGTTCACACAAACATAAAATATTATTATTTCATATTACATTAATTTTACAAAGAGGGTAGACCGGGCGCCATTTTTTTGCACATTGACCTGCCAACTTTTTTGCATAGATTTTTCCCGGAACTGAGGGATTAAAGGGATGACACACGTACGAACTTAAAGTACGCGGGTTTTAAGTTCGCGAACTTATTCGGCTCGCGTCGGTGACACACGAGAATCGAGAGCGAGCCTGGGGGCATGGTAACCCCCAGGCGCGCGGCTCGCGGCTTGCGGCTCTTTGCTGACACACAGGCGATCGTCGAGCCCTCAGAACAGGAAAATAAGGAGAAGTGTTATGTAGAGCCGTTTCAATGGAAACCTATGTCGCCAACTTCAATGACACTACATTGTCTGTATAGTGTCAACGGTACACGGTCTAGTGATGTCCGGTCTATCTTCGGTGTCGATTAATTATTACCTATTATTACGACGATATCGATGTATTTTGGTAGGTATTTAAATACTATTAAAAGAATGACAGTGATAATTAATAATATTACAGAGACTAACAAAAATAACTTAAAGGCCGAAAGGGGTTGAAATAATCCATAATTACGAAAATCTTTTACTATGGAATCAACTCAATCCGGCAAAATAAATTACGAAAAACTTTTACTATGGGAATCGTAACTAGGAAATAATTGCCTAGTTACGCTTTTGCCAAACAGCTGATTATTTTGCCGAATTGAGTTGGTCCCATAGTAAAAGTTTTTCGTAATCATGGATGATTTCAACTCCTTTCGGCCTTTGAGTTATTAATTTTATATCGAAGTCTTTAGATAAACATGCATACAGCTATTATATAATTTTTAAGATTCCGTACCCAAAAGGTAAAAAATGGACCCTATTTCTAAGACTTCGATGTTCTATTGTCTGTCTCAAGTAGGCCTACTACGAAACCGTATTGAGACTCAAACAATCGGACGAGAATGCCACGTCCTTCTCTAACAACGTCATTTCACATTTGTTAGAGTAGGATGCGGCATTCTCGATCGATTGTTTGAGTTTCAAAACGGTTTCGTGGTACAAGCCCAGGCAGCAGACTGTATCTCAATAACCGCTAGACTTCCGAAATTTTCACAGATTGTGTACGATATGTCTGTTACCGCTATAATAACAGATAATATTAAAGGCTGATTTACATTGATACAGTAGCTGGCGCCAGCATCACTGTATTCCGTCACTGGATCAGCACTGTATCAATGTAAACATGTTTCAATCCAGTCCAGCACTGGATTGAAACATTGATAAAATAGCTAATTTGTTAGCCGCGTCCTCAACTCAACAACTCAACACTTAGATAAATATAATTGTAAATATTATTAAATTGCCGCGTGTATTAATATTATGGATTTGAAATAACAACTGCACGGTTACCATGGTGATGAGTTATTTCAAATAGGTAGCGGGAAGAAAATTTCAAACTGCCACTAATTGTGAGCAGTCTGAAATATGCACATTTCTTCCCGCAAACAAGGGAAGAAAATCAAACTTTCGGTCCTGGTATGATGAAAAATACATTTCATATAAGCTATGGGCAAAATAAAGTGTACAAAGTTTTGGAAGCTTGAATCTGTAGGCAAAATAGGAATCCCTTTTTTACAGAGCTCAGAGGTCTTTTTGATTGATTATTCCACACAGGATTATTCTGTGTTATAAAAGTTGACCAATCGTATTATGCTATGGGTAATATATAAAGTTTACAAGGTACCTCAGCTATAAATTCAAGATTCCTTATAGCAGCTATGATGAACGATGCAGTCGCTTCCACCTCTTACCACTCTCAACCAGACGTATTATCGCCAACATTCGGTTTCTTATGAAATTAGCGCAATCTAAAATACACTGTCCTGAACTTTTATCCAATCTTAAATTAAATGTTCCGTCGCGTCACTCTCGTATCAGAAATATTCTACACATCTCATATGCTCACACTTCATATCGACAGAATTAGTTTCTACTCAGATCAACGAAGGTGTTTAATCAGCTCATAAAATCAGGTCCTAATATTGATCTCTTCACTAGCAGCCTAGTATCTATTAATACCGCTTTTCTGAAAAATCAACAGTGACGTTTGCGGCTATGTGTTATGTGTAGTCGTAACTACGGTTGCAAAATTACGTAATTTTACCGAAAACGCTGGTAAAATACGCGTATTTTACGGTAATTTTTATATATTACGGTAAAATTACCGGCTACGTATGTATGCTGAAAAGTATAGCGGGGGGTGAGACGAGCGTGTTGTTGCAAGTTGCAACTTGCAACATACTTACGTACTGCGTGGCGCCGGGCGGCGCGTGCGCCTCGCACAATGCGACGTTGCCGCTTAGTGCAGTTTGTTCAGCGTTCAGTTGAATTGTTTTGACTGACTGCACTATACATGCATTTAGTAAATTATGCCACGAATACAGATCTATGATAAGACGACGATGAATGAAGTACTTACTCACGTAGACGAGTTTGTATTTTGGTAATATTTAAAATATTACGTACATTATACATGCGTACATTATAATAATTTTATTATGGTACATAATATTTGAAAATATTTAAGTAATTTAAATAAGGTAGTTAGCTATAGTGGACTATGGATCCATACTTAATTATAAATTTTATAAAAAAGTGAATTTTTATTTTTATTTTATCCACTTACTCAAATAGATTCTGCATTCATTCGAGTGTAGGCACAAAACTGTGTCACTTCTGCGGTACTGATCTATAGCAATTACCGCACCGCCTCCCACCCCGCTCATGCCTCGAGTGCGACATGTTTTTTGTTTGCAATAGCTGCTCTAGTACGTAGTACTTACTACCTCAGTGGCCGCGCGGTCACAAATCACAGTAGTTTTGTTAGTTATTACTAACTAAAAAGGTAAAATACGATTTAACTCTTGTTAAATCAAATTTTACCCAATTTTACCGTAATTTACGTAATTTATTTATATTTTACGTAAAATATGGTAAAATACCGAAGTTTACGAAAGTAATATTACCGCTTTACATCCCTAGTCGTAACTGGACGTTGCTGTTGTTTTTTTTGACGTGATAACGTCTTATAATTCGATATGGGGTGCGCGCACGAAAAACATGACAGTTCATGCGGCGTTACCTCGCTCTGAGGGCAACCGTAAGGGCCACCTGGGTCGCGCTCTTTGTTTCGATTATATTACGTATTTCGATGACTTAGAGAATACTTTTGTATGAAGAAGTTTGGTTAGTTATGACCTTTGATACATTGACCACACTCTGAATGAAAAATAAATAAACAATCTGTGAGCTATTAGTATTATTTCGGCTATTCAAAATTGTGTTCTATTTCCTATTTCCTCACCTATTTTCCTATCCTATTTCACGAATGTATGTAGCGTTTTGTATTGCGAATAGTTTATTTTACTCATTATAAATATTTTTAGACAATCATTTGAAAGAAATACATCGAAATAACTTTAGGTTACACTCGAAAAAGTTTGTTTCTATTTATAGAGATTTGGAAGCGAGGGTTAAGGGGTTAAGGATAGTTGAACGTGACAACATACTGTTACGTGCTAGGGTTCGAGGATTCGGAGAGAAAGACCTGGTGACTCTCTTGAAGACTTTATTCACAAACACTAGCTCACACAAATCACTAAGTCCAAACACTAAGCACTAGATCCAAATCACTGAGCACTATCACTGTCCTAGGTCGTAGCCGAGTCGTTAGTTCACTATCACAATCACTATTGATCACTTGTTCTCACTATTGAAGTCGCCTTGATGATCGCTCGGATCGAACTGAACTGACTGCCGGCTTGTTTACCTTTTATATGGCCCGCGTCGAATTCTGGAGCGTTCTATTTTGGATTGTTTACGTAAACACGTAATTCACATAAGCAAGGGTTGCACTTTTCTAGAAAGTACGCGCAACTGTCGCGCGCAGGTCCGTATCCGTAACACTACTCCCCTCTTAGAGATGCTCGTCCCGAGCATCGTTGTTACTGCCATGATAACGCGCCAAACGGTCTATGTGTACCACTTTGAATGTGCCTCTTGGTGGCTTTTGAATCCTGTAAGTCACATCATTCAATCGGGTAACCACTTTATATGGGCCGTCCCACTTGGTCTGCAACTTTGGAGATTTCCCTTTTCGGCGAGTTGGGTTATGCAGCCATACCAGTGACCCTTCTTCGAAGCCGCTCGTGTTCGCTTTCCGGTCGTATCTGGTCTTCATGTTCTCACTTGACTGTAACCCATTTTCCTGAACCATGGCGTGTATGTAGTGCATCTTTTCCCTTAAATCGCAGACATAGTCTTGTACGGTCTTTGGTTCCCCCGGTGACGCTCCTGTCAAGAGGTCTATTGGTATTCGTAGTTCTCTACCGTAATTGACAAATGCCGGGGTAGCTTTTATGCTCTCATGTTCGGCGGTACGGTACGAGAGAAGGAAGAGTGGTATATACTTGTCCCAATCCTTTTGTCTGTCATCTACCAATTTCGCCAAATGCCTCTCTAGAGTCTGGTTAAATCTCTCAACCATTTCATCAGACTGTGGATGGTACGCGGTGGTCCTCGTCTTATGCATTCCCAAAATTCTGCACACTTCCTGGAAGACCTGCGATTCGAAGTTCCTGCCCTGATCGGAATGGATTTCGAGAGGCACACCAAAGCGAGATATCACTTCTTCGACTAGCTTAGAAGCAACTGTTGTAGCTTCCTGGTTTGGTATGGCGAACACTTCGGGCCATTTGGTGAAGTAGTCCATGACGACCATAAAGTACTTGTTTCCCGATTCCGTCACGGGAAATGGCCCAGCTACATCAACTGCAATTCGTTCCCACGGTGCGCCAACGTTATACAACCGCAGGTTCCCACGGCTCCTGGTCTGTGGTCCCTTCACTGCAGCGCAAGTAGTGCATTTGCGGCACCAATCCTGTACATCATCTCGACAATGCAACCAGTAGAATCGTTCTCGCACTTTTGTTAACGTCCTCTTAACACCTAGATGACCTCCTGATACGCCATCGTGTATTTCACGGAGAACATCCGGTACTCTCGTTCTTGGGACAACTATCTGAAGATGGAACTCTCTGCCGTTAGTCTTCTCCCATTTTCGGTAAAGTATTCCATTTTGAAGTATCAGACTGTCCCATTGCGCCCAGTACGCCTTAGTGACAGCGCCAGTGGGTGCAACCTCACTCCAGATTGGTTTTTCGTCACCTCGTTTCTTCCATGTGATGATGTGCCGTAGGTCGTCATCTGTTTCTTGAGCCTCCCTCATAGCATCATTCTCCCATGGACCCAAAGGACTTGTTTTCGTTAACTTTAATGTCACTTCATTAGATTCCTGCTTAACACAATGTTTGCAGTCCTCTGAACACGGTCTTCGTGAAAGGGCGTCGGCATTCCCATGCGCCTTTCCGCTGCGGTGTTCCGTCTTGAAGTCGTACTCCTGGAGCTGTTCAATCCATCGAGCTACTTGACCTTCAGGGTTCTTGAATTGCAGTAGCCACTTCAACGCTGCGTGATCAGTTCGCAGTAAAAACTGTCTGCCAATGAGATATTTGCTGAAATGTTGTAGCGTCTTTACAACAGCCAAGAGTTCTCTTCTTGTCACACAGTAGTTTCTCTCTGGCTTAGATAAAGATTTGCTGAAATATGCAATTACAACTTCTCTTTCGCGCTGCTTTTGAGATAACACCCCTCCAATGGCCGTGTTGCTTGCGTCAGTGTCGACTATAAACTGACCTTCAGGTTGTGGATACCCCAGGACTGGTGTTTCACACAGATGTTTCTTCAGTTTCTGAAAAGAATCTTCAGAAGTCTCGTCCCACATAAACTGTCGCTTATCTTCCGTCAGCCGATGTAATGGCTTGGCTATCTCTGAGAATCCCTTGACAAAACGCCTGTAGTAGGAGCATAGGCCGAGAAATGCCCGCACTTCGGTTTTGTTCTTAGGGGTTGGCCAATTTTGAACTGCTTCCAGTTTCTCCGGGTCCGTCTGGATTCCATCACTGGAGATGACATGGCCGAGATAATTGACCTTACTCCTGAATAAACGACACTTTTTCGGATTCAACTTTAACTTGGCCCCCTCTATTTTAGCGAAAACTCGTTCTAGGTTTCGCAAATGGTCCTCGAAGTGGCGGCCAACAATGATGACGTCGTCCAAGTAGACTAAGCAAGCCTCTCCAACTAAGCCTGCCAGAACACACTCCATGAGTCGCTCAAATGTGGCAGGTGCGTTGCACAATCCAAAGGGCATGACGTTAAACTGCCATAAACCTTTACCTGTGGAGAAAGCTGTCTTCTCCTTGTCTTTTGGATGAATTTCCACCTGCCAGTATCCAGATTTCAGGTCCAGGGTCGGGAACCATTTCATGCCACTCAAGGTATCCAGAGTATCGTCGATTCGAGGTAATGGATAGCTGTCCTTCTTAGTGACATCATTGAGACGTCTGTAGTCCACACAAAATCTTGTGCTGCCATCTTTCTTCTTCACCAACACAACAGGTGATGATGTACAATTTAAAAATTTTTAATAATTAGTCAAATATGTAATAATCACTCAAATAATGAAACATTTTATTCTTCATCACCTTGATCTTCAAAAATGCTGTCCTCTCGTGCCAAATGGACGAGGATTAAGTCGTTAATAATACTAATGACACTAAAAATTTATTATTATTATTACTTGAGTGATTATTATTTGGCTAATTATTTAAAAAATTAAATTGTAAATGTTTTTTTTTATTTAACTGATTAATTAAAAAAAATAGTATTTGATGAAACTTTGCTCTTAAAACTTTTAAGGCACGAATAAAAATTAGAAATTCGTAAATCTCTGGTATGAGACGCGATTCACAAAAAATAAAAATATTGTAGTGTAAATACTAAACCAAAGTATTTTTCAGTATGGACAGAAGGTGCGGAAATCATATAGAAAAGGAGAAAAAAATAAAGTCTAAATATTTTAAAACATAAAATTTAGTTTGTTATTATTTTTAGCAATATTCCGCGAAAAAAACTTCCACCTTTAAGTAAATGAGTGAGTGCACGCATAGGCATGCGTACAGCACCTCCCTCCTCCCACACTGCCTATGCGTACACTCGCATGCAAGAACTTGCAAACACCACCACCACACAAGCAATAATGTTGGCAAATCCGTGCAAGGCCCCTCACCACCATGCAGGTTGAAAACCTCGACGCGCGTTTCGCTCCAACACCGGAGCATCCTCAGGATGTGGACTCTACGAACAACGTCCGTCAAGACGGCCGGGACCTTGCACGGATTTGCCAACATTATTGCTTGTGTGGTGGTGGTGTTTGCAAGTTCTTGCATGCGAGTGTACGCATAGGCAGTGTGGGAGGAGGGAGGTGCTGTACGCATGCCTATGCGTGCACTCACTCATTTACTTAAAGGTGGAAGTTTTTTTTTTTTTTTTCGCGGAATATTGCTAAAAATAATAACAAACTAAATTTTAAGCTATGGATTTCCGCAAAGTAACGCCTGATTCTATTAACTATTTTAAAACATTAAAATCTCAGGAATTACTTGAATTGTAGGAATGAAATAAAGTACAAAGTTTGTGTCTCTTAATGATTAATCTAATCAGCTGGGTAGCAAGCTTACAAACCCTCGTAATTAATTTAAATAAAATAATTTCGTTTTTAGGGAGTTAAAAAATGAGCAATTTTAAAATTAATTTTCTCAAAAACCAAGGAAAATGCGCACACGGGAGTTCTACTCTTGCATTTGAAATATAAGACGCCATCGACTATTGCATTAACTTAGTCATGTAAGTGTGCTGGCAACCCTGGTACGTTGAACATACAGTTTCGCATTGAGTTTAATTTAAAAATAGTAAAAGAGAAAATATTGAAAGTTATCTGTTCGCAAAGTATAGTGTGCTGAACGCAGCATCTGTGGTATTAATTACAAGTGTAATTGTTCACACGAAGTATCAAAATCGAATAGAAACAAGTGATAATTATTAATTATTATCTACCTTCACTATATGTATAACGTGATGTATAACCATACAAACGTCAAGAAGCATCGCGGATTACCCTCAACCCAATCTTTTTAAAATTGTCAAAATCAACTGACAGCTGTCCAATTTGAATTTGACATAGTCACAGGGTTGCAAGGTAATAAATTCCGAGCTGAAATTGGCAGAGTAATGCAAAGGGGAGTGAACAATTATTGCAAGAACATCTTAGCATCCAACCGGAAAATAGCTTTCCAGGCACGCTGACTCCAAACACCTGGAAAGGGGTCAACACCTGGAAAAGGCAAGAACTCACCTGGAAGCTTCGGGACGACGCAGAAAGCAGCGGTTTTCGGGATCCGGCATTGGACAAGGTTGAAGACGCCACACCTGCAAATCCGGAACTCCTGGACCGCCCACAGCCCCTGGAAAATAAGAAAAACTAGAACTTACCTGGAAGAGGCCGCCGCATCGGGAACTGGATAGCTGCATCACCTGAAAAGAACTTAAGACTAAGGTACTGAACATCGTTATAAATAAAAGTGACCAGTAGCACCTGTTGGAGCTACTGACTAGTTGTATTTTAGTTTTTAAGGACCAACTACACCATTTTTGGGTAGTTGCTAGCTTAAATATTGTTGTAAAGTGCGCTTAGGAAAACCCTTAACGCAACATATTATTATATTTAGCTAGAATAAAAGTTACCAGTAGCTCCTATTGGAGCCACTGACTAGTTGTATTTTAGTTTATAAGGACCAACTACACCATTTTTGGGTAGTTGCTAGGTTAAGTATTGTTGTAAAGTGCGCTTAGGGGAACCCTTAACACAACATAATATTTTATTAGCTAGAATAGGTCAGTTATCCCCCTATTGGGGAAACTGTTAGAGTAGGTAATTTTGACATTTTATTTTATTGACATTTTACACCTTGACAATTATTTATTAATAATTCATTTTAATTTAATTTTAATTTACAATTATATAATTTGAATCTTATTTATTTAAAGTTTAATTGAGATTGACAAATCCCCCCCCCCCCCCCCCCTATTAAAATGATGCCACGCACTCCCCAATTACGGCGAGCCAGTGATACGTTTACGATATCGCCAGCTAGGAAAAACGAAGCGGACGAGGGCAGAGTCCAGTCACAGCCTACAGAAACCTCCATAGTGCGGAAAAGCGTAGATCAATATGAAGCACTAAAAATAACTAAGAGTGTATCACCCCCCGCCAAAAAAGATAAACCCAAGCCCAACCCAGAGCTGCCAACAACGAAACCTAAAGTTAATAAACATGCTAGTATGTTACTAATACCCTGTAGCCCCAACCACCCCAACAAACCTAAAACAAACGAAGGTAAGGCCTGTCTGATGCAAGCGAAAAGCAGTATAAATTGCTCAAAAACTTTTAAAAAGGAGCTCAAAGAAAAAGCTTTTTCCGCTTTGGAGAGGCTTTACCATATCGTAAAAGAATTAGAGGATGAGCTCATCAGTGTCAGAAAGCGGAGCAACGGAGGGCCGGGGAAGGACCCTATACATCCCCCCCGATCAGCCGGCGCAGACGATAGTACACTGGCGAGAAACCTTGAAGAAGAAAATAGATTAGTTAGTGAAAATATGACACAGGGAATGAAGGAAATGATGACAAAAATGGAGGAAATTAAGACAAGTTTAAAGGAAAATGAGGAAAAAATGGGAAAATTGAGCTCGTTACTGGAGAGAAACATGACTGTCGCCAAACCGGCGAGTCATGCGAGCGTTGCCTCGAGAGGATTCGTAGGGAAACCTCCTGAGGCAAGGGCATTGCACTCAGTCATGGTGTCCTCCAAGGACGGGCAAGAGACTGGAGAAGAGGTGCTGGAAAAAATTAGAAAAGCTGTAGATGCAAAGGACGGCTGGGTAAAGGTGGAAAGGGTCAGGAAAGTAAAAAATAGGAGAGTTGTAATAGGATGTATTAATGAAGAAGAAAAAAGCAAGGTGAGAGACAGACTCAGGAAGAGTGAGGACTTAATAGTGGAAGATGTGAAGAATAAAAACCCCCTCCTGGCCTTCAGGGATGTGATGAAGTGTGACATACCCGACTTCGTCACCGCGTTCTCTAACCAGAACGTGGACATCCTTGAAGGCCTGGAAGGGGAAGAGAAAAAGGTAGAGGTAGTACACATGATGCGTGCAAGGAACCCCCTACAGAACCACTTAGTGGTTAGGACGAGCCCACAAGTATGGAAGAGGTGTGTGGATGAAGGATACGCCCGAATAGGGCTATTGAGAGTGAAAGTTGAGGACCATAGTCCATTAGTGCAGTGCTCCCATTGCCTTGGGTACGGGCATACCAGGAGGTACTGCAAGGAAGGAGAGGTACGATGCAGCCACTGCGCCGGTCCTCATTTGAGGACTGAATGCGAAAAGTGGCTGCGGGGAGAAAAGCCCAAGTGCATTAATTGCATGAGGGCTAAGAAAGACAATGAGGAGCACAGCGCTTTTGATAGAGGATGTACGGAAAGGAAGAGGTGGGACGTCTTAGCCAGATCGGCGGTATCGTACTGCTAAGGTTGTCCCCGATGAGTACTTCCAGTACCGAATATTGCAGGCGAACCTTCAGCGGAGCCAAATCGCCACAAGGGAGTTATTACTTGAGGCCACCAAGCGTAAGGCTAGCGTAGCGCTGCTGCAAGAGCCCTACATAGGTGGGGCCCGGAGTATGAGGACATACAACGGAATGAGGGTTTACCAGAGCGATGGGGAAGGGGGCGGTGTTGTCAAGGCGTGTGTTGTAGTATTCGACGACACATTGGATGTCGAACTGCACACACGCCTCAGCAACAACAACATTGTTGTGGCCACCCTCCGAACCAAAGCCTGGAAGATGGTTGTAGTGTCCTTCTACTTCGAGCCCGACAAGCCCGTGGGGCCCTACCTGGACCATCTTATGCGGATAGGAAGAGAGTTGGGATCTGATAAGATGGTCTTGGGAGGCGACGCCAACGCGAAGAGCCCGTGGTGGGGTGGCGATAAGGAAGACCCGCGAGGAAGGGAAGTGTCTGCTGTACTGGAAGCAATGAGCTTACACATACTCAACACCGGAGACACCCCAACTTTCGATACCGTCAGAGGGGGTAAAAGGTACACCAGCTATGTGGATGTGACAGCGTGCTCCGACGATCTGCTGGACCGAGTGGGCGACTGGAGGGTTGAGGAGAGTCTGACGAGCTCGGACCACAACGGCATATCATTCGGCATCAGACAACAGAAATCCACAGGCATAAACATAATACGTACCACACGCATCTTTAACACTCATAAGGCAAGCTGGACTCAGTTTCATGAGAAACTGACCCACCTGATGTCAGACAGACAATTGACTGTACAAGCGATTGACTCAATACACATCACACAACAAATAGATGAAGCAATAGACATTTACACACAAGCCATAACACAGACATGCAGAGACACTATGCCGACCAAAAAACACACACAGAAATTCACCTTGTCGTGGTGGAATGATGAGCTCGCGCAGATGAAGAAGGAGGTCGCCACGAGGAAACGCAGGATCCGAAACGCAGCGCCTGATCGTAGAAACCGCGTAGTTGGACTTTACCTGGAAGCGAAAGAGAAGTATGAAAAGGCAGTGAAAGAGGCTCAAGTAGCGAGCTGGAAGGAGTTTTGCCGAAAACAGGATAGGGAGGGGGTCTGGGAGGGCATCTACAGAGTGCTGAACGGAGTGAGAGGGAGGGAGGAAGATCTGCCCCTAACAAGGGGCAGTAAGACCCTCGACGCCCGAAGCTCCGCAGAACGGTTGGCGGAGACCTTCTACCCCGCGGACCTGGAAAGTGATGAAAGTGAGGAACATCGACGGACGCGCCGGCATGCGGAGTTCTTGGATTCCGAACCGCCGACGGGCCCGGACGACCCTCCTTTCATTATGGAGGAGTTGAAGAGAGCCGTAAGGTCCTTCAACCCCAAAAAGGCCCCCGGGGCGGACGGTCTCACGTCCGACATCTGCCAGCACGCTGTAGATTCAAACCCGGAATGGTTTCTTGCCCTGCTGAATAAGTGCCTCACTGTCGGCTACTTTCCCGGAAAGTGGAAGCAGGCGACAGTGGTGGTGCTTAGAAAGCCAGGCAAGGAATCATACCGGGTACCAAAAGCCTATCGACCGATCGGCCTTCTTCCTGTTCTCGGCAAAATCTTCGAGAAGATGCTGGTCGCCCGACTTAGGTTCTACCTGTTGCCCAAAATAAGCCCCAACCAGTATGGCTTCATGCCCCAAAGGAGCACCGAAGATGCCCTCTATAGGTTAGTGAACCACATCAGAAAGCTGAGGGAGGAGAAGAAAATTTCTGTTGTGGTATCGCTGGACATAGAGGGGGCCTTTGATAGTGCTTGGTGGCCGGCCATAAAGGTTCGGTTGGCTGAAGTTGGGTGTCCGGGGAACCTGAGGCGGGTGTTCAGTAGCTACATGAGCGGAAGGAGTGTGAATGTCAGATATGCTGGTGTGGAAGTCAACAGGGGGACCGACAAGGGATGCGTACAGGGGTCCATCGGTGGACCTGTCCTGTGGAACCTCTTGTTGGACCCCCTGTTAAGAATGTTAGAGGAGATGGATGTTTTCGAACAGGCTTTCGCGGATGACATAGTGTTAGTCTTTGACGGAGAAACAGCGCTAGAAATTGAGCTCAAAGCAAATAAAGTGCTAGATAGAATCAAGAAATGGGGGGAGCTAAACAAGCTGAAGTTCGCCCCCCATAAAACATGTGCCCTACTATCAACGCGTAAATTAAAACACGATACACCGCGGCTCGCTATGGGGGGCGTCGACCTCAAATATCACGACAGTATCAAAGTACTAGGCTTAGTTATAGATAAAGGCCTTACATTCAATGACCATGTGAGCAGTGTCTGTAAAAAGGCAATAGTAAGATATAAGCAGCTCGCAAAAGCTGCAAGAGTAGGTTGGGGGCTTAGCCCCCAAGTAGTTAAAATTATATACACAGCGGTCATAGAACCGACTATTTTATATGCATCAGCAGCGTGGGCACCCACCGTGGAAAAGATGGGGGTCCAAAAAAGGCTCAACTCCGTCCAACGAAGTTTTGCCCTGAAGATCTGCAAAGCATATCGGACCGTCTCCCTGAACTCTGCACTGCTGTTGGCTGGGATACTCCCTCTTGATCTCAGAATACTCGAAGCATCGAGACTTTATGAGATCAAGAAGGGAGTGTCGTACCCAGCATTGAGGGACAGGGAGGTGGAACGAATGGCTTCCGCGATTGAGGACCCACATCCGGCAGAGCAGGTAGAGCTGAGGTTCGGGATGGTAGATGAGGACTCGTATGCCGATGTGGTTAACAGCCACATCCATAGGATCTATACGGACGGCAGCAAGATTGAGGGTCAAGTCGGAGCCGCACTTTCCGTATGGAAGGGGGAGGCCGAGACGAAGGCCGTCAAGCTTGCTTTGTCGCCGTATTGCACCGTCTACCAGGCCGAACTTCTAGCGCTCCAAAGAGCAGTAAGTATAGCCTGCAAGAGTGGAATGGCAAAGGTCGGTATCCTTAGCGATTCCAGATCGGCTCTCCAGGCCATCACCCTTAGTTCTCCTCATCCCCTGGCAGTGCAAACAAGGGCGGCCCTCCGAAAAGCTGCATTGCAGAGGCGGGAGGTCTCCTTGTTTTGGATTAAGGCGCACGCAGGACTGAGGGGGAATGAGAGGGTTGACGAACTAGCCAAAGAGGCCGCGCTGAAATTGAGAAGGAAACCCGACTACGATCTGTGTCCTGTTTCATTCGTCAAGCGTATTTTAAGAGAGGATACGATTGAGGAATGGGACAGGAGATATGAGGTAGGAGGGACGGCCGGAGTCACGAAGCTCTTTTTCCCAAGCGCTGCTGCTGCATATAAAATAGTCAAAAAGATAGACATTACACCTTACACCACGCAGATACTGACCGGCCACGGCGAATTCGCCTTCTACTTGAACAGATTCAAGCTGAAGGAGGATCCGTCGTGTCTGTGTCAGCCCGGAGTCGAGGAGACGGTTCCTCACCTGCTACTCGAGTGTCCAATTTTTGCTAGCAATAGATATGATATTGAGCAAAAGTTGGGCACATCGATGACGGGTGAGAATCTGCCATCCATCCTGGGAGGGAAAAAGCGGGACATCTTCCTAGCTTTTTGCAGGAAGATCGTGGGTGTAGTTTATAAGAGAAATAGCAATATTATAATATGTGATACTAATTAGGTTCTATTGATAGGTTAACAGCTGTGATATTAGGATAGTTTTTGTATTGTGCCGCTATTTTATTGATTTATTTTTACTATTGACACTGTATTTAATTTTAGAAATTTTATTTGTAATATTAATTTGAATATTGTTTTGTGAATTAACGAGCCCTGATAATGTTAGGGGGAGGATATTATAAAAAAAAAAAAAAAAAAAAAAAAAAAACTTAGTCATGTCCGATTTTGGGCGTTTCTAAAACACTGTGCATCGGTACGTCACAGTAGGTAGGAAAAAAGCAAGAAAAAAGTGACACGCTCGTTTTTATACAATGGAATAGAGCGACATGCGATGATGCGGTATCTATTCTACTCTTAGAAGAGTATTGGTTAAAATAATAAATAGCCGAGCGTTATTATAAAAAAAACCCTGACGTCAAAGGTGACTTGAGTCTTGACAATGACTGATGACATAATGACAATTGACATTGTTTACAAATTATAATACATTTCGTCTTTCGAATTATTTGCATCAATCAAAGAGAAATAAACTACGTAATTTGCATTAGTTTTGCGGTTTGTTCATAATACAAGAAAGAAGCAAGAAATACGAGTAAATTCGCAAGATGTTAGCCAGAAGAGTGCTTCAAGGAAAAGTATAAATTTATAGCATCATTTTTAAAATTAAAATTTTTACGGTTGCATAATAAAAAATAATTTGTTGTTCTAGAAATGGGTTACTCAGCCAAATGTTTCTTCCGTGAGATACTTTTGGGAGTACGTCAATATGATGTTCAATAAACCTGACCCCGAAAGAATCAGATTGGTTGGACCTGATAGAGCTTGCGCCGAGTGGGTGCTTCGCAACGGCGGCAAGGTGGTATGGGCCGACGGAAAAACCCTCTCGGATTATAATGCATTACCCTCCGATTCAAACGCAGTGCCAAAAATAGCAGAAATAGATGGTACCGACTCAGGCATATCGCATTATGGATTTGCCCACTTAAGTATGCACTTTATTCCAAAGTAGTTGACGCCTGCAACTACGTTGCGCCAAAAGTCGTTTATCGCGCGGGAACCGTACATTTTACGGGATAAAATATATCCTATGTCCTTTCCTTCGACTCGAAAGTATCTCCATAAGTACCACATTTCAGCAAATTGCTCCAGCGGTTTGGGCGTGAAGAGGTAACAGACAGACACACTTCCATATTTGTAATACATACATATGAAGAAGTTTCTTTAAATTTAATTGACCCGTTCAAAAACATGACATTTCTTTTAGGTGGATGCACAAAATTACGAAAAATTATTCTACATAAGAATAAATACATAGATGATAGAGCTATGAAAGGACTGTCTCATGGAAAAGACTCTCTTTCTCAAGTTCAGGTCTCAGAATGCCAAAATGTCACAGACTTAGGTGTTAAGGAAATCAAAGAACTCAAAAATCTTGAAACATTGGTTATATTTGGTCTATCTGGAGTAAACAATTTTGAAGAATGCAAGAAGTACTTGCAAAATCTTCTTCCCAAATGCAAAATACTAGGTAAATATTTTTAGCAAAAATACATTAATATAACACTGTATACACTATGAATAAAATAAATGTAACAATAAAGTATTTTAAATATTTTACACTTTAAAATAGAAATTATTATTGAATTAGTAAGTACATACAAGTTATAAAATCTCCATTTATCTCAATTTACAATAATTTAGAAAGGATGAGGTAGATTTGAAACTTTTACATCAAGACCTAAAATAATCTAGTTTAAATTTTTAACTATTCACATTTCACATGCTACTATAATACTACTTCATTGAGTAAAATATATTTTGTTATCTAAATGCATAATATAATACAATTAACGCTACAACTCCCATAAGGCCCAAGTGGGCCGCGAGAACAATAGATTTCCAAGAATCCGCAATCAAAGGATTAATATGAACAATTTTGTTTTTTGTTTCAGATGCTGCTTAAGAAAAATAATATCTTAAAAATGCCATAAACTATATTAACAATGCATTATGCTTTATCCAATGTCTATTTTGCTGGTTTTTTCTTTGCAATCATTTGGCTTTCCCAACAGCTTCACTGACACTTTTGTACCCATCCCGTGTGAGTAACTCTGCTAACTCTGCTTTTATTTTCTCTACAACAGGAGGCCCATGGTAAATCAAAGCTGTGTATATTTGCACAGCACTCGCTCCTGCTAAAATTTTCTCGTAGGCATCCTGACCTGTGAATATGCCACCCACACCAATAATAGGAATTTTACCTGAAACGAGTGAAATATTTTACTATTTAATTGATGTTACATAATATTATATTAACGTTGTATTCTATGTTGTAAAATAATATACCTTTTGTAAGGTTGTAAACTGTTTTAATCATTTCAGTAGATTTTTGTGTCAACGGCTTTCCGCTAAGACCACCCGTTTCAACAGAAAACACCTGGTTTTGTAAGGAAGGCCTATCTATTGTTGTATTAGAAATAATTAATCCATCTACTTTTGTCCCTTTGCTTGTGATGACTGAAACAATGTCTTTAATCTCCTCAATGGTTAGGTCAGGAGCAAGTTTTAATAGAAGCGGTGGATTCCTATTTCTTTCTTTGCTCAATGCAGATAATGTCTCATTGACAGGTTTTAAAAGCTGCTTTAATTCATCTTTGCTCTGCAATGACCTCAATCCTGGAGTGTTTGGGCTGTAAAGTTTCAATTAATGAAAAGTACATAATATAATAGAGGGCTATCATTAAATTACTTTCATACATTTTAAAACTTTTACCTGCTGATGTTTATGACAAAATAATCAGCTACATCAATAAATTGTTTTATTCCTTGAGTATAATCAGCAACAGCATCATTAGAGGTTTTGTTTTTGCCGAGATTAATTCCTAGTAGACCATTTTGAAGCAGTGCTTTATCTAAACTCTCCATTTTTCGGTGTACCTCTTGGTGACCATCACTATTAAAACCATATCTGTTTATAACTGCATTGTCTTCCGGCAGTCTAAATACTCTTGGTTTTGGATTTCCAGACTGGGGTTCTGGCGTAATAGATCCGACTTCAATTATAGAAAAGCCCATGTTTCTTAAACCCAAAACAGCATCACCCTGTTTATCAAATCCAGCTGCTATACCCAGCGGATTATCAAGTTCATGATTCAGAAGTTTCGTTCTCTGTAATTATTGTTTTTGGTATACATATTATATCAAAATATACATAACTAGCGACCCGCCCCGGCGTCGCATGGGTATAAAATATATAGCCACTGAAAAAATGATTATTTATAGCCTATGATCCTTCACGTGGTCTACCTACTTCTTATCTGTGCCAAATAACATTAAAATTGCTCCGGTACCTAGTTCGCGAGATAAGCCCTTTTAAATAATTTCCCCGGTTTTTTCCACATGCTCCTATTAGTCTTATAGTAGGGGAGGTAGTGCTAGCGTTTGCTAAGTCATTTCATACCGACCAAATTTTTGTCCAGCGGTAGCTTAATATTTATCAATCAATATAATTAGCGTCAGTCGCGCACCCGTGGTGGAATGTTAAGTGAGAGTATTTCAAAGTTGTAAAAAAAATAGTTGCGAAAAGTGATTTTATACCGAATGAAACTTTGGTGGATGATTATTGAGGTCATGTTTAACTAAAAAATCACTGTCAGCCGTATTGCAAACGGGGGATTCAACATCAGTCGCGTTACTGAACATGTAAAAAATTTTTGAATATAAAGCCATTTTATACCGCACAAAATTTATACAGGTGAATATTTCTACTTTGTAAATAATAAAGAAAACTGTCAGTCGCTAATACGATAGTGGAAAAATCATCAGCCAGCGATATAAGTTATGACCAATATAGCCCTACTTTGCGCTCAATGTATCCCTAGGGCGTCGCGTAGACGACATTTACACCTGCAAACATTCAGCTGATGGCGATTTTCGTTTGAATTAACCATAAAATTATCTCACATAGCAATTTTAAGTAATTAATTCGATAGTCAATATTTGTGAAGAAGAATTATATACATTTTACTTTAAAAGCGCCATCTGTTGTTATATACTAAAATAACACCTACCGAACCAAAACATGTATAATCTAGATAGGAACCTTTATTGGGTGTGAATTGGGATCTTTTTAATGTCAATTCAATACAATTCCCAACAACAACTTTGAGATGCTCTCAGTTTTTATTCCACCCATTATGAAGTGGCTGACGATCAAAGCTGTTATGTATTAGTGGAATACTATTATTGTAACGATTTTTGCTTTTATTATTGTAACGATGAAATGACTTTTTAAACTGAGTGCGACCTCCCGTCTATTAGCGTGATAAAATATAGCCAATATATAAAATATAGCCTTCCTCAATAAATGGGCTATCTAACACTGAAATAATTTTTCAAATCGGACCGGTAGTTCCTGAGATTAGCGCGTTCAAGTTAGCCCTTTCAAATAATTATCCCCGTTTTTTCCACATTTTCCTCTATTTCTTCGCTCCTATTAGTCTTAGTGTAATAAAATATAGCCTATAGCCTTCCTCAATAAATGGGCTATCTAACACTGAAAGAATAATCAAAATCCGTTGCGTAGTTTTAAAGATTAGAGGGAACAAAGGGACATGAGAGAAAAAAAAGTGACTTTGTTTTATAATAAGTATAGATATATGAAACAACATGCACTTGAACATTTTAATATCACCAGAGTTTACTTTTATAAAATGTTACAGCTAAGATTATAATAAATATAATAAATACTTACCAAAACTTTCGGATCGTCATAATTCGAGGCAGGAAATATGCCATTTTTTATAGCAAAAATACCAATATTATGTGCCCATTCTGGGTTCAATAATTGACTTAATGGTTGCAGGATGTTTGCATAATAACCTTTAAAATCTTTCTTGTAGTAGATGTATTGATATGATAGAGAACCACCCAAAGCAAGATAACACAAAGATTTGATTTTTTTCTGAAAATAAGAAACGACAATAATTTATACATTCGTTATCGCTTTCTAATCTACCTTCAGCTGTGATCTCTTCAAGATTGTGAAAACGAATATTTAATGGCAATGTTTTCTAAAATGTTCTGGATTAAACGAGTTATTATTTCTGATATTTTCTATGTTATGTACTTTTACTCCGAAATACATAGATCCAGAAACCAACTAGTTTAGGAATTTTATGAGTACTTTGCAAAGCGACTTACGAGATTGTTCTGCTTTCGGCTTATTGCTGACATTATTAATTTGCTTAAAAATATTTAATTAATATTTATTGTTGGAAAATAATTAGTTTATCCTCTTTATTTATGCAGATAACAGCTGCCAGCAGGGACAAAATATTTCTAACCTTTCTTCGCAATTATCTTCTTCTTTTCCTTTTGACAACAAGCAAGTTGCCATTAGAAGAAAAATACCGTAAACTACCAGTCATTGGACAGCTAAAGATTTTTTACAGAAAAAACTCTAAAACTTTAAATACTTCGCATGATATAGAAATAGATATCATATTTGTGTTCATAAATTATCTAACTTAAGTTATGCAGACATTAAAAATGCGATGGTTTTTCAGTTTATATTGATCTTTTTGGTAAAAACTGAATGGTAGGTAAAACACAGTCATGGGACGGAATTACAGTAGTTGGGAACTTGGGACATCCAAAACCAGTAGTTGGACAAGCAAAGTTTGATTGAAATTTGGTTAAAATTGGTATTGTAAGTAGGAAACATTATAAGTAATTGTTGTTTTCACATATATTTTTATTATTTATTCTAAAATAAGGTATTTTAATTAAATATTTAACAAAAAAATGACTTCAAAGAATTAAAATTCTTACCAATATTGCATAATACTATTGTAACAAGCACAACTAATAATAATATAACTTTATAAGTATGAAAGTCTGTTCGTCTGTCTGTCTGTCTGTCTGTCAATTACTTCTTCACGCTCAAACCACTGAACGGATTTTACAAAAATTTGGTACGGAGACACTGAGTCCCGGGAAAGGAAAAAATATAGTACTTTTGGTCCCGGGAAAATGTACGGTATCCACCCGATAAACGGACTTTGACGCAATGGAGTTACGGCCGCCATCTATTAATATAATAGATGTGAAAGGATGTCCGTCTCTTTATCTGTACGTCTGTATATTACATTATTTAGGTAAAACGTAACTCAAATAGTTAGAGATTTCAGATTGTCCTCTTCGAGCCAGTCGGCATACTCGGACAATATTTCAATATGCAGCACAATGCATAGCAGCTCATTTGCCTGTCGCTGTGGCCGTAGTCCGTACTCTATTTTTAGGAGGAAGTTGGGCTTGTCTAATAGATCCCACAGGTTGCACATGTTCTTGAGTCTGGATTATACTGATGGGTAGCAAAAATTGTATGGCATTTGTTTAATTTAATTCATTATACACAAAGTTTTCTTGAAAATATAATATAAACTAAAGGCTTGCCATTTGCCTACTCCAGCGACAAATATAATATGAAAGTACTATACAATCCAGGGATTTCCTGATAAAACATAAACATAAAGGGTAGCTGATTTTGAAAATTCTTATTCCTCTAGAAAACCGAAAAAAAATTTAACGCGTTGTTTAAATATCAGCCCTTGTGCAACGCACCGTAGCATTTTACAAGGCCTCTAAATTGCGTTACGTTCCCTTATCCATTCCATACAATACAATAATTACTAACGGCAACAAGTAGGTTTTTTGAAGTATTCAGAAGTCACACTTCATTGAATTATTCAGAAGACACAAGTCAGCTGCAAATTAACTTTCGTATTAAATAATACTCTCATCTTTCGAATATTATAATATATCAAGTAGATAAGTATTATTTCATCTAATAACGTCCAATAACTGTTTTTCAGCCCTTTTACAATACAAGTAGTAGGACAGGCCAAAAAATCCTATAAATGAGATAAAAGGTTATTATGAATGTACAAAAAATACTTAATTGATTGTTATTTATACAACAACACGTTTATAATAAATTACACAATGTGTATCATAAAAAATAATATTAAAAACTTTAGCATGTTTCTTAATTTTCTCCTTTCATTTGCGAAACCAAGGCGCACGTGATGACCATGGCGACAAAAAGATGTTTTATTTTGGTTACACCGCAACCTGACAAAAAATACTCTATTTTTTTTGTAGCGTTAATGCCCCTCAATATTAATTCCATTATTATTTACATCGTATAAAAACCACAAACTTTTATTTTTACGATCAAAGTGTAAAGTGTCCCTCTACTGAAAAATTCTAATGACTCGTAATTTACCCTATTTATGGAGCACATTAATTAATAATCTGTGCTATAAATATAAAAGTAAAAAAAACCGGCTCCCTTAAGTTGGCGGGGGAAAGTCAATTTTTTGCAACTTTTTTTTGCTAATTCGATTGTTCGTCGTTTGTTCTTGATTGTTCGAACAAAAATAATGTTTGTTCGTTTTTGGTTTTTTTTTATTTTAATTTTGGAAAATTTGACCTAAACCTAGCACCGACAATAATGGACCTATTTATGCATACCGGACTCAACTCACACGATGACAGTTCTGAGAAAAAGCCGTTTTTATTAAAACTGTGTATTCTTTAAAACTGATTGTTATTTTAAGTAAAGTTAATTTGCAATAGTATATTTGGTAATTTATTCTAAGCGTACAAACATAAATATGTTAAAAATTACTACTATTTCCAACAAAAATGAAACAAAAACAGGAAGATTCCTTTTAGGAAAACTATATTAGTGTGGGATACATATAATCCAAAGCGAACCATCTTTTTAGATTTATTACACAAGTCAACAGGATTTTCGTGCATGATATCTATGCACCCGATTTGGATGTCTAACATCTAATTAGTAATAGAAACAACGATTTTAACTTATAAAATTTGTTTTTAAATAAACTGAGGCCTCATGAACTTTCAAATTTTGAAGATAACCGGCATTTTTTTCTTTCGGTTATGTAGTAATAGAATTAAATATATATTCATTATTTTTTAGTTTATATTGTTGCTTATATTCCCAAAAAAAAAAGATTGAAATGAAAAAAATATATAATTTAGATTTAAAACTTAATATTTTTTTGTATCTAGGTGAGCATATCCTAAATATATCTTGTTGTATGCTTCGGCAGTAAGTACCTACCTGATTTAATGTGGGGCTCCTACTTTTTTCTGGTTTTTACAAGGATGTTTAAAACTAGATGATACCTGCAACTCCGTTTCACCAAAACTCGTTTATCGTGCGGGAACCGTACATTTTTCCGGGATGAATTGTCCTTTCCCGGTACTCAAAGTATCTGCATACCAAATTTCAGCAAAATCGGTTCAGTGGTTTGGGCGTGAAGAGATATCAAACAGACAGACAGATAGACAGACAGACGGACAGACAGACAGACAGACACACTTTCGCATTAGTAGTGATGGTTTCAAGCAACGTTGCAAAAATCTTAATGTAAAAAATAATAATAATAATACAAAAAATAATAGTAATGGAGTATCTTACATTGCCATTTTACAAAATAATGAGCCATTATCGGACCTTTATTATCCATTAAATGCAAAGAATGTGTAATGTAAAATTTGTCCATTACATTACTGTAATAGACAAATTTTACATTACTCATTTAAAAGTATTGTAAGTATATAGTAGACGAATCGTCCTTGAAGTTTTGATGTCTCCAATTTAGTCCAGATTCAGGGAGGGGGTAGCCGAGGTATTGCCTTTGAGGTTGGAAGAAACCCCGTTCCTCTAGACCTATTGGGAGCGGAGTTATGGCCGCTTTTGTTCGACGTTTGACAGTTGCCGAGCTGTCAATGTCAAACTTTAAGTGCTTATAACTCGGCAACTGTTTGTCCTCGATAAGGGGTTCTTCGGCTTGTTCTTCCTGGATTTTTTCCCTCTATACGATCGTGTCGTAACGGTCGTGTGTGCGCAATACACACGACCACTCTGGTTTCAATGAAACCAGGCCAGTTACGCAGGAGTAATTTTATAGTGCCCAAGTGTGTGCGCAATACACAAGAGCACTTTGGTTTCAATAAAACCAGGCCAGTTAAGCAGGAGTAATTTTATAGTGCCCAAGTGTGTGCGCAATACACAAGAGCACTATTCTTTACTCTCGTAACCCAACGAAGCGGAAGACCGACATGACTGGTGAGAGATCAGGTGCACGACCGACTTTTTACACGGGCACACACTTGGGCACTATAAAACTTTTTACTACTTATTAATTTTGCTCTATAATGGTACGGAACCCTTCGTGCGCGAGTTCAACTCACACTTGACCGATTTCTTTTTAAATGTACCTAAGTAAACAAAATATTTTTTTTGGTTTTGTGTTTTTCTTTAGGCACGGTATGAAAATAATAATTTCTAAGTGTTAGCCACTGATATTGAATATAATTGCAAAAAACATGCAAATAACGATTCTTATTCTTGGTATTAGCACTTTTCTTACTGGGCCTAAAGAGAAAAAAAGAAAGCAATAAAATAACGTCTTAGCCACTGATTTTGAATATAAATATTACATAGGGTGAACATGACCAGTGATTGGACAGTAGTCAGTACTAGTCATTGGACACAGCACAAAAACACTATAATATTTATTAAGGTTTCTTTAATAGCTATATGTTTATCTTTAAAATCAGGCGTTTTATTACTTTAAAAATGCAGTTTTTAAAGCAAACTTTATAAATAATATTGCGTTTTTGTATTTTGTCCAATAACTGGTACTATCTAATCACTAGTCGTTTTACCCTATCAAAAAATGGGATATGTCTATTTTGTGTCGGGCCTGTGTCACAATGACCCGTGAGTCTTTGTAAAATATTAAGAACTAAGCCTTTTTTAATATGCAAACAAGTCGCATGATTCTAGTTGCCTAATTTAAAAAAAAATCGAGAGACCAATATGTAGTTTGGATCTATATAAAAAAAACAATACTCATTAATTTGTTAGTTGGTAACTTTGTTGTAAAAATGTTTTGTTCTGAAAAAATTGTTAGATTAGTACGATCTTCATAGGGTCGATAAAAGGGCCATTTTGGAATACTTCTGCATTATTAACTCAATTTTGGCAATGGTATGGATTGGACTCATTTTGCATAAATAGGGTCAATTATAGTATCTAGACTTTTTTTCTTTTTTTTTCAATCAATCTAAGCTAGTAATCGGTGTTCGATCAAAAAAAATGTTTGTTCGATCTTATTTACGCTGATAAATGATAATTATTTTTTGGCGGGACAAAGTCAATTTTTTGCAACTTTTTTTCGCTAATTTGATTGTTCGTCGTTTATTCGTAATTGTTTGAACAAAAATAACGTTTGTTCGTTTTTCGTTTTTTTTATTTTAATTTTCGAAAATTTGACCTAAACCTAGCGCCGACAATTATAGTATCTAGACTTTTTTTTCTTTTTTTCAATCAATCTAAGCTATTTATCGTTTGTTCGATCAAAAAAATGTTTATTCGATCTTATTTACGCTGATAAATGTTAATTAATTTTTTGGCGGGGGTAAGTAAATTTTGACGTGATAACGTCTTATAATTCGATATGGGCTGCGCGCCCGAAAAACATGACAGTTCATGCGGCGTTACCTCGCTGATCGCTCTCAGTAAGGCTCACCTGGGCCGCGCTCTTTGTTTCGATTATATTACCTTTGATACATTGACCACACTCTGAATAAAAAATAAATAAACAATCTGTGAGCTATTAGTATTATTTCGGCTATTCAAAATTGTGCTCTATTTCCTACGTGTCAAGGTTTGAGTTGTGCTTTGTTCGAAGATTTTACTGGATTTCGCCTTTGTTCGAATGTATGTAGCGTTTTGTATTGCGAATAGTTTATTTTACTCATTATAAATATTTTTAAATTTTTCGGAACTGAGGGGGGAGGAGGCTATGACGTTGTCACGTAAACAACACGTCAACTATCGTCAGTAAACCGACTTTACTGACAACCGATTTTATTTTGCAACTTTTTTTACTTAATTTGATCGTACAAACATTTTTTTTGGATCGAATAAACGATTACTAGCTTAGATTGATTGAAAAAAAGAAAAAAAAAGTCTAGATAATATAACTGTTGGTGCTAGGTTTAGGTCAAATTTTCGAAAATAAAAATAAAAAAAACGAAAAACGAACAAACATTATTTTTGTTCGAACAATCAAGAACAAACGACGAACAATCGAATTAGCAAAAAAAAGTTGCAAAAAATTGACTTTCCCCCGCCAACTTAAGGGAGCCAAAAAAAACCAGATAAATTGACAATGTCATGAGTCAACTGTCAAAAAAATTTACTGTCAGCGGCTTGCGGCAGTTGCGGCAGGCGCATAGATTTCTCAAAAAACTCTGACACTGGCAATTCACCCAGTCAGCCATTAAAAAGAAGAATAAGAAGAATAAAGTATTAGTCTTAGAAAAAGAAAGAAGAAGAAGAAAGAAAATAAATTTATTTGGTAATAATATTAACATTTTACAGAACTAATTATCTATTAACAACAATTATAGTACACTTTAGGTGATTACCAAAAATAACCTCTGTTTACGGATATAGCTGTGTCTTCATAATCGAATTCATATATTTATACATAGTCGGCGAACATAAAACTTACTTTGTTATTTGTTGATAAAATGAAAGCTGTATTGATTTTTGATAATGTTAATGATTTATTATTTTCTAAATGGGATGAGGAGTTTCTATTGCGAATGAAATCTTTTGGCGGTCAAGTAAGTAATTTACTACCTGTTATGTCAGTTTATTGGGCTTGTCTTTATAACAGGTAAACATCCCTTCCTTAAATTTCAGGAAAAAGATGGAAATATTACAGATAACTACCACATCTCGCAATTATTGAGCCCTATAATAACATCACAACGCATAATGGCAGCCCAATTCAGCAACACATACACTTCGATGCAATGTAAGGATAATACAACAATAGTGTTTGATGAAGTGAGTAAACATTGATATTATTGTAATAAAGAAATGCCAGTTACTTACTGTTTTCGAATGTACAGTAGGTTATTGCTAGAAAGTCAATTAATTGATTTCATGTTACACTGTAGCTATAAATGCTATGATACTAATACCTCGATAGTGGGAATTGCAGACACAATAAATTTTCGATTGTTATGTGATGTTAGCCGGGTGCCGCTTGTGGATTGGTGGGATAATTTCTTGCACTTTCTTTATGTAATGTGAAAGTGCATGAAATCTGTGAAAAAGTTCCCTATTTTTATTTTCTTACCTATTAGTTGAGTACTTACCATGTTTATTATTAGCCTTTATTCAGAAGAACAATAATATGTTATTTTACATACATTGCAAAATATTTAAATTAATTATTATTCGGTAGCACGGTCTCTGTTTCTGTGTGTCTCTTGGCAAAGGCCTCCCCCAACTGCTTCCACTCACTTCTCTGACATGCCATTCTTGTCCACATTTTGCCAGCCATTTGTAATATTTCATCTTCTCATCTTTTTAGAGATCTGCCCTTTTTTCTTCTTTTTTCTGGGATACCAAGATATTATTATTTTTGTCCATTTGTCTGGCCCTCTCAAAACATGTCCGGCCCACTTCCATTTCAATTTTTTAGTTTTATATGTTACATCAGTTACACCTGTCGTTTTTCTCAACTCCTTGTTTTCGTTTATGTCTATCCTTTTCTTTCCAATCATACTCCTTTCCATAGCCCTCTGTCCAACTTTCAGCATGCTTGTATGAGCTTTTGTTAGGGCCAACCCACACGTACCACAACCACACAACATCGCAACGACGAAATGTCGTTGAGCTGTGGTTACGTGTGAATGGTGTCGCTGCAGCATTTTGTGGTTACGTTGTGGTTCCGACAAAATGATGACGGCCAGTGGTTGCGATGTGGTTGCGACGTGGTTGCGATGTGATTGCGACGTGGTTGCGTCGTGTGCAAGTCGAACTATTGTAGTTCAACTCTGGCTTTTATAGCGGAAACACATCTTGCCCAAAGTCATTGATTTTGAAGAAGACACTTTATTGTTGCTATCCTTGATATATGTATGTATTATTTTTTTACTTTGTTTTTTTCTAAATTTCTAAATTTAAACGAGGCGTGGAATTTTTTCTTTCTTTCTCGTTAAAGTTTCGCCCCCCTGAAGAAATGAAAAACACGGGCGGCGTGTCGTTGCATCGACGCAACTTTGTGGTTGCGATGTGGTTGCAACGTGGTTGCGACGTGGTTGCAACGTGGTTGCGACGTGGTTGCGATGTGGTCGGTATTTTACAAGTGGTCGACAACGACTGCAAAATGTGGTGAGTGTGAATGGTCCAGTTCATTTACAATACGAAATATACGCCCGACCACGTCGTGTGTTTGTCGTGTGGTTGCGGTTGTCGTGTGGTTGTGGTACGTGTGGGTTGGCCCTTAGTGCCCAAGTTTGGCACCCATATGTTAGAATGGGCAGGATGCATGTATTAAATAGTTTTCTTTTGGTGCCCGTGTTTATACTTTTGGATTTTACTATTTCCTTAAAGGACCAGAATCTTTTCCAGGCATTACCAATTCTTTTTTGTATTTCTTTGGTTGTTGTATCATAATATATTGAGATGAGTAATTGTGCTAGACATATTACTCATCTCAATACTATACTAAGACTATACATATTCTGTAACATATTTGATCACATCGTTATCTATAGTAATTATGTTAGTTGTACTTCCATTTGTCATAACTTTTGTTTTTAGGAGGTTCATTGACAGTCCGACTTCTTTACTTTGTTGAGTTCTTCCAGCATGTGTTGCATTTGACTATGGGATGTGGCAAAGATTACAATGTCATCTGTAAACCTTAGGTGTGTCAGTTTTTCGCCGTTAATATTGAGACCCAGGTCATTCCAGTCGAGTTTTCAGAACGCTTCTTCAAGCACAGCCGAAAACAATTTAGGTGATAGTGGGTCTCCTTGCCTCACTCCTCTCTGTATTTTAATTTCTTCTCCTTTTTCTAGTTTTATTTTTGCAGTAGTTCCTGTGTATATATTTTTAATCAGTCTAATATATTTATGCTCTACACCTTGGTTTTTCAATGCCTCCCAGATTTTTGTATGATCTATATATACAAGTCCTTCAGAGCCTACTACGGGGCCAGACTGACGTGGTGTGAAGCATCCATAGATATTATTATTATTATTATTATTATTATCTATAAAGTCAAACGCTTTGCAATTATCCACAAAGCAGAAGTAGTAGGTCATGTTGTATACCTTGCATCTTTCTGCTATTTGATTGACCACATGTATGTGATCTATCGTTGAAAACATACTTCTGAAGCCTGCCTGTTCTTTAGGCTGATTTTCGTCTAAAATTCTGGTGATTCTTCCTAATATAATTCTTGAGAATAATTTATATATGCTGGACATCAAACTGATGGGCCTTTAGTTCCCAATATCATCTCTATTGCCTTTTTTGTATACAAAGGTTATTGTTGAAACTTTCCATTGGAGTGGTATTTCTTCTGACCTTACTATTTTGTTAAAGACTGGTTAATACTGGTACAACAAGATCTTTATTTTCGTTTAGTACTTCATTACGTATTGAGTCTGGATCAGGAGCTTTTTTTCCTGAGTGGTTATTGCTTTCTCATCTTCCCGTTGGATGATGCAGGGCACCTCACTTGTGTCCAGTAGTTTGACGTCCACATGTGGTGTTTCTTTGGAGTACCGGTTCCTGTAGTATTAATAATAATAACAATTTATTTATTTCATATCATTATACATTGAAAGCTTATAAATAAGACATATTTAAGATAATCACGACACAAATTCAGTTGTTATCGTTGGGAGCTGTACTAGTTAAAACTGTGACACAGCTCCCAGTATTCTGTGGCTACGTGGATTATGTCCGGTCTTTTTGTTTTTGTTTGTCCTCTCTTATCTACTATGTTACTTTTGCATAAATATTATTAAGATTTAATGTTATTAAATGTATTTGTTACAAATAGGCTAATGTATTTATAATAAAATATTATTTTATTTTTAGTGGCTGGATCATGTCCTAATGATCATCTGTGAGGACGACTTAGATGACGCTCACCGAGAGCTGATGGACTGCAAAACACTAGTCCAACATGTTTGTGGACAGAACATCAATCTGTAAGTAAAGTAAACTAAATAAATGTTATTGTCTTATTAACAAGAGCTATATGGGTAGAAGTCAAAATAATCATACATGACTTAAAAAAATATGTGTCCTTGGCTGTTTTTAGCTTATTTAGAAATTTTGTGATAAACCTATTAAGTTTAAAGAACAATTCATTTTCAGTACACCAATATATTTTTGTAATGCTAAGAACATAACTATATCGAAAAAAAATATCATCGAACTAAAGTCCTAGTCAGTAACTTCAGTTCCATACAAAATGAAAGTGGGAGGACACTTTCATTTTGTATGCGTGATGAAATTTTAAACATTATAAAATATTCAAAACTAGGTACTATTTTGCAATATTATAGACCATCAATTAAAAAACAGTGTCTACCTCTTTGTTTTCATTTATTGTAACCATCATTTATCATGCCTATTATCAAAGCGCACGCGGCCGTGCGCCGCCAAGTTTCAGCAGGCCGCGCGCATGCCATGCACTATTTACACGAACGGTTTCGACGCACTTTTGACCCCCTGTAGCTCAGTAACTATTGCAAGTACAAAGATAAAATTATACGTACGCAATCATGTACTAGTACTTACGCAATATACCAAATTTCATAGATATAGCGTTGTTAACTTGTTACATCCTGAAATACGTCCTTGTAAAAATAGCTAATTTTGGCACTCACTCACTCACTGACCGGTAATCAAAACCTCTAGGCCACTTCCATTTGTCCTAGCGCTATGAAATTTGGCACACAGGTTTTATATGTAGATTAACAAAAAATTGAGAAATTTAAGAAATCGGTCAAGCGTGAGTCGGCTCATCTACGAATTTTAGGAAAAATTTCTTATGTAACAGTGAATACGTGTGGGAGGAGGAGAGAAGGGTTTAAAAATATTGTTATGTATAATGCACACTGTATAGCTTATAAATAAATACTGCTACCTTAAAAATTTCGCTTCTATTGATAGGTTAACAAATACCACTAGCGCCATCTATCGAAAATATTGTTTATAAAATACTTTCAATAGATGGCGCTAACAAAATTACTTTGAAAAGCAGAATGACTTAGATTAACAATACATGCGGGTGTGGCACTATAAAAATAGACCGTACGATTTCTCGAAAAAAAGTATTGAAATCCCACCAAAAACATACCTGTTAAAAATGGGGCCAATTTTTAACAGGTAATTCGCCTTAAAAAAGAGTTGAAATCCAATTCAATGCCAAGTTTAGATGCACTTCAAAATCGATCATAATCATCATCATCAACAGCCTGATCCTTAATACTTCTAAATTTGAACTTGCATCTAAACTTGGCATTGGATTGGATTTCAACTCTTTTTTAAGGCGAATAATTAACCAATAGGAACTTGGCCCCATTTTTAACAGGTATGTTTTTGGTGGGATTATAAAATTACGTTTTATAATAAAATCCCAAATATCGTTCCTGTGAGTAACTCCGGTAGATAACGGTGTTTTAGGCGCTCCCGAAATGGAATTCTACCATGTCGCAAAATATATTTTATTCCAACAAAACTGTTGGATCACATCACGTAACTTTTAGAAAGTCATCATATCACTTCGTTTAGTTTTGGTGGAAAAAGTGCACGCAAAAAAAAATCCTAAAATATTCCTGTGAATAACGGTAAGTCTAGATAAATTCTAAAGTAAATTACGCGAGTCTGGATACGCAGTCTGAAACAGTATGTTTTGGTGATCATAAACACAGAGAAATTGTTTTCAAGGTAAGATATTTGTCAATATGACGATACATTTTAGATGTTAAAATTCATATTTTTTCCTGTAGATAACGTAATACGACTTAGGGCTAGTTCATATTGATAAAATTATTGTTATTGTGTAAATTGAATAAGTTGGTATAGTAAATGTACCTGCAATTAATAAATAGTTTTTTTTAAATAAAATAATGGGGCAAACGAGCAAACGCGTCAGCTGATGGAAAGCAACTACCGTCGCCCATGGATACTCGCAACAGAATTACGCTCTTTCTTCAAGGTTTGCAGGTCGTATTGGTCTAAAAATTGTTCACCCCGAATGACGATCTCGCAATAAACTTTCATCTTCTTAAGTTTTTTTTATTCATGATTATCTCAAAAACTTACGAGTTAAAAACATTGTTTGTTTTTGAGGAAATTATGTAGAAATTTCACTCCCTAGTTAGATAGATAGTCATGTGTGTGTTTTTGTCTGTATTTATAAATTCATGGAAATTTTGTATTCTTTTTGGATTTGGGATATTTGCGCATAAATTAAAGCTTCAAATGATTATGAAATTTAGATGGCGCCAAACACTAATGCTAAGCAATAAATCAAAAACCGAGAAAAAGTTTTTAAACCCTGTGTTTGTACTTTGTGGTTATTAATAAGACTAGTTAAAACATAATATTTTATCGATTTTACCAGTTATGTTAGTCTAACAATAAATAAAATTATGTACGTATTTTTGTTTCAATGTGGAAGCATCCTAATTATCCTGTGAGTAACAATTTCTGTCAGGTGAGTAACGTTACTAACCGGATTTCATGTGAGTTACGGTCGATTATTTTGACTTCTAGCCATATCAAGCTCTGAAAGTACATAGTGGGAGTTGGGACCACATTCAGAGCTTGATATATCTCTTGCTATACTCCACTCGGGCTAGCTTGTCGCTAGCGGTCATTGACTTCCTGTCAAAAACTTGTCATTTTCCATATAAAACCACGATTGACATTAACTGACACTTCATTGTCAATCGCGGTTTATATGGAAAATGACAAGTTTTTGACAGGGAGTAAATGACCGTTAGCGACAAGCTAGCCCGAGTGGAGTATAGCAAATAATATATAGTCTGATTAACAAGTGCCATTTTCGTCAAAACCTGATCTCATGCACCAAAGATTATGATTTTGGTCTTATTCGATTTGGGATACCATCTAGAACATTCTATCTAAATTCCAAAAGGAGCTGAAAAAAAATGCAATAGTTGTAAACAATTAAGTAAACATAAAAAGAAGGGTTTGGATTTTTTTTATAGTTTGTTCGTTCTAAGATGATATGGGTGACAGTTCTCATATTCCTTGCTACGGATTTTTTTTACAAGAAAACAAAAAAAAAACAGAATGTAATAAATTATATTCCATGTATAAAAATAAATGTTTCCTGTAATTGTAAATGAATAAAAATGAAAAATTGCTAAATGCTAACTTATTGATATAAAATTATAAATATTAACTTTGAAATAGGAGTATAAAATTATCGTTACGAAAATATTTGAAAAATGTCAGATGCATGAAACGGAACTTATGTCAATAGAGATTGACACAGTTGAATCGAAATCAAATCGATAAAAAAGGGCGGCCATCTTAAATCGCCGGCGTCACTCTGAAACATCAGTACGAAATCGATAATTTCGATTGCAATTCCTTTACGAGGTGATTCGATATTTTTAAATGTTTCGATTAATTTTTTTAGGTAACTTCCCTACTATTGTCAATTATAATGTGTCACGCATATCATCATAAAACGAACAAACTATAATATTTCGAAAACTATTTGAGATAATTAAAATTTGAAAATAGATCCTTAAAGAGCAGAAAATTTCCTAAAAAAAACCTTAGATCCTGGAACCTTACCAATAATCCTTATAGCTTTAAATGAGCGGCGAAAGTAACGGTCAAAACGCGTAGTTCGGGTTTCGCGTGATTTGCCGCAATCTGCCACGCGAACTAAAAAATATATTTTAACTGATTATATATTAATATAAAGAAATAAAAAAATTTGGGTACTAAGTAGACATATCAATAAACAATAATCCGTCAACAAAAATAAATTATCACAATTTGTTTAAATGTTATGCTTTTGTTCATTTGTTAATAGTCACCATTTTAATGTTAACATAAAAACGCTGATTATTTCTAAATAAGAAATCTAGAAATTTTTATTATTCTTTTGAGCTAATCTTAAAAGGGCTTAGAAGAGATATCCGGTGGGAAAATTCAATAATTTTGATTTTTCACTTTTTTATGAAAAATCAAAGGCATTCATGAAATTTTCATGTAAATAAAGCAATTAGGGTCTTTTCATCAATAAAAATGATTATTTAAATTTTATTAGTTATAAATATAAAAATATATATTGTTATCTGGCTTCTAACAACAAAACAAAATAATAACAATAATTGGATATAAAAGTACCGTACTTAACTGCTTTATTTACATGAATAATTTTGGAATGCTTTTGAATCTCTCTTCTAAGCCCTTTTAAGATTAGCTCAAAAGAATAATAAAAATTTCTAGATATCTTGTTTAGAAACAATCAGCGTTTTTATGTTAACATTAAAATGGTGACTGTTAACAAATTAAGAAAAGCATAATAATTAAACAAATTGTGATAATTTATTTTTGTTAACGGATTATTGTTTATTGATATGTCTACTTAGTACCCAATTTTTTTTTATTCCTTAATATCAATATTAAATTACTTAAAATATTTTTTTAGTTCACGTAGCAGATTGCGGCAAATCACGCGAAACCCGAAACACGCTGTTTTACCGTTACTTTCGCCGCTCAATTAAAGCTATAAGGATTATTGGTAAGGTTCCAGGATCTAAGATTTTTTTTAGGAAATTTCCTGCTCTTTAAGTATCTATTTTCAAATTTTGATTATCTCAAATAGTTTTTGAAATAAAAAAAAAACCAAACCCTTATTTTTATGTTTACTTAATTGTTTATAACTTTTGCATTTTTTTTTCAGCCCGTCTTGGAATTTTGATAGAATGTTCTAGATGGTATTCCGAATCGAATGAAACCAAAATCATAATTTTCGGTGCATGAGATCAGGTTTTAACGAAAATGGCACTTGTTTACCAGAGTAATAAGACAAGAACATTTATTAATATGCTTTGAAGCCTTAACCCTTCTTACCATCCTCTTTTATGTGCTCTAGTTTAAACTTTGATTTATTAACAATATCATAGATCAGGTTTTAACGAAAATGGCACTTGTTTACCAGAGTAATAAGACAAGAATATTTATTAATATGCTTTGAAGCCTTAACCCTTCTTACCATCCTCTTTTATGTGCTCTAGTTTAAACTTTGATTTATTAACAATATCATACATACCATAACAAAATACCATCAAAAAATATACAGGTTGTAACTTTAAGTTTTCCTCTGTCTTTCTCTTCTGATTAGGAATTTAAATTATTTTCAGTTTACATTCAGCAGTTTATCAGGACTGGTTGTCCGTGCTGCTAGAGAGCAGGATCAAGGGTGACTCCATTCCGGGCGCCAGTGGAGTGATTGGGGAGAGTGGAGCTACATTGGCAGCACTCAATGCATTGAAGTCTGCTAGTAAAGAGATCAAATGTGGCTCAAACCAACATTACCACCTTATGCTCTTCGTTGGCGATAAGATGCTTGCATTATATTCTACGTAAGTCACTTTTTTTCTTAATTTTTATTTGTTTCAGACCAATAAATAATAATGTATTTTATAAAATGTTTGTCATTAAGACTTTACTGTCTGTGGCTCTACCCACCGCCAGCCTAAATCAAATCAAATCATTTCATTTCGGGCATCAGAGGCCCATATAACAAATACCTTAAATGTAACATACATATTTTATGTATACTTAAAAACTAACACTGTCACGTTTTGCCGGCGACGTGACTTGCTTCGTTCCGGAGTCTCCCCCGGAACCCCGGCCAGAACTCCGGCGCCTCGAAAGTCGACAGAAAATTCGTCGGTACTCTCACCAAAAAGGAGCTAAAGATAACCTTGTGGCGAGACTGCAGACGTGCTGCAGACGTTCGACTTGATGTCCTTCAGTAGGCTGACAACGTCAAAATAAATACAGTATAAAATAAATATAGCGTTCATAGTAATTTTAGATCACTATTTACTAATATACTAACTAATTCATGATAATATGTAGATTTTCCTGCTGATATCATCTGTGTGTGGAGTGTAGAATTGTGTTATTGTTATAGTCGTGGCTGTGAAGACCTCATGCCCCCTGACTTGATACTGCTGAGTATACAGTGTGTGGCCGCACAGGAGTATTGGACTGAACTGAGACGGTTAGACGAGGAAGACAATGCAAGCAGCAATGTCCGCTTGCCATGTAAGTGTTTATTATAATATGTTGTGTTTAATTTGAAAGCCTATTTAATACCTCGATCGTGCGAATACACGCAGACACAATAGATTTTCAATTGTTATGCGGTAGCCAGATGCCGCTTGCGGATTGATCCGGGTTAATTCCAGTATGGGCTTCCTCCATATTTTTTCACTCTTATCTGTACATATTCTGTACATACTTATTATTATTCCTTTTGCCATTTTCCTGAGTCATTGTCTCGCACTCTGCCATTTTAGTATTTTTATTTTTTACCATTAGCCCGCTTTTAGTTTGTTTGCACCACAAAGAAGATAAAAACAATGTTACACATCTCCAGGGTTGTCAGCAGAGAACAGCGCTATAGTGAACTTGTGCGCGGGCGGCACGAGCAGCCCGTGCGCGCCGCACTCGCTGCATTTAGTCGAGTTGGCGCCACGCATCGTATTCGCTATGCTCGTTGATATGGAGCTCAGGTGAGAAGTCGCCATTATAATATAAACGTATAGTGGCGGTCGGGACCGACTGCTCTAGAGCGGTCGTGTTGAACGATTGCAAAAACTGCTCAAGCGGTCCGTGTATTGCGGATGTGACGCCGTGTTGTCGGTGTGGACTGCAAGATGCGGTCCGTCTATGGCCGGCCTTAGGCTGTGTTTCCGTTGACGCGGAGTGGAGTGGAATTGACCATTCGTGCTATTTCAGCGGAATGACAGCGAAGATTTCGAGCATGGTGATTGGTCAATTCGGGCACCGCTAAGCTCCGCTCCGCTTCAGTGGAAACGCAGCCTTAGGCTGCTTCTACACCAAACTGTCAGTAGTCTAATGTGAGCGTTAAGTCACATTGCTTCGTTGCGACTTGCGTTGCGTTAAAACGGAATAAAATAGGAAGAAAATAAAAATTAAAACTAACCTAATTTTATAAAATCACTTTGATTTGTTGTAAAAACATCATAAAATGTTACTGAGTGTTGTTAAATCATTTTTACAGGGAAATTGGCATATCGGCTCACCTGTCCAGCCAAATCCTGTGTAATTTAAGGAGGCTGCTCCTACAAAGAAATATGGAGATGGTGCCAACTACACTAGATTCACTGGAACAAGCCATTAAAAAGGTCTGTAAAAGCATAAACTAAGGAAAATGTATGTCTGGTCTCTGGTAAAAGTTAAAATTGTACTTCATTATTAGTGTTTTCATTAGAGCTATTATTTACCAGTCATTGCCTGCAACTTTGATTTGCTAAAATCTTTTATCTGGCTAGAGACATTTTTCGCGGAAGAAACTATCCTGTGTTCTTACCCGGAAATTAAGGCTCCTTACAGACGAACGGACGGCACTTGTAAGTACTCTAAGATGTCTCCATAGCATTTTACATCAAAGTATTATATTATGCGCTTTAACCGTGAAGAGGTCGCAGATTGACAGACACAATTTCACATTTATAATAGGTATTAGTGATGTTTAACATTCACCGCGCTGTCTCGACGAATCCATTCGCATCTAATTAATTTCAATTGAGCCAGTGACTAACGGTTGCACTCAGAGATATTTAATGATAATTAAACTTCAATTTAATGAACAGTTTGACAACATTTTAATAACGAATAGCTTTGTCCACACTGGGCCTTTTTTGTTCATCAAGGGCATGCGTTATAGCGCAGTCAACGGCGAACGTGAGGCATGCCCGTGAGGCGCGTTGAAATCGTAGCGCTCGCTATGACACTTTTCTTTCAACGCGGGTGGATTTTGACGCACTCAATTATTGAACATGCCAAACGAAAGTTGAATAAAAAGAAGATGACGAAAATTGAATATGAAATTGCATAATGTGGACATAGCTTATGTGGCTTATGTCAAAATTAATTTAATTACAGTTAAATAATTAAAGTTTCGTTTCTGAGTTCGGCATTTAGACACTTATTTATGTCATTTCATTTTAACTTTGCCATGGTTGAATAAAAAAAGGGAAAATACATTTAAACAATTTCAGACTACAGACGCACTTCGCAAGAACAAGTCCAACAGCGCCCTCTGTGCTCGGCTCACTAGCAGACTGCTGGAGTTACGCAAGGCAGCCGCGGGCGGGGCTTCCCCCCTGTCCCCCGAAACCGCCGCCGCAGCCCTACACACCGCCCTCGACGCTGTGCTAGAACAGCTCAAGCCGGATATACCGAGCCCCAAGCTCAATCTGACCGAGTTGAAGACCCAACTGTCACCCTATCTTGACTTCTTGAAGCTCAAAGCGGAGAGATACTTCAATCTTGAATCATATCCTTTTTAATATAATAATAATATCTATGGACGCTTCACACCACGTCAGTCTGGCCCCGTGCTAAGTACCTGAAGGACTTGTGTTACAGGTATCAGACAACGGAAATATATTTAATACTTTTATATTATACATATATTTAGATTTTAGACGCAGGAACATTGAAAAAATTTTGCCCGCGACCCCCGGCTTGCGCTGCCAACGCGCCACCAACTGAGCCATAGAGGTCGTCAAAAACGTATAAATTTGAAAAGTAATAATGAAGTTGTAACTTGTACCTATCACAGTAAAAAAAACGCACGAACGCAATGAGGTCGATTTGATTGCGATGGCGCGGGATATTGCTTATCGTTTATCAACGTATCCTTCCTTTTCTGTGATATTATGAAGAACGAAAGAGACAACATAATATTAAATCGCCGATTAAAGTTTATTTAATTACTTTTTATATATTCATTAAATTATGCGTTTAATTCTGCATTCATTAAAAAATATTTGTTTCAAACAATGACGATAAGGTTTAAGGTTCTTTTTTCGTCGTTTCCACTGAAGTTGCTTTGCGAGAAATGAGTTATGTAAATGATAAGGCTTAGCGAGGTCAGGCAAATAATAATAATAATATCTATGGACGCTTTGCACCACGTCAGTCTGGCCCCTTGCTAAGAACCTAAAGGTTACAGGTACCAGATAACGGAAATATATATTTAAGATTTTTATTATATCATACACATTTAATACACATCCAGACCCGGGAACATTGAAAAACTTTTTGTTCCGTCGGCGGGATTCGAACCCGCGACCCCCGGCTTGAGCTACCAACGTGCTCACCACTGAGCCACAGAGGTCGTCATGAAGAGATTCTATTAGTATTCAACAACACATTTTTAGCAACGCCATTAGCAACGCGCTAAATCTATTGTTCACGCCGGCCACATGTGGCCGCTTGGGAGTTGAAACGTTAATACATTTAAATCCAATAACTTCCTTAATCATTTCTCACTGGTGACTCGGACGTGGGCAGCTCGATATCCCTGCATAAATACGTGGAGGAGTTCCCCGGCCTCATACACTTCGTGTACGTCGACCGCACTACCGGCCGATTCCTGGCACCCGACATGGCGGATTGCGTCGACATGCTCACACCTACCACGGTATGTATTAGCTTTTCCTTGATAAAAAGTCAGTATTCAAGTACATATAAGGTATCTCAGTTTTCAAAGATATTAAACCCCAGGTAGGTTTAAAACTTTATGAAAGCTATATTTTCAAAGTTTTGCCAAAGTCGCTGAAATGTTTTTCTCAATATCAACGGCTCCTATGCGTTAGTTTTTATAAAAATAATATAACGGCACGTCACGTAAGTATTATGTAACACGATAAGGGCCAACCCGCACGTACCCCAACCACACGACAACCACACCACGTGGTCGGGCGTATATTTCGTATTGTAAATGAACTGGACCATTCACACTTACCACATTTTGCAGTCGTTGTCGACCACTTGTCAGATACCGACCACATCGCAACCACAAGGTTGCGTCGATGCGACACGACAGTGCGTGCACACCGCCCCGCGCCCGCGCTCTTCCCCCCTCCGTTTCATTGACTTTCGCACGTAACCACATCGCAACCACGTCGGCATTTTGTCGGTACCACAATGCACCTACAAAAAAGTAAAAACTGCAGCGACACCATTCACCCGTAACCACTGCTCGACGACATTTTGTCGTTGTGATGTCGTGTGGTTGTAGTACGTGTGGGTTGGCCTTAAGGGATATCGCACGGGATATCGTAATATTGTTTGGAATGTAAAGGAATATTGTAATGCGACAATGCGGGAATTTCATAAAACCCCTCTCCCCTACACACTAGTTAAAAGACAATGTTACATTTTCTTGATTGTGTGTGTAAGAGCCGGGACACAAAAACACGGCACGACGTCGTATGGCGCCGTGTCAGTGTTTTTGTGTCCCAGCCCTTACAAAATAAAAAGAATAATTGATGATTTATAATATAAACTTTATTACTTATAAGGGCCGATTCACACCGGAATGGCAGCAACCGTCAGCGGCGCGAGGAGCACTTTTAGTGTGAAATAATTTTAAACTTTATTTACATACTTATAACTACTAGTATCGCTTGAAAACTTCTAAAAGGGCTCGAGGCGCCGCGCGTCCGTCGGCGGAAACTGCTCGCGGCTGCCAGCGTCGCGCGGCGCGGGCCGCCCGCCGTCGAGCCCTTTTAGAAGTTTTCAAGCGATACTAGTAGTTATAAGTATTACTTCTTCTTCGGCAATTTAGGGGGGTATTAGATTATCATTTATATTGGATCCTACTAGATCATTGAGTCATTTATATTGGATAATGTAATATAGATAAATGATTTATTTCTTCCTTGATCATAGATTTTTGACGTTTGCTGAGAGATTGGATCCAATACGGTCATAGAAATTGGTGTTGCCAGTTATTTAATATAAAAAAGAGTTTTTAATTTCTTGTTCGTTAATACGTTTCAAATAATGTAATGTGATTCTTTTTCTAATTATATACTTGAATAATCTTGCTGAAATAACATAAAACAAGCCATATTAAAAATGACGATGTCTTTTGACAAATCGAATTCTCTGAGATCTAGTAACACTGATGTCAATACCTGTCAGCGTTAGCGCTCCCCATTGGCTATTGAAACCACATATGACGTAAAATAGGATCAATGATAAATGATAATGTAATATGCAGATATGATCAAATGATCATTTTTATTGGATCCTATATATGATCCTATAAATGATCCAATATAAATGATAATGTAATACCCCCCTAAGTGCAATAATAACCAATTCCATCATGTTGCTGCAAACACACGACACGAGTTACCTTGCCGAATGTAGAATCTAATCTGAAAGGCACGCGTGCTCTGGAGGTAGCGCGCGGCCACGAGCGTCCACAAGCGGCCGCTGGCGGCCGCGCGCTACTTCCAGAGCACGCCGCCTCTGCCGACCTCTGCTATTCCGGTGTGAATCGGCCCTTAAACTTATCTAGGTGCGTGCGGTGATACGGCGTTCGCTAGCGGCGCTCCGCGGTGGCTGCGGCGCGGCGGCGTGGCGTCGCGGCGCGTTACACGTGTGCGCGTTACAGTGGTGGGAGCGGCGCGGCGCCCCCGCCCGCCCCGCGCACACCCCCGCCGCCGCCCGCGCCTTGCCCCCGCCCGGAGATATACGAGGGACCTTCTACAGGTATCATATTACTCTACAACCGTTATCATTTTCCTGCGTTCCACTTAGCTTTAAAAACGATCTAAACGCTTAAAATAGGAGGCATTTTGATCGTTTTTAACGCTAAGTTGGACGCGGGAATTCATTTATGGCGAATTTAGATTAGACAGATGCTCATTACTTACAGTAATTGAGTTCCTCTAAATTCCGCCAGAGCATACAATATTACACCATTCCTATTTCCTACTTATTATCAACTTACTAGACATAATATTATACACGTCTTATTTATTAAACATTATATTGATACTAAAACCAATTCTATTACAAAAATACAGACAAATAAAATGTTTAGAACTTGGTACCTATGTAACTTGTTACAACAAAGTATATTGAACTAGATGACGCCCGCAACTCCGTTGTGTCAAAATTCGTTTATCACGGGAACTGTACATTTTTCGAGATAAAAGTATCCTATGTCTTTTCCCGAGACTAAGTGTCTATACAGACGGACCGCATTTCAACTGCAATCCAACCGCAAATTGCAGTTCAAGTGCAGTTGTTGGTTTGGTCCAATGGTTTGCAGTTCTATTGCAGTCATGTCAACTGTATTAAACCTGCAAGAATCAGGATTGCAGTTCGTCTGTATAGACCCTTAAAGTACCATTAATACCAAATTTCAGCAAAATCGGTTCAGCGGTTTGGGCGTAAAGAGGTACCAGAGAGATAGACACACTTTCACATTTATAACATTAGTATGGGTAGTGCCCTTAGTAACTACCCTTAGGGCCAGGCCACAATACTGCGTTGCGGCATCGTATCGCAAAAACAACCTTCAAAAAGCAATTTTGTTTTTGCGATGCGAAATACCATACCAAAATTGCTTTGGTCAGCGCACACAATATACTTATTACTCGCATCACGCAACTGCGCTTGCTGTCATTGTGTCGTCCGTTTGCTGTAAGCGCAAAATTTACATTACAGACAACTGCAAGAGCTGGCGTTTCCCAACGACAGTCAAGGTGTAAGTCTAAAGGAGCTCATCTGTATACATCTGGGGCTCCTACCGGCGTCCACAGCGGTGCAGCAAGCTCGCAGATTAGCGCATTCCGTGTACGAGCTAGCCGGGGAAAACCCCGCCGTAGCCAATGATCTACTGTGATTGAACTAAAACAGGTAGGTACTTGATGAATATTCCATTGCGTTTATAAATGTAAGCATACTTCATTTAAGTATAAGTTAATTTAAGTTTATCATACTTCATTTAAGTATAAAAGTTAATATAAGATTTCAAAATATGAAGAATAACAAATAATATTATGTATTTAACCGAGGTCTAATTTCTACCCAGATTCTTGCAAGTGGTTTAAACTATAGCAACTGCCGACTTTGCTAAATAATCCTAGTCAAGACATATTTTGTATTGTCATTTATGAATTGTTGTAGTTTATTGTTTGAGATTGAGATGATTTGTAGTTATAAGTATTTTAGATTAATCAATTAAATATATGTATGAACCAATACAGCATGTTGAATTTGTTGACTGATTTTATATTATTATTTTATTATTGTTAAACACAATAAGTATTTTTACTATTCATTTTGTATGTTTTGTTAAGGATCATGCTTTTTGTGCCAAATGTGAATGATGAATTGGGAATTTTTTGTGTAAGTTATAAAAATGTAAGAATTAAAGAAGCTCTGTTATTATAAGGCTCTTCAATCTTAGGTTTAATGCTAAAAGATGTCTAGTATGTATGTATCTATAAAATTTCTTAACTTAATCCTCAACATGTTTTTATTCTTTCAAATTCCAACAAAATACAATGCAATATTTAAAATTCCTAACATATGTCTGTCCTTTTAATAAAGTGTATGAAAATATAATTTCTTCTTTTATTTTCACGGGAAAAGAAACAAGTTTTATAGTGTAAATAATAATATTAGTAATAACTTATTACACAATATATTTTGTAATGTTTTACATACAGGATTATTTCCATATTAAAAAAAGAAATCTGTACTTATTTATCTTAGCAAAATAATTAGTACTTTGTCAGGTTTTTAATGGAATATATGTGCAACTAAAATGAGCAGAGAAAACTCGTCCTTCTAAGTACAAAATAAATCATAGTAATTGATATTCAGACTTACAAAACTGCACAAAAAAACTTCAGTACGCGACGCAAATTACCGTCCAAACTTTCGCTTTGTTATTAAAAATGTCACTTGGCGTTGCATTCAATTATTGAATGCGCCAAAACAAAAGTTGAATGAAAGAAGAAGACGAAAATTGAAGAGGAAAGCGCATAATGTGGACTTAACTATTAGCTATGTCCACACTAGCTGTGCCCCGCGGTGTTACCCGCGATTAATTAGGTGTGATTAGGTAAACTAAATTGTGTTGTAATAGTATTTGAGACAAAATAAATTGAGTTTGATCATCGGAAACTTCCATTTTGATGACTCAGAGATGGAAGTTTGATAGAAGACACCGTTTTGTGATAAGCAGCACTCCTAGGATTTGGTAGAAGATGGGACGAAAATTAATCAAATGACACTCGAAATCTGTATGTTTAGGGTGGAATGAATTCACTTTTATAATAAATAACTTAGTTTGTTTCTAAAAAGGGGAATTAAGACTCAGTACTAATGACGCTACACTGTTTCGTTAAAAGCAACACCACCAATATGGGGATGGGGGAGTTTGGGGGTGCTGCGCCCCCCCCCCCCCCCCCCCCCCAAGTAGGAGACGGCAAAATTGTGAAAATCGAATTTTGTTTTATGTAACACTTCTAGGAGAGGGGGCTTGAAGGCACAGCCCCCCCAAATAGGAGACGGGACGAAAGCCTATGAATCAAATGACACTCGATATTATCTGAATGTTTAGTTTAGGTTAGAATAAGTTTACTTTTATAAATAATAACTTAGTTTGTTTCTAAGAAGGAGAATTAAAACTCAGCACTAAGGACGCGACACTGTTTCGTGAGAAACAACACTTTCAGGAAGAGAGTGGGGGGGGGGGGGTTTAGGAAGTAGGACGGCAAAATTTTGAAAATCGGTTCAAAAACGGCGGAGTCATCGTTGAACATAAGTAATTAAAAAAATGAACATATCACCTCCTCCGTTACGGAAGTCGGTTAAAAATGTAGCCTATGTGTTAATCCAGGATGTCAGCTACCTCCTTGTAAAATTTTGTCGAAATTGCTTCAGCCGTTTAAGCGTGAAGAAGTAACAAAGATACAAACTTACAAACTCACATACTTTCGCCTTTATAATATTAGTAGGATTAAGCAATTTCATCTTCAATTTTCGTCATCTTCTTTTTATTCAACTTTCGTTTGGCATATTCAATTGAATGCATCAAAATCCACCCGCGTTGAAAGAAAAGTGTCATAGCAAGTGCTAAGATCTCAACGCACGTCACGGGCATGCCTCACGTTTGCTGTTGACTGCGCTATAACGCATGCCCTTGATGGACAAAAAAAGGCCCAGTGTGGACAAAGCTATTGATAATTAAAATTAACGCATGGTTTCTGAGTTTCATTGGCAGGAGTTCATCTATACTTAAACGTTTTTGATAGCTGATGTCAAATACATCCAATCAAAATAACCATTAAAAAGATTTTAACACTTATCAAAAACTCATAAACCTGGCAATGAATACTCCTCAAGTCTTGTGTGCAGCTTTAAGAAAAAGTAATTATTTTATCAGTTGTAGTGAGTATATTAATTTTAGTAATACAAATATAAACCTAAAATCACCTATATAATCAGATTTTTTCATGACTTCTTTCATATAAACAGCATAAACCTAAAAATTGTGTATTTTAATTTGTCATATTGTAGTGGTGAATTTTAGGGTTTATGCAATTTACTGTATTATATTGAAGAGACCATGTTAATAATTTATAATCAATGCAAAACAAATAAGGTGAAAGTTTCTAAGATTTAACCCTTCAACCGTGGAATTTATCTAAGGAAAATCCTTTAATAGTAATTAAAAAATGTATGTATACATTTTATTGTAACATATTAATATTATATTTTGTCTGTCTCATATAAAAGAAAAGTTTCTGAACTAACAAGGACAAAACATGGTATAACTGTTAATAATATGTCTGCATACACAGTGTGGATCTTTTCATAAGGAGGTTTCAGGTTCGTATATAGAAGATGATGAAGTAAGTATCTCATAGAAATATTATTGAGCAATATTTTAACTGGTAAACACAATTTAATTTCTATTCTGAATCAAGATCAAATTTTCTGATAAATGTACAAGGATAGTATTGCTTTTGTGTCGGGTTTGGCCCTACAATTCGATTTTGTTACAGTATCCATAGCAGTCATTAACACTAAATTAAGTTTAACAAATAAGAGCTAGGTAGATACTAACAAAATAATGATCATTATATGGTAACTAAAATATTTAAAGAATTAAGGCACTTTAATACTCCGGAGAACTTCCCCCTAAGCTTACATTGTCATTGATGATTATTGGTTTGTGATATTGTTTGTCTTCCACATCAAAAATAATTAAATCTTCATTTCTGGTAGTCTGAAAAAACAAAATTATAATGAATTATATAGTTTATTTTTTAAATATATTTCTTTAATCTTATTCATACAAAACTTACGCTTGACGAAGGCTGTTCAGATTTTTTCTTTACAATAGAAGCATAGTTGACCTTTGCCTTGTTAGAAGAGGTTGAGGGTGTTAAGATGGGACTTGGTGATCTATCCCTAGTGTTTATAGTGTGATTGGATTTCTCACCACCAGACAAACTGTTGTTTATGATGATGTTTGGTGCACTGAGAATATCTACAGTTGTAGGAGTTTTCATTGCTTCGATGCACGCCTGAGCCATTTCAGCTTGTCTATTGACAGTTTTTTCCTTGACCATAGTTTCATATGCTTCTTGTAATTCAAAACATTGCCGTTCACACAGCATTTTCGTCATCTCCTTGATTTCATTCTCAAGTTCCCTTATAGTGCACTCATTTTTTGCCGCTATCTTGGCTTCTTTTGTTAATCTCTCATCTACAGCTTTCTGTATGAGCATTATAGCATCATTGGTGTTGTTGGTATGGACGTTGCTCTCTTTAACGATTCTATTGAATATGCAATGAGCCGATGGCATTTGTGCCTTTTTATAGCCGGTTACTTTTTCTCCTAAATTACCAGTGACATCTTCTATGTATTCATAGTAGTCGAAACAGTTAATTTTCCCAAATTTATATACTATAGTGTGTGTCGATGACGCCGATGACTCCTTACTTGACAGGAAACATGAGACAAAAGTTTTCTTTTCGTGATACTTTTCAAAGTATCTCTGAAGTCCTTTAGATACATTCTTGTCTCGAAATGTCGGCTTGATGCTACTGTTCTTCCTATACTTGTACCACCCCACCACGTCGGACGCGGCTTCAGCGAGAATCACCGATAGAACATCTTCTCTTAATCTGCCTGTTGGAAGATAAAACAGTGACGCCGACGGTAGAGGCAAAACACTTCTAACCAATATTTGAGTGTCAAGTCGAGGGTTATCATTTTGAGAATCTGATATGTGATTAGTTACACGTGAACTTATGTCTCCCAATAGAAATCCTTCCTGAAATAAAACAACAATCGTAGTACATAGAACGTGAAAGATAAAGGAGCTCTTTGAAAAATAATAACTAACCTGGCTATTATCGGAGTTTAAACACTCGTAAAATAAGAACGAAAGTGCTGTGCCACTAAGCAAAACTTTTTCAGTGTAAGCCATTAGAAATATTTTGTTTCGTTAATTTACATTTGACAATAAAACTATAAAATATTCCTGTGTTTATTGTAATTTTCGTTAATATTATTTACATTTTAATAACAATTACCTACTTTGAAAAATTTTAATGAAAATCAACAAAATTGACAAGAAATAGATATTATAAATGTCAAAATGGGATGTCAAATCAAAGGAACGACATTTTTTTGTTTTTATTATTTATGAGCCTGAACTTAGCAGACAGCAGACAAAAAAAAATAATTGGATAGGGAATTAGGGATATCTGCGAGCCCACGTAATAGTTGGGGAGGGGAAGAGGGGATTTCGGGAGTAGCTCGAGCGTGTCAGATTAAGCTTGCATAGGCTTCCGACATGTGTCTAGTTATCTCTCGAAAACTCGAAGACACGAAAACTCGAAAACTCGAAAGCACGAAAACTCAAACTCGAACTTATTTCGATTAATTAAAAAAAAAAAGATTTTTTAAAAATCGATTTTCAAAAAAAATGGTTTAAAAATTTAATCGATTGTAAGGGTTTCGAATTTCGATTAATTTAAAACATGTTACTTGCATAAACTATAAAATGCCAAGAAACCAAAAAAAAAAATTTTTTTTTCAAAATTGGCTCGTATTTCAGAAACGGTGCATCCAATCGAAAAAATAACGAAAATTTTAGTTCCCACTACTGAAACACCCCCGGAATGTGGGTATTGTCTTTCGAAAACCTTTAAAAATGGACCTGAAATCCAACATTTTTCAAATTTTATTTGTAACCAATTCGTCTCTCTGCCAACACATTTTTTTTAGAAATTAGTTTGTATCTCAAAATGTCTAGTGCCGCTATCCCCAACCCGCGGCCCGCGGGCCGCATGCGGCCCGCCGGGGCTTATTTGTGGCCCGAGTGATGTAAAGCATTTTGAAATTCACGCCCACCAAAAATTTTATTTTTTAAGCCTAAAAAATTTTTGTTGCGGCCCGCGACACTAAGACCAAAACATGGTTGTGGCCAGCATGAAAAAAAGTTTGGGGACCACTGGACTCTAGTGTCTCCAACTCAAAACGTAATGAAAATAACGTATCTTGCTATAGAAATATGTCACTTGCATAAACTATAAAAAGCCAAGAAACCTAAAAAATAAAAATTTTTTTTTTCAAAATTGGCTCGTATCTCAGAAACGGTGCATCCAATCGAAAAAATAACGAAAATTTTCGTTCCTCCTACTGAAACACCCCCGGAATGTGGGTATTGTCTTTCGAAAACCTACTAAAATGGACCTGTGTAGGAAATGGATCGCGTAAGGGTTTCGATTAATCAAAAAAATCGATTTTTTTAATAATCGATTTTCATAAAAATGGGTTAAAAAAATGCACAAGTTTTCACGTTAAAAAAAAAAAACTTTGTCTTTTTTTAAATATTGATTATGTTGTCGGATCTGTCAGATTAAGATATAATATAGATTAAGATGTTTAGTATAGGTACCCGAAAGAAGCATCCATATAAAGCACTGGCCACTGACGATTCAAAGGTTAGGTAAGCCTGTAGGGACATTTTAGAATATAAAAAAATAAAGCTTCATATTTTTTTAACTAAGCTTCGCAGATATTTTATTTTGCTCTAAACTAAATGATTTAGTCCTAGTTGTCTAAAATATATTTATAATTTACCTAAATAAGCAATTTTCTGAATATATTTTCTTTTGAAAAACTTTAAAATGGCTGCAGTTTCTGAACCCACCGCTGAAATAAAAAAAACGCTCTTATTTTTTTTTATCAGCTTTACCTAATGTACAAAACCTACTAGGTCTCCATAACGCTCGAGTGACTACAAAAATAGCACCCTCGCCTCCTCTACTATAAGTTTTTAGAGTTATCTAAAGCCTGACCAGAAAAATTAAAAACCTGCGCTGAGGGCGCTAAAATGAACTATGATTATGGCAACATCTAGTGCAGTTATACACTTACGAATTGGCTAGTGTATAAGCATTATACATATATAAGCAAGTGCTTATACAATATAAGCATGTGTTTAATTTAATAATATTATAGACGAATAATTATTGAAATAATTTTACAAAAGCATAGCATTTATGTATAGTTTTAAATTATCACGAAATAAACTCCCATAATAGTAAAATTATAGGCATTAGGCAGTTTAAAAAAATACAACTTTGTAATTTCATTATTAACTTTTATTTAAGTTATTCATAAAACTCAGAATCTAAATATTCAACAGATTCATATTATATACTTCATGATCTACAGATTGTAGTGGTTCAATATCTTAACAGCTCATCTCTGACTCATTCTTCTTTCATTATTCTTAGGTGTAGAAAATAAAACTGAAGTATGACCTTCTCTTCGTATTTTCATTACAGACGATCAATATAAACCTAAAAACAAAAATTTTAAACTAAATTAGTCACAAATTAGCCAATTCAAATTGCACACACTATATGAGGTACCTACCAGCCATGTTGACAATAAAGTCCGTGATGTTATTTAGAGAAATATAGTCGATCCCTTCAGACTTTCTTTCCGACAAGTGATTATTCTTACTAGAAATAACTTTTTATAACTAGCTTTTAATAATTTTCGGCATTTTAACGCTTAAATAACTCACTTGCCCAAGAAATATATCACGCACAATCGAGAACACACTTTGACAGATGACAATGAGGAGCCCAAGGAACTTAGAGTTTGAATCTAAGTTCCTTGGCCGTCTAGTCTCTAATTTTAGTGACAATTGACAATTAACATTTGACATTGATATTTTAGTTTGAGGTGCAAAACAACTGCTCAAAAACATTTGATTTGAATTTTTGATAAAATAATATTATATCCATTACAAATTTCACACAAATTTCCATTACCTGGTTAGTACTCTTATATATATTTTGTATTTATAGATAGAACTCATCTTAGTAGTTATTTGCTATACGATTTGTTAATTTTAATGAAGCATGGAATAGGTTTTCTAAAGATCAATATTTGCCATTGGCTCATTGCTTTATTTTAAGCCGTCGTGATTTTTTGATAAAAATAGATAATTTTGTAACAAAAAAGAATATTGAAACTGTTTTTAGATAATGTTGTAGTTGCTCAATGTAATCAGTACTTTATGTTAAGTTTCACTTTACTGACTTAAGTACTGATGCTGTCTTTTTTTTTCTTATTTATTCAAACTAAAAATGTTATTTCAGGTCATACATAACAAATTTATTTGTCGTGTATGATTAGACAATTGAGTAATTTGCCAAAATATTGGAAATATCAAACATACAAAACCTATATTTCAAGAAAAAAGTCAGAGTAAAATATTCCAAATTATGGATATTACTAGTAAAGATGGAGCAGCTGCAGAAAACCTGTCCTCTAAAAAGTATTACAGGAGGGCTGATCATAGGTAAGTGTTTGATTTCATTCTGAAAATATTTCTAATGCATAGGCTTATACTTCAGCATTTTTAGAGAAAATATTTTATTGTCACTTGACAATATCATGTTAACCCATCAACTCAAGCGGCACCCAGGTACCGCATAACAATTGAAAAGCTATTGTGTGTATGATTCCTACGATCAAGGTATTAGACCATAAGACAGAAAGACAGTCTTGGCTAAGCAGAGTTTGGATTTACCTTTATTTACCTGGATCGTGGAAAAATCAGACACAATTTAATATATTTTATTTTTTATTTAATAGTATTGTTATCGTGGCTGCATGTAGCCGCTTGGGAGTTGAAGCATTAAACAATAATAATTATAATATTACCTTTGTCATCAAGAATTTCATTTATCTGGTTATTTGTTTCATATAGGCTTCAAAAGCACTGTATTAATTTAATAAAATTTGGGAAGCGTGGGAAGGACATATTATAAGCTGCCCTTTAGACCACAGGAAATTGTGCAGTTCCTGCGTGATTGTCTTTAGTGACCATGTGATCATGGGCAACATCAAGTTTATTTAGCAGATGATTTTATAAAGATATTTTTTTTTAATTTTGAACCTTTCTTTTGGTAATAATCTTGAATCCCACCATAAAATTCTGCATGAATCGTTTTTTTCGATCAAATATATTTTAAAATAATCTTTAGAACATATAGAATGGATTAATGTTGGGTTGCCTTGTCAAAAGTGGCCGCAAGTACCTCAAATTAAGTTCAAAATTCATGAGATAAATGCATAAATTTGCATGTATCTTTTTTTCAATAAATTTTACATCATTTGAAAGAAAATGACGAGACAAAATAAGGTATAAATGGTTGCCGGCTCTAAGTCGGCCGCAACCTACGGTTGCCAGCCCATAAACATACATAGTACTTAATCAAAATTGAAGCATCGTTTTTTTAAATAATTTTGATACAGAATTAAAGTTTTATGCATTTTGTACATGAATATCTGTGGTTGCCAGTTGCACGATAGCCGCAAACTGGGGTTGCCATCACTTTTGTCTACAACATCGCGTGAGGTTAGGAAGCGCAAGAGAAAATAAGCATGCATTGTTACGTGCGATAAATGAGGATATTGCATAGCAGCTGCGACACTGAGCCTAGTCAACAAATATTTGTGGATGGAAAATTCCAAAACAGAATTTGACTTAGAATTTGAGCAAAAAGTTCCTTTATACTTCCTATTTTTTGTGTTAAACGAGTATCCATACTGTACACTTATACTATAATATTATAAAAGCGAAGGTGTGTCTGACTATCTGTTGCTTCTTCAAGCCCAAACCATTGAACTGATTTTGCTGAATATTGGTATATCTATAGATATACGCGGTAAACGAATTTTGGCGCAACGGAGTTGCGGGTGTCATCGAGTTACTCAATAAATTATGAAGAACTAGAAGACGCCCGCAACTCCGTTGCGCCAACATTAGTTTAACACGCGGGAACCGTACATTTTTTCGGGATTAAAAGTATCCTATGTCCTTTCCCTGGACTCAAAAATATCCATACCAAATTACAGCCAAATCGGTTCAGCGGTTTGGGCGTGAAGAGGTAACAGACAGACAGACACACTTTCGTATTTATAATATTAGTATGGATTTTTAGCCGTGATAGTTTTCCTTTTGCCATATATTTTTTTTAAGATTTAGGGCCTGTTTCACGGCTTCCTGATAAAGCTCCAAATATCTATTTACCAAATAAAATATCTACCATATAAATTCACAGCGAACTCTATACATGATACCCATACACACTCTAAAATATTATCACTGAATTTTTATACACCCTGTATACAAGGTATTAACAAAATATGTAAGTATCTCCTTCTGTAGCGTAGAGCGTTGATTATTAATTAATGATATTCAATATTAAGTTTTTTTTATTACCATATCCATACCACTGTCTGTCTGTCTGTCTTTCTACTTGTCTGTCTATCTGTCTGTCTGTCTGTCACCTGTTTACGCCTAAACCGCTGAGCCAATTTTGCTGAAATTTCGTATGGAGATACTATGAGTCCCAGAAAAGGACATATGATATTTTTTTATCCCGAAAAAACGTATGGTTCCTGCGTGATAAACGAGCCTTAGCGCAACAGATTTTCTGGCATTATTAAGTGTAATTACTAATTATTATTATATTATGTCAGTCAAATTTAGTTATTTAGTTCAGTCCGTCCACTCATTTCTATGAATTTTTTTGCCTGCTTACCCGCCTGTCTACTTGCTTGCCTGCCTGCTTGCCTGCCTGCCTACCTGCCAGTCCGTCCGTCCGTCTGTTCCTATAAAATTTTTTGTACTACAATATACTAGTAAAACAAATAATTCTGCTTGGGAATTTTCCATCCACAAATATTCGTTGACTAGGTGTACCTACTTGTTTATTGTTTACGTTGTACTTCTTACAACGTAAACAATAACACAGAGATGCAAATATTTATAATATAATTATTAATTGGTGTCAGTGTGAGTGTCATGTTTTAAAATCTGATAGAAATTGATAACGGCATTTTCGAAAATTTTTAAAATTTTGAAAATGGCGTGACCGTTAAACGAATATACAATCTCTTATAAATTAAAAACAAAGAACTAACTCTGAATCCTACACAAAACAATGCGGCGTACACGAGTGCGGTTTTCGTAGTCAACAGGGAATTTATAGCTTCGGTCTGTCCGCCTGCCTGTCCGCGGTTATGCTCAGAGACTACAGGATCTTTAATGTTCAAAGTCGTAGTTTGGCGTATTATGCGCATATTATTGATGCCGACAAAATTGTAAATCTTTAAAAAAACATACCTAATATGGTAAAAGGAAAACTATCACGGCTAAGAATAATTCATAATTTATTGAACAACTACATGACACCCGCAACTCCGTTGCGCTAAAATTCGTTTATCGCGAATGAACCGTATATTGTTCGGGGATAAAAAGGATTTGTCCTTTCCCGGGACTCAAAGCATCTATAGATATACCAATATTCAGCAAAATCAGTTCAATGGTTTGGGCTTGAAGAAGCAACAGATGGTCAGACACACTTTCGCTTTTATAATATTATAGTATAAGTGTATAGTATGGATACTCGTTTAACACGAAAAAATAGGAAGTATAAAGGAACTTTTCTCTCAAATTCTAAGTCAAATTCTGTTTTGGACTTTTCCATCCACAAATATTTGTTTACTAGGCTATCAGTGTCGCAGCTGCTATGCAATAAATTCATTTATCGCACGTAACAATGCCTGCTTCTTTTCTCTTGCGCTTCCTAACCTCACGCGATGTCGTATACAAAAGTGATGGCAACCCCAGTTTGCGGCTATCGTGCAACTGGCAACCATGGATATTCATGTACAAAATGCATAAAACTTTAATTCTGTATCAAAAAAAAAAAAAAAAGATGCTTCAATTTTGATGAAGAACTATGTCTGTTTACGGGCTGGCAACCCTAGGTTGCGGCCGACTTAGAGCTGGCAACCATTTATACCTTATTTTTTCTCGTCATTTTCTTTCAAATAGTGTAAAATTTATTGAAAAAAAATATACATGCAAATTTATGCATTTATCTCATGAACATTAAACTTAATTAGAGGTACTTGCGGCTACTTTTGACAAGGCAACCCAACATTAATCCATTCTATACGTTCTAAAGATTATTTTAAAATATATTTGATCGAAAAAAAACTATTCATGTAGGATTTTACGGTGGGATCTTAGGATATAATGCTATTATTGAACAAGACAAACCCTACAATTTTTGGAACACTTAAAAATGGTATCTGTTAAATTATGCTCTTAGCGTGCATAACAATTTATAGAGTCATAATGTTAAATATGAGATTACTTATCAATTATTTTATTTATTTACCTCAATGGATTTTTTTATATAATAATATAAAAAAATTATTAGAGTTTTATATAGAGATATATATAGAGAGTATTAAGTATTATAAGAGTAGTATAATAATACTACTCTTATAATACTAATCATCAGTGTCTTAAACCTCGAAGAGATTGTTATGTGTGCTGCAACTGTAGCAAACAGATTTGTTCCACAGGCTATCAGTACCATACCTATAAATAAATATTTTCCGCGACCATTTATGACGTAGGTTTACGATTAGACTAACGAAGCGAATAACATTTGTAATTTTAAAAATAATGATAAATGGATGAAATATTTACATCAGAATAACGGAAGGTCAAAAGTTATCACGAACGTCAGATTGACATGTTATTTGCGACTGATTCAGTTGTAGTTCGACTGTTGTTATATTTGGTTCACTGTTATATTCGGTTCGAAATGCCGGACGCGTTCGACGTAGCTTACCCCCTGTCGCCGTCCGTTACGCCGCAAGATCTGCGGGCGCGGGCGAATTCTTCCTCGAAACGTAAGCCGGTAGTAACGTTTATATCGGGAGGCGAGACGGTAGAGATACCCGACAAGTCTGTGGTGGGCATCGACAAACCGCTCCGAACCGACAGGTCCGAGTTAGAGCTAGACAGCTTTGCAGAGTCCCTCGCGATGAATCAGAGCACCTGGCTGGACAAGAGGGAGATTCAGCACAGGTAAAAGTCTTTTTAGAATATGGTTATTTCGTATAATTTTTTAGCATTGTTGGCCTAGGCCCTAGGGCCGCTATCCCCAAACCGCGGTCCGCCGGGACTAGGGCCTAGACGGAAAAATTTGAGAAATTGGATGAATGGAACGTAGGTAATTACTATTTCAAACTGAAAAACAACTCAAACATGTAAAATATTTTCGTATGAGAAAACGATTTTGGTATTACGTATACCTATATGAGAAATTCCAAGGGTACCCGGCCTCTTAACAAGAGATCTTGGGCAATGTCCTCCCAGTAAAGTATAGATTGTAGAGTTTTCAAAAATATTTCCCCGTCTCCTTGGAGAATCAGTTTTATTTCGGAGTGTAAATAAACTTTTCTATTTCCCTAAAGTCCCTCACACCACCACCTTAATACGCCTCAATCACCACCAGTCACCACTTTAACTTGCACAAAAGTTTGGATAATTTTGATTATTGAACTGTTCCACAGCGCAGTTCACGCGATAAGCATGAGATTGTGTCTCATCTCGTCCTTGACATCTCAGTATCGCGTGAACTGTTTACTAGGGATAGCTAGGAGGGCTGATTAAAATCGTTTACATATTATTATAACTCTCAAAAATTCTTTTGGGTTTTAATTAACGCCTTTCGCTCTAGTCTTAAGAACAGTGGCCAGTGGGTAATTATTGACATTTTGCCTCAGACTTTACAACAGTGTATGCAACAAGAAGTCTGTCCCTTTTAACTCTCATCTTAATTGCTATGATTATCTTAGCAGTTCTTTTTTGCGTAGATTTTAGTTTAAATCCGATCTAGAAATAATATAAAAAAGTGCGTATTTAACCCATCAAGCCCCATAACTCATAAGCTCACCGGTGAGGGAGACACAATAGAATAACAATAGATTTCCAAGAATCCACGATCGAACGATTAAAGGCACATAACATCTTCTCCATAATATGGTAAGAGTGAGTCTCGAGCAGCAGGGGAACATTTCCCGTTAGTAGTATGCCTGAAGCCTTATCAATAACCACAAGGAAAGACAAACACTGACTTGATATTCAAACACGTCATTAAAACTAAAATTAGACAAAATTTTAAAACTGTTATACCACGATTATTTTATCAGCAACGTACACAGACTGCAGTTGTATGTTATTGTTACGAAGTGAATCAGCTGTTAGCAGCGGCGAGTTAAGTTGTGGGGGTATGAGTCGGCGAATGAGTGTGCCGACTGCCGAGTGCCGACTGCGACGTCGACTGTAGACTCCAGTTGCGTCGACTACACTTGTTAGTCCACACGGCGTGTCTAACGAATGACTACGTTTGTTTTATCGTGATTATCAAACCTTATCGTGATCTCTCGTACTAGTTAGCAAATTCCGTGATTTTTGTTCTGGAAAATACTAAAATTGACCTGTTTAATGAAGTGAAGTGTGAATGTTTGTAAACAATATTGTGTTTCCAAACGAATCGAAAGTGGAATATCCTTGGCAATAACATACTGCGTTCGATATATCGTGTTTATTTTTGTAAAAAAATCTTAATGTCTTTTTAATTAGGAATCTTAATTGTTACTAAGTGACTTACAGTTTCTTTCACGATTTTTGGCTCGACCTTCGGTTCTGTTGCCCAAAATTCCGCTCCTAAATATTCTGTTTATCTTTTGAGTCATGGCCCATCAGATTTCCGCCTTACGACCGACGCTCGTATAATACCTATTCGATTTCCTTTGTATTGTACTTTGTTCTACGAAATATTATCTATATCAACATACCAATTTATTTTAACACAAAACTTGTTTACGCTATTCAGCTAAACACGCCTCGTGTATTTCTTGTTTTAGTTGCCGGTTGATACTAAAATTTATTTTTAATATTTGAATAGTACAATTACTAACTTATATTTCATTGAGTGCACATTAGTCAATAGATTTTTAATTGTAATTAATGTGGTCACTTACAAATATAGTTTCATAGGTTCAAACCAGTTTAACGTGTGGTTAAACAAAAACTCTGTCTATATCAGTCTAGATACTCTATTGTAACGAGAGTGTCAAGGATATTCGCTCAAAACATCCTGCAATTTATTATCAGTGTTTCGGTAGGGGATCGCGAATCGCCATTTAACTGTTTTGAATATTGAACCTGTTGTGTCTCTTAAGACTCGAGTATAGAATATAGTGTAACTGTTTTGTGATTCTGTGACATGCGTTATCACGAGATTATGGCCAATGGATCCTCTGATGCTGCAACCCCTGTGCCGAACGGGTCGTCCTATGGAACGGGAGACAGATACACAGCTGCACCGAACGAGTAAGTTCGAATAAACCTAGTACCTAGTAGGGAACGTAGTACTCACATAAACATTAAATTGTAGCCTGCAAATAAAATAAGTCTATGACGTCTTCTAAAACAGGTTCTTTTGATTTTTTATTATGTTCTTCTTTTTGTTCTTGTTAAGTTTGTTCATGTCAATTTTGTAGTTGTCTGTATAACTTTTTTTTTTAACATGGGGAAATGCTTTACGCATCCCCGGCAAATTGGGGATATCGGCCGGGGTATGTGGGACTCCTGCGTAGTCTACCCACTAAAACCCCATGGTGCTCCACTCATCGCAACAGTTGTCTGTAACTTTTTAAAGTTAAAAAAACAAAGAACCCTTATAATTTTATGGGCTTTTCCCACACTCGAGCATCAAATGAATTGGTGAATTTGAATTGAAAGGGAATTAAGAATCCAGATGGTAATTTCCTTACATTAAATCTTCTTTACCCTAAAATTAAATTATTCAGTAGAGCCTGACTACTCATCATCTTTAACTGGTAATGTCATCTGAGGAAGCTTGACGCTTGTCAATTGTCACGCACAAGGAAAAATGTGATTGCTCGAGGAAAGACGTAATTGAATTACCAATAATTCTTGGTAACATTGTCCCAGTTACTTTATCTTTGGATATCGTAATTCATGTCGTGTTACTGATCAATGACCATACACTTTTAACACAGTGATGCTGCAAATCACGGTCCACGTGAACTCTACAGACAGACCTTATGTTTCAAACGACAGACAAAAAAGGGCTTTTTGCATCTTGTTCCATCTTTTCCGTAATTTGTGGAGTCAGTGTGCTTATGGTGTCATAGCTTAGTTTCTTTACCTTTACCCGGACTATGACTAGAGAACAACCAGCATACAAAGAACAATGGCCAAATCGTACCAGGTGGGCGGTGGCGTCCCGATATGCCATTGGTAGCAAAAATTCCCTAATATTTTAAGGCATCGCAAAACATTAGAAATGTGTTTATAAATAGCCACAAAAAACGATCAATATATTTAAGGGTCTACACAGACGGACCGCATTTCAATTTTTTGCAATTTGCAAGTTGCGGTTGGATTGCAGTTGAAATGCGGTCCGTCTGTGTAGACCCTTAGTTTCGTTGTCTTTCATATTATGTTCTGACAGCTGGCGATCATTCGCATTCGTTCTATTTTTGGGTAATACTCTAGGAAAAAATGAAATAATTAGAAACCAGATCGCCGAATATACACTTGTAGGCTACACCGCAGTCGGAAAAAAGGTAGTTCTTAAGTCTAACCTCAAAACAATTGACAAACGTTAATAATGATTATAAAAAATCGTGGCTATTTAGACATAATTCTCAAACGGAATTATGTTTAGAGCATAAGAACAACCAAATCTAACTATAGTTTATTTTGGGACATCAAAAAAAGTCGAGTCCACACCACTTCTATACCAATTTGGCCATGATTCTTTCGAGATAAGATACCCTTATGTAAGTCTTTGTCACAATGAGTAAGTTCATTAACGCAAACGTAAAACGCATTGCTTGCCATCTTTAAATAGCGTACTACCTGTGAGGTGCGCTGTTGTGATTATTTTCAGATCGCTGGAATGCATGGCGTTGTTTAGTGTCAATGGCATTAATATTAATGATCCGATCACAACAAATATGCTGCTCGAATTAATAAGTGAGAAATGTTTTCCTTGTCATCGTTTATGAGACCTACGTTTGTGTAATTTTAATGTATTAATTTTAATGTTTCTTTCTTTAAACTTATTAGTTTTTTTGCTACGTTTAGGTACAATTTTATACTTTGTCTTTAAGATTGTCTTTCTGAAGCATGCAGATTGCAGATATCTCCAAAATAAGTTAGGGCATATTCCTCCAGTTTTATTTGCGGATTCTCATCACGAACTCTACAATTTTCTGTTGATCGTGTTTTATATTTTCTTAGTCCGTGTTTAGCTTCGATACTATCACGAAGTTCAGCCAATAAAAGTGGTAAATTGGCCGTGTAAGTGTGGGTTATCACGAATACCACGTTAGGCTCTGACAATGATGGATCCAACACGGAACTTGCTAGTTAGATATTTCACTCTCTAAATCGGCTCTAACCGCCTGCCCTGTTGTGTTACCTTTTATACCTACTCTACTATAATCAAACATAAAGTTTACAGTTTACTCGTTGTTATTGGAATTATTATTAAGGTAAAAAATGTAACTATTAGTTACACGAAAATAAAACTTCTTTTACGAATTCTGCGTAAAATTTTCCATGTTCCAAAATCGTTCCGTTCCAATAAACTTCACGCATTTAAATTATAAATGTTTTGAAGTATAATATATAATAAATCATTCGAATGTAAGCAAAAGGAACCTTAACTGAAATAACGTCTGTTTACACAGGAAATTCGCTTCTCTAGTTTCTTCATAATATACGACTAAACAGAGAAAATTACTCTGATTTTATGAACAATTTAATACTCTTCGATTACCACGTTTATTATGAAGATGAATAAATCACAGGTGACATTATATTGGCTTCGATATGCAGACTAGACCGTACAGGACGCATTCGTTTGATCCAAACGTGTGTCTATGTGTCAGCTTTGGGTATATTAATCTACCTGTTACACCCACAGAAGACGATGTTTATTTTCAGCGTGAGATCGTTTATTTGTTAATGTGCGAATTCGGTGACTTTGGTATAGGTTGCAAAATTTATAAATAAACTTTATTTCAAGAGCAACAACAAATTGTACGATAATTTTTACGTGTTTACAGTTATTAGCTTCTTTTTCAATATTTATATTCAAAATTTTAATTACTTATTTATTTCGTGCCTCAGCCTCAGCCCCAGGAGGACAAATTCCACGAATCAAGATTTTGTTCTCAAGGCGCCAATTTGGAATAATAATGAATTGCAGGCACGCCCTCCAAACATTCATAAGCTCTATTATTTGAAGGTTACTTGTATTTTTTGCAGAGATCATACTAGTTTTAAGCTATTGGCTCAATATTACTTTTATTGTTATGGTTAAGTTTTAGATCATCTCAAAGTATTTCTAGGAGTTTTTCTTTCAACATTTTTGTTTTAGTTCTTTCTGCGTATAAAACATTTCTTTCATTTCGTTGGCACTGTTCTTAATCAGAAGCATTTTTTATCCTTTTTCACTGTTGATGATGAGTGATGACAATTCGAACAATTTGCTCACCTACTTAATGCATTGGGGTCAGAGCAGATTGTATTTACATAATATTTCTGTTCCCTTTCTATGCCGGTGTTATCTTTCGGTATGCATGGACAAGAGAAACCAGAATATATACGTAATGTTGACGTAATTTTAAACTGTATCTCGATAGAGAGAGCTAATACCGAAACTTTCTTATAGCTACTTGGCATTTTGCTGCAAATTTATTCCTCTTTTGTTAGCTGCACGGAAAATTCGGATATTGTTGTAATTGATTTAATTATGTTTTAATTCTTTTGTATAGTCCGGTCACTGAACACGTAGAGGTTCGGCCATTCACGTATCGCTAATAATTGTCTCTTTTATATGCGAAAATATTTCTATCGCTTTCACCGTACTATACCTATTACCTACTTCTACGAGCATGAAACAAAAGAAGAGAAGAAACTATAACATTTCATTCGTTCGCGAGTGATATAGATTAGGCCGAATTTCCGACGCCGACTCCGACTATACATACATGCCAGTGGTCCCCAACCTTTTTTTTTCATACGGGCAACAAACATGACGTGTTGGTCTTGGTGTCGCGGGCCGCAACAAAAATTTTTTAGGGTGAAAAAAATAACGCTTTTCAAAATTAACGAGTTAAAAGTGGAAAAAAAATTACGACTTCCATGACGACTTCATGATTTTTCCTTAATGATTTTGCCGGTGGGCTTAAATTTCAAAATAGTTTAACAGCACGCGGGCCGCAAATAAAGCGGGTTGGGGATAGCTGATACAGGCTATACAGACATATATGGATGACCCTTCCTCCGTTCCGCTCCGCCGGCGTAGGACGGGAGTGTGGAGGCCTCGCTATGCGAACCTCCAATAACTTCTGTCCCACGGGGCTTCGGGTCAGGATGGGAACCTGTCCGGTTTAGCTACTCCCGGCGCAGAGGGGAACGCTTCAGTTTGCCTAAGTCGTAACTTTGGTGGAAGTCCCTTTTGAGGTAGACCGGTCGGTCGTGGAGAGAGTCCTGTGTTAGACAGATCTCGATCCAGGACATCCCTCCGTATACGGCTGAAGGCAAACCGCAGGTGGTTTTAGTGGGTAAGAGTCCCGCATGCCCCCGGGGTGCTTCAGATTGAGGCACATCTCCAACCCGGGGCACCCATGATGGGTTTCCCCTGCGCATAAAAAAGGCTATACAGACATAATTATGTAGATGAAGGCACATACTGAATAGATTATAGAACATGGATTTGTCCATTAAGAGCCCGGGTTACCCTCGAAATTCTCACACATACGTAATACCAAAATAATTTTGTCATACGAAAATATTTAACATGTTTGAGTTATTTTCAGCTTAAAATAGTAATTACCTAGGTTCCTGAACAAAAATTAACTTCAAAATATTTAAACACTAAAAAAAAATTTTTGTGTATAATTTTTTTTTTACTAAATTTACTACTAAATATTTAAACAGTAAAACACTAAAAAATATTTTTTAGAGTTGAAATATTTTGTAGTAAATTTAATATTTATGTATATATTTTTTAGTGTCTTGCTCTATTTTTTAGTGTTTAAATATTTAGTAGTAAATTCAGTAAAAAAAAAATTATACACAATTTTTTTTTTGTGTTTAAATATTTTGAAGTTAATTTTTGTTCAGGAACCTAGGTAATTACTATTTTAAGCTGAAAAATAACTCAAACATGTTAAATATTTTCGTATGACAAAATGATTTTGGTATTACGTATGTATGAGAATTTCGAGGGTAACCCGGGCTCTTAAGGTTTCTGGTAGGTACCTCTTTATCGGGAGACATTTTGACTAAAACTAGAGAGGTGATAGTGGTCACTGGTCGTATATTTTTCGATATTGACGACTGTATGATGAAAAGTTATGGTTGCAATAAACATTATCATAGTTTTATAGCGGTATAAAGTTTGATCAGCTAGGCAGCTGCATCCGATATTTGTTTTTGCGGATATTATAAAAAATATATATATTTTAGGGCATCTGACCGCTGCTTTATTCATATTTTAAATCAGCAAGTTTGTGGGTTGTTAGTTTGCAATATTTGTTGATTTTTTTGCAGTGTCCATTAGGACCTCCCGTTTAAAACATTCAGCCACCTATTTTACATAATGTCAGTTATACAGAAATAATTGTAAAACTACGCTTAAGTTAGTAAATACATTATCAATGTCCTGCCATAAAAATGATCATCACTACTTCGAGGAATCCTTATGATAAGAAATAGTTCTAAGAAATTCTGTATACACCACAACGGAAGCCCTTGATTTGAATGCAACAGCAATTCCTCTGTTATCTTAATCATACTGAAGACAAGCAAAACTTAATTTCTGCTGCGACTTTGTGATAATCTCAATTATTAAACTCTATTTAAGTCATAAGTTTTAGAGGTTTTGTCAGTTTCCTTATTATAGTTATTTTCTTTTGTTTCAGAATCTTCGTCAACAGATCACTCCACCTGGAAAATGTTAAGTTCTATGGATTTGATATGGACTACACATTAGCTGGTAAGTAGCAGTATTCTAATTAGATAGTCTTTGGCTCTTTGCACTTATTTACTTCCTTTATCAAAGATTGCTAGAGCTAGGCTTTTTTCTTGTGCCCTATATTTCATTAATATGAAAGTAAATAGGGATGACTATAACATTATGTATGAATCAAAAATTAACAAAAACGCTATTAAAATTACGACTGAATCAAGATTCATATTATAAACTGGATACATTCATAGCGTTTAATAAATTTACAGAAATATGCATAAAATAAATACCTTTATTATTATGTTATTACTTATTATTTCTTATGATAAACAATCACGTGTCCTCACACTAAAGTTATTGTTGCTTGCACGTTTTGTTAAAAAATATTGTTACTCCTTATTGATTAGCTATCAACATTTTGACGTCGCTTCGAAGTCACATTGACCGATAACCTTTCTTTCTCCAATTCAAAGTCTATTTATTTTCAGAGTACAAATCGCCGCAGTATGAAACTTTAGGATTTAATTTGACCAAAGAAAGACTGGTACACAAGGGCTACCCCAAGGAAATATTAACATTCGAATATGACCCATCGTTCCCTGTCAGGTATGTTTTGTTTTTATTTTGTCTGTACCTACTAAAGAAGGTCGCGCAGCTGTTAAAAATTCGCACATTGACTCATCACTACTTGTCTCTTTTAAAGGTGCCGGTTGGCAGCGGGCGACATGAAGCAACCGCAGACTACTTGTCGCGACACTAGTGTTTTCTTTGTATTTCTATGAAATACCCTCCGCAGCTAGCGACACGAAGCTAACGACACTTTTCATAAAAATGCATAGAAACCAGTAGTGTCGCGACGACACGTCATCTGCTGCCGCTTCATGTAGCCGGCTTCCAACTCGTACCTTTATTCGAGCATATATTGCTATCCTGTTCAATAGGCACAGGAACGCGACAACAATATTTTGTGTCCTTGTCAAGGAGGTATCTCAGAGAATTTTTTTTGGGGCAGAAAATGGAAACTATCCCTGTAATTGATATCCTCATATGAAACGAAGTTCAAGTAGTTAACAATAGGGTAACGGTAAAGGCCCTCACCCAATAGAATGTTCTCGAATTTCGGTACAAGGACACTCAAGGAATAGATAGTACAGTATCAGATCGTATATGTAGTAGAATTTACAATATGATCTCCTAGTTTAGCCTTGTCACGATCCAGAGCTCCAACTATTGGACCATGAAGGCATAGAGATCCACTATAATTATTGTTCATATCATATTATTGATTTTATATGTCATTAAAACAATAAAATAGGGACTTAACATATAACAGGTGCTAGGTACTCATGTATAATATACCTAGCTACTATAGCCATGCCATAAAAATCATAATACACTTACAAACATTAACAATCACAGTATGTGCAATGTAAATAATAAATATTATATCTTTATAACTTCCGTGATTAGTTTTTAAAACTGTAACGGATTTCATTGTCATGCAGTTTTATTTATTGACGACGTTCACTTACCATTTTTATAACCTTGCTTAACGCCGGTTCTTAAGTGTCCCTTTTTAGGATCTTTTAAAGACCAACAAGGTTTTCACCTAAACTTGAGATATAGTGCCCTTAATGACCGCTAGGGCTAGGAGACACTATAACGTTAGATGATGAAAATACAAGTTTAGGAATGATATTCCCATAATCATAAAATCAAGCCGTAGTATAGGTACTAGAATCACAGTAAAGGTGTTGGTTTACCTTAATTGAGGTCACAACTCTTTGTTTTGTCAATAACAATCAATTTAGCGGGTGTGAATTATTGCACAATGTTACGTAATTATTAATACATTATATGATTTACAATCAACATATGCGTTTCATAAGGACATTCTAAGAAATTTCAACAATGACTAACAAAGTAACTTTGTGTGCCTAATCTTTAGTAAAGTTATTTAAACCAGTAATAATAATTTTAACGATGAATGACTAAGCCTTTGTTTTAGTGTATAATGAATGTTTTCTTTTGTTTCAGAGGGTTGTGGTTTGACACATTATATGGTAACTTATTAAAAGTAGACGCGTATGGAAATATTTTAGTATGTGTACATGGATTTGAATTTTTAAAACAGTGAGTATTGGTTTTTACTTTTTGTTTTTAAGCTTTAGCCAAGTGTTTGGATTTTTTAGTTTATAAGGCTACAAGCTAACTGGTGTTTAAAGCTGGGCCCGATTTTATTAGGAATGCATAAAATTCAAAATGTGAGTCAGATAGATCTGTTTTTAGCTTTGAATCTCGATATGAACTTAAAATCATAACTCACAGAAGTTAACTAGGCACCTCATTCTAGGTCGACTCTATGGAAAGATATGCACCTATTTTTGTGTTTTATGCTTTGAAAAGTGAAAACCGTTTTTATAAAATATGATATTAAAAGTACTGCAAGTGAACATTGTTTTTTGTTTCAGCTCCCAAGTATATGAATTGTACCCAAACAAGTTTTTAACATTAGACGAATCAAGAGTATACGTGTTGAACACGCTGTTCAACTTGCCTGAAACTTATCTCATAGCTTGCCTAATAGACTTCTTCACAAACTCACCACAGTACACAAGGTAAGGGGTTTTAATCCCCCTACTAAAAGTAAATATTTTTCATGTGTGTGGGCTTACGCGTGCGAGCGTGCGTGTATACGCAAGTTCGTACGTGAGAGCGTGCGTACGTGCGTGCGTGTGAGCGTGCGTACGCGTGTGAGTATAAAGAGTAGAGACACGCTACGATTTAAAAAGCTTTAATTCTAAATAAGAACTTTATAGCAACTTGGCTAACAAAAATTGTATATTTTCAGAGAAAAGACTGGCGTAAGATGCGGAGACTTGGCGATGTCGTTCAAATCGATCTTTCAGGATGTGCGAAACGCGGTAGACTATGTACACATACACGGAGACCTCAAATCCAAGACCATAGAGAATTTGGACTTGTACCTGAAGAAGGATGAGAGGCTCCCCATGTTTATATCTAGGATACGAGAGAGCGGATCTAAACTGTTCATATTGACGAACAGCGATTACAACTTCACAGACAAGATTATGAACTATCTGTTTGATTTTCCACATGGTGCCAAGGTAAGCATCATTCGGTATTTTGTATTAAAAAGTAAACAAGCCGGGCTATTTTTGCTAATGCACAGGTCTCCTTGGTTATGAATTTACTCAATTTAACTATAAGGGTATATTCAGAAATCAGAAGGCAACGCGACGCATAGATGCATTTATAAAGTATTGAATTGACAGATTTGTATGACCTCTCACGCAATTGAAGTCTGTCAATTTAATACTTTGGAATTAATGCATCTACGCGTCGATTGTGGTCTGAATTGACCCTTAAAAGACCAAAAGAGCATTTAAGCAATAGTATCTGGAGGACTGGTTAGTCCTCAATTTTAAAGCAAAATATAAATGAATAAGCTTATGTACCATCGCGTGTTTAAAATTGTACATAGACGTTCTCAAAACATATGCTTCCATCATTTTAATAAAATGCACATTCGCGTAAACATCGGTATCAATGATAGAAGGAAATGACTGCCAAAAGATTCCAATTTTATGATAATTTATAATTGGGCGTGGGAACTGTCCCCCAATTCTGCTATTTCAATCCGACAATAATACTGCATCGATTTAGATTTTAGTCCGGGTTCTTTCAAGAGGCAAAACAGTAATTTCATATCCGTCAAAAGAACTGTTTGGATTTTTTTAAAATAAGAACCAATTTAACGTTAATTTGACATAATATCGAAAGCAAAGCAAAACCTATCGCACCAAAACTACAGTAAAAAATCGCTGTGTGAAAAATGTGCATTACGCACTCACTGTAAGCACTATAGACTATAGTACATTTCGAATTTTTTTCTGTTGCTGGGGTAGTTCCTGTGGCGTGCTCTCGGAATAGCCTCTTTTTAATCTACTAAACCATATTAAAGCTGCATTAATATCGAGCTAAAATAGCGGAATCGAGGTACTGGTCTATTTACAGAGTATGCTGTAGGTCGTGTGCATTTCACAAATCGCCTAATATCCGTGTGACGCGCGATGTGAAAATAAACACCCATCTGCACCTACTGTCATTGACCTAGCAACTGTAGGCCGTTCAGAGTTATAATATTATCCTGGAGTTTGCACAAGAGTGATCCTTATGATGGTATCATTAAGGTAATATAATATAATAATAATAATATCACAGGTAATATATTCCTATGATCAACTAGAAATATTAGCGCATGTATGTTTTGCGATTTCTTTTTCATATAATTTTATGTACTCTAAAGGCGTTTTAAGTGACTACAAAATCTTACAAGACTCGTTTGCCTAACTTGCAGCCGCAACAAATGGAGGAGATAATGTTACATTTTTGTCCATTATCCTTTTACATATAAATTTCACGTTACTGTATTGATGAAAGCAAGTTTTTTTGTGTCAATGTCATCTCGATAGAGCAAAATTCGGGCATTTTGAAAACTTTCTCATGTGGGTTTTATTTCTTAATAGCCTAGGTCCTTCAATTTAAAGCGTATTTTAGTTCTAACACCTAGAGTTGTTTGCAGGTTCTGCTTAAGGCAATATGCTCTAATAACTTGTTCACACTAAGCGCCAAATAAAACCTGTTCTTTGACTGGAGCTAGGTCAGTTAGTTTCTTGTGGAATATGCTATTTATAAACAATTATTTTTGTACATATTGCATCATTCATTTAAGTAGAATACTGCTCGTCCTTGGACGGATAAACTCTATGTAACATGTATTTATTTACTGCACCTTTCTATCTTTGTACTTATTGACTGAAACTAAACTTCTTTTGTCAAACTACATACCACCAAAACAGCCAAATTTTAACATTATTGATTATTGAACAAGCAAGTTGATCTTAATCAGCTAATAGCTATATATACATAATACAAATGTATGCCTCTCATTTACCATTGCTTGAACGGCTGACGGAAGAAGTCTGAACATATTGTAATGTCAGTTCTTGGTGGAAATTCATGTTGAACACATTAGTGTTTTTTAAAAGCACGGTTTTTCGCCCACTTTTTTCATTATAATATTAAGAAATTATTATAAATATTAAAAAATTACACGAAGTCTAAACAGATTTTCCCGTTTATAATTATTAGGGGCTATTTCACCACTATGAGTGCCGGATAGGCTATCTACCACTTAACTTGACAGATCGAGTATGGAGAATCTGTTACATAAGTTGTGGATAGCCTATCCGACACTTTATCAGGAAGTGGTGAAAAAGGCCCTTAGTATGATTCCCGCTCGATGAATTAATTTCTATTCGTACGAAGTTTTGGGGCAACAGCTGGTCAGCTATTTCAGCAAACATACAGCCATCCATATGTCTGGAAGCTCACGATATTGTTCTATCCATAGCCCGGTGAGCCACACCGTAACTGGAAGTCATACTTCGACTGGATAGTGGTGGACGCCCGTAAGCCACTGTTCTTTGGTGAAGGCACCACGCTGCGGCAGGTGGACACGCGCACTGGGGCACTGAAAATGGGACACCATGTGGGGCCATTGCATGAGGAGCTGGTTTACTCTGGAGGTTAGTCGATAATGACTGTGACTATCGCTATTTTAAACCGACATTAAATCTGCTTCGATCCAGTCTGGATCCTATCAAAAAGTAATTCTCATAAGTCATAAATGATAAACTATGGTCAAGTAACAGATGAGAAAGCGTTTAACTTAGTTTGTAATTTTATGGGGATCCCATTTTGTAGTTTTATTATACCGGGAGTCGGGATTCAGGACTGCATTGAAACCACAAGTATCCGAAAACGACTAAATATTTGGTTATGGTTTTCAGAGCATAATTTTAATATCTTACAAAAACTTGCGTAAAAATATTTTCCTACGTCATTGTTACTGTACCTTACGCCATGTAACCTTATAATAGGGGAGGTAGTGCTATTGATTTCTAAGTCATTTCATACCGACCAAATTTTTGTCAGCGGTAGCTTAATATTTATCAATCAATATAATCAGCGTCAGTCGCCGCACCCGTGGTGGAATGTTAACTGAGAGTATTTCAAAGTTGTAAAAAAAAAATAGTTGTGAAAAGTGATTTTATACCGAATGAAACTTTGATGGATGATTATTGAGGTCATGTTTAACCAAAAAATCACCGTCAGCCGTATTGCAGACGGGGGATTCAACGTCAGTCGCGTTACTGAACATGTAATTTTTTTTAAAATATAAAGTCATTTTATACCGTACAAAATTTATTCAGGTGAATGTTTCTACTTTGTAAATAATAAAGAAAACCGTCAGTCGCTAATACTATGGTGGAAAAACCGTCAGTCAGCGATATAAGTTATGACCAATATAGCCCTACTTAGCGGCTCAATGTATCCTAGGGCGTCGCGTAGACGACATTTCCACCTGCAAACATTCAGCTGACGGCGATTTTCGTTTGAATTAACCATAAAATTATCTCACATAGCAATTTTAAGTAATTAATTCGATAGTCAATATTTGTGAAGAAGAATTATATAAATTTTACTTTAAAAGCGCCATCTGTTGTTATATACTAAAACTAAAATAACACCTACCCAACCTAAACGTGTATAATCTATAGTCGGGACATTTTAATAGGCCACATTTGACAGTTCATCAAAATTGTACCAGGTAACCTTATAGCGACGTACATAAAAAATAAATATTTTCGTTTTGTTTTAACTGCACAATTGATTAACTTTTTTCAATTACGATTACACATTTATTGTAAATATGGCCGATACGAATTATTTAATTATTTGCTTTTACTGATAAACAATTCTGAACGTAATAAACAAATTCTGATCTTAATAATTGCACGTTGTCACAATGTTACGTCAGCTGACGTTTTTTTCTTTTTAAACTCTAGGGAAGTTACCCTAAAAATCGAAAGCGAATAAATATTATCAATGCATTGATTACTTAACGTAACGTAATATCCCCATAAATTAATAACCATGTTGTGAAAAGTAACACATATTTATGTGAAATGAATAATGATAATACTACATTTAACAGTTTTTATAATTCAAGCGAATAAATGCATTTTTTTTTTGTAAATTATGTACTTGTCTTATTTTGCTCCTTGAATTTGCAAAAGAAAAAGTTATAATGGACAGTCGAGGGGGTTTCAAACGTATAAAATTCAAATATTTTATTTCAAGTCCGTATCGATTTATTCGTTTTGGTCGATGTTTTTCGCAGCTCACCTCACTATGGAGATTAATCTGACAGATGTCAAATGTGGCCTATTAAAATGCCCCGACTGTAGATATGAACCTTTATTGGGTGCGAATTGGGATCTTTTTAATGTCAATTCAATACGATTCCCAACAACAACTTTGAGATGCTCTCAATTTTTATTCCACCCATTATGAAGTGGCTGACGATCAAAGCTGTTATGTATTAGTGGAATACATTATTGTAACGATTTTCGCTCGGTATGAAATGACTTTTTAAACTGAGCGCGACCTCCCCTACTATTAGACTTTAGAGATTATATTATGCTAGTGACTCTTATGACGTTGCCATAAAGATGTTTATGCATTTAAAACAATTCAACAGTCACTTCACAATTTTTTTTTATTGAATTAAGGGGGCAAACGAGCAAACGGGTCACCTGATGAAAGCAACTTCCGTCGCCCATGGACACTCGCAGCATCAGAAGAGCTGCTGCAAGTGCGTTGCCGTCCTTTTAAGAGGGAATTGGGTAATTATAGGAATAGGGGAATAGGGGGAGGGTAGGGAAGGGAAAGGGAAGGGAATAGGGGAGGGTAGGGAAGGGAATAGGGTAGGGGATTGGGCCTCCGGTAAACTCACTCACTCGATGAAACACATTTTTTGTGAGAACGTGGTATTTCTCCGGTCGAGCCGGCCCATTCGTGCCGAAGCATGGCTCTCCCACGTATAAACAATGTTTTCTTATGCCCAGGTTCATGTGACGTATTCACTGAGCTGATCGGCGCGAAAGGCAAAGATGTATTGTACATCGGAGACCATATCTTCGGCGACATCCTCAAGTCGAAGAAGATCGGCGGCTGGAGAACATTCCTGATTGTGCCCGAGCTCGTACAGGAGTTGCACGTGTGGACCGACAAGTGCCAGCTATTCGCGCAGCTGCAGGACCTGGATATACAGCTGGGCGACATGTACAAGTGAGTACAAGGCTGAAATATAATCCGACCGAAATTATGTAGTCTAAAGACAGGGGCCGTACCACGAAATCGTTTTGAGATTAAAACGAAGGAATCGGAATGCCGCATCCTACTCTAATAAACGTGAAATGACGTTGTTAGGGTAGGACGCGGCATTCTAATTCGATCGTTTGAGTCTCAAAGCGGTTTCGTTGTAGGCCTCCAAGCTACATACAATTTTTAGGACAACAAGAGGGAGTAAATGACGCGTTACGTTGTCAACGTCTTGTATTGTGATGTCGCGCGCGCCGCAACACTATTCTGGTACACAAAGTGTTTTTCCTTTTCGATGATAAAGCGCACGGCAACGCAATGAAGGAGTGTGACTTTTTGGAACGAAGTTCCTTATCGCGCGTTGCGAAAATGGGGCTAGACGGAAAAAATTAAGTGTAACGACACTTTTTGCTATAGTTGTAAGCCGTGCGCGTGTTTCCCTCTTTCTCTCATAGAAAGCAAGTCAGTTTATGAACTTCGTTCCATCCGAGTGTACCTTGAAACCTCTCAAGTATTTTTTATAGTAAAAAATACTTAGAGCCTGTTTCACCGCTTCCTGATAAGGCTATCCACCACTTAACTTGTCAGATGGAGTATGGAGAATCTATCAAATAAGCCTATCCGGCACCTTATCAGGAAGCGGTGAAACAGGCCCTTAGTGATGCTTCCGAAGGGTAACGTTAATCTAATACCTGTGGAACGTTCCAGAGACCTAGACTCGAGCACGACGGAGAAGCCGGACATCACGGCGCTGCGCACGGCGATCCGTGACGTGACGCACAAGATGGACCTCGCGTATGGCATGCTCGGCTCGCTCTTCCGCTCCGGCTCGCGACAGACCTTCTTCTCCTCGCAGGTAATAACGTTATATAGCTACAAAAACAGTGTTCGTTAGCGTAATTTTTGGCGCTGGTGCTCGCAAAACCTTTAAATAATGCACATGTCATTGCAACGCCGTAAACTAATTGTTTATTTATGGTTATCTTTGAAGTTGAAAAAAACCTTTTTCGTTAGGCGTTAAGTATAATTTACACAGAGCCAGTACTGGCTGCTAAAAAGACTGGCAGCCAGTATTGGCTTGGTATATGCCGCGTGTGAACAGTTTTTCAAGCCAGGCCAAACTGTTCACACGCGGCATATGCCAAGCCAATACTGGCTGCCAGTCTTATTGGCAGCCAGTACTGGCTCTGTGTAAATTATACTTAAAGTATAATTTTCACAGAGCCAGTACTGGCTGCTGTGTAAATTATACTTAAAGTATAATTTTCACAGAGCCAGTACTGGCTACCAATAAGAATGGCAGCCAGTATTGGCTTGGTAAATATGCCGCGTGTGAACAGTTTTTCAAGCCAGGCCAAACTGTTCACACGCGGCATATACCAAGCCAATACTGGCTGCCAGTCTTATTGGCAGCCAGTATTGGCTCTGTGAAAACTATACTTTAGCGTTTCCAGGATCTGCTTTCTTTCGGTTGCCTAGCAACATGACATCTTTATCATAGACTAAGCTTACAAGCTAATATCCATATAATGACCAACAAGGCATTAACGCCTTTAGTCCACCGACGCTGCGAACTGCGAAACTCGCAGTTCTCTCGCTCTATTCCTGTTCGCATTTGTTTCGCAGATATTTCGCAGTTCGCAGCGTCGGTGGGTTAAGGGCGTAAATGAACGTGGCGAAATAAAGGAACTAACGCCGTCATCAACATCATACAAAAACCCAATTTTTGACATGTTTGTGACAGTTCTCCTTTACCGGCAGCGCCCCCGCCCACGTTCATATAAAAGCGACCGCAATAAGCGACGCTACGCAGCAGCGACGCGACGCGACAAGGCCATATATTCTTTGCTTGAAATCGTACGAAGTAAGCCGCACTAAAGGTGGCTTTCGGATCTTTTACGCGAGCGACCGCGACCGATAAAAATTCAAATAAAAAAAACTGTAGGTATCGTTTTCTACTGACATTTGCGTGGCGACCCACGCTGCCGCCGGCGGCGACTTAAAATGTAGCGGCGTAGTAAAATGAAACCTATAGCCTATGTCAAAAAGTAGCATTTTGTTTGAATTTTCTCGGTCGCGGTCGCACGCGGCATAGATCCGAAAGCTACCTTTAGCGGTAGCGGCGCAACGCGATACAAAACGTCAGTTATATAAAACATGAAGTGTCGCGTCGCGTCGCTGCCGCGTAGTGTCGCATGGTGCGGTCTTGCCTTATCAGTGCCAACTGCCACGTCACGGTTTTCACTATAATATCCGTCCCTCAGGTGGTGCGGTACGCGGACTTGTACGCGGCGTCGTTCCTCAACCTGATGTACTACCCGTTCTGCTACATGTTCCGCGCGCCCGCCATGCTCATGCCGCACGAGTCCACCGTCGCGCACGAGCAGCGGTTCACAGTCACCGCGCCTACTATTGACAGGTTGGACCTCTGATCCACATGAAAGCTTCGGCCAAACCTGCGCGACTAAAGCGACCGCGGCGGACGCTGTCCATGTAATCTTATGGCGCTGTGCACACCTGCGCGACCGCAATGCGGGACGTTCGCGTCGGAAGAGCGGGAATGAATCTACGGTTCACACCGTAGTCGCGCAGGTTTGCACGCCAGTTTCGAGTTGCAGGCGCTCACGCATCGCGTCCCGCATTACTGACGCGCTGCTTTGGCCGAAGCTTAACAATTACCAAAGTTTGCCCGTAACTTGTGACGTATACCGTAAATCATAAAAATATGATGTCTACCAGAAGTCAGAGTACCATCAGGGAAATTTATTCATACGTATTTTCACGGACCTACGCTATTTAGTCCGGTTATATCATGTCAATGTTACTTGTGACGTGTCACGTGACTCGTGAGAATTGGGCTTGACATAATAGGTAGGCTTTCGATGACTCAATTTGTACGAGTGAAAGATACAATTAACAGCTATCAATAGGAATTGTGCAGGAGCTAAAAGCGGTAGGACTATGTATAATAATTAATAACCAATTTTAAGTTTCGGATTTGCGACACTAGTTCGCAGCACCATCAAAGCGCACGTTTCGGATTTCACTCTATCGGTCGATCTGACTATATATTTTGTTTTGTTCAAATATCTTCTTAGTAATAATACGAATGTTACAGGACACGACAGTCGATGGTTCCCCGTACGCACAGTATGCCGTGCGACGACTACTCCCACGAGACGCACACAGACGAGCCCGCCACTGACGACGACAAGGTAATGATCTATATTCAAAATGGTTGAAAGTGTTTAACTTTTTGGAACGAAGTTCCTTATCGCGCGTTGCGAAAGGGGGCTAGACGGAAAAAAATGTAACGACATGACACAAAAGTTATCATAGTAGTCAGTATATTACAACTAGAGCAAATGCTATAGTTGTAAGCCGTGCGGTAGCGCGTGTTTCTTTCTCTGTCTCTCTCTCTTTTTTATAACTTCGTTCCATCCGGGTGTCCTAGACACCTCTCAAGTTTTTTTTATATTTCGTGGCTTTATTGTAAAGAAATAAGGCCTGAATCCATACTCTAATATTATAAATGCGAAAGTGTGTCGCCCAAACCGCTGAATCGATTTTGCTGAAATTTGGCGTGGAGATGCTTTGAGTTCCGGAAAATGTACGATTCCTGCGCCATAAACTTATTTTGGCGCAACGGAGTTGCGGGCGTCATCTAGTAGTAACATAAATAGTGATATCATGATACTCAATGATTTAGTTACTAAAACTGTTACAGCAAAAATAACAATAATTATTGTAAGTTAATTGTAAAAATTATCTCGATTGGTTTAAATTTTTGTTGAGTTAAAATGAATTAAAACTGACAAAATGCATTTGTGTAGTTTTAGGACTAAAACTCTAGCATCTTGGGTATTTGTATAAAGCTTATTTAACTTACCTACGCTTGCAATGAAGGACTGTATTATATTATCAAGGGTAGTTTGCTATTGATAATCCAAACAGGAATTCCAATCTATACTAATATTATAAATGAGAAAGTATCTCTGTCCGTCTGTCTCGCTTTCACGCCAAAACTACTGAACCGATTGTAATGAAATTTTAAGCCTGAGAAAGGACATAGGCTACTTTTTAACTGGAAAAATGGGTTTTAAGGGGGTGAAATTGCGTAAATTTGTTCAAATTACAAAAATTCATAATAGATGGCGCCGTGCGTCTCCTACATCGCGCTATCGCTTGCTCATAAGTCTTTCTATAAGACGTGGTACCATGGTAATCGTGTTTTTCGATACTTTCGATTGTTATACACGTTGATAATGTATAACTCACTACTCAGTACTTCATCTATGTAGTGATGAGTGACGTAACCTTAAACCTACCAATCTAATTTCTATGATAAATAGTTTATGGGTAAAGCTAAAGTTATGAAATATTATGTGCACAGTGCACACTGCACAGCTGTTTTTGGCTATTTTGATTTAAGGGGTACCAGGGTTTTAAAAACCTTTAAAATTTAACACCAATTTTGTTGACACCGCGCGCTGTAAGTACACTGAAGTCCACGCGGACGAAGTCGCTGGCAACAGCTAGTATATAATAATAATATCTATGGACGCTTTACACCACGTCAGTCTGGCCCTTTGCTAAGTACCTCAAGGACTTGTTTTACAGATACCAGACAACGGAAATATATTTAATACTTTTATACTATACATAATGTATTTAAGATCTTTATTATAATATACATTTTTATTATAATATACACATATTTAATACACATCCAGATCCGAGAACATTGAAAACTTTTTGTTCCGTCGGCGGGATTCGAACCCGCGCCCCCGGCTCGAGCTGCCAAACACTCAACTATTGAGCCACAGAGGTCGTCAATATTAGGACGATTAATAGTATTTAAAATTCGATGCTTTATTCTATGTTGTGTTTAACAGGCGGGTGGCGTGCCGCACGCTCGGCCGGAGACGCCGCGCCAGCTGACTCACACGCACGACGACGACTGCTCGGACGACGACGAGCGTCCGCGACGAGCGTAGCCACGGTCAGTACAACAAGCTATTAACTCTATGTTATATAACAGGCGGGTGGCGTGCCGCACGTTCGGCCGGAGACGCCGCGCCAGCTGACTCACACGCACGACGACGACTGCTCGGACGACGACGAGCGTCCGCGACGAGCGTAGCCACGGTCAGTACAACAAGCTATTAACTCTATGTTATATAACAGGCGGGTGGCGTGCCGCACGCTCGGCCGGAGACGCCGCGCCAGCTGACTCACACGCACGACGACGACTGCTCGGACGACGACGAGCGTCCGCGACGAGCGTAGCCACGGTCAGTACAACAAGCTATTAACTCTATGTTATATAACAGGCGGGTGGCGTGCCGCACGCTCGGCCGGAGACGCCGCGCCAGCTGACTTACACGCACGACGACGACTGCTCGGACGACGACGAGCGTCCGCGACGAGCGTAGCCACGGTCAGTACAACAAGCTATTAACTCTATGTTATATAACAGGCGGGTGGCGTGCCGCACGCTCGGCCGGAGACGCCGCGCCAGCTGACTCACACGCACGACGACGACTGCTCGGACGACGACGAGCGTCCGCGACGAGCGTAGCCACGGTCAGTACAACAAGCTATTAACTCTATGTTATATAACAGGCGGGTGGCGTGCCGCACGCTCGGCCGGAGACGCCGCGCCAGCTGACTCACACGCACGACGACGACTGCTCGGACGACGACGAGCGTCCGCGACGAGCGTAGCCACGGTCAGTACAACAAGCTATTAACTCTATGTTATATAACAGGCGGGTGGCGTGCCGCACGCTCGGCCGGAGACGCCGCGCCAGCTGACTCACACGCACGACGACGACTGCTCGGACGACGACGAGCGTCCGCGACGAGCGTAGCCACGGTCAGTACAAGCTATTAACTCTATGTTATATAACAGGCGGGTGGCGTGCCGCACGCTCGGCCGGAGACGCCGCGCCAGCTGACTCACACGCACGACGACGACTGCTCGGACGACGACGAGCGTCCGCGACGAGCGTAGCCACGGTCAGTTTTACAACAATCGCTAGTAGGGCCCATTTTGGACCATCCATAACACGATTTTCACGATTTTTATAAGAGGGGAGGACCCCCTCCTTGTCACACACGTGGTCACATCTGTGAGGCACCCCCTCCCCCTAGTGTGACGTCATAAAGCAATTTTACATCTAAATTTAAAACCAATCAATATTTAGCTATTCAATTTATTAAACTTAAAATGTGATGTCACAAAACTTAGGACCCGGGGTCCCCTTTCTTGTCACACCATGTCACGGGGGCCTCCCCTTTAGGTGTGACCTACTTTATGGATGACCAAGGGGTCAAGGGGAAATGGTTCTGTCATGCGTCTTATCGCCCGCGCGCGGATTTGGTCCGCACGCCAGTTGCCCGAGTCCTATAATTTCATAGACGTTGTATGTTGTCATCCGCATGCGAACCGGATCTGCGCGCGGGCAACAATATTATGCATGGTAGTAAAAGGTCCCGTAGTGCCCAAGGTTTTTCGGCGGCCGTTATCACCACTAGGTTTCTAGTAAATAACTGGGAACAAACTGTTTCGGATAGGCGACACCAGTTTGCAGCACCTTTTGTTGCGCACGTTCTTTCGATATGATATTTTTTAAAGATAATTTTCGGTGAACGCCAAAAGTGGCTCCTTTTGGTGTTAATTTTATTTCTCGATTTTGCAAACACTCTCTTAGCCTGTAATGTTAAATTATATTAATTTTATGCTATAATTATTTGGTTTTACGTTCCAGAGCACTCTTGGACAATGACGGATGAAACTCGGTCAATTACGCGTTTTGCCGCCGAGCGGTGTGACGTCGGTGGCGTTGATAAAAAGTGATATGATTTATCGAGCATATGACCAATATATCGGTTATATTGTTTTGTATGAAAATTCCCACTAATACGCTTCGATGCTAACTGCGCTCTGATTGGCCGATTCTGTTGCGGGCGCGCAGCGATTGGTGGCGCTATTGTTTCAGCATGAACGTGATTTGTTATATGTAGGACTGATCAATTTTAGATAAATACGTCGGGTAAATGACTAGTAGATTGGACAGTACTAGTCATTGGAAAAGGCACAAAAATACCATATTTATTAATGTTGCTTTAAAAACTGACTGTTTTTCTTTAAAAACAGGCGTTTTTTTTACTTTAAAAACAGGAAATTTTTAAGCAACAATAATAAATATGGTGTTTTTGTGCTTTTTCCAATGACTGGTACTGTCCAATCTACTAGTCATTTACCTATTATACCCCTATTATGGTCATATGATCGATAGTATACTTGCAGTTATTCGCTACCCTACTAATTTAATGTTTATCATCGAAATGACATAATAATATTGTCTATACAAAGCACACATTTATAAATTTTTTATTCCTTGTTTATCTGTTAATTTTAATAATTTTATTTTGAATTATTTTTGTAGCCGTTATGCTTTTGTATCTTGTCGCATTTGAGGCTGGTCACGTTTCCATAGGTTACGCAAATAATTTTATTTTGTATAGCAACACTGTATTTATTATTGTTATGTTTAGGAAAAAACGTTTTATATTTTGTTACGAAAATTATAGTTTATAATTTATATTATAATTTTGCATACGATTCCGTTTGTTTTTATTTCTAGTTTGTTAAAGATGATATATCTGAGCATGGAAAATGCTTAACTCGCTTATAAAATATAAAGAAAATTGTTATGTAACATTTCTCAAGCCATGAGGGCGTTTTACATAGATGTTGTGGGTAAAAAATGTGTAAATCTTTATTTGCCGCTTATAAGTAATTTTCGTTCTCTACTCACTAAAATATAGTGCCCAATGCCTACAGTACAGCTATAGTATTAAAGTTTTAAGTTTTTATATTCACAAAGAAAAAAAAAATAACAAAGGCACTACGAAGTCAGGGCCAACCCACACGTACCACGACCACACGACGTTGTGGTTGCGATGTGGTCGGCCGTGGTTGCGATGTGGTCGGCCGTGGTTGCGATGTGGTCGGCCGTGGTTGCGATGTGGTCGGTATCACACAAGTGGTCGACAACGACTGCAAAATGTGGTACGTGTGGCCGACTACATCGCAACCACAACGTCGTGTTTGTGGTTATCGTGTGGTTGTAGTACGTATGGGTTGGCCCTTAAATTCAAAAATTAGCTCGATTTAAGTTAAAAAGATCTTACAGTCCGGTCGTAAAGCAAGCAGAAATTCCTAACGACTATTAGTTGATAATAATTAAAGTTAAATTAATCTACTGCATCGAAATCAAGACGTCTGATTTTATTAACAAAATGCCAAATGATTTTTGACGAAGCAAGCAATAAACGCCTTACTATAGCAACAGGATATGTGGTCGCTGATAGCAACGAACATTTCAATCTATGCATTGGACGCGCAGCTTCAGGGCTTGTACCACGAAACCGTTTTAAGACTCAAACAATCGATCGAGAATGCCGCATCCTACTCTAACAAATGTGAAATGACGTTGTTAGAGAAGGACGTGGCATTCTCGTCCGATTGTTTGAGTCTCAAAACGGTTTCGTAGTAGGCCTACTTTCTCGTAGTCGCACATGGTATTACAGGGCCGCGACAGCGCTATCTTCGTGACCGGACTATACAGGATGTAACAAAACTAAGTGATAATACCTTAGGGCCGTTATCCCCAACCCGTGGCTCGCGGGCCGCATGCGGTCCGCCGGGACTTTATTTGTGGCCCGCGTGATATAAAACAATTTTCAAATTCTCGCCCACCGGCAAAATAACGTAAAGTCTACGTGATTGTCGCTTGATTTTTTCTACTTTTAAATCGTAATTTTAAATAATGTTATTTTTTATCCTTAAATTTTTTTTATTGCGGCTACCAAGACCAAAACATGTTTGTGGCACATGCAAAAAAGGTTGGGGACTACTGCCTTAGGGTAGTGTACGTGTTCCTTGTTGAAATGAAGACAAAAAAATTTTTTCACTTTTGTGTGGGCAAGGGCCCGAGCGTCACGAGTTTCCCCATACAAAAGTGATTTTTTTTGTCTTTCAGCGCTGCTACTTTCACAGTGAACTCTCTACAAGGAACGCGTACACTGTAGATTACAAAATAAAGCACAAAGTTAGCAATAAATACACCATTTTTTGTTAGTCCGTAAAATAACTAATAAGTAAGAAAGTGTTGAGCGTTTTATATACGAAAATAGGTCTAATTCGGTGCATATAATTATGTTAATTAGCTAAGCGTCATGTATACGATAATTCGGTCTTTACTTAACGATGTAAACAAACAATTGTCTTGACTAAATTAGGGTATAAGTTTTTATTACCAACACAAACAAATTAAGCCTACTTTAGTATGCTGTGGTCAAAGGACATTTCGTTGTTTCAATTCGAAATCGATGTTTGAATATTGACCGAATTATAGAACATTGCTCGATTGTAACTTCGGACTGTTTATGTACTTGAAAATAGTGGTTGAAGGTTAAATCGTAATAATAATACAAAAATGTCGTATTTAGCACTATATTAGATTAAAGCGAAGGCACGCGGGATTTCATTTTTTATAATCTATTTGGAATTTCATTTTAATCAGTTTATTAATAAAGATTGTACTCGGAAGTCGGATATGTTTTAAGTGAAATCAATGGGTCTGCATTTTAGTAGTTACCTAAATATTATGCTTTAATTTTATTCCGCTGCACTGTAGAGTATAAACTTAAGTTTGAGAAGGTCTACATTACAAAGTATTGTTTTGTCTCGACCTAATTTTTACTGGATCACACAAAATGTAGCCATGTTTATTGTTTATAATATGTGAAGTAATAATATATCGTTAAGTGTTGTTAATCTTTTATTCTAATAGATATTATATTCTTATAGTAATAAGTCTTCCAAGTAATCCTCAAATTCTTCTTCCCTTGATTTTTCTTCTGTTTCCGGGGCACCTGTACAAATTCACAGATTATATATTGCATTTTTTACACTGTAAAAATAAGGCATGCTACACGAAAGCCTCACAGAAAACTACCTATTAATAAATAATTATTGTGTTTTGCTGACTTAATGTAGGCAGTAGGCCCGAATAATTACTACCAGAGGCCTAAGACTGGGCTTCTATTATTATCTGGAATGTACTGTTAGTTATCCCGACCGGGAAGATTCTAGTTTCTACAATTTACGAAGATACAAACAAATTGGCCAGGTAGTATGAAATAGGGTGCCACCCAAATGCATACAAAAAATAATTCAAATCGGGCCAGTCGTTTAGGTGTTCATTGACATACACACGTACAGTAGAATTATATGTTTATAACGTTTCCTGTCCATGCTAATAAATAACATTATTCATATCCCGATCAACTAAATTTTTCTGTTTAAACTTTGATATCAGTTAGTAACCTACGGAGTACCTACTGTTATCAATAGTGTAACTTGAAATACGTAAGCCTTTTTTCCTGTTTGTAAAAAAATTCTTGGGATTTTGAATAATGTACGAGCTAATTATTAATGGCCGTATATGTAAGTACCTATGTTACCAAAGCACAGAATATATTATATTAGTAGTACCAACAGAATTCCCACTTGCGAAACCCGTTTAAAGAAATACCGACTCATGCTACGATACTATAAAGTTCAAATTCCGACCGCGCAGTGCTAGGTGCCTACAATTATATTTGCCTACATATGCGCTCTCTTTCTAACGCGTAAGAGGTACACTTTCTGACGAAATCAAGATTGTCACTTTTTATATAGTAAAATAATCTTTTTTTAATTACTCTTTTTTAAATTGTTTTATTATTATTTATTACTTAGATTTAAATTTTGTACAATTTATTATAGAGTCAAATTATTACGATTACTTATGATTTAAATAGTTTTAAATACTAGTTGAAGTAGAATATATTAGTTGGGTTACCTTCGTAGACGTATAATTCATAAAGGTATTTCAGACAGGCCTGACTAAAGTTTGTTCCAACGATCGTCTATATCTACTACTTACTAATTTGATTTTAAATTTTAATGAATGAAATCCAGTGTCGATAGATTCGTTACGAATAACGAAAGCCCGTACAATATAGTATATACCAAGGCCATTTAATTTGCGCACACAAATTAATTTGCCATTGCATCGTTTAAAAAGTTATTCGGTTTTAACATTAAATTACTAGAAGACGCTCGCAACTCCGTTGCGCCAAAATACGTTTATCGCGCGGGAACCGTACATTTTTCCGGAATACAAAGTATTCTATATCCTTTCCCAGGACTCAAAGTATCTCCATACCAAATTTCAGCAAAATCGATTCAGCGGTTTGGGCGTGAAGAGGTAACAGACAGACATATTTTCCCATTTATAATATTAGTATGGATTTCACTACCTTTCTTCCATAGCGAATCGGGATTCTCTTCTAAAACTAATTGGGTAGAGGTGGTTGGTCCTTCGTCCAATTGTGAAGCCTCCGCGGTGTCGTTTTCTTCAGCAACCGGCTCTTCTCTATGCTTTTTCTTTCTCTTTACACTTTTCTTTAGTCTTTTAACTTCTCGTTTCTTCGATTTATAGTTCAATTTTGCTGAGCATTCCGGGCATAGACCTGAGAATTCATCTTTCATTAGGCATAGGTAGAGTATTAAAACCGGTAAGTGTTACATGGTACTACAAAGTAACAGAAAACTGATCAAAATGAAATCAGTATTAGGTTAAGTGTGAGGTTCGTTTTCCAAAATCTAGATTTTATCACTTATATGTTATGAATTTTATGTAATTTACCATAATATAGGTACCTACCCACCATTGTCACCAGTTACTTCCTTAAGAATTGTTGGAATACTTACGAAGTTTAACCAGTGCGTTTTTCTTTTCACCATCTTCAATATACGCGAAGTTGACTTCCCATGATTTGAGCTCCTTGTCATTATTGCACTTTTTTGAACCACATTGAAATTGGCCTTTTCCCAATACAACTTCCTTTTCGATCCGCCATCTCAGTGCGACCTTAAATAGACGGTTTAGGGTATTTTCCAGACTAATTTAAGCAGAGTACAGTAATTATAATTCGGAGAGATTTAAGGCTTTCTAGCGCACGCAAGAAGAAATCAACGATGATTCATTGTTATATGAAGAACTATACCATTCATGATTCAGCGTGTTTTGTGATGCGTAAACACTCAATTAATTTGCGGTAGCTTGGCTTAGCTACGACAGATAAGTACTACTTACCTATCTACCATTATCCACATGGCTATTCTAAGGTATCTTAAAAGACCCAAGCGGCTGCTCAGGGAGACTGTTACGATGTATTCAAAATAAAAGGTCAGGCTTAAATATTATTAGCTCAATAATAATACTTACGCCCCAACGCTGGTTTTATAAATAACGGTTAAGGCAGGGCAGATGTGCGCTACTGTTTGCGGGTGAATAACGGGAGCTATATTTAGCCTACAAAAAGGCACTGCAGCTATTGTTACTCTCCCCGCGCACAAAGAAAGGTATCGAGGGCAAAAAAGGCAATTGAATCACGGAGGGGCCGGTCCCTAATGCATCCGTCGCACGTAGGGGAGAGCAAACATAAATTATCTCCGGCGCTGCCTTTGGTCTGATCGAATAGTATCGACTTACTTTGTTTTCTTTATATCTGCTCAAATCGCAGATGCAATACTCTTTGAATAGTTTATCGTAGTACTTCTTGGCCAGCTGCTTCTCCCAGGTGTCGGCGACGTCGTCCTCCTCCCAGAGGAACCTGTGGTTCTCCCGGATGACGTCGAGGTCGGTTCGGTCCCGGGAGGTGTCCCGTTTCAGGAGACTAGTCGAACCCTTGGCATTCAGACAATAAACGTTAACGAGGTACTTATGCAACTCATACGGATTGAGATTACGCAACCTCGCAGACATCGTAAGCTCAACCTAGAACAAAGGGAAAACGACCTATTTAATGGAGGCGAACGATAAATAAAACATTCCCTTGCAACAAACAACTCTTTAATAAAATCGACAATTATTACATTTTCCATAAAACGATTGATTAATATTGAACGGATCTTATTCTAATTGTCATGACGAGTTTAAATAACGAGGTGCGTTTGGGTAAACATTTTATAAAAATTGCATCAATAAATATGTTGTGCGCGAGTTAATATCTACTCTGAATATTATTGTCAGTCTTGTAGATTTTTGTGTATTCCTTTACTTGGCTCGATCTAATTACTTTACATACTAATTCTATGAACAAAACATGCAAGTAAAATTCTAATATTTAAATACAATAAATATATTAACCGTTTGGATTACTTACATCTAAATATTAAAGAGTCTATACATTATATTAAAATTTTAAAACAGCTTAGTTAAGAAATTGTCAAGTGGCACATATGAAATATTAACCTTTGGTATAATAGCCAATAGAATATTATGAATTATAAGAATAAATTAGAAACATTTGGTGTATAATATATTAAAAACATTACGACTTTGTCATATATATATCACTACAACAGTAGTTTTGTGATGTCAGTTTTCTATAAATTGAGCTATATTTTAACAAATTTATATGCCCTCTTACTTTACTAATTGTTCGAAATGGCTATCTTAAATTTTTGAGACCATAATAGAAACAATGTTTCAGTAACATTATAATATTATAAAGTATACAAAATATATAATGAAATATTATTGACTATTCTCAAATTTGGCATGTTACTGTGGTTTCTCTATAATCTAATCATTACAGTTAAATATTTTGGTATAATTGTCATTACTTAAATGTAATATAGAATAGGCACATCAGAAAATATTATTGCTTTGGTTACAATACAGTACATTAAGAATCACTATTTAAAAACTTATCTAAAATTTGGCAAAGGTTCTTTACGAGTGGCGACTAGGCTATGTAAAGATTTACAAAAATAGTTACATTAAAGCTCTTATAAAAAGCAGGAACAATAGTTTTGTGACAACTTTAGTAGTGTACAAGGCCTCAGTTACTCGTGATATTACTATAATTTCAATGTTATCTTATGTAAACAGCATAGCGCAGCTATCAAAAGATCATAGGACATTTGACCTATATCCACATGTTAAAATATTTTATTGACTCTAAAAAGGCAACTTTGGATCAAGATATGTAGATAAACATTAAAGCACCTCCGAAGGCTTTCCATTCCAAGTTACCCGAGCATGCATTACAATATCATAAATAAACTTAATTACAAGCAGCTACAACAGCACACTTTGAGTGTAAAATCACTCTCACACAATATGACTAATTATAAACTAGACAAAAAGTATTAGATTTGGTATAAAACAATGCACAATTTTATAACATTCACAAAATATGACTAAAATTTTTGGCAATTAGAGAAATAATACACAAATAAACCTCTTCTAGAGAAATAGCACTGATACCGCAGATTTATGTCACTAGTATCAATAATAGGAGCTTACTTCCTATCCGTCGCTATATACAGAGGCCTAGAATATATTGATGTTATCCATGAGTCTTTTCATGTTTCTTCATATTGTCAGACCTGGTGAAGGCTTTATCGCACACACCACAGTAGTATGACTTCTGTTTGGTGTGGACGGTCATGTGACGAGACAGCTCACTCTTTGTGACAAATTTTTTCTCACACACAGTACAGGCATGTTTCCGCACATTCAGGTGGAATTTCATGTGTATTGACAAGGAGCTGGACTGAGAGAAGGCTTTGTGGCACAGCTCACATACGAAAGGCCTCTCTCCGGTGTGCTTTCTTAGATGATTCATGAACCCTGTCTTAGTGTAGTCCTTTTGACAGAGGTGGCAGAAACTGGATTTGGAGTCTAGCATGCCAGGGAAATGAGTGTTCATGTGCTTTCTTAGCTCCCAGTAGTTTGTGAATTTCTCTGAACACATGTGACAAGGAAACTTTTTCTCTTCGGTGGGTTTTGCTGAGCATTTGTGGGATGACAACAGTTGCTCACTGGAAAACATTTGGTTGCACTGGCTACAAGTATGACTAGCCTCTGTATCGGTAGACAATGTTACCTCTAAATAGTTTTCTATGGACATCACATTACCAAGAGAACTATCGGCATCTTCATTCAGCTGTGACACTGGACTGTTATCAGTAATATCTTTGGCATCGATTTTCACGAAAAGATTTCTATAATCTAGTGAATCTTTTTCTGAGTTGTTATTGTCGGGCTCCACGAGGCGAAGAGTAGGCGATTCACTCTGCTCCCGGTCCGGTGACGTTTTCTCGTTATCAGAATGTTCTGGCTTAGAGGAGACGTTATTGTCGGATTCCCAGCCATTTTCCACAATTTCTACGTCCGAATCGGAGTCTTCGGCGCTAGAAACTGACTTGTTGACTAGGTGGAACCCAATATCATCGAAACGTAGTACATTAGGTGGAAGTTTTACCCCCACAATAGCCTCAATCGCCTGCCATGAAAGCTCCTGGGGGTTGTTCTGCATATTAAATCGCACTACTCTAACCTACAAACGAGTATTTACGTATTACTAAAAGGGTATATAAGAGTAGTAAAATCATAGTAATTGAGATAAAAGTAATCTTACCTGTTTTGAGCACGATTAAGGATTTATTGGAGCAAACGATGTTTATTTTCTACATCTAAAAATATTATGCTAAAATGCACTTCACTGAAAAGTGAATCCTGTGGATGCGTCTTTACTCTTTTGTCATTGAAATTTGAAAATATTCGAATAAATGTATTCGAGTAATCGATAATGGATTTCTAGATAGGACGGCGCGGCGCAGCTGGGCGATTGGGATTTGGACTGTTTGATTGTTTTTTTTTTGTGTCAGTAATGGCTGGCTTACACGTATTAAGTAGATAAGTAGTAACTAAATTCTAATTGTCATCTAGCTTAGGACTTACTAAATTTTAACTTGCTACTAAATTTTGTGTTTACATGCAATTAACAACTTAAAATTAAGTTAAAATTTAGTTAATTACTTATCTACTTATTACGTGTGTAAGCCAGCCCTTATTTGTGGATACAAGTATTCTGTCGACTGTCACAACCAGTGTTGTCACACCGAATTTTCGAAAATCAGTAGATGTCATGCCAAAAATTGGTAGAATTAGGTAGATGTTAGAACCAAAAGTTGGTAGATCTACCACCCTCATATCAGCAAATTTTTTAGAATGAAAAATGCTAGTTTATCCATAAGGAGAGTTTTGTTGATAGTGATTATACATATTTTTATTGAATAACTAGATGTTCCGCGCGGCTTCGCCCGCATAATTTAGTAATGTCACGGATACCATACATTTTTCCGCAAAAAAAGAAACCTATGTCCTTTCACGTGGACTATTCTTCATGTGTTTGGCACAAATAAAAATTGCTCCAGTAGTTTCTTAAGATAATAAACAATTTTAAATAATTTCCTCCGTTTTTCCACATTTTCCTCTATTTCTTCGCTCCTCTTAGCGTGATAAAAATATATATCCTATAGCCTTCCTCGATAAATGGGCTATCTAACACTGAGAGAATTTTTCAAATCGGACACTGGTCCGATCGGTAGTTCCTAAGATTAGCGCGTTCAAATAAGCCCTTTCCAATAATGTCCCCCCATTTTTTCCACTTTCCTCTATTTCTTCGCTCCTATTAGTATTAGCAGCATAAAATATAGCCTTCCTTAATTAAGGGGAAGAATACTACCAATTCGACATCTTTGTGCAGTTTTCAAGACGTATGTATTTTATTGATTGGCACAAAAAAAATGTGATTTTTGATTATATTTGGAAAAGCTTGTCGAATTTAAATAAATAAGAGAAGTAATTATTTGAGTATGCTATTTAAAAATTTGGTTTGCAAGAAATAGCTGCTAATAAATCATTTTGTCAGCATAGAAAGATTTTGTTAGCAATAATTAAAATCAGGCTGCAATTCGTGTTCTGTAAATAATCATGACAATGGTCGGCAATTTAAACACAAACTGGCAGCGAGTTTTATTATGTATCTGCAAAATAAAAAGTCACTCGGCAAGAATAATTACTTGGTCAGCAAGATTATACATTCGGTCAGCAGAGAAAACGTTTCAGTATTATATTTCATTTCATTATTAATGAAAATACTTAACGGAAGGCCTACTTACCACGGTTACCGAAGCGGGGTAACCGTGGTAGCCCTTTCGGGGGTGCAGCCCCCCCCGAAAGGGGGCTCGGGAGGCGCAGCCCCCCGCCAAAACAAAAACAAACACAATCCAGAAAGTCCAAAAGTAGGTTAGGTTAGGTTAGAACTTAGACCACAACACAGAGGGAGCCGAGCGAGCGTAGCAAGCGTGCTGCGGCAGCAGCCGGCGACCGTTACAAAATAAAAGGGGGGCTCGGGGGGCGCAGCCCCCTGCCAAAACAAAAACAAACACAATCCAATTTTAATGATTTTTTGCTTATTCTCTGAGTGCTTACCAAAATTTAATTAGGTATAGGCCACTCATTGCAGCTTTGATAATTACTCGGTTGTCAAAAAAAATTTTATAAATATTTGCTGAACACAAGTTGCTGTCCAACTATCAATTTTAGCTTACCAATTACATATTTCTGCTCACAAATATACCAATATTTTGCTAACCGTTTAAATAACACCCATAAAATAATGTTCTCCTACTGGATGAAAAAAAATACCAAAGTCACATCTTTCAGGAAATTTAAACAGTTCTAACCAAAGTAATAATACAATCTATGCTTTCAAAATTTGTTTATTTGACACCTTTTACAAAAATGTATCCACGCTACCGAGTGAACACTTCACATCTCTGTCTCTCTGGCATGAAAATCGACACAGGTGCAAGAGTGATGCGAGATCAAGGTCATTGGCAGTTGTCAGCGTCTTAATAGGCTATCTAACACTGAAAGATTTTTTCAAATCGGACCAAACAAACTAACAACCTCTTCCGCTTTATAATATTATTATAAAGAGTAAAGAATATAGAATAATATAGATTTTAAATGTTCAGCACTCAGCTCTTCGTTCCTTGAAATGAACCTCCTCCTATGAAGCAAACCTTCCAATCACCAATGTGTCAGTGCTGTCTATTGAGTGAGTTTCTCTGACATGTCTTTAAATTGTTGACAGAGGAGAACAGTCTCTCAACATTTGCACTGCTATGTGGAAGTGCAAGTACTTGTCTCACAAATCCACAAAGCAGGGGAAACATTGGGGACTGGTCTCCTTTTTTTATTGTTGCAACATGTTTCCAGAAGAATTCGGGATCGTTTCGAAAGTGAGTGAACGGCTCAGCTGTAGCGCCTGCAGCTCGTGTAGTAGCGGTCCGTTTTTTTAAATGATAATTGCTGAAGGAAGTGTTGTACCAAGACGACTCAATGTACCAAAATGCTATCCGAGCAGCCTGTAACGTTTATTATTTGTACGTGTACAATGATAATTATTATGTTGAAAAATAGGTAGATTTGATGCCGAAGTTGGTAGATAGGTAGAAGGGAGGTGAAATAGGTAGATCTACCATAAAGTTGGTAGATGTGACAACACTGGTCACAACTCACAGGTCACTCGATATTTTAGTATCGATTTCAAAATTTGGAAAAAAGCAAAAGCATCTATAATATTCAAAATATTATGGTTATTAGACGTAAATATTTTGGGTTCATTATTTAAAATTTTATCTCTAATTTCTGTAACTTATAAATAATATTTTTTTGTATTTTTTTTAAAATATAATATTTTAAAGTAATATGCTTAGTATTAATTTTTGTAAAATATAACCTAAAATAGCTGAAATAAAAATGTGAAAATATTTATTTATATATTATAATTATATTTATATTTATTTATGAAAATGTAAATTTTATGATAGTAACGAGTAGTTTTCCAAAATAATTTTGTTATTTATAAATATGTATATGAATGCAGGAAGTAAATTAACAATAGCTGTTTAATTCGGGCATAAACCCCAATTTGTTATTCCGTGACTCCCGGTTTACCTAGTTCCTATGTGCTTTTCCTAAATTAATAAAAAAAAATATTGTCAAATATGACAGTTGATAATTGACAGCAAATTGACAGTTGTCAAAAGTTAAAAATTCAAATCTGTGAATTAAACGTGCTCTTGTTTGCTTTTTTAAAATATTATTTTCTTGTTATTACCTATTTATTTATCGCAATTACTTGTTTATTACTATTTAATGAACTAATATTTACGTATACCAGTCTGCCAATTATGGATTCATTGACGACTTTAGAAAACTTTATCGAAAATCAATGTAACTCAAGAAATTTCATTAATGCATCTCCTGTGCCTAGTATTTGTTCTTCAGAACCTTGTATGTTAGGAGTAGATGAAGCTGGGCGAGGCCCTGTATTAGGTAACTTGTAATACTCTTCTCTATCGTAGTTAATTTTAATGTTAATTTCATTATAACAGATTTTGCCCGTGACTTCGTACCTACACGTAAAAAGAAAACCTGCGAGTCGTATATTTGCTGCTTTACAATAGCCAATGTGTTAACCAGAGTGTAAACTACAGCAGCTATACCCATTTTTATCATAATGCATCAAGTACTAAAATTAAAATAAGGAAGACAATCTCAAAACAGCTGGTATACAATTAATTCTTGCAGGGCCAATGGTATATGGTATTGCATATTGTCCATTAGATAAAAAGGAACTCTTACAGTCATTGGGCTGCGCAGATTCAAAGGCTTTAACAGAAGAAAAGAGAGATGAAATATTACTGAATGTTATTACTCAGGTAGACGCTAAGGAAAATTTGGGTTGGGCTGCAGAAGTTATATCACCAAATTATATATCAAATTCTATGTATAGAAGAGCCAAACATTCTTTAAATGAGGTTAGCAGACATATTGTAACTACTTAAACATTTTCAAAAAGTTATGGTAGATTGTATAAAAAAATATTAACATTTAAATCAAAATGAAATTGAATACTTATTTAACCAGAAATTTTACTCACAATATAAATACTATGAATAATATGAATACTTAGAGGCCAGTGGCTACACTCAGAGACATATTTTAATGATGATTTAACTTTAATTAAGAGTTTGTCAGAAATTATATGAAGTTTATGTCAAAACTTTCATTAATCCTTTGATCACGGATTCTCGGAAGTCTATTGTTATTCTATTGTTGTCGTGGTCACCGGTGTCCTTATATGGCTTGATGGGTTAAGGTTACATTTTATTAAATCTCTCTGAGTGCAGTCACAGGGACAAAAAATATTATTTGAGAACAACTTTTTAATTTACAGGTTTCAATGAATTCAGCTATAGGTTTGATAAAAATGGCAATAGAGAAGGGTGCCAATATAAAAGAGGTTTATGTGGACACTGTGGGACCACCTGAGAAGTACCAGGCCAGATTGACTGAAATATTCCCTGACATTAAAATAACTGTAAGTTTAAAATTTTCACTTTATTATATTATAGCTTTTGGGTCATTTTCATTTACACATGTAAAAGTATGATAGCATGATAATATTTTTTTTTTCGGTGTAATTGAATGTCAAAAAATATTATTATATGATGGTATTCGACTAAATTGACCCCAGCAGCCATGTTTTACATTATTATTTAAATAGCACAAGTTTTTTTTAAGGTTTATGTAGCCAAATGTCACACAACGTGGTGTGTGCAAAACCCAGATTTATGCATTTTCGACCTTGTATCTTTGTAACATATGGTTTACGGGTACTTATGTTACTTTTTCCATCTTCTTAGATAGTTATTTTGTCTAAAATAAGTATCATATCAATTTCAAAACAAATAGTTTTTTTATGATGGACTTGCAAATTTTGTGATTGACTTTGGGGGTCACGAACATGGCCGTTTTTGTTTTCCCCATAACTTTAGTAAATTTTTTTTTCTATTAGTAGCACTTCTCTGAACGTCACTTGACTGCTATTTATAATCGGCCTTTTTCGTTGGAGCTAATGTTTTTGCATGAAGCTAAGATTATTTAATTTCTGTGTCTGCTTCAATTTTGTAAACGCGTCAACGACGTGTTTATAATCATGAAGTGAGGTGTATGATATCGAACTCGATTTTTAATATAAAGTTTGGTACAGTAATCCATATGCCTCTTTATAGATATCAACAGTCATGGATGTATTAATAGGTAATGTTTTTGCTAGACATCTTCAAATAATGTCACAGACGTGGTGTTCCTAAACGTGGCTCGGTCTGTCTGTCTCCAGGCTTTATCTCAAGAACCACTGTAGCTATAACTTATATATATTTCTGAAATTTTTACAGATGATGTATTTCTGTTGCCGCTATAATAACAAATACTAAAAACAAAATAAAATTATTATTTACTAGCGACCCGCCCCGGCGTCGCACGGGTATAAAATATACATATAGCCACTGAAAAAATGATCAAATCGATTATCTGTGCCAAATAACATAAAAATTGCTCCAGTAGTTCGCAAAATCCCTTTCAAATAATTTCCCCCGTTTTTTCCACATTCTCCTATTAGTCTTAACGTGATAAAATATAGCCTATAGCCTTCCTCAATAAATGGGCTATCTAACACTGAAATAATTTTTCAAATTGGACCAGTAGTTCCTGAGATAAGCGCGTTCAAGTTAGCCCTTTCAAATAATTTTCCCCGTTTTTTCCACATTTTCCTCTATTTCTTTGCTCCTATTAGTCTTAGCGTAATAAAATTTAGCCTATAACCATCCTCGATAAATGGACTATCTAACACTGAAAGAATCATCAAAGTCAGTTGTGTAGTTTTAAAGATTAAAGGGAACAAAGGGACATGAGGGAAAAAAATAGAAGTGGGGCTCCAATACAACAAACGTGTTTTTTTTTTGCCTTTTTTGTTCGATATCAAAAATGGCAACAGGTAGGCACATGAAATTTTCACAAAGTCCTCAATGATATTATGTGCACTTTAATAATTCATAATATTATTATTAAAATCTATAATATAGTAGTTTCATAGAAATTGTCACAAACATGGATATAATTATCCCAGACGTGGGTACTACATTTTTTTAAATTAAGTTTTTTGCAAAGTATGCACTTCTAAGCTTGACCACTCATACTTGAATACTTCAAATAATTAACCCCTTAACATATTTTTACCATAAAACATATAAAATTTAAAATCAGTCATTTTAACACTTAAAATGAAAATGACCCTTTTACATGTCACAAAAAAGCTAGTTAAGGCGATATATCGAAAATAAATTACACGGCAAGGGCAATTTTATACTTAATTTGTATCACTATAAAGTCGTGAATACGCTGCGGCCAGAAGCTATCGGCTCGCTCGGAAAACATGCGACAAAACGTAATTATAATTATTTAAAAAATAACTAGGAGCATTTAAGCAAAATGCTTCTATACGATTTTGAGTTGCAAAGGTGTCTATTAACTAGACTAATTTTCTACAAAACATCTATTTTCGTTTAAAAATAATCTTCAAATTTCGTATTTTTAAGAGGTCATTTTGAAAATTAAATGTATCGAGGCAAAATACATTAATCCTGTTTCTGGTTAAGATGTTAAAATATAGTAAAGATATTATTATATCTCATTACCAGATTTGTAACATTTCTGAGGGTCCTATAGTATTACGTCAAAAAGGACAGTTTTTTCAATATAGCGCCTTAATACACTGGAACGATTATTTCAAGTTAAAAAGTAGTTTATGTGTTAATCCTTAGTCTAAAAAACTACTATGCTTTTGTTTAGTTTAGTAATATATATGTCGCAGTCCACTGGTTAAATTAGCCGTTTAATCAAACAGCTAGCCCTTTGACTGAACAACGCCATCAATCACACGGCTATACGTCGTTTAGCTGACTTATTGACTGCAACGTTCAACACTACAGCTAGACGACGCTTAGCTAACTGGTTAAATTGTACCCTTGACCTACATTACTATTTTTACCTATTGATGACCTTATTGGTAACCTTAACCATTACTTTAGTGTATGATTACACAAACCTAATAGTAACAAGTAAAATAAATTATTGTGTTCTAACTCATTTTGAACACAATTGCAATAAATACCTTGGTGATGCATTTCATAATCCCGTAATATCTCCTCAAATATTTGTTTACTTAAATTTTGATTCACTAGTATATGTGCCCCCATAATTATTTCTGTCACTTTAATAACAAATGTAACGTATATTTACTAAAAATATCTTAATACAATCACAAAATACCGGCTATTTGACGCCATATTGTTAACAAAACGCACCTAGCGCCGCGGTGGTAAGCGCTGAACTAATTCAATCAGACGGCTGCTTTTGAATCAGCTGTAGTGTTGAACGTTTCGAGCGACTGACATACTCAATTAAAAAGCTAGACGGGTGACTGAATGGCGTTGTTCAGTCAAAGGGCTAGCTGTTTGATTGAACGGCTATTTTAACCAGTTGGCTGCGACATATATAATACTATATGACGCCCGCAACTTCTTTGCGCCAAAATTCGTTTATCGCGCGGGAACCGTACATTTTTCCGGGATAAAAACTACTCTATGTCCTTTCTCGGGACTCAAAGTATCTCCATACCAAATTTCAGCAAAATCGGTTCAGCGGTTTGAGCGTGAAGAGGTAACAGACAGACAGACAGACAGTGTACAGACACACTTTCGCATTTATAATATTAGTATGGAAGTATAGATAGTATGGATATATATACAAGAATTGCTCGTTTAAAGATATAAGTAAGATATAATTTATTATAAAAAAAAATGTTTTTACAGGTGGAAAAAAAGGCTGACTCCATCTACCCTATTGTATCAGCAGCCAGTATAGTGGCAAAAGTGACCCGAGATCATGCCTTAAAAGTTTGGAAATTCAAAGAAGGACTTGACCTCAAGCAAAGCGATTTTGGAAGTGGCTACCCTGGAGGTCAGTATAAACTTATAAGTTATAACAAAATGTATTATCTATTACCAGCTGTGTGACAAAAAAAATATACCTGCTATATTATAAAAATAACTAGATGACCCTGTGAACTAATATGAACCTTTCCTGGACTTCAATGAATAATTATTTCGAGACTAAAATCAGCCAAGTCGGTTCAGCCATTCTCGACTATTAATTCTAAAAATTTAATTCTTAAATATTTCAGATCCTACCACAAAAAAGTTCCTCAGAGAAAACATAGACCATGTTTTTGGTTATCCACTCCTTGTGAGGTTTAGTTGGTCGACCGCTGAGTCCTTATTACAAGAGAAGGCGGCCTCCTGTAACTTCGAAGACATTGATGAACCAGTTAATAAGAAGGCAGCTGGTACCAAGTCGATCAGTTCATTTTTCTCGCCCAAAAATGGGGAGGTGAAACGGAAGAAACATAAGTTTTTTGAAGAAAGGTTATTGAGTATGGAGAATGCTTTTGACTGAAATCAAGTTAGTTAGTAGTTTAAGTTTTATTACAGTTGTTTTTAATACCGGACAAACATTTATAGACGCAAGTAAAGTTACAAATAAAAGCTGAATGAATTCTAATAATAAAGTGAAAAGTTAAGGGCATGTTAATACTGTCAACGAAGATTAGCTCAAGTGAAATGCATTTGTCGGTAGAAAACGGGTGTTTAATGCAATTTGTGTTTCCGTTACAATGTATTCCATGCACACACTTGGCTTATTTCCAATTAAAATTTTTTGCCGTGACAAAATTGTATGCATTCCGATTTACTGGGTAGGGCTTACTATCACACAGCCTTATTAACTTTATGGATTTGTGTACAACCATATAAATTGATTCCATAGGCTGACGTCTACGTAATTTGGTGGCTTTATATCAAGTCAATGGTAGTCATAATCTGTCAGATGGGGTTAATAGGAGGCTAGTAGTATAACCTTCTAAGCAATGTCTAAGAATTCAGTCTTTAATCCTTCGATAGTGGATTCTTGAAAATCTATTGTTATTCTATTGTGTCTCGCTCACCGGTGAGCTTATGGGGCTTGATGGGTTAAACTTTAAAGAAAAACGAAAGGAAGTGTCTTAATCTATAGAATTTGCTACATCATTTGACTTGAATCAGAATTCGAACGTGAGGAACGGTTACGTACGTTTTCGAAAACGTGAATTGATTACAGAAACAAAACGATTTTTCTTTTCATCTGAGGACCCATAGTCATTAAGCTAATTAAATATAACAAAAAGTAAGGAGTCATGATTTCTTATTTTACCATGAAATAAAAAAGAAATATCATAAGTAGGCCTAGTCTGCTTTCACAAGCGATAAAGGATATCATTATGCGATAAAAGGCACTAAGTCATAGGCATCCAAAAGCTGGGCATTAGCATGCACGGCGCAAGCCACCACCTACTTACCATGATATGCGGGCCGCGGCGGGTCACTCGGAGAATTTAATTGAGTCCCATTATCATATTTAGGTTCTTTTACGGTAAGTCAAAAGTGAAAACTAAATGCCTCGCCATGTCGCCCGTCATTCGTCAGTCGCGATCGATGGAGACAACTCTTCGTTCCGGTAGATGGACAACGCGAAAATGATCCCAAATTGCGTGGTGGTTCTGAGTTTGGTGACGTATGTAGCTGCGATAGTCGGCCCGGCTTCGAACGCTACCAAGACGGTTATAGTCACAAAAGCCGATACGTACTTGGACGCGTACTCGAAATCCCGTGTGGAAGCGGAAAATGCGAAGAAAGGTGTGGTCATCATAACGGCGAAAGATGGAGAGAAGAAGATATCGAATCGCGACGACACCTACTCAAGCTACGACTATTCACCGTCATATCCTAGTGACAGTTTCAGCTATCAGCCGCCGCACAGTCCACCGGTTAAATTTGAACCGGAGATAACTTACAACGCGCCCACAAACACGTATGGTCCCCCAGCTCAGAGCTATGGCCCGCCGGCGCACAGCCACGGCCCCCCTTCGCCGTCCTACGGCCCTCCGTCCGGATCATACGGCCCGCCGTCCGGATCATACGGCCCCCCGTCCGGATCATACGGCCCCCCGTCCGGATCATACGGCCCGCCGTCCGGATCGTACGGCCCGCCGACTTCCTACGGACCACCCGGGCCAGTCTATGGGCCTCCAAAGCCCCTAGCGCCGGTCTACGGGCCGCCTCCCTTCAAACCGTCATACGGCGTCCCCTACACTGCGCCTAGCTTCATAGGAGGTTTCCTAGACAAGTTATCGTTCAAGCTAGATATTTTAACGATCGCGAAGTTGATGCTCAAGTTCTTGATATTCAAGAAGATAGTGACGATGCTGGCGGTGGTGTGTATGTTGCTCGTGATACCGAAGTTGATTCATTTCAAGAAGGATGAAAATGCTCCGTCGGGTGAGGATGAGGACCGCAAGTTTGGTGCTAGGAAAAGTAAGTTTACATAATATTTGTTTTTATAGCAACACGTCACTAACAGGTCATAGCGAGCGAGGGCTACCCTTAAAAATCAAATAACCAAAAACAGATAATTCATAATTACAGATATACTTTTTCTTAATTACTCTTACAAAGATAGTTCATCTATACTAATATTATAATTGGGAAGAGTTTGTTTGTTTGTTTGTTTGAACGCGCTAATCTCAGGAACTACTGGTCCGATTTGAAAAAATTCTTTTACTGTTGGATAGCCCATTTATCGAGGAAGGCTATAGCCTATAGGCTATATTTTATCACGCTAAGACTAATAGGAACAAAGAAATAGAGGAAAATGTGGAAAAAACGGGAGAAATTATATGAAAGGGCTTATTTGAATGCGCTAATCTCAGGAACTGCTGGTCCGATTTGAAAAATTCTTTCAGTGTTAGATAGCCCATTTATTGAGGAAAGCTATAGGCTATATTTTATCACGCTAAGACTAATAGGAGCGAAGAAATAGAGGAAAATGTGGAAAAAACGGGGGAAAAGGGTTTATTCGAACGCGCTAATCTCAGGAACTACTAGCCCGATTTGAAAAATTCTTTCAGTGTTAGATAGCCCATTTATCGAGGAAGGCTGTAAGCTATATTTTATCACGCTAAAACTAATTGGAGTGAATAAATAGAGAAAAACGGGGGAAATTATATGAAATTGCTTATTATCTTAAGAACTACTGGAGCAATTTTTATCTTATTTGGCAAACATGAAGAATAGACCACGTGTAGGGACATAGGCTATTTTTCGCGGAAAAATGTACGGTTGCGTGAAATTCCTAAATTACGCAAGCGAAGCCGTGCGGAACATCTATATATTATAATAAAATCGTAGGAAAGTCAATTCTGTACATTGAATATTTCTGTAATACTTGGAATGTGATCTACTATGCTAACGCGAACGAAGTCGCGGGCAACAGCTAGTATTACATAATATAGCATTATATCGGTGTACACCTCAGTGTACACTATGTAAAGTTGTCCTTCGATAATAATATGCCTGATGTGACACTGTTTTAACTTATAAGCTTTAGATTCATGCTTCAGTTAGTTTTATATAACAATTCTCTTAAGTGCCTGTTAAATTTACAAATGTCGCGACTCGCGTCATCCAGCTAATCTAATCTTTGAAAACAACACGTGTTACAAGGCTTTGTTGAGGAAAAATCAGTAGGCTAGAATCTAAAGTCAGCCTACACAGGCTACGTTTCCAAAAGCTTTTTAGTGCTTCCCTAGTAAAATTGATAATGTTTAAAACTTTTTCAGTCTGCCCCAGATTTAAATTTTTCGACTTGGTTACTAAACACTCCACTAGAATTTCGTCATTGTTGAATGATATCTATCATCTACGTAATAGTCACACTGTTCTGAGGATTAGTTAGCAGAATATAATCTAGGTTCCCTAGATATTTTTTTATTTGATTACTATCAAGCTAATTTTCCGTGATTAGTTTCGTTTTGATAAGACGCCCAACAATTTCCTCTGCGACAATTCTCGAAAGTGGTAGCTAACAGAGATAGAAATGACAAAATATTTCGATTTGATGATCCTAAAATATGGATTGTTCTATTTGTAGGGCATAAAATTGTTACTTATTTAGGAAAAAGTATTATATAAACTCAATCCATCATTTCAGTGGTCGAGTTAACATCAGCGCAACAACTTCTGGAAAGAGCTCTGCAGGTGTATAACGACCAAGATAGCCAATGCGGAATACCATGTAGAGTTGCCAGGGTCCTCGACGACGTATACGAGTTCCAGCCTTATGTTAGGTGAGTACAGTTCATAATCGTGTGAGGTGTATTATCATCTGTTTGGAGAGGTTAGTTAAAACATTTAAAGCATAATAAGCGAAGATTGATTGCCTTCGTAATGCACTCGAGTGCATATTACTTTATCTGGTCGTCTGTAGGTATGTTTCTAGATTATTCCTTGGTATACATTGCACCCAAATATATGACGCAGGAATGATAATATTATGCGTAAATATTGCGTACAATGTTTATGTGCCAGAACACGATTTTTTCAAATTTTCGTTTGGTGACTAACTTTTGAAAGATAACAATAATTTGAAAGATACCCTACGGACTACAGGAGTTGTAGCCACCGCTTTGCCTAAAGACGTTCAAAGCTGATAAAGGTCATTACTGTAGTAAAACTATTTGTTTCTTTTCAGAGTTCCAACGGAGGAGTCGTAAGCGATGTCAAGAGGCGACGATCGTGCCATTACTGTAGTTCTAGCATCGAGCATATAACCAAGAGGGCGGTAATGTTATATTTCTGTACGAAATTTTCTACCAATACGCTGCGCCGCAAGTCGCGTTCTGATTGGCCAATATTCTGGCGTCCGTGTTGTCATTGGCGTATTACTGTTTCAGCATGAATGTTGTTGATTATTGGAAGTATTGTTCCTATGGTAAAGTTATACTTCTCTTATGGTTGCATGCTTGATGAGTCGTAGCCTGTAGGTACTCGAGTCATATTTATTGTATTTACTAACTATTTATTTTAGGTATATTAAATTAATTTAACAAACGTAATTATTTTATTTCTCGTCATAATATTTATCATTTTTAGTTTGAAATAGCTTATTCAGAAGATTTGCCGCTTCATTAGTTCGTATCTAACGACAGAGAGGAAATATATTATGTAAGTAAGCTGCATGGCTAGCTGTACTTATAGAAATAAAAATATAAATGGTAGATTATTTAAATGAAAGGGTTTAACTTTTTTTATCCTATAAAATAATATAAAATTTAATATTCACCTTTGACACAGAATTACTTATTAGTACCTTTGACTCATGTTTTTCAGGATTTATTTTATTTAACAGCTCAGACTTTAGATTCTTGGACAGAATCGTATGAATTTTTACCTTTACAATTAAATTTTATAGGATCACAATCCACATATCTTTTTATGTAGGTACAGTAAAACCTGTTTAATACTTCAGTCGGAATTTCCAGGAATTGCTATTGTATTCTATTGTTGTCGCGATCACCGGTGCTCGCGCGGGGCCTGAAGGATTAATACGATTTCACAGGGACTCAACGAAAAATGCGTATTAAGAATGCGGGATATAGGGAAATAAAAAACGGACCTACTACATACGTATGACGTATGAGATTTATATTTATTATGTTTTTTCGGATGTACTTGTTCATATCAATAAAGAGAATTATGCGTCTACATTAATTTAATCTGGAAGTGATCATCTAGACCCGCTATCCCCAACCCGCGGCCCGCGGGCCGCATGCGGCCCGCCGGGTCTTTATTTGTGGCCCGCGTGATTTAAAACCATTTTGAAATTCATGCCCACCGACAAAATAATGTAAAGTCATCGTGATAGTCGTGAAATTTTTTCCACTTTTAAATCGTTAATTTTGAAAAATGTTATTTTTTAACCCTAAATAATTTTTGTTGCGGCCCGCAACACCGAGACCAAAACATGTTTGTGGCCCGCATGAAAAAAAGGTTGGGGACCACTGATCTAGACTCTTGAGCTTTTAACCAATCGATGAAATGAATGCCGGTCATCCTCGAAGCACGGGATGTTATGTTACAGGAAGCGATTTTACGTTTTTGAAACAAGGTGGATTTTTCGTCTTAAAAATCACCAGCAAACGTACCTGAAACATAGGATTTATCTGGCATTCCCACTGATTTCACGGTACACAATGCCGTGGCGATGAGGTAAGAGGTTGGCCGTTAGGGCGTATTAAACTTTATTTTTACTTTATTATTCAGAGGGCGACTAACCCAAAAAATCAAACATCGTCCTTCTCTCTTCACACTCACGCCCGTCTTTCATATGCCAGGTGAAAAAGGACGACGCGGATTCATCGCCAAACTAGTTTTTTCTCAATAACTCGATAAATATATAACATATTAAAAATCCGCTAGGTCGGTTTCTCAATGATAGAATTTTATACAATGTATATTATCTTAGTTCAATGTACGGTTATGGCTATATATGAAAAATTCGTGAAAATTTGATGCATCTTTATGATTTTTTTGTATTGAGAAAATTTTAAGATATCGTGTTTTTGCTCAGATTGAATTCTTGGAAATATACTGTAGTATCTAATTCTAGAAAATGAAATATTCGGGGCTTATTTTCAAGTATAAAAATGAATTATAAAATCGAAAATTTTGGGTTAGTCGCCCACTTAAGCGTTAAAGAATGTATGAAAATATGTCTCAAGTTGCAGGGACTCATGCAAAATGGCGTATTATGCGGGAAATCGTATTAAGCGTGATCGTCTTAAACGGGTTCTACTGTATATTATAAACCTAGAAGTGGCGTCCTTTTATTTGCGCGGCCATGAACGTATAATATACAATAGTTTAGCAACTAACCGATTACTGAACAATGCCTAGGCAACCGTGAAACGATATCCTACTGAAGTCCTTTAAAATAATTAAGTTTCACTTGGAATTAAACAATATTGACTGAGCAACGATGTATTAGTTCATTCTTCGTTGAACGATGTGTTTGGTCAATAATAATTGATAAGCATCTCTATGTAATCAGTTTGTAATTTTTGAAACTAGGTCCAGAAACTAAAATGTAGCTTCTAGCTAGAGTACTTTCTTAGTTAGAGACCCTAGCCTGCTTTTGTCAATCCTTGCAATTGATAATCGTTTGTGAAAATATCATACTTTCTCTTTCTTAACTATGAAGAATGAGAGAGAGATAACATAATACTTAACGAATAAGCTTTATCCATATAGGCGTAGGTGTTTTAGGATTACTATTATCAAGTTCTACGTAATTTCATTATGGACTTACTAAGTAGGCACCTACTTACTCAAATCTAGTTCACAAAAATAACTCATAGGTACTTACTTGGTTCTACGAGTTATAAAGTAACTGGTCATTTCGTCATAGACCATTTGTTAGGTAAATTGGTTACATGTGCGAATGTAAAGGAAAATGTAAAAGTATTTAGTGTTTTGGTGAAATTTGACTTTCTCCCTATCGAGTTTGGGATCGCACCGCAAGCGATTCCGTACACGATCGTCCACTCCGTTCGGAATTACAATGAGGCTGACATTTGCCTTGAACAATTAGATGTCGATTTTCTATTGCCACCTTAAATGGTTGCGAGGTTTTCGATGTGCTAGATTAAAGTAGGATCTAGGTACTAAATAGTCGTAAAGGTTTTCCTGAGCAGGGCCGGATTTGTTTTTTTATGAGTACAGACCACTTTAATTTTGCCGCCAACATATTCAAACTCTGCCGCCATCCTAGGACGCTGCCGCCTAGTTATTGGAATATGACATTTTAACATGTGAGTAGGAATAATCCAGATTAGAAACAGGTCTACTAACTTTTATTCTAAGTTGGCCAGTGGCGGGCAGCGGCCACAATAGGATAGAGTACAAGTCCTGCATTTGTCTAGACCTCAGAACAGGAAAGTCTATAGTCTAGACAGTTTACAACTTCTATTAAAAGATTTGCCTGTAAGAATTTCCTAGAAAAGATTTAAGGCGAATGTTTAATTGGTCAGAATTATCCTTACTCCAATTGTGAGTGTAACGCCCGTAACACTCCTCTGGTTAAATTGAGTCAATTTAAGCAATTGACCGGCCCGTACTGTTCATACATTAAGCCTACGTGAGTATCCAAGAAGGGAACTATTATAACTGTTGCTTTGACCTGCGATTGATTCTATTCAGCTCTATTTTTAACCGACATCCGAGAAAGGGAGAAGGAACTAAAAACTTATATGTTTGGGCACACTAGACTGACTTCATGATTTATTTAAATGAATAAAATATTATGTCTTATAATAGAAGTTTGCATTTGTGCCTACTTGTATTTTATTGTAGAGAACCATTGCGAAGTTCACTGGGATATACAGACTAATTGCCAAGTAAATATGAATTTTAATTTTATATCTTCCAGTAAATAGTGACGTAGATTTTTTTTAACAAAGAATGTGTTACATTTTCCTTCGCACATTGTCCTAATTTTCCATAATTAGTCCAGAAATGCCCAAAGCCATACTGTTTTAACGACACCGGGTAACCGTGGCATACTTACAGATATTTTGGGATTGACTTGGCCTAAATTGAACAAAATATATACGTGATACATATGTGCTATGCTAAACGCAGTCTTATAAAAAATCGGCCAAGTGCGAATTATAGAGCAAACATTCTGTTTTTTGTATGGGAGTCCCCCATAAATTAATTTCATTTTGTTTGTAGTATTAATGTTGTTATAGATATAGCCGCAACAGAAATACATGATACCTAATCTGAGAAAAATTTAACTGTCTTGCTAGCGCGGTTCTTGAGGTGCAGTCTGGAGACAGACAGACGGACGGAGAACGAAGTCTTGTAGTAGGGTCCCGTTTTCACCCTGTGGTACGAAACCCTAAAAAGGCTGTAAAAGCTCTCGTAAAGTATAAAATTGATTGTGTAACGTGTTGACTGCTTACTGCCAGAGAAAAATACGTCATTTTAATTTATTGATAAGTTTTATCTATTTATAGTCATAATTGTTCAGTAAGTATAGTTTTGTAAATTCTGATTTCTGACGTAGGTACCTGGTCTATTAAACATTTTATTAATTCTCTACTGCGTAAGTACATATTTGTAATTAATAATTATTATAATACGCTTGTTTGTATTGCAGGCATGCCGCATGTAACACCTGTATAACCGTTAGAAGGTAGTTAACATTATTAATTTATTCATACCATCAGCAAAGTTAAAGAGGAAAGTTTTCTTCTGATTTGGCGCATTCAGTTTGCAATGAACGATCAGCGAAAGTGGCAGAACTGATCGATGACTTTTAAGGCCGTACCCCGAGCAAACGACCTTGGCCATACATTTGCCGCGTTGCCGAGATCGCACCAAAACCATATTTTTTTACTTATCTTAGTTCAAAATTGTCCTAAAAAAATTAAAACGGGGAATATGTAGTTTATGATATTGTCGATCTATTGGCGTGTGTTTCAAATAAAAATAATTTGTAAATCCTGAGGAGATGCTGAATGTATGCTTGAATTTTAATAAATTGGTTTTACTTTGGAAGCTGATATCATGAGTATAATAAACAAAAATAGAAAATTTAAAACGGGGAAAGAAATGTTGATATACTGAAGATTATTGCTGTATTTTTATTATAACTTTGTAGCTTTCAAATTATGAGTTTATAGAGCTTTAAATACGGTAAATTACGGAATCTCCGTAGGGAAGGTCCTTAAGCCTTGTTCAGATTGTCAACGAAAGTCTATTTAACACTGCTCGTTTCATCTCACTTCAAACTCTACGCAAAAATACTACAACAAGTACGAATATTTTCGAGTAGTTTGAAAATCCACATCCATATTTAATACTAGTTGATGCCTGCAACTCCTTTGCGCCAAAACTCGTTTATCGTGCGGGAACCGTACATTTTCATGGGATAAAAAGTATCCTATGTCCTTCCCCGGGACTCAAAGTATCTCCATACCAAATTTCAGCAAAATCGGTTCTGCGGGTTGGGCGTGAAGAGGTAACAGACAGACAAATAGACACACTTTCGCATTTATAATATTAGTATGGATGGATTATAAACTCGAAAGTCTGTCTGTTAGCTCTTCGCGCCCAAACCGCTAAACCGATTTTGCTAAAATTTGGTATAGAAATACTTTGAGTCCCGAGAAAGGACATAGGATACTTTTTATCCAGGAGAAATGTACGGTTTCCGCGCGAAAAGCGATTTTTGGCACAACGGAGTTGCGGGCATCAACTAGAATATTATAGAGGTACGTGACAAATATACAAATATTTTATACTTATTAAATAAACTCATAGGTAGGTATTTAATATATTGTATATAATCAAATCTTACCCAAATGTGTCATTGTAATTTGTTTAGTGATAACGTCGGTAAAAGTAGCTATAAAATTAGTAAACTAACTAGTATTTATTCGGATAATGGTAAACAAGTAGATAAGGCTAGGGCGAGAAACTTTATTTTTAGTAATGCTCTGGTTTATTTAAAATTCTTTTAAATTATTGCGACAAATCAAAAGTCATAATGGTGCTACTCTTCAGCTGGTACCTAACTCCATGACTTACCCAGAATGCAATTTTGTAGAATCTAGAGTCAGTAGCGGCGCACTATGGAAAATGGTAGAACTAGAGCATATCATAAATGGTTTTTAAAAATATCACAATTTGAATGAAATATTTATTGCATTCAATACTCTAATAACCAAATAATCCTAATCAGACATTTTTTGGTACTAAAACTGCATAAATATTTGTTTTTCATAGGTTGAAGTAAGTTGAAGTAGCGGATGGCTCATTCAAATGTTTGCATACACATAATTCAAATGAATATTATGAAAAAACTATTTAGCACATGCATGCGATTTCATACATTTTTTAAAAAGGATATTTTATGTTCTTAATAATGAGCTATTAACTTTTTTAATATGCTTTTTATTTTTGAGTAAGTACTTAAAAATTGACATACCCTATTTTTCACTTTTCTTTTTTTTCGTCAAAGGTTTTCACATTTACCGACGTCTCCCGACGCGCAACTTTATGTGTTATTTGATAGCCTAACTATTCATAAATGAAGAATTAAAAAAATCAACTGCGGAAGTTTGCGACCCTGGAAGTTATGGAAAAAAATGTGATAGAGGTCGGAGTAGATAAATCGGTATCTTTTGCGGTTAATGCTTACATAGTTTGCAAAATATTAATCACAATATTTTGATAGCAATAGCTTATCATCTATTCTGCACTCGTCCTGCGTGAGTAAATATGCATAACATTGATATTAATACGTATTTCATATCTAAAAAACCAGTAGGTATATAAGGGGAAGCAAATATCTTCAAAATGCACACTTCAGCGTGTATTTCATATTAAGTGACCTGTGACACTTATTTAAATTGGTTATTTCCTTTAAAATGACAACTTTCAACTGTACTAAGGGCGATTTCATCATTCCCTATATCGAGCGTGGCAGAACCTTGGAATCGTTGTCCATAGTTCTACAGCAAACATTTATAAATGTTTCTGAAAACAATTTGTGTTTTGTAATTGGTGACATTCAAAGACATATTCTGCCTTCTTTCAATAAGCGCTGGGCTTAAGCATCACGGAAAAAGGACTTTATTCGGAATAATACAAGCTGGCTGGATTCAGGATATCCAGTACAGTTTCCGGAGTCTGAAGCACATTCACTGCCATCAACTTCTGGTGAACGAGAAAGATAAGTGAAAACTCATGTGATGGAAATACAGCACAAAGGTTCTCTTACAATTACACTTGCTCGGCAAACATAACAGGTGTTGATGAAACATTGATTAAACGCTTGAATATTATTTTACAAGCTCTATCTTCTGGAATGATGATCGATCCCGAAAAATTTGGAGTTTATGCCTTAGAAACTGCGCGAATTTATGTTAGTAACTATGAAGGTACTACATGTTATCCTCCGTGCACAAATTACTTATACACGGAGAAAACGGAATCAAACATTTTTCTGTTCTTCCTATTGGGCAACTGTCGGAAGATGCACAAGAGTCGTGCAATATAAAAGACTACAGAAATATGCGCCTGCACCATTCCAGAAAATGTTCCCGTATAGCTACAAATGAAGACGTATTTAAAACGCTTCTATATTATACTTCAGATCCATACCTTTCAAGTTTAATAAACCCATAAGTGAGAAATGTGTAGGATCTTGATGAAGAGGCACAAAGTCTTTTGAAAGTGGTACCTGAAGGTGATCCTACATTTACACCGGAAGTAATTTTAGTTAGGAATAGTGAGGATAATAACAATTAGATACAACATTATAAGTAACTAAAACCTAGTCATATAAAACCAATAATATTATAAGATTTGTCTAATCTGAGATCAATATATAGGTATTTAATGAGGTATAGATACTATACGATTTTATAATTTTATGTATTTTATTATGCTTGAGTGATAAGTAATTGTTTAAGTTTTCTTAATTTTACTCATATTAGTACTTATTTATAAAAAATAAACATAATATAACTACTCGTATTACTTTTTTTCTCTTTTCTTTTTTTTTAACCTAAAATAAATATAAAAAAAAATACAAAAATTGATTATTTTTTAAATCTTTGTAAGTATATCATTGTATACATGGGCCAAATGTCAATACAATACGATGAAAAACCTTAAAGTTACAGATTTTTGATCCGATACGGACCTATATTTTCCACTGTGCGGCGTTTTGACGCTAGGCGAACGTCCAGGGGCAGACAAAAATTAGCGTCTAAAACAAAGAGAATGGGGGTCCCCTTTTTTTTGGCACTACCAGCATCTTCGGCGCCGAAGAAATCTCGCCCAGGGCGTTGGTAGTGTTAGAACCGACAGAGGGGACGTTGTGGGACTCAGAAAATTAAAACCGACTTCCAAGGTAAAAACAATAATAACATCCTTATATTATGAACTAAAAAGTATTAAATAATTTTTCCTATCTCATGGTGCCTTTTTCCGAATTCGGCTAAAACTCAACTATTTCTGTACTCAATCTTCATAATTTTGAAGTCGGTACCAGATATAGCTGAATCCAGATGCCAGATTATTTGAAACATTTGTAACTGGCACCGACTTCAAAATTATGAAGATTGAGTACAGAAATAGTTGAGTTTTAGCCGAATTCGGAAAAAGGCACCATGAGATAGGAAAAATTATTTAATACTTTTTAGTTCATATTATAAGGATGTTATTATTGTTTTTACCTTGGAAGTCGGTTTTAATTTTTTGTTAAAAATAATAATTTCACTCTTTTTAGTTACCTAGTAAAATCATCGCGTACTATACGTAGATTAGGGCCGATTCACACCGAATAGCAGAGGCGAGGCGAGCAGTTTCAGTGTCATATGATTTTAAACTTTATTGTAATACATAGTATCGCTTGAGAAATTGATGCCGCCGGCGGCCGCAAGAGTCCAAGAGCATCCACGGGCGGCCGTAGATTTCTCAAGCGATACTATCTATTACAACAATGAAGATAAAGTTTAAAATCATATGACATTGAAACTGTTCGCCTCGCCTGCGCCATTCCGGTGTGAATCGGCCCTAATACACCTGTATACTATTCTACGTATCTTATTACAATTTGTTAACAGTCACACTTACAAAATATAATATCAGCTGCAGATAATTTTGAACAATACATTAAAAAAAATCGAAGTGGACACGTGCCAGAGCCGCGCCAAACCGGAATTTTAGCAGCGCGGCAGCGGCGAGGCTTTCATTGTCATATGATTTTAAACTTTATCTTTATTATTGTAATACATAGTATCGCTTGAGAAGTCTACGGCCGCCCGTGACCGTGATTGGTAAGTGTGACAGCTGTGCACTCTAGCATGTTACTTGTATTATCGAAGCAACTTACTTCTCAGAAGTAATGTCAAATGTGTGCCTTACGCTCTGGAGATAAGGTTGAATATTTTGTTATGTTCAATTTTGGTGACATTGGTGACCCTGACGTAAAAATGATGATGATGATGATGAATATCATTTGTATAGTAGCATATGCTTTCAGTTCTTAAAACAGCGCCTAAACCCCCAAACTTGTATCTAAAAGGAATCCGGAGTTCTCTTAGTATCTTCGGAACCATAGTATACCTTGGTGCAGAATCTTGTGTTTTGGTAGCATATGCTTAGGATGCTTCTCATAAAATCAAAATCACCATATGTTTCCATATAAATTTCGAGGAGTTCCCTCGATTACTCATGGATCCCATCATCAGATCACCACTTTTGTGAACATGGTACCAAATTGGAGTGAAACCTAATACAACAAAACAAAAATTTCGAAAATCGGTTCACAAACGGCGGAGTAATCGTTGAACATACAAAAAAAAAAAAAAAAAAAAAAAAAAAAAAAAAAAAAAAAAAAAAAATCCACAGCCGAACATATAACCTCCTCGTTTTTTGGAAGTCGGTTAAAAATGAGGGCGTTGTGTAGAGGGGGGTGATTTGTAATTTCATTTCATCTGGGTTCATTTTAAATTGAAACAATGGGGGGCGCTCAAACAAACTTTGTCCTCAAAGTTTGCGGTAGACAAAGTAAGTTGGGGAACCCCTGGTGTAGAGTAAAACAGTAGCATCTAGATTCTAGAGCTCAGGTTCTTTCCTAATGTAGAGATTCTAATTAGATAGACGTCAAAATCTACATAGACAAAGCATGAAGTCACAAGCTTGTAAAGTTCTGAAGCATACAGAAATTCGTACAATTGACCCATCGTTATAATAATATTGTCATATCTATGGAAACGTGATAGAAATTATATCTAGAAAATTATCACGAATTTATAAAATATATTTTTAGTTCTTAACAGTAACTACACGACAACTGAGTAGCGGTCAGCTGGTGGAAGTTGTGTATGGATGCATCCACTGGATGATTTGTAAACGTCCTTACAGTGTCTCAGGGGCTGTCTATTGCTTGTTTTTGTTATTATATTGCACTAGATGATGCCCGCAACTCCGTTGCGCCAAAATTAGTTTATCGCGCGGGAACCGTAAATTTTTCCGGGATAAAAAGTATCCTATGTCCTTTCCCGGGACTAAATCGGTTCAGCGGTTTGGGCGTGAAGAGGTAACAGACAGACAGACATACAGACACACAGACAGACATACTTTCGCATTTATAATATTAGTATGGATTGACCATTGCAACTCAACGGTAATTTAATCTCAATTCTGAAGGAGCCCGAGGGACAAGCTAAAAGTATCTGCCCGCAACGCATTAAATCAGAAGGTAGAAGGAATACTGAATAGGAAGTGTTCCAATTGTATGTGACGCAGCCTGATGATGATCACTGTACTTAGGCTATAAGTACATGTTCCTCACGGTGTCCCATATAGTGTGTGTGTGACACGACAATGAACTTGGCGGAAGCCCGCGTCACGCCCGGCGCCCCGGCCCTTGTCAATAGATAATGGTACTTCGACTATTAGCGTTAGACGACATTTATACGAGCGTGAAATTTCTGCAGCAGCAGCGTTACACGACATTTAGAGATCAACTACGATAACTTGGCGCGTCCCTCCAAATGACTGTTTCAATGTGTCACATCCTTATGAAAGAGTTTGTATGTAGTAAGTATTCAACCAATCATAGTACACGTAATATTTCACTTAATGTCACTTATTCTTGGTCAACTAATCATAACTAGCCTACCGCGCAAGACAACGCACTTCAAACGTTTTGAAATTTGGAGGGGCGCGCCTTGTTATCGTAGTTGATCTCTACACGAGCGTAAAATTTCCGCAGCAAGCAGAGTTAGACGATATTTACAATGGCGGAAAATGTCCGCAGCAGCAGCGTTAGACGACATATTTTATACACGAGCGTAGAATGTCCGCAGCAGCAGCTTTAGACGACATTTACACAAGCGGAAAATGTCCGCAGCGGCAGCATTAGACGACATTTACACAAGTGGAAAATATCCACTGCAGCATCGGGTTCATCAAGGCCACAAGTCAAGAGGGCAATATAGCGCTTTCGCAGCTTTACGTGCGTCTGAATCCGAACATGAGATACATGGACGACAGATGAAAGGTCCCTGAAGCTGGGTTTTGTGTGGCTATCTCAGAATCGCCAGAATTAGTTTTAAAATATCAACTCCGGACCGACTTACGGGTGTTTAGATTCGTACTGCTACTACTTGTTTGATCGAAAGACAGTTCCAAGTGGTCGGTACAGTACCTAGCATTTTTTTGTGAACACAAATAAGCATCATCTATCTTATCATTAAACAACACATCTTGCCCATATTTTAGATAAAAGATAATATGTGAAGGTAAGTGGCATACAAAATTGTTACCTATGTACTTCGAATATATCTGTGAATATAACGGTTGTTGCGATTAATTTGCGTCCGTGTGAACGTATCCTAATTTATTTAGCAGTGGGTCGGAAGTGGGACAATCATTGTTATAGTGAAGAATTACATAGACAGTGCACCTGCAGTTGGCATTTTTCATTGACATTAAAATTATTTGTTTTTAATTTTTAAAACTATGGGAAGTTAGCAAATCCTCCACTTAGGCAGTAAAATGTGTATACTGTTTAAGAGTATCTACTCTCTAGAATCTACATAAAACCTACATTATGTTTTCAAGGCCCATTCGATAGGTGCTCTAGAGAGCACCTATCGAATGGGCCTTCAAGGACCTTCAAGGATGTAGACATCCTTGACTAATCTTTGAATATAATTTGTAAATACTGTGAAGATTGTAAGGAACTTACCATGTGCGTTTCCTTACAGTACACAACTAGCAATTTCTTCAACGAAACAAATCGTTTTCGGAAATCAGCAATTTATTCGCAACTCGAGGTCGACGCATCTACGTGATGCCCAACTTTCATTCGAAATACGTAATTCGTAACTAACACGTAAAACAGTTTGATAGTAAAATTGTAGATTCGTGATGGGTTTACTTTCATTGGTATTACGTAATATACGTATATTTTTCGGTTTGGACAATGAGTGTAGCTCATGAGATGCTCTAGTTGGCCCATTGTTGGTGCATGAGTCAAGTGTGAGCGGTCGCGTGGAACGCTCACTGCGGAGTCTGCACGTGCCCCCACAACACGCGTGGAAAGTGTAGTGTTGCCTCATGGATGTAAACAATGGTGTGCTTTGCTGGTGAGTTCCTTTTTTAATTTCTGTTTTTTTTTCACGTATTATTTTGTACCGGCATTGGATAAATCGAAAAGTTTTTTATGTCGGTCCTCCGTGCTGAAAGTTATTGTTTGCAAAGTTGTATCTCTAACTTTTCCTAAAAAGTAATTTTAAGGCCTAATTTCAAAGTGTAGTTGTACCTAGTACTGTACTAGTAGGTTATCTTAAGTAACTTTAAGTTTTACATGGTTTTACCGACATTTCAATAAGTTACTAATTCTAAACTTAAACAAAAGGCAGCTTCGGTTTACCGTAGTCCTTAAAGTAGTATGTCAGAACTTAATTACAATAATAAACAAATTATAAATTGCATTCGCATGACAAATTTTATGGCTATCATTCTTCAAAGTTTATTGACACCATCTAAAAATAATACAAACGGACATACATGTAGACAAAATATCTGCCGAATGGTATATTTGGGATTCTAAAAATTGAGTTCACGACGAGTGAAAATTTTATATTGTCTTTATTTTCGTCGCTTTGACCCGTTCAGTCTAATGATCGTCTGCTAAAGTAGGTGTTAAAAGATAGGTCTTTGACATTCTCTAATTCTTAATATCTAGATCGTTTTAGTAGCAACGGGTGGTCTCTGGTCTAAATAATTTAGAATTTAACAAGTATTACAAGAGCAACATAGTTGATAGTACATACATACTTACCACATCGGGCGCAGAAGTAGCCTGAAATTTGAAGTTATCAGAAACTAGATGACGCCCCCAACTCCGTTGTGCGAAAACTTGTTTATCGCGCGGGAACCGTACATTTTCCCGGGACAAAAAGTATCCTGCGTCTTTTCCCGGGACTCAAAGTATCTCCATGCCAAATTTCAGCAAAATCGGTTTAGCGGTTTGGGCTTAAAGAGGTAACAGACAAACAGACAGACAGACACACTTTTGCATTTATAATATTAGCAGGGCCGTGCCTGGGTATATGGCCGCCTGCGTGCCAGTCTGTATGGCCGCCCCCAGGATAACATTAAAAAAAAACTACTTTAATTTTTAATGTTTATTATTATACACAGGGCATCAAACCGGGAAAAAAATCAGTTTTTGGTTAACCGAAATCGAGAACGAAAAAAAATATTGGTTTTGTTCCGAAAACCGGTTTCTGAAAAGAAAAACCGGCTAAAAACCGGTTTTATGAGATTTATATGTTTGGATGAAATTTAAGAAAAAAAAATGCACAAAATAAACATTTTTTTATTTAAAATTTAAACAAAAATAATAACATGAAAAAAATTACAAAACTGTCGCGGGTTTGAGTTGGATTATTCAAAGATACTTAAAAAAAAATAAAAAATCTAGCTCCAATTCCAGCTTAGATTATAATTAAAATGATCTCACATGTTGTGCATTTCGTTCGGCAAAATTTCGTATACGGACTTTTAACCCGGTGAACACGTTTTTGCTATTTAAGTATATATTTAATTATCATGAAAATGAATGTTCCCCATTTATTTATTTTGTCTGAAAAATAATTGTTATTGTAGGTTATAATATTATAGGATATATTTAGATATAGCCACACTATTTGGTCGGTCACTAACGATGCGACGATCGCTCGGCGGCTGGCGCCGGGCGGCCGGCGCGGGCGCCGAGCGCTCGCTTCTTCAGTACGACTTACGAGTCCTAACGCCTTTTATGCGCCACGTGTTTTTGTTATCGGAGTGTTACTTGTTATTACTGTTTTCTTGTTATTACTGTTTTCTGTTTTTGTTGCTGTTTTGTTATTGCTGGTATTGAAAAATGCCGAAAAGACAACGAAAAACTGTACTCAACAGTGAAACGCGGGAGTTTGTTGTGCGTTTGCGAGATTACTTTGCTTGTGAACAACAAAATGGCGGCCCTTTGTTGCCACTTGAAAACGTACCCATACAAATCACAAAACATTTTTTTCGCTTTCAGCGCTGAGTACTTTCACTGTAAAGTGTAAACTATATAAGGAACGTTGTGCACTCGTTTCCATTACCGACATTTTTTATCGATACTTGCCGCCCTAGTCGATAAACGTCACACGACGTAAGTTTTGCAGGACGTAAACATAAATTGAGATTAAGATAACTTCTCGTAAATGTTAAGATTTGTTAAAAATATCAACGGAATACATTACTAATGGTATAAAGCTACGTAAAATTTTTAAATGGCATTTTTAGACGCCCCCAATATGATCCCAATTTAATGGTGACGCCACTACAATGTTATATGATGACATTAGCTGTCAGTGTCATAGGGATCAAGGTTCGCCGCGCCGAGTATAATGAAAACAAACCGATTATATTTTTGCCCAGTAAACAACTTGTAACGATTTGGCCGCCTCTTAATTTCGGCCGCCTGCGTGCGGTGCACGCAATGAACGCCCGTCAGGCACGGCCCTGAATATTAGTATGGATATCGTACCCCCAGCTCTGCCTTAAGCGGGAAGTTGAGCACTATGGGGTTTAGTGGTTAGACACTTTTTTACATGGGAAAAGGCTTTGCACATCCCCGGCGGATTGCGTACATCAGTCAGGGTATGTGAGACTCTCCAAAGGAACTATGCCCACTAAAATCCCATGGTGCTTCATTCCCCGCTTAGGCATAGTTACGGGCACGATCAACCCACCGCAACTCTACCAACTTCTATGGGTTCTGTCTCTCTCTATCGGTTGTATCACGGGGAGTGCTCTAAGGAATTGTTCGGAATCATACCACCTGCAACTTTTCGCCATCGTCCCACGCGAAAAACATACCATCCTCATCACCTTGATGAGTGGCAGTCTTCCACAGTGCGTTTTTCGCGTAACTTTCTGCCGCGCACTGTAAAACTCTGGAATGAACTGTCACCAGCAGTTTTTCCGGACCTATACGACCTGCAAACCTTCAAGAAAAGAGCGTATTCCCTCTTAAAAGGCCGGCAACGCACCTGCAGCTCTTCTGATGTTGCGAGTGTCCATGGGCGACGGTAGTTGCTTACCATCAGGTACCCTTATTTAATAAAATAAAAAATAAAAAACTTTTCCACGTCTTGCAGACTCTAGTGAGTAGACATGTCAGGGAATTCCTACATACCCCGGAGGACATCCCCATAATCTGGGGATGCGTAAATCATTTCGCTATCTCAAAGAAAGTTACTATGCATAAGTCCGTATAAAGAACACAATCCCTTGTTGAAGATGTATTCGTTTTTCGAAAACTGATTTTGGGGATGCCCAGAAAATCACAGGTTAACCTAAACTCCTTGAACCGGGTTCGGGTCGAATCAACTATGACGCGTCCACAATATTATATCTGATGTGTTAATAAGCAATTGAATCATGAATTAATTATCGAATACTTTAAAACTTTTAACTGATATCGATAATTCTTTTAGGGCCTGTTTCACCGGTTCCTGATAAGGCTATCCACCACTTATCTGTCAAATAAGCCTAATCCGGCACCTTATCTGGAAGTGGCGAAACAGGCCCTTAGAATCATAATGATTATAACATGTTTTCTGTGTTTAAAAATTGTCGCTACAATGAACTAGGATTTACCGTCGTTTGGTGAATTCAATTGTCTTCATTCTGTTACATTCCGCCGCCAAGTGCTTCTTCGAATGTCATCTTAGAAATTGCAATAAACGGCAGATCATCGGATGTACTTAGAGTAATTGCCTGTACATCATTTAACCCCTGGCTAACGATCATATTTCCGCGGCTATTAGTACTCGCACTTGATCATGCGTCTGCGCAGATGTAGAGAATTAATATACCATGTATGTAGTTCCTACTCTTTTCAATAGACACAATATCAAACTAAACTGCCTACCCTCAATTCTCAATATCCTCCTAGAAGCCATTTTTTATCTCTTGCCAGAAACCAAAATCAACAAAACTAGAAAAAGTGGTCTGAAAATTTAGACAATATCAAATATAAAGCTTTCCATTATATAATCGGAGAAATTCATTACATAATATTTAGTAACTAATTATTATATAAGGAATAATAGGTAATAAGAGATGTTAAAGTGTAAGATTATAATTATTTTGACCATTAACGGTCCACTTGATCTCATGGATAATTAGTAAGTTCGTTAGTATTGTTTTGAATGAGGCTTTCGAGAGAGACCTAAGTATATGCGCAACAGAGCGGTTTGTTAGTCTTATGTAAGTTAGGGCCTGTTTCACCACTTCCTGATAAGTGCCAATAGGCTATTCACCACTTAACTTGACAGATGAAGTATGGAGAATCTGTCAATAAGGCACTTTATCAGAAAGTGGTGAAACAGGCCCTAAGTCTCCCATTATAATGGTAGAGCTCATAGGTGTACCATGGACCAGAGTGGTCTGGGCCCACCCAGGTGTTATAGCCTCTAAAGACTTAGCTTTCCTGGCTTTTGTTTAAAGTATACCACGGACCAGGCTCCTAGAAAATTGACTTCTGTCTACGCTTCTATTGTGTATTATCTAGTGAATACGCCAATGGTAGAGCTATAGAAATTTAATTCTCATCGCTACAGTATTAGGGACAAAAATTTTTTTGCAGTTCCAGTAAGAAGATGGCATGTTTTAACAGCTCTAATAATTCATATATTATTGTTACGTGCTAGGGTTCGAGGATTCGGAGAGAAAGACTTGGTGACTCTCTTGAAGACTTTATTCACAAACACTAGCTCACACAAATCACTAAGTCCAAACACTAAGCACTAGATCCAAATCACTGAGCACTATCACTGTCCTAGGTCGTAGCCGAGTCGTTAGTTCACTATCACAATCACTCACTATTGATCACTTGTTTTCACTTTTGAAGTCGCCTTGATGATCGCTCGGATCGAACTGCCCCGACTGCCGGCTTGTTTACCTTTTATATGGCCCACTTCGCCTTCTGGAACGTTCTATTCTGGGTTGTTTACGTAAACACGCAATTCACATAAACAATGGTCGGGCTTTTCTAGAAGGTACGCGCAACTGTCGCGCGCAGGTAAACAACTGCCCGTATCCGTAACACAATTCACATAAACAAGGGTCGGGCTTTTCTAGAAGGTACGCGCAACTGTCGCGCGCAGGTAAACAACTGCCCGTATCCGTAACACTACTCCCCTCTTAGAGATGCTCGTCCCGAGCATCGTTGTTACTGCCATGATAGCGCGCCAAACGGTCTATGTGTACCACTTTGAATGTGCCTCTTGGTGGCTTTTGAATCCTGTTAGTCACATCATTCAATCGGGTAACCACTTTATATGGGCCGTCCCACTTGGTCTGCAACTTTGGAGATTTCCCTTTTCGGCGAGTTGGGTTATGCAGCCATACCAGTGACCCTTCTTCGAAGCCGCTCGTGTTCGATCTCCGGTCGTATCTGGTCTTCATGTTCTCACTTGACTGTAACCCATTTTCCCGAACCATGGCGTGTATGTAGTGCATCTTTTCCCTTAAATCACAGACATAGTCTTGTACGGTCTTTGGTTCCCCCGGTGACGCTCCTGTCAAGAGGTCTATTGGTATTCGTAGTTCTCTACCGTAATTGACATAAGCCGGGGTAGCTTTTATGCTCTCGTGCTCGGCGGTACGGTACGAGAGAAGGAAGAGTGGTATATACTTGTCCCAATCCTTTTGTCTGTCATCTACCAATTTCGCCAAATGCCTCTCTAGAGTCTGGTTAAATCTCTCAACCATTCCATCAGACTGTGGATGGTACGCGGTGGTCCTCGTCTTATGCATTCCCAAAATTCTGCACACTTCCTGGAAGACCTGCGATTCGAAGTTCCTGCCCTGATCGGAATGGATTTCGAGAGGCACACCAAAGCGAGATATTACTTCTTCGACTAGCTTAGAAGCAACCGTTGTAGCTTCTTGGTTTGGTATGGCGAACACTTCGGGCCATTTGGTGAAATAGTCCATGACGACCATAAAGTACTTGTTTCCCGATTCCGTCACGGGAAATGGCCCAGCTACGTCAACTGCAATTCGTTCCCACGGTGCCCCAACGTTATACAACCGCAGGTTCCCACGGCTCCTGGTCTGTGGTCCCTTCACTGCAGCGCAAGTAGTGCATTTGCGGCACCAATCCTGTACATCATCTCGACAATGCAACCAGTAGAATCGTTCTCGCACTTTTGTTAACGTCCTCTTAACACCTAGATGACCTCCTGATACGCCATCGTGTATTTCACGGAGAACATCCGGTACTCTCGTTCTTGGGACAACTATCTGAAGATGGAACTCTCTGCCGTTAGTCTTCTCCCATTTTCGGTAAAGTATTCCATTTTGAAGTATCAGACTGTCCCATTGCGCCCAGTACGCCTTAGTGACAGCGCCAGTGGGTGCAACCTCACTCCAGATTGGTTTTTCGTCACCTCGTTTCTTCCATGTGATGATGTGCCGTAGGTCGTCATCTGTTTCTTGAGCCTTCCTCATAGCATCATTCTCCCATGGACCCAAAGGACTTGTTTTCGTTAACTTTAATGTCACTTCATTAGATTCCTGCTTAACACAGTGTTTGCAGTCTTCTGAACACGGCCTTCGTGAAAGTGCGTCGGCGTTCCCATGCGCCTTTCCGCTGCGGTGTTCCGTCTTGAAGTCGTACTCCTGGAGTTGTTCAATCCATCGAGCTACTTGGCCTTCTGGGTTCTTGAATTGCAGTAGCCACTTCAAGGCTGCGTGATCAGTTCGCAGTAAAAACTGTCTGCCGATGAGATATTTGCTGAAATGTTGTAGCGTCTTTATGACAGCCAAGAGTTCTCTTCTTGTCACACAGTAGTTTCTCTCTGGCTTAGATAAAGATTTGCTGAAATATGCAATTACAACTTCTCTTTCACCCTGTTTTTGAGATAACACCCCTCCAATGGCCGTGTTGCTTGCGTCCGTGTCGACTATAAACTGACCTTCAGGTTGTGGATACCCCAGGATTGGTGTTTCACACAGATGTTTCTTCAGTTTCTGAAAGGAATCTTCAGAAGTCTCGTCCCAAATAAACTGTCGTTTATCCTCTGTCAGCCGATGTAATGGCTTGGCTATCTCCGAGAATCCCTTAACAAAACGCCTGTAGTAGGAGCATAGGCCGAGAAATGCCCGCACTTCGGTTTTGTTCTTAGGGGTTGGCCAATTTTGAACTGCTTCCAGTTTCTCCGGGTCCGTCTGGATTCTATCACTGGAGATAACATGGCCGAGATAGTTGACCTTACTCCTGAATAAGCGACACTTTTTCGGATTCAGCTTTAACTTGGCCCCCTCTATTTTGGCGAAAACTCGTTCTAAGTTTCGCAAATGGTCCTCGAAGTCGCGGCCAACAATGATGACGTCGTCCAAGTAGACTAAGCAAGCCTCTCCAACTAAGCCTGCCAGTACACACTCCATGAGTCGCTCAAATGTGGCAGGTGCGTTGCACAATCCAAAGGGCATGACGTTAAACTGCCATAAACCTTTACCGGTGGAGAAAGCTGTCTTCTCCTTGTCTTTTGGATGAATTTCCACCTGCCAGTATCCAGATTTCAGGTCCAGGGTCGAGAACCATTTTATGCCACTCAAGGTATCCAGAGTGTTGTCGATTCGAGGTAATGGATAGCTGTCCTTCTTAGTGACATCATTGAGACGCCTGTAGTCCACACAAAATCTTGTGCTGCCATCTTTCTTCTTCACCAACACAACAGGTGAGCACCACGGACTTGCAGACGGTTCAATAATCTTATGCCTTCTCATGTCCTCCAAAAGGCCTTCAACTTCTTTTTCCTTTGCAATGGGTATCCGTCTTGCTCGTTGACGAATTGGGTTCTCGCTTCCGGTATCTATCCTGTGCTGAACCATCGACGTTCTTCCAAGGTCGCCTTCCTGACTGGAGAAGATATTCGCGTGGCTTTGTAAAAACTTCTTAGCTTTCATGCTCTGCGAATAAGTCAGATTACTCTTGCAGTCATCAAGTAGCTCAGTCACTATTCCATAGTTGCTGCTGTTGGCTGAGTCTGAGCCTGTGATCGAACTACACTTTCTCATCCAGACAACTTCCTCGCACTTTCCAATGACGTCACCTTTGTTCAAGCAGATCTCGCGATCACCAAGATTCAAAACCCTGACCACAGCGTTACTGCTTCCACTAACAAGGGTTCTCGCCGTCATCAGTTTTTGCGCTGATGTCTTGGTAGGTGTGTCTTCGATCAACACGCATCTGTTTGACTTCTTCTTTCCAGCTGGCGGTAGTTTCACCAGCACTCTAGCTTCCGCTCGTCCAGGTATAATGACTTCCTTTACACATGCGACTTTCCCGCAGGCGCCTCCAAGGATGAAAATTTCTTCTTCGCCACACTTGAAAACTCCGTCAGCGACATTAATTCTGCAGTTGTACTTCTTCATGAAATCCAAACCCAAGATGCAATCATCCATAATCTCAGCCACGATAACGTCATGAGGGTATGAGTAACCCCCTACATTAATCGTAACTGACATTTCTCCCAGGACGGGTATTGGCTGACCGGAGGCAGTAAGGAGCCGACAGTTAATTCTCCTCTTGTGTCTTCTTGCGGCTTTTACCAGATTTGGGTTCACTATCGTTCTAGAGGCTCCTGTGTCTAGAGTCATTTTGCAATCCGTCCTGTTAATAGTCCCCTGAATCACAAGACTATTCCCGCTGCATGCTTGGGAGATAACAGTTATGGGGGCTTCCTCCGCGTCAGCCAGTACTCGCCCCTTAGTCCTGGCTTTTATTCGTTTCCCTGATCCCGGGCAGGGGACGAAGCTCCTTGCTTCTTCAGCTCCTCTACTTGTTCCTCGAGCCTTTTCATCCTTGCCATCTGGGTCTCCTTCTGCGGGCAGTTGAGCTGAAGATGGCCCCTCTCACCGCACTTGTAGCACATGGCTCCAAAACTTCTCTTCGTGGGGGCCTTGACCTCCTTAACTTCCTCAGAGACCTCATGGATCTTATGGGTCTGTCGTATGTCACGGCGAACAGCCTCGACCTCCAAAGCATGCGCCAATGCTTCCTTTAGCGAGGTGTGGTGACGTAGCCTCACTGCAGCTCTGACCTCGAGGTCCCTGATTCCGTCGACAAATGCTTGTACAATATTCGTGTCGACCATTTTGGAATCGGCTCCTGGGTGTGCCTTCTTGACGAGTTTTTCAATTTCCAACGCCCATTGCTGTAGTCCCTCTCCTGAGCGTTGGACTCTGTCACGAAGTTGAGCACGGAACACGTGCTCCAGGTGTCGCTCCCCGTATCTGGATTCAAGGGCCTCCATCAGGTCTTGGAACCCATTTCCTGTATGTGCTTCTAGGACCGACAAAGCTTGCCCTCTGAGCGCAACAGTGAGAGCGGTCAGGCATTGTTCGTCAGTCCATCCGTTGGCAGAAGCAACCGTCTGGAATTGCTGACGATAAGCGTTCCATGAAGTAGTACCGTCGTATGGTGGCACTTTAACTCTTGGTCCTTGTACCACTTGCACCACTCCGGTAGTTCCACTAGACACCGCCACTCCTGTGGTTTCCAGGCGCACTACTTTCTTCTGAAGTTCAGTGAGGCCGGTTTTCACATTTTCTACATCCAATCCTAACCCCGTAACTCGTTCGTCCATTACGTCGACATCTTTACGAAGCTTTGTCACCGTGTCACTGACATCCTTTATAGCCAGAAGCGCCTTTTCTTGAAGGTCCTTTTGTTGCTCTTGTGACTCTTGCATAGCGCCGAGCTTGCGGTCTTGTGACTCTTGCAAAGCGCCCAGCTTGCGGTCTTGTGACTCTTGCAAAGCGCCCAGCTTGCGGTCCTGTGCCTCCATCATTGCCCTTTGAGAATCTTGCATAGCGCCGAGCTTGCGGTCTTGTGCCTCCATCATTGCCCTTTGAGAATCTTGCAAAGCCTGAATTAACTCAATTATGCTTTCCAATTGATGGGCCGTAGAGACTACGGGCGTGGCAGGATGGATGTAGCTAGTCGACGGGGCCTGAGTGGGCGTGGCCTGGTGGGCGGAGCCAGTGGGCGTGGCCATGTCCAGAGTGGGCGGGGCCTGAGGGGCGTGGTCAGTGGGCGGGCCCTGGTGGGCGGAGCCAGTGGGCGTAGCTTCACCCGAAGTGGGTGGAGCCTGGGGGGCGTGGTCAGTGGGCGGAGCCTGGTGGGCGGGGCCAGCGGGTGGGGCCTGCCCCGCAGTGGGCGGAGCTTGGTCCCCAGTGGGTGTGGCCTCCGCAGCCCCACCTCCAACCCCTCTCTCGAAGTCGATAGCAGCAGCTCGCTGTGCCCTTGTCCTGACACTCCCCTTGAAGTCCTCTCTCTGAGTCAATGGCATCTCCAAATCCCACTTCTGACACCAGTTGTTACGTGCTAGGGTTCGAGGATTCGGAGAGAAAGACCTGGTGACTCTCTTGAAGACTTTATTCACAAACACTAGCTCACACAAATCACTAAGTCCAAACACTAAGCACTAGATCCAAATCACTGAGCACTATCACTGTCCTAGGTCGTAGCCGAGTCGTTAGTTCACTATCACAATCACTCACTATTGATCACTTGTTTTCACTTTTGAAGTCGCCTTGATGATCGCTCGGATCGAACTGCCCCGACTGCCGGCTTGTTTACCTTTTATATGGCCCACTTCGCCTTCTGGAACGTTCTATTCTGGGTTGTTTACGTAAACACGCAATTCACATAAACAATGGTCGGGCTTTTCTAGAAGGTACGCGCAACTGTCGCGCGCAGGTAAACAACTGCCCGTATCCGTAACACAATTCACATAAACAAGGGTCGGGCTTTTCTAGAAGGTACGCGCAACTGTCGCGCGCAGGTAAACAACTGCCCGTATCCGTAACATTATTATTATGTATTTGTAACTAGGTCGAACTTCGTTTTTAAAATAAGTATAATAAATGCATGTAACTAGTACCTAAGATTATTAGTTATTACGATATCTTTACGAGACTATTTAAAAGCACATGGATTTCCATACGTTATCGACATTATTCCTTTATTAAATGGTTATCTACTTTGGCTATAATCATCAAAAACTCTCCATGATTATTTAAACAGATAGAGTTCTGACTTCAGCTCTACATGAGAGTAGGTATGTTTTCCACTTACAGGAACTAATAATATTCGTAACCAATTTAAACCTTGGCAGTGACGTATTTCGGTTAATTTCGCAACATGTTTATCTAGTCTCGATATGATATCGAGTCGTTATCTTAACCGTATGCTCGCTCATACCACAGATATTCTCGAGTGGAATGTTATAAAGTGCACGGTGCTTCATCAAAACAAATACAGCCCACAGGTGACGTCTGCTCGTAACGATGCATAAATCATTATAATATTATCTGCCGGTACTAATATTATAAAGAGGTAATATTTGTTTGCTTGCATCGAAAGGATCCTAAACTATTTGATGACGCAAGTGGATGAAGCGGCTAAGTAACAATTTGAAATTTGATTTTTTTTTGAAACCACCGGAAAAATTATTTGCAGTCGAAAAAAATGTGAATTATATACTAAGTAGTTATAAGAGAAAAACTTATCCATTTCATACACTCTACGTCTTCGCGTCTAAACACATTAGGCTACTTGACCCACTTTTTTTCTTCATTCTAATCGCTTCTTAATCATTTATTTTCACAAAAAAAAACTAGTATTTTAATATTTTACACAGTAGAAACCCATAAAAATGTTTATTGAAAAATACGCCTCTTAAATGGCGCCGAAAACCGCCATAGTGTGACGTCATACGCTTTGTATTTTAAACTATTGAACATTTTTTTATATGCTAAATGTACGAGTCTAAAAGTGCCCAAAAATTATAAAAGAATTAAATAAGAAATTAGAAATCATTTGTAATGTTGAAAACTTTTGGAGAAAAGTTTTGGCCATTTCATTTCCCGTCTACAATAAATGTAGATAATATATAAAACTGATGTTTTAAGTGAATTATTCAATAAAATATATTTTACAAATCTTTCTAGGCTTATTCTTATTATTTATGTACAGATAAACGTACATATAACGAGCGCGATAAATAAAATATATTAAATTACTATGAGGATGACGTCACATTCAAATCGGAAGTACCGCAAAAGCGTTTTCGTCAGTACAAATCATATTTTCATAAAATCATATTTTCAAATCGACTTTATTTATCAATCATAAGCTTTTATTTGATGATAAGGGTGAAATATTGTTTCCTAGGCCAAGTTCTACTAGAAATATGCATTTGTTCAATGAAATTTAATATAGGTCGAGTAGCCTATTACGACGGCGTAAATTCCGCCGTGTTTACGCCGCGTTTTAAACTCATACAAAATACGGGCGGAACGCGAGAGACGATACACTATTCCGCCGTATTTTGTATGCTTTGACATTTGCGGCGGAATTTACGCCGGCGTAAGGCATCCATTACACGGCAGGTTCCTCGTCAGTCAATTCCATCAATCATGAATTATGTTTGACTGATGGACTGACGAATGTATCCAGATTTTCGTCAATCACCGTCAGTCACGCTCTTACACGGTAGGTTACCCATCAGTCACAGTCATGACTGTGGTAAAAATGACAGCAAAACCTACCGTCTAATGGATGCCTAATTCAGCCTAGTGTGTTTAGACACTTTAAATGTCAACGGAAACAGGGAAAAAAGCACGGTGGCAGGATTAAAGATGCAATTTTTCGGAGAATTGTGAAGCTGATCTGACTCAGGACTAAATTTAGCTAAAACATGTTTATAGGTTTCATTTCATTTGTTACCGTAATGGTGGGTAAAAACCGGCTATTAATCAGAAACTAAATATTTAATTACTTTGGAGAATTTTGTGATTCGGTTACTTATAATAGGTAGGTATGCGAATTTTAGCCATACCTACCTACTTTAGCATTCCAATACATTTCATTTATAATAGTTAGGTATTTATGGTGAAAAACAAAATTTGGACTAAAGTTTCCATAGTTTTAGTATCCAGCTCTTAGATCATTAATTATTATTATTCTAAATTCACCTTAAACTTTAAAGCAATATCACGCATGTATGTATATTGTATGTATTCTTGATCTAAGTATTGTGGGAAGTAGACAGTAGTAGAAATCGGAATGTAACATCCTTTGATACGTTCAATTGACTCGTTGTTTTATAGTTACTAATTAAATGTTGAAACTTGAAACTATTAGTTGACGCCATATTTTGTGTTCGCATTTATTTCTCAGTTTTTCTTTTTAGACGACGGTTAAACCACCGAATAACTTTATTCTGCAGTTAACTATCAGACATTTTATCTCAGGATTGAAAAATCGGCCCTTACTCTTACTAGAAATATTGTCTCTACTTACGTTTTTAAATGAATGCAGTTATTTTCATATTATCAATTTTAATTTAAGTGCATATCTTTTTTAACTGATGTAAAATATAAACATTTATTTTCCAGAGTCGGCGATAAAGATGTCATCAGTCATCGATACATTATAGGACACGTGCAGGGGGACTGAATCACGATGCCGGAGATAGGCACGGTGATGCGGGCGCTCGAGCTCCAGCGACTCGTCGAGACCAAAGTGACGGAATGGCGGGAGAGGTCAGCGCGGGTCGCCGGGCCGAGCGTGGCCGACTCTTATCAGCACAACTTCAAGCGACACACGAACAGACGCAAAAACAGCGCAGAAATCAACAGAATTATCGCAAAGTACTCGAGACCGATTAAAAGGACGGACGAGCGTCGATTCGCGCCACCCAGTGTCCCACCTGTCCGCAGTGCCCCACCTGTCCGCCCCGCGAGAAAGACGAAACTGAAGGCATCGCAGAGCGAGGACAATCTCGCCAATATTGGCGTTATGGACTCGCCCATGCCGGTAGAGAAGCCACCCCGAGGAATCTTCTCGAAGTACAACGCGAGGAGCTGCGAGGATATAACGGCGTTCGTGGACTTCCAGCACACGATTAAAAGCAAAAATTTCCAGGAGAACAGCATCCTCAATTCGAAAACAGTGACTGCGACGCCGAGGACGAGGCAGTACCTTCACAGCATCAGCGAGGCCGGAGGAGGTAGCGATATGTCGGCGTTCGACGACAGTGGCTTAGAACTGAGGCACAAACCCAGCTTTGCGACTTCCACGCCAATATCGAACAGGAAAACTTGTCCAGTGAGTGATTCTATATCGGTGATCGATTTCGAAAAGTGTCCGAAATACCATAGTGTCAGTGAGTTGAAAAAAGGCAATTCCGAGCCGGATATTTTGAGCAGACGTTCAGTGGATTCCAGTAGAACTTTAGATTTTAGGAAACCTCTGAAGTTGCTGAAGCAACCCTTCAAGAAAGGTACGCTCGATCGAATACTTCGGTGGCGAGGGAAGAAACCAGGATCTGATAAAAGTCGGTGAGTCATAGTTTCATAATATTTTATTAATGGTTCACATCGGATGTTATTGTAGCTTCACGGTCTACATTTCAAAGGATCATACTATAAGCTCGTACATAAAATAGAAAATACCGTACGCTAATCAAAAGATTCCCAGGAAGGGCTAATAGCAGATATTACCAGTTTAACTAACCATAATTATGCATCCAGTCGGTACTTTATTATAGGATAGGAAAACAAGATCTTGGGTCTAGCGAATTAAATGCAGTCTTTGATACAGTTTTGATTTCTATGTCTAGTTAGAAAGCCGGTAATGTTTTTATGTGGTAGATATGGAGAAAATTGGGCTAGAAAAGCAGAGGTGTGAGGTAGAAAACATACTACCTAAATGTGTTTTTGTACTTGATCATAATATTATGAAATGAGAAAATAGGTAATGTTGTGAGCATCAATATGTTATCAAGAGAATGTATATTTACTTGTGTCCTATAGATAATACCATTACTGACATTTTACCAAACATACTGGAATAATAAACAATTGATACTCTGTTCGGAGGACATAAGGGGCACTAGGGATGATTAAAATTATTGCTATGTTTATAAATAGCAATAAAACATTTCTGTCGATTGCTATGTTGTTAGTTCTGGTACATAATACATATTAATATTAGTACAAGGTTGTAGTCCACTGAACCAGTAAAAACCTTTTGTACGCAAAAATAGTAGCCAAGTGATATTATGTTTGTTTCACTTCGTGAAGTAACTGCAAAAAAAATTTATTCAGTTTATGTATCGCTTTTGTAATACATACTCAGTATTGCCATCACAGCCAGATTATTTAAAAATAAAATCAATTACACTTTTATTAAGACTAGCTAACTGAGATTATAGTTTTAAGTAAGTTTTTAAAGGATCGATATTACAATATAGTTCGTAAATAACGCCATCTCCTGTGTAACACGTAAACTAAGAAGCTTATGTAGTCCCTGTAGATCCTTCCAAGCGATTCATTCATTAGCAAACAGATGGCGCTACAATGATCTATGCGAGATCTGATATTTATGTTCGGTTAAATAATAAGAGAAAATTTACGATTTCCCAGTGCCTTCTTACGTTTTTAAGTCAAAGATATCCCTACCTATTAAATAGGCAGGGCTTCCTTCTGAAGACTCGCTTCGAATAAACAAACACTAATGAATACCTGTAGCTATGGCAGTTGCTGGATCTCATTAACTGTCCCAGATCATGAGTTCATGACTCATGCGTAATCATGGTGTCAACTATAAAGCTGTCCATTCATACATAATGCTAACATAACATGAAAAACATTGTTTCGAATTGTTTCGAAAGCATTGAGGCCGTGGGAATTAATTACTTTAGAAAGTTCAAACAATGTTAACTGAACTGTTTGTTGTTCAAAAAGATACAATGTTGTCACACCAAATTTTAGAAAATCAGTAGACGTCATGCTAAAAATTGATAGAATTAGGTAGATGTTAGAACCAAAAGTTGGTAGATCTACCACCCGAATAAAAAATGCTAGTTTATCCACAGAGAGAGTTTTATTGATAGTGTTTATACATATTTTTATTGAATAATTTTAAATGTTCAGCAGTCAGCACTCGGCTCTTCGTTCTTTGAAAGTAGGTTCATTTCAAAGAACGAAGAGCAACGTATGAAGCAAACCTTCCAATGCCGCTATCCCCAACTCGCGGCCCGCCCGCCGGGACTTTATTAATTGTGGCCCGCCACGAGCCGCCCGCGTGATGTTAAACCATTCTGAAATTCACGCCCACCAAGAAAATAATGTAAAGTATTCGTGATAGTCATGATAATACCACTTTTTGAAATCGTTAATTTTGAAGAATGTTATTTTTTAACCCTAAAATTTTTCTGTTCCGGCCCGCGTCACCAAGACCAAAACATGTTTGCACTAATCCCGCATGATAAAAAGGTTGAGGACCACTGTAATCTAATGTGTCAGTGCTGAGTCAGTTTCTCTGACATGTCTTTAAATTGTTGGCAGAGAACAGTCTCTCAACATTTGCACTGCTATCAGCTATGTGGAAGTGCAAGTACCTACTTGTCTCCTCGACGATATTCAGATTTCAGACTATCCTGATAGATTTTTATCTTGAAATACTTATATAATTATTTGAGAACCAGTAATTAATCAACTACTTATTAATTTTACGTTTCGGACCGTTCACAGACTAATGATAATTGCTGAAGGAAGTGTTGTACCAAGACGACTCAATATACCAAAATGCTATCCGAGCAGCCTGTATCGTTTATTATTTGTACGTGAACAATGATGTTGAAAAATAGGTAGATTTGATACCGAAGTTGGTAGATAGGTAGAAGGGAGGTGAAATAGGTAGATCTACCATAAAGTTGGTAGATGTGACAACACTGAAAAGATACAACACAGCTTCCTGTTAGCTTAATTGATAAATTGGAGGTTTTCTTGCTTACAAATTACGTCTATAACTGGTAGATAATCATGGGGTATTTTTTCGTGTCAATCTCTTTGATATTTTTCGCACGATTCCGATGTTTTTTAGCAGGAATTTATCTAACTTGCGGTTTTGGCTAACGACATAAAGAAAGATGAATTCTGACTGGAACCTTAGAAACCGGGCTTTTGTTACGTATACAAGATGGTCGCATTATAGCTTATAAGTAAAAGTCAATAAACCGAGATCAGGTCAAAATACCCAGACAGTTATTAGTCATAAGACAATAATTACATACCTTGGTATTCCCCTTGGTTACTTGTTATTTGGTTTTCACATTAAAATCATTGACTATAATATTTCTATTTTACTAACCTCAACCTAAAGACATTTAAGTAAACGCTTTTCTTATGCTTTGCCTGTGTTCGGTTTTTGGGTGTTGACAGGACTCAGGAGTTATCTATTCAACAGCGATTGATTAAAAAACAAAAAAAAAATGGTTAAAAGGCAAAAAACCTAAAAAAAAAACTCAAATTTAGAATAATAATTTATTACGACAATCTATTAGGTAAGTCTAGCAAGTATCAAAGGCTGATAATGAATTCATTATTGTTAATGCGCCATCAATTTTTATAAGGAAACCTTGTATTTTTCCCAGGTAATGGCATAGTTTTCTTGTAACTACGTAGGTAATTAACATAAATTCTACTCTCATACTGTACATAGAATAACAAAGGCACCATAACCATATAAACATATTGTATCTGATCACTGATCATAGATGTAGACCTAATACCTACGTCATAATATCATGTGTAGCTTAAAGGCTTTTGTCAAGAAAATTAACTTGTACTTATTATGGTATTTTGCATTTTTCGTTATTATATCCTAGAATCTAGATAGATTAGAATTTTGTCTACCATAGCCTTTAAAAATATGCCTTTAATAGGTATGTATATCATACCTACAGATTTTTATAACTTACAACATTATCCATACTTCCATACTAATATTATAAATGCGAAAGCGTGTCTGTCTATCTGTCTGTTACCTTTTCACGCCCAAACCATAGATTACTAAATTTTGCTGAGTTGCGGACGTCATGTAGTATTAATTATAATATTATACATTTTTGTCACTAATGGACATTCTACAAGAATTCTATTGGATAGCTCTATATTTTATACTTGTATCTATCGTAAAGAGATCATATCGCTTACATAATAAAACGTTTCATTCAAAGTTTATCGATTCTAGTATTTTTCCAGATTTGGTAATGGCCAATGGACTGGGAACCTTGTATGAGTTCGTACACGTAGTACAGAGTATGCTGTAAAAAATGTTTACGGAAAAAATATTGCTAACGAACCGAGTTATTTGATTGTTGGAGAGCAACGCTACGACACGAATAGGTTGACTTGACCGGATCTATACTATGGCCTTACAGAAACAGGCGTCTGGCTCTCTTTAGACCTCTAATAAAAACCTTTTTTCAGCTATTTATCGCATACAAAACCTCAAAGCCTCTATAATGAATAACTCAACACGGATATTATTTCAAATGCAGAATTCGGGATTTAAATATTTTACTTTTTTATTGAAAATGTAACGCGATTGTTGCAGTGTTAATAGGTACAGTTGTGCTGAAATGCAAAATTAGGAGCAGCTGTGTCAATTTTACCTACCTACTTACTGAAATATATTATGTAAATTGGTCGTAACTCGTAACTCTTAAATATACTTGACAATACACACTACAATATAATATTATGTACTTGTAACTAGCTTGAACTGATTGTCACAAGTACAAGTTTCTTAATTGTTTTATTTTGATCATTAACGCGCTGATTGCAATATTGTCATACATTTTTACAATGGTAATAATTTTAATTGGGATTAAGATATTATTGAGCTGGTATTCCCACGGAGTTTTTCCATGGCACAGTATTTCCATGTGAGTATTCCATGGAGACATTACCCTGTGACAGGCGTGAAATTTTAGGAGGGTCCCACAAGATTTCGGAAAGTTACTGCAGATGTCGAACCTAGTTAAGCCCGGCCGCACATTATCCGAAATTTCTGATTAGAAACATTTGAACTGCCAGAGTACTCTGGTGTTTCGTCCCAAGATGTTTGGGCCCAGTGGGCCCAATGACCAGATAATATGAATTTTTATTTTATTTGGCGATTGGTAAGTAATTATTTTTTATGACTTTTGGGCTTATATCCGTAGGGCTAGCAAAAAAGTTATAGATTTGAATAAAATACAAAATAATTACTTTGTATGAAAACATTTATTACACACTGAATGACGTACTATGGCAATCCAAGACTATCGTACTACTAAGATAAAATCATTTACTGTGGGAAAACAACGATTAAAATTTCACGCAGTACCTATAGAGCAGGTATTTTTTTAAAACTTGATTCGACGCAGTATGTTTAGGTAATAATAATAATATAAGTTTTGAGGTTATAGTGTTAGATATGTTTTAACTTTTAACCTATCAACCCCCACAAGGACACCGGCGACGGCGACAACAATAGAATAACAATAGATTTCCAAGAATCCGCGATCGAAGGATTAAATGTACAAAACAATATTATGGTTATAACTGATTATTTTTGTGCCAACCCTACTTCAAAATTTCTTGCCAGAAAATGTGGGACCAATCGCCAGCTGAAAAACTGTTAAAAATTCAAATCTGGTTATTGGGCCCACTGGGCCTAAAAACCTTGGGACGAAGCACCAGAGTACTCATCCGATCGACGTCATCTGACACATAATGTCAGACGCCCGCCGAAACGCACTCTGCTCATATATTTTGTGTCTGACGTCCGATCCGGATGAGTTGTCAGATGCCGTCTATCGGATGGCAGAAATTTTTAATTGCGTTCCGGCGGGCGTCAGAAATTTTATGTCAGATGACGTCGATCGATAGCAGTTCAAATGTTTCTGATCAGAAAATCGGATCGCGCTCTCCCCTTACATTTTGTACTGAGCCGAGTGAGCTCGAATTCGCCGGAAGGAAATTTCGGATAGTGTGCGGTGTGGCGGTCCGGCCGACGTTTAAATGTTTCTGATCAGAAATTTCGGACAATGTGCGGCCAGGCTAAATCTGTCGCCATAAAAATGTCAAATCCATTACCCAGCCGACAGATCACGACTAATAGTGGAGGCAGTGAAGGTTTCCACCTCCGATTTCGTTGAACCTCCATCGATTTTTATGAAAATTGGTAAGTAGGTGGATACCCTAAGAAACAAAAGTGACATAGTGCCAACTTGCGATTTTGCCCTGGGGGTGGATGCCAACCCTTCTCGGGGGGTGAATTTTTTTAAATAAAAATAACCCCAGAAATCAATAGACTCACAAATTTTAAGCAAAATTTGTAATATAAAGTTTTTTGAATTATCAATACTTTCGGAGTTATTAAAGATCAAAAGATCATGTTTTTGCGTGAGAAAAATACTCGTCTTAAAGGGGTTTTTCATAATTAACTAAGAAACTATAGGTTTTTACGAAAAATGTGTAATAACCAAAATTAAAGCAAAATAAAAAAAAAACAAACCAATATCTACTCAATAAGCAATTTGGACCCGGACTCAAAACCAGGATCTCACTGGGTAGCTATTCACATAGACAAACATGGCATCGGTGAATATTTTGATACATATGGTCGCTTCCCTACGGGAATGCACAAAATGTTTTTGAATAGAAATGCAAGGAAATGGCGTTATAATACTATCAGGCTACAAAATGATTGGACTTCTGTGTGTGGAGAGTACTGTTTAATGTACTTGTTATACAAGTTTCATAACAAGTCATTGTCAGAGTTTCAGACTGAATTTGGTAGTGACACACTTAAAAATGATATGTTTTTGAATAAAATGTTCGAATCTTGTTTTATGAACTGATGATGTATTTAATACGAAATAAATAATTTGTTTGAAAGTAAACCAAAGCTTTATTTTAACCTTAGCTTTAATTATATTGTTAAAAAAAAGACTCAGTTTGCGCGCCGCGTCGTCGTATGTTTACGAAGTCCATCGAATGATCGGGTGACCTACATTATTAATTATTAGGTACTTTTAATTTGCAATAATTCATTAGTTGATTATGATTCATATTTATTTAAAATCTTGTAAGAAATTAAGGTGACGTAAGCGATAAGCCCAGGTAGTCATTACGAACAATAGGACACCGAGGCGAGCATAACAATGCAATAAGTAGCGATTGTAATTATGAAGGAACAATGGAGCGTGGTGATAGTAGATAATGAGGGTTAAACACAAAAGCTAACTTTGAAACTAGTGCAAATACGCAGAAACGGATCGCATATATCGAACGGGCATGGTTGAAAACCCCTATTTTGACACCAAACTCTTTTTTTTTTAGGCGACGTCGCCACTCGAACCGACAAAAAGTGATCGAGAAAGTTTGCGAGCCGCGAGCGGGGGGAGGGGTGGACCCAGAATCGTGATCCAGAATCCGCGAAAACACACTACTCAAAGTTATCCCCAAAGGCTTTTCTTTATTTTAGCATAAGCAATGACCTCAAAAATTTTTCTTGGCTTGGAATGCTTAGTTTTGAAAAACAGAATGATTTAGTAAAATCGAAATTATTCAAATTTTCGTAAATATCATTTTGTTTTGAACATAACTTCAAAAATATTGAACCTTCTTAAAAGTTATAAAAATGAAGTTGGTGTCCACTTTTTAAGAAATCTTTTGATTTTCTTTTGATTTAAATAGGATAAAAAATAACGAATATAAAGACGTTTAAAGCCTAACCTTAACTGCAAAAACATTACTATAAACTAATATTGAATTGACAAGACGTATCACGTAGGTTTAATAATGGTTACACACTCAGTTTCTCATCAGTTCAGTCCATCAATCTGGTAAGATTGACGCGAAACTGAACGCCTAACCAGTTGATTGATGGACTGATCATTTTTTTATTAAGTATTTACTTTTTAGCCATCAATCTGAACGTGTATCCAACGTCTAACCCAGTGGTTCTTAACCTTTTAGTCACGAGGGACCATTTTAGCAAATGTTTATCTAGCAGGGGACCACTCAGTTGGCTTACCTAAACTAAGGGTTGTTTGATAAAGAAAACAAGCACAACTTTATAATTAGCACTCTTTTTTTTATTTGGCAAAAATCTAAAAGGTATAGATTTTAATTTAATGTGATTTTTGTGACTGCATAGTGCAATACTCTTTACTAATTTCTAAATTCACATATTATTAGGATGGCTTCGCGGACCACTTGGAATGCCTTGAGGGACCATCAGTGGTCCGCGGACCCCGGTTAAGAACCACTGGTCTAACCCAACCAAATGACGTAGGTCTGCCATCTCTTTAATTTCTTCGCAATACATAATAATTATTATGTTTTACCTGGTTTAACCGTAAGATTTGAAGTGGTCACTGCCTGGTCATGTGACATTACTCCCGAGATCCTTCCCTGGAGAATTTATGATAGCTTAATATAATATTATCTCATAGTTCTTAAACCATGGTATTAGAATATTGACATAAACCATAAGTAAGCCATGGTCAATTTTAATCGCAGGATGTGGGCCTGATTAGGTACTGATAATGAACTTCAAGTGAGGATAAAATATATTCATATGCAAATATTTTGAAACGCTATAGATAATACCATACATCCGAGTCGTCTAAAATTAGGTTTAGGAATGTTATATTTTAACTACTGAGTACGTTTACATAATTCATTTAACAAAAACACGGATGTAGAGTTATTTTAAAGTAAACATATAAATAGAAAAGAATACGAGGGTTCCAACTTATGTTCGGTAGACATGACAGAAGAATATATTTACGCAAAGGGATTCTACAGGAAATTAGAACTCATATCTAGTTCAAATTTCAACTACACCTCTCAGTTTTCAGTAGACCTGTTTAAATTGTGCTAGAGCAAATAAAGATACAAATAAAAACAGAAGCTTATAGCGTCTTTAAACGTAATAATAACATCTTGAATTAGTGGCCATTACCAGCACAATAAGTCAATCCTGCACCATTGTACTATTATTATGTAAATTGTCGAGACGATCTACTAAACTTGTCGTTTAGTTAAAAAGTTAGTTAACTGCAAGATTTGTACTAACATCTTATATTTTTACTAAAAATTACGCTAGGTATTTAAATTAAAATCAAACAAACTCTGCATCTAATACTTGGGTAGGCTAAATAGCCAGCCATCAAAAAAGTAGAGTATCTAGGACGTATATTGTATATACTTAAGTACTTATATAAATTATATTATGTATTATTCATATTTCTATTTAACCATTACTAAAAAAGTACATTCCTTGTCTGTAAAAACGGTTCTATAATTAATAATACTACTGCTACTGTCTACTTATACTTCTGAGTTCTGTCTCCTACCTTACAAGGTGAAGACTGTGGAGCAGTGGTTCCCAACCTTTTTAGAGCTGTTACCCCTATGGCCTGTTAGAGAAACTGATTTTACCCCCTCCCTCCCCCTCCCAAACCAGAGTTGAGAGGCCGCTCTCGCATTTACAGCTGGTAGCTAAAATTTCAGCGAAATCGGTTCAGCGGTTGGAGCGTAAAGAGGTAACAGACAGACAGACAGACAGGCAGACACACTTTCGCATTTATAATATTAGTATGGATTGTGTAGCTGGTTTTGTCCAAAATGTACAGTTTATAAAATTTTTAAATTTTTCTGTCAATTCATTTATTTTAGGTACTTACCACCTCTGTTACCCCTTTAGAATAGCTATTTTACCCCCAGGTTGGGAACCCCTGCTGTAGAGTGTAGAATGGTGTAGTCTGTTTTTTTGCGATTAGAAATATTTAACAAATCTTTCAGCCATCCCAATTCGTAAGGTGATATTTTACCGAGAAAAGCCGCGTGTTATATGTGTGAGCGTCGCATTAAATAATTTATTTATTAATAATAATCATAACAGCATTGTTTATAAATACCTAGGAACCATAATAAAAATGCTATATAATTAAAGGAGCCAAGAATAACATAGTAACCTGATTTTCCTCATAGTTGTCTCGCATGGATTTAATGATTTTTAATTTCGTCTATAATTATCACTTAATTAGAGCCTGTCAGAAGATCCAGTCGAGATTAGCACATCGGAGTCAAGAACAATACAATATGGATTCCCCTCTGTGGCTCTTGTCTTTGGAATGGGATTCCCAGATATTAAACCTTGAACGAAACTGCAAGTAAACTAACCCTTGTCTCTTAAATAAGTAGGGCCTAAAGTTAATTAAAATTTGTTTTAAATACTATATTTAGTTCCAATATTAAAAATCATAATATCAAACAAGTTTTTGTGCTAAATACTAAAGTTTTTTAAACGGGAGTAAGAGTTAAAGTTTTAAACAGGAGTTTTGTTAAAGTTATTAATGGTTTCCTTCCTCTAAGTGCATACAACTTAGCTTCCAAGCTACAATAAAAGGTTAAAAATTAATTATATCTACCAAAACTTTGTTTATAAAATGTTTTATCTCGAAATGCACTTGTCTATTTTATTTGACCCACAAGTTATCACGTCCAAAGACATTTTAAAGTCGTGATAAAGAACAACAATCAAAACGTAATGGTAAATAAAATGCCCACTTTACATGGAGGTCGACAATCGTCACGCGTTGCTGAACACCACACCGAGCTTACAGCTCTAGTAGAGGCTCTAGGCAGGTGTCATAGAACAGGTGATAGATAAAGTGTTTTTATGAAAGTTAGTGTTTGTGAACTAAATAGCGTATAAGTGGCCTCGACTTTTGTAAGGCCAATTTTTGCAGTAGGATATCTCCTGATACTCTGGACATTGGGAGCGAGTTTTGTACCATTAATGTCTAGTGCTTTTTTTAGCTGTTTAGGCTAAAAAAATGTCTTGAAGTCGGTGTTTACAAAATTAATTGTTCGTCAACACTTCAACTGATGTTACTCGAGATATTTTGGTTATATTTTGTTATTCAATATTACGCAGAATCATCCGTGGGAATTCTGAAAAAGACAACAATAACCTAATTACAATGTTATCAATATTCGTAATCCTGTAGACGGGTTGTAGGTATAAAGTCAGTAAAAATTTTATTTGTTTTTCCTGAACGCTGCGGAGCTTAAACTGTATGTACCTAACTCTGTAGTGTTTAGTCTCTACGTAGACTCGCCGCATGGCAGTCAGTCTCAAACTGTGGTGCCTGAAACATGAACCAATGAATTTAAAAAGTGAACTGTGAAAAGTTAAAGTGATATAATGGAGCCGAAAATACGCGATGACCCGTGGAAGTTTTTGTTCAAAAAACTCCAGGAGAAGGAAATTATTGGGAGAGGCAAGTAAGTTGGAAAAGCTCTTTCAGTTACTTTAAATGTAACTTTGCTTGTTATTCTGAAAGTTGCTCTTGTTTAATTATACTCGTAATTAAGAAATGTTTACTGGGTTCCTACTTCCTGAGCTCTGGCCCAGGCTTTCGGGCCAATAGAAGTTTTTGTGGGCTAAAATCCGCCGATTTGCACGCAGTACCTACTTACTGATAATGTGATTGATAAATTTTATATAACGAAAATCAAAATAATATATGTTATGAATATTTGATTGTTTTTAATTAAACTGAACATTTAATTAACTACCGATGAAGACAAAAAACAATAACAAAAAGATAAAATTGTTTGCGCTTTCCCTGAAGAAACCTGTGCTTAAAACGAATTTGTGTTTGACATTGGAAATTAGAATTGTATTTTTCACTTGCGTTATTTACAAAAGTAGGTAATCAATCTGGATGAAATATTTGTACGAGACTTTCCGAGAATTTCTGACAAAAGTTTACAGCATAACTCATAAGGCGGACTTGCACAGATCTGAGTTAAAGTTAACTCAGAGTTAACTCTCGTACAAATATTTCATCCAGTTAGATTACCTACTTTTGTAAATAACGCTGGTTTTCCGTGGCGACTGTCGGAAATCCCTGCCCACTATAACGACTCTGACTATGCAGCGGTTTAATTAATATTATTATTTATGCACAGTTAAGAGTCCGTATACGAAATTTTGCCGATGAATACGAAATTGCAAAGGTTCGCTACAGAAATATTATTAGGTTTTTTCCCCTTATCAGACTTTAAAAAATATAATATATTACTTATAAGATTTAAAATATATTTAAGCACGGAAAGCCGACTCGAACCTTGCGGCGAGTAATATAATGTGAGATTTAGGTTATTTTGAATCGTGTTTTTTTGGCACAATTTCTTTTTTTTTTCTTTTTTCTCGAATTGGATAGAATTTTATGTATTATAGATTATTTCTGTCGTTTTCTTTTTATGAATTACAGCTCCAAGTTGCCGAAATTAACAGCAATTCTTTGCCCATTTTCTCTAAAATTTTGCCGAGTTACATATTTTTTTAATCGACTATTTCATATTAAAGTGGTAAAAAGTATTTCCAACATTTTATAGATGACTTTCTCAACAGTAGGTACATTGTATTTTTTTCATACCTTTAAGACGTCAATACAATCCATTAACAGGTGATATTCTAAACCTTTTACAGCAAAAATCACAAAACTGTCGCGGGTTTGAGTTGGATTATTTGAAAATACTTAAAAAAAAGAAAAAATCTATCTCCAACATTAGATTATAATTGAAATGATCTTACATGTTGTGCATTACAACTTATAGAAATACTGTATTTTAACTGTTAAATCAGCGAAATCGGCAAATTTCGTATACGGACCCTTAAATAATTGAGAAAAACTATATCTATTAGTAATATTGTACTGGTTGTACGTATGTTTATGCAGTGTTGTGTTGATTTTTACTAGTTTTACTGATTTGGAATAAATAAAGTTATTATTAAATCAGCTTTTTATAATATCGGTTATTTACCTGTTTTCGCTATTTATATCTTCCGGGCCATCCAGATATTACATTCTCATAGTTTATAATTTATAAGCAAAATTATGTATACATATTGTGCTAATAATATTAATATTATCGTGTCACTTTTGGTATTCATTTCCCCCTTGCGAGTTGCGCGACGTTATAAATTATAATATTATCAAATAATGTGGATGAACCTTTCGTAATTATTATATCACTAAAAAGTACTCAAAATATGCCCTAAATTATAAATAAAACTTACAAAGTAGGGTACAAATAGGTTTTTATTTATAATATTGGATTTTCATGTTATCCTGCTTATCCATAACACAAACCTGATATTTCTATTGGATTTTCCGATAACTCTAAAAGTATAATCTACACTACTATAATAAAAAGGAAAGATTTGTATTATTGTGTGTATGTTTGTAATGAATAAACGCAAAAACTACTGTGCCAATTTAAAAAATTCTTTCACCGTTGCACGCGTTGGAAAGCTATATTCACTCTGGGTAAAGTAGGGTATATTTATTACTAGAAAAGATTAGGGATCCTTACTAAAACTTAACTAACGTAATCCAAGGTGTAAAAAGCGCCCTAAAACGTCACATGCGTTGCGGAAACTATATTGATGACAGAATAAAAGTATGCTCTACATATACAATATTAAGGGCCTGTTTCACCACTTTCTGATAAGTGCTGGATAGGCTATCCATCACTTAACTTGACAGATATAGTATGGAGAATCTGTCAAAAAGTTGTGGATAGCCTATCAACATAATATCAGTACCTATCTACAAAAAACACCCAACACTCGTGGGAAGTCGGGACGGGCCGCTACCAAAGAATACACTACGCGAACCGCTACTCCGCTCGTGCAAAATAAAGGGGAAAAATAATAATGTAGAATACGATGTAGAATACGAATAATGTAGAATGTCTTACGGAATATTGTGTTCCACTTTAGTCGCTGACGCGGTTGTATTCGTTTGTACAATGATTATGAGCACTGTTTACACGCTGTCATTTAAGGATTTAAACGTGCTCAACATATCTTCATGTTATGCCAGTGATACATGCTTTAGTCACCAACAATTTTTGAAGGAATAACCTCTTCACAAGCGAGCGATTCATAGGGGATATGTCATATGATCTGTACAATTTGTACATTATCGCTGGAGGGGAAAATTAACACAGAATACTGTATCACTGAACACTCTACTCTCGGCAGCGGCTGGTCAAGAAGTGGACGACAGCTCTCACGTCTGGCGGCCATATTCCCCCAGCCCCCAGTCCCCACTATGATTGGTAGTGCGGCCATCTTTATTTATCAATACAGTATACAATACACGATCCCCATCTTCCAATTTAGGAAAATTCTAATTACAGAGTAGATTCGAAATTAGTACGCGACCGGCAAGACCTAATATTGTTGTGACAACTTTGGTTTTCTTTTCCGATTGTTTATGTAAGCATCAAATAATTATTGACTTCTACAACTGTAGCATTAAATACAGTATGCTTACAATATAGTAATTACAAGTAGAAATTATGAACAGGAATCGGGAGCCTTTTTCAAGGACTTACGAATTCTACGATCACTGCTTTAAACAACAACCACAAGTTGTCTAGGCATAAAATATGTTTACTAGAATCTGTTGCTAGGAAATATCGTGTGTTATACAGGCATTACTCACACACCACTATAAAAATGTTAAACTTAGTTTTATTACGTAGTAAACGAAAACCACAAACGAAGTGCTCCCATAAACATCGTTATAACTTATAAATATTTAGGAATCTGTGGTAAAATTCTAGCTAGGCACGCAAAAATACCTACACACTAAAAATACCTATAGGAACTCTGGGGGGAAACTCCAGGAGTTCGATTTAGGAAGTGGGGGTAGAATATAGTAAATATTGTTTTTAAAGTCCTCTGATGTCGCAGATCATTAGCATTCTATTTATAGTTTGTGTCGCAGATAATATGTCTATTTAAAGCGACGGTAATCGTTTACCATCAGATAATTCGTATGCTATCGTTAACCGGCCCATTGGAGTGGACCTAGTTTAGAAGCTAGAAGATTTGTCATATTTTATTGTCTCTACATTTTGTTCACGATAAATTATAGTTGACGACCATAGACCGTACCATAGAGTTGAAGGTCTCGGCTAGTAATTAATAGATTGCCATTGTAAGTTTTTGCCGACCTATTAGGCTATAAGTATTACTACTATTATAGTACTTACCTACTTCCATTAATAGGCTTACTTGTACATTTGGCGCACTATGGCTTTTAAGGTGACGCCGCGTTAAAGTAAGAAACCGTGTTGGATATGTTTTAGAATGGAACAGCAAAAAATGGATAGGGCGTAAGTGGCAAAATGGTTTTTGTCGCGTAATTTAAAAACCATAAATACATTTCATATAAGCTATGCACATATTAAAGTGTATGCTTCAACCAATTTATGTACAAATTTTGGAACCTTAAATAACTCTCCTCTGTTGGAAAAATAGGAATTCTTTTTTTTACAGAGGTCTTTTCGATTGATAATTCTGTGTTATAAAAGTTGTCCAATCGTGTTATGCTATGGGCAATTCAAAGACAAAGACATGATGAATACTGACAATGAACTTTAGTTTCTTAGCTTTAGTCATTGCTGAGAAAAATCGGCATCGCTACAGCCAAATTATCAAGGCGTCGCCTTAAAGCGAGAAATTTATTTTGAGCTACCACTGTTTGCAGGCTATTGCAACCATACCAAATAGAATGTTATCATACATCCATACTAATATTATAAATGCGAAAGTGCGTCTGTCTGTCTGTCTGCCTGATATCACTTCACGCCCGAACCGCTGAACCAATTTTGCTGAAAGGTTATATTATACATATACTTTGAGCCCCGGGAAAGGACATAGGATACTTTTTATCCCGGGAAAATGTACGGTTCCCGCGCGATAAACGATTTTTGGCGCAACGGAGTTGTGGGCGTCATCTAGTGCTACATTAAACTTGATACTTAATACTTTAGTTCCATATTATGCACATTGCCCGCTGTTGCCAAAAGATGGAAGTTTTAATCGGCAGAAAAATAAACGTTGAACGTTTACACCACAGTACAAATAAATAGTTCTTTGTATGCAAGTACGGTAGTCGTTGTCTACCAAGACAACGACAGTCGACATTAAATATGGAGAGAAAAGAAACTTTTTCTCAGGGTAACTCCTGAGACCTGACATACATTAAGGTCCGTATTTTTGGTCAGTACTCAAGATGCATCTCGGTCTCAAGACACGGTTCAGGCTCTGTGATTGGTTGGCTGTCAAAATTTGGACCAATCACAGAGCCGAATCGCGTCTTGAGTCTTAACTGACACAGAATATATACTAGTAGTACCAAGTATGACCAAAAATACGGACCTAAGAGCGTAGTTTTACCGTAACTAATTACCTCATGAGAGTCATGACTCACAGCTACATAGTCACTGTTTTGTCTGTTTCTACCTATGAATGCTTGTCTTTATATACGCAACGAAATTTGATGTGGTTTTCTATATTTAAAAGAGTGATTAAGCCAGTTAAATAATAAAATGCATTGTTTGCAATTATGACACTTGTTTACGTATGTAATTGTATAGTTATCGTCGCGGGATCTGACTCACGAAACTACCTGATAATGTGGAGCAAAATAATTAGATCATCTTTCAAAGTAAACCAAACCGGTCGTTACTGCTTCATTTAGCAAATAGGAAGACGTTCTTAGAACCAGGACTCAGCTCTTAGCCTCTTGACTTCTTACCTTATAAACAGGACTCAAAGGGTTGAAGTAAACGGTAACAGGTCCAATGGAACCAAAATAGAATTAGGTGTCCCACAGGGATCTATTTTAGGCCCATTTCTTTTTCTCATCTATATAAATGACTTACCTTACCTTGCTAAGGAAAATGATAATGAGATAGTACTTTTTGCTGATGACACTTCACTTATTTTTAAAGTGAAGCGACAACAGTCAAATTACGACGAGGTAAACAGTGCTCTCTCAAAAATAGTACATTGGTTTAATGCTAATAACTTACTTTTAAATTCCAGTAAAACTAAATGTGTAAAGTTCACTTTGCCCAATGTTAGGCAAGTCCAAACCAATGTACTATTGAATGATGAGAAGATGAATTTGGTAGACACCACTGTATTCTTAGGTATAACACTTGATAGTAAATTACAGTGGGGTCCTCATATTGTTAATCTTGCAGGTAGGCTCAGTTCTGCGGCATATGCAGTCAGAAAAATCAGAGAAATTTCTGATGAAGACACGGCACGATTAGTATATTTTAGTTATTTTCATAGTAGAATGTCATATGGAATCCTTTTATGGGGAAGCGCTGCCGACATTAATACAATATTTGTGCTGCAGAAGCGAGCCATACGCTCTATTTATAAAATGTCTTCTTTTGAATCTCTGAGAGATAAATTTAAAGAAATTGGTATTATACCTAATAATCTGATTTCATACCCCCAGTAGCCTGGAGTCATAGAATTTTAGATCAGCTTGGACCGAATAGTCCTTGACAAGCTACTCTGTATAGAAAACTATAATTACATACATATTATATAACTTATAAGCTGGCAACATTTTTTCGACTGCAGTAGCCAGTAGGCACTATTGACCAACTGTGTCTTTCATTTGGTCTTTCGTGACAAATATATACTTAATACTAGTAATCTGTGCTTTCGTGAAGGATACTACTACAAGCGGTAGTATTTTTGATAGATTGCCAAAAGCTAGATATATTGATTGTTTCGCCTACCTACTTATATCTAGACTGGCTACTAGACTGGCTATATTCATTACAACAATCAGTTCATTGTTATTAATCATTGACAAAATTGTATAATAGATTAATTACCTAAGTCCTTTACTTCTTTCTAATATCCTAATAGGTATGTATTCTGTGTTTCTATGAAAATAATTATAAGTAAGTACTTAGTTATGTTTTCATTTCTATTTAAATTATTATTATCATGCCTACTATCATGCATAATTTTTTTAAGTCTATAATAATTATTATTATTCATTATTAACATGCTGAAATATTTTTTTTAGGATTTAATCAATGCTGTTAATTGTAAACGCAATTTAAGCTCTTTTAGAAAAGGATTTGAATGATCGATGGCTAAGAACAAAGATAAATCAGATGTTAGCAACAATAACTAAGAGAAGTGGTCTAGGCAGTGGTGGATTTACAAATTTGCCGCCAGTAGGCTTTTCAATTTTTGCCGCCCCTACTGACCTTTGAAATTCTATACGTGAAAGTTTGGATGTATGTCTATGTATGGATGTATGGATGTTTGCAACTTTCACGCAAAAACTACTGAACAGATTTTAATGAAATTTATAATAATATAGCTTATACACCAGAATAACACATAGGCTACAATTTTAACCGACTTTCAAAGTGGGGGAGGTGTTATGTTCGTTTTTTTTGTTAAACGATTACTCCGTCGTTTGTGAACCGATTTTCAAAATTTTTCTTTTTGTGTATAGGTTATCATCCCAATTTGGTACCATATTCATAAAAGTGGTGACCTGATGAAGGGATCCATAAGTAATGGAGGGAACTCCTCAAAATTTATGCGGAATCATGTGGTGACTTCGGTTTCGTGAACAGTATTCTAAGCATATGCTACTAACAAGTAAGATTTTGCACCAAGGTATACCATGGTTACATGTTATTAATCCGGTTAATTGTGACAATGAGATCAAATAAGTTTTACATTTATGCAAAAAAAAAAAAAAGTCCGGGAGCAAAAAGTTTACTAAAGTTAAGTTTTTTCAATGCGTATTTTATTTTTCTGTAAGATAAAAAAAAATTGGGCAAAATTTGCCGCCCTTCTAAATCTGCCGCCCTAGGCTCCAGCCTACTCAGCCTATTGGTAAATCCGCCACTGGGTCTAGGCAGGTAGTTAGACCATAAAACACAGTTCAATGTTATGTATGAATTGTGTAGTATTGAGTACTTCTAGGTACCGTACACAAAGTACTTTGTATATAAGTACCGTGTTCCACTCTTTGTGAGTATACCAAGTAGGTATTCGTTGCCGTAGTCTGTACCTAATTGTTTTAATTGGTCAGATAATAGGGATATTATCGTTTGTCAACTTCAATGGATTATAAAGGAAACAATTTAAATATCTTAGATATGCTTTCTACATTACCCATGTTATTAATAGGTCGTATATTTTGAGCATATTTAAGCTTACCTAAATGCTTTTTATAAAAGATCCCGATCAGTGGTTCACTAATCATAATTATTATTTAGGTATAGGCTATAGGCAGCGTTGCCAGATTTTTTTGTGCCAAGTCGGGACTTTGGAACTTTTTGAGTGAAAAAGCGGGATTCTTCAGTCAAAAGCGGGACAAAGTAAAAAAAGGTGTAAAATCAAAAGTTTTTTGAATTTTTATCTTTTTATTTGCGTTAAAATAACGTTTACGTGACAATAGATAGCAAAAGTAATAAAAGAAAATCCACCCCTCAACCTCCCACACTCTTATCTTCATTACGCGCCTCTCTTTCTCAGCACGCTGCACGTACGTTCGGGCTTTCCCCGAAAAGCGGGACTGAGCCTGTCCCGCGCGGGACATTTAATTTTAATGAAAAAATCGGGACGTCCCGCCAAAATCGGGACGTCTGGCAACGCTGGCTATAGGTAATTTATAGATTTCATCATGTCTTCAAAAATTTGGTCGCTGGCGAAACTATACTTACCTACTTACCTACCTAGTAAAACAGCGAGTTCTTGATCTATGTCTGTGGTTAGTTCGCAGCACAGATTACTAGTATATATTTGTAGAGTTCGCAGTTCGCACTCCGCTGTCTATCGTCAATGCACGATATTGGGAAAAATTAGCAATTTTAGTCTAGGACTTGCAAACAACAAAATATATTCGAATTTTTCGCAAGTCCGTCGTCTTATCAAGCTGTTCTTCCGTTAAATCGATGAAAGTTATGCGCATAGACCTAACTAGGTCACTAGCTCGTAGTCTGTATAAAAGTCGCTGCTATTTATTGGAATTTTTTTAAAATTAAAATCCTCATGCTCATAATCAGGTCAATTTAATTTGTCCACAATAGTTTGGCCTGATAATAATTATTCCGAACGCTTTGTTTACAACCGGTGTTATTGTTCGTCCCATTTTGATATACCTGCGTGAATTAAGGAGGTTATAATATGAATACAAATTAGAAGGTGTGTTGTCTTAAGTTGCATTCACGCGGAATATATTTTAATCCCAGCTGATTTAAGTTCCAGTACCGCGTTGACCGACGACTCTGCACATCGCGTGCTCGATTATGACTTACGTCACCTTTATTTTGTTGACGCCGCGCCGGTCTCGTACCAAAACAAACGCTTCTAATTTTAATTACTCGCTGATCAGATAATTCTAGTGCGTGGTTTTCATTTAGATATTGTCAGCTCAAGTGTATCTAGGTATCCTGTGATTATTTTATTTGGCCCCGAGGAATTTCTATTGTGTAAAGTTCATTGTAATCTTAAGAATCACGACTGAGTTTTCATGTGGTTAGTGCTTACGTCAGTGCGTTTTAACAAGTGACTGTACCTACTACCTTGTGATTCATTTTGAATTAATCGTTGTTAGAAACGCAATCGATTTTATTCTCCCGGTGTAAAATATTACTAAAGTGAACCCGTTTTATAACACAAATACATAAAAATGGATGAAGAATCGATGTGGAAAGGTTTCTATGAAAAGTTGCAGCAACAGAAATCTACAGAAGAAGTAGTGCACGATTTGCGGTAAGTTGCAGACTTTACTTATCCAGGTGGTTTAAAAAATTAAGATGAAATTCATTAATATGAAACCTTTGCCAAGGAAATTAATATACTTACTTAGAAGTTAGCTCTAATTTATAATGAACTGCGATATTTATTATTTTATACAGTCAGATATTACTTTTCGCCAAATTTTGGCTGTGCAAAAATAAAAAAACATGGTGAAAGGCGCGTGCTCAGATATTTAATCTGGGTTTATTACTGCCGAGTGCCGCCCATAACTGCAGCCCACATTTCCAAAGTTTGACCTTCATTCAGCAAAACTGTGTTACGTAGTATACAGTTTACATCCTCTTTGCAAAACCGATTACCGGCGCGAGCACAGAGGCGCGAGGTAATTTAACACCGATGGGATGGGCAAGTTTATATTAGATGATATTTTGATGGTGGCACTTAAACATGGCTATTGGTAGGTAATAGGTATTTGCTATTGGCTATTTGTTGCATTTGGCAAAATTATTGACGTATACACAAACAAGCAAATAAAGACAATTATATGACCTTCCACACATGGAATTCCAAACTTTTACTTGAATTTGTTTACTTGCCTATTTGACTCTTTTGATGTGCGCAACGATTTTATATGAAAAACTCAAAGCAGATATAAAACGGCCCATTCATTATCCTGCATTGCAATGCAGGATAATGAATGGGCAGGACTGCAAGTCCTGCTGCAGTCCGCCGTGCAGGCCTGCAACACAGCAACACCATTCACTATCCTGCATCAGCCGGCGGACTGCACGCAGAATAGTGCGGACTGCAGCAGGACTGCAATGCAGGATAGTGAATGGTCCCTTTAGGGCAGGGGTCACCAAATGGCGGACCGCGGTCCGCATCCGGACCGCCGACCCATTGTGTGCGGTCTGTAGCGGTCATTGACTCCCTGTCAAAAAACTTGTCATTTTCTATACAAAACGCGACTGACAATGAAGTGACAGATGTTTCTAGTCTAAGGGTGATATCGTATTTTACATACACGATGTGAACACAGTATGAATTATATCACTTGAAACTCATAAATAGTTGGAGATTATCATACGAAGAGGTATCCAAGACGTTTTCCGATGAAAATATAATAGTCTGTTTCTTTACAAGAATTCAATTGTTAACAGAATGCAGTCGGAGTATTTTTCACACAGCTCCTAGACTAGAAAGGTCAATTACCGCTGGTGCCACTTTAAATAACTGTCCTGACTATAGCAACAAAAATTTTCACTTTTCTCATTGATACAAACAAATAAATACCTTTGTAATTTCCGTAATTACATTTGTTTAATAATATTTTTTTTAATGTGTGGACCGTGAAGGTCATTTTATTTCTTTAAACGGATCCCGACTCCCGAGCGAAACTAATTGGTGACCCCTGCTTTAGGGCTTATGTAATTATTGTTACTCTCTACGCACAAGAAACTTTGCAGTTCGACGTTTAAAAATAGAACTGTCTCTTTTAAGTAAATGGCATTACGCACTCGTATCTTTTGTTTCACTTATCTGTCAAATTTGTCAATGTGTATAATTTTGAATTTGAAAATTGTTCGGAAGAGACTTATGCCGGAAAATACACACACTGGCATATTTAGCGGAACATAAAAAAAAGGTTTGATATAAGTATCATATAAGATTGCTGGCTGGTTTATACGTCATTTAATTAAAAAAGAAAATAATTTCAAATTAGGAAAACAATTGAACATCACATTTTATGCAATTGTTTTAATTTTATTCGAATATACCTTATGTAGAGCGAACTTCGAGTATTTCTCCCTTCTGAATTTTATTTAAAGTTTTCATTCAAATATTGTTTTTTTTGTAAAAAAAAATTATTCTTGTATCTTTTTGGAGTTGAGGAATGAATTATGCCTGACTTAGACCCAACGGAGATTGCCAGGGCACTCGAAATGTGAAGATTTGGTCTAACATACAGATTAATAGCCAGATATCTTCGTCGATCGATTTCAACGGTCCATCGCAGTGTCAAACGATTCAGGGAGACTGGCACTTATGTGAGAAGAGCAGGACAAGGCAGAAAAAGACGCACTTCGAGTAGGGATGACCGTTTCATTCGGCTTCGTGTACGTAGGAACCCCCGTTTGACGACCGTCCAAGCCCGACATGAGTTAGAAGCAGTGCGGGGAGTAACCGTAAGTGAGCGTACGGTACGAAGAAGATTAGAAGAATCTGATTTGGGTTCATTTGTGCCCGCCAAGGCTCCAAGGCTCGAGGTAAATCATCGTAGAAACAGGTTAACTTTTGCTCAGGAATATCGACTTTGGAATGCGGACCAATGGAGTAAGGTATTGCTTAGTGATGAGTGCAGAATTCTCTTAGATCAAATTGACGGCAGGCAAAGAATATACAGACGCAAAGGAGAACGTTACATTCAGACAAATTTTGAAACTACAGTTGCATACGGTGGTGGATCAATAATGGTTTGGGCGGGCATTTGTTTGAGAGCTCGCACAGACTTGGTAGTGATTGACAGAGGGAGTCTGACTGCGGACCGCTATATCAGAGAAGTTTTAGAAGAAAATGACGTACCGTTTGCCCCATATATCGGTGACGATTTTGTTTTAATGCAGGATAATGCTCGGCCGCATACCGCTCGGGCAACTCAAGCTTATCTTAATGATATAAATATCACTGTTATGGAGTGGCCGGCGAGATCACCGGATATGAACCCAATAGAGCACGTTTGGGCCTTGCTGAAAAGAAAAGTTAAGTAAAGAATTCCAGCTCCTACCAACGTGGGTGAACTGCGAATCGCCGTAGTTGAGGAATGACGGAGACTATCCCAGGAGACCATCGATAACATAATTCTCAGTATGCCTAGACGGTCAGAAACTTCAATAAGAGCACGTGGAGAAAATACGCGATATTAATCACCATTTTTTAAAATTTAATTAATTGTTATTTTAATAATAATTTTCACTTTTCCCGGTTACATGAAAAGTTCAAAAATGTACCATTTTTCACAAATAGCCTTTACTCGCAAATTTTGTTCATAATGTGATCTAATTTTAAGTAAAACAAATGAAATTTCAAATAACAAAAGAAGTGTAGTAAGTACATTTTAAAATAAAACCATATTTTTTAAATTATGGACCTTCTTTTGTGTTCCGCTAAATATGCCGGTGTGTATAGTATGAACGTAAGGCACCCATTACAGGGTAGGTTCCTCGTCAGTCAGTTCCATCAATCATGAATTATGTTTGACTGATCAGCGTCAGTCATGCATGCATCCAGCATGTATCCAGATTTTCGTCAATCACCGTCAGTCACGCTCTTACACGGTAGGTTACCCATCAGTCACAGTCATGACTGTGGTAAAACTGACAGCGAAAGCTACCGTCTAATGGATGCCTAATGAATCTGTATATTACACGTATATTACACAGATTATTCATGTTCTGAGGTATATTATGTAGATTATCATTGGATGTGCGTCAAAAACCGACAAAGGTACAAAACCGACGGATACGTATATTTGGTAGTGGTCATATTTGTCAAAATATAGGCAAATAAGGCCAATTATACTTTGTCAAACATACCGTCTACCATCCGTCTACAGTCTATACAACATGGTGATTGTTTGGCAAATACATCAAATACGCAAATACAAATAGCCATTTGAAGTGCCACCTTAAAATTTTAAGAAAATATTGTACAATACACAATATAATAATTACTTTAATACATAAGGCTGAAAGCCTGAAACCTGTCACATTTTTGGCAAATGAAATTAATAATAATACCTAATAAAATCAAATAATCGTGTTTTAAAGTTGAAAGTTATTGTCAGTTGAAGGCTGAAGCAGTTGATCTTATAAAATAAGTTTAAAGATATCGTACTTCCATACTAATAAGTAATATTATAAATGAGAAAGTGTGTCTGTCTGTCTGTCTGTGACCGATTTTTCTTCAAGGTATGGAGATTGAGTGAGTCCCGGTTGGTCCCGGGATAGGACATAGGTGATAGGATACTTTTTATCCCGGAAAAATGTACGGTTCCTGCGCGATAAACTAATTTTGGCGCAACGGAGTTGCGGGCATCATCTACAATGTCAACTTGTAGATTCTAGAATCTAGATTCTAGTTCATAATAATAATCCTCCAAGTCTAATCGTCGGATAGAAAGAAATGCGGTCATTGCGATTCGTTATCTTTGCCATTTTACTTACGTAAGAAAACGATAACTGTCAGCTGTCATTTGATGGCTGACATCTGACACTTTTGATTTGACATTTAGTAAATGTCAATGTCATCGAGCACAGCACAAGGCACAAGCCGCAAATTGAAAAACACGAACAATTTTATTGATAAATTGCTCTTCAATTTATTATTCCGATTGCAAAGGACATTGCCGTATTATGGCTAGTCAGATCTCAGAGTAAAAAATATCGTTCTTATCTCGTATCACTGTGTTATATAAACATCGTTGTGTAAAGCAACAATTTAGTGAACATGTTACGCTTACCATATCAAGTGGTTCGAGGTTTTAAAATGTCTTCTGTTGATCAAAGCTTGCAATTATTGAGAAACCAAGCCTATGTCAATGGACAATGGGTGAACGCGCAAAGCAAGGCGGTGTATCCTGTCATAAACCCAGCCGACGACAAAGTTATAACCGAAGTACCGGACATGGACGCTCACGATACTAAAGCGGCTTTGGACGCAGCAGCAGACGCTTTTAAAACTTGGAAGAAGACTACCGCTAAAGAACGATCGAGCATACTACGAAAATGGTATGATATTTGCATGAAGAATACCGACTATTTAGCAGAAATTATCACCGCCGAAGCTGGAAAGCCTCTAGCGGAATCTAAAGGCGAGATTGTTTACGGGAGCTCATTTTTGGAATGGTTTGCGGACACCGCTCGACATATTAACGGTGAAGTAATTCCCAGCCCCTGGCCTGACAAACAAATTATGGTCACTCGTCAACCTCTAGGTGTGGTGTCTATTATTACACCATGGAACTTTCCTTTTGCCATGATTACCCGTAAAGTATCAGCTCTGATGGCTGCAGGCTGCACCTGTGTGATAAAACCCGCAGAAGACACACCATTGTCGGCTTTGGCTGCAGTTCAGCTGGCAGAGGATGCAGGCGTTCCAAAGGGTGTGATTAATGTTGTGACAGCAAGCAGAAAAAATGCTCCTAATGTGGGCCAAGTGTTGTGCGAGGATCCTCAAGTTCGCTGCATATCCTTCACGGGCTCTACACATGTTGGAAAAATACTGTATGGTATGGCCGCCAAAGGTGTAAAGAGGGTATCCCTAGAGCTAGGGGGAAACGCTCCTTTCATAGTGTTCCCAAGTGCAGACATGGATAATGCCTTAGAGAATGCAATGCTGGCTAAGTTCAGAAACAATGGTCAGGCGTGTGTCGGGGCTAACAGGTTCTTGGTTCACGAAGATGTGTTTGATAAGTTTGTTAGTGGCCTTAAAGAAAAGATTGCTCAAAAATGCATATTGGGCCCAGGCTCCAAGCCAGGTGTTACATGTGGACCACTTATCAACAATGCCCAAGTAAATAAAATCACTGGATTAGTTGATGATGCTGTTGCAAAGGGCGCCAAGTTGATGCTTGGAGGAAAAGTTGCTTCAAACATTGGGAACAAATTCTATGAATCAACACTGCTAACTGATGTAACACCAAAAATGAATATATATAATGAGGAGATTTTTGGCCCCATTGTAGTATGCTATAAGTTTAAAACAGAGGAGGAGGTACTAAAGATTGCTAACAGCACTAGAAGTGGATTAGCCTCATATGTGTTCACCAAGGATCTTGGGCAGGCATTTAGAATGTCACAGGAGCTAGAGTTTGGAATGGTGGGCATCAACAGTGGGATTTTGTCAACAACGGAAGCACCATTTGGTGGTATAAAGGAGTCTGGTATTGGCAGGGAGGGCAGCAAGCATGGTGCTGAAGAATACACAGACATAAAGTACACTCTATTCTCTGCTTTAGATAAATAGAGATGATAATATTATGGTTACAGAATTACAAAACATAGCATACTGAGGTACGCAATACTCTTTTATTTTGGCTGTTGTTTAAGTATAGACCGTGTATGTTTAGTAAAATAAAAATGAATTGGGCATTGATGTTATAACAGGGTACTAATTTCTGTTATTTTAAAATTATTTTAAATGTAACAAAACCAACATTTTTAATACTATTCTTTTTTATTATTGTTATGTTATTAGGATTTTATTAATATTTTGTTAAAAAATTTTTTTATGGGTTGTGGTTAAATTTTTAGAACAATCCACAAAAAATTAATTCAAATAAATATTACCATACCATACCAAATCATGTATTCCTTATCTTGCCAGAACTGTGTTATCATTCCAGTCTTCCAATAAAATGTGATATAGAAGTGTGAAATGTAGTTATTATCAAGTTTAAGATTATAGGTACCTAAATGTAATGTGCTCATAAGATAATGGGTCATTTTCATTTACTTACACATGTAAAAGTGTGATAGCATGTTTTTTTTTTCGTTATAGTTGAATGTCAAAAATATTATTATACAATGGTATTCGACTAAATTTACCCCAGCTGAGCAAGCATGTTTTACATTATTATTTAATCAGCACAATTTTTTTGTAAGGTCTATGTGACCGAATGTCACGCAATGTGGTGTGTGCAAAACCCAGATTTACGCATTTTCGACCCTGTATCTTTGTAACATACGGTTTACTTTTGTTACTTTTTCCATTTTATTAGATACATATTTTGTCTAAAAAAAAAGTATCATACCAATTTCAAAACAATTTTTTTTTATGATGGACTTGCTTTGTGATTGACTTTGGGGGTCACAAACGTGGCCGTTTTTGTTTTCCCCATAAATTTAGTTTTGATTTTTTTCTATTAGCAGTGCACTTCTCTGAACGTCATTTGACTGCTATTTGTAATCACTTCAGCCTTTTTCGTTGGTGCTAACGTTCATAGAGTAACTTATAATATGTAGTAGGTACTAACGTTTTGCGTTTTCATGAAGCGAAAATTATTTAATTTCTGTTTCTGCTTCAACTTTGTAAAGCATAACGCGTCAACGACGTGTTCATAATCATGAGTTGACGCGTTATGCTGCACGTACGTAGTGATGGTGTACGATATCGATCTCGATTTTTAATATAAAGTTTGGTATAGTAATCATAATCAATTAAAAAACTACATTTTTTAAAATTAAGTTTTCTAGCAAAGTATGCACTTCTAAGCTTGACCACTCATTCTTATATACTTCAAATAATAATAATTAACCCCTTATCATATTTTAGCCATAAAACATAAAATTTAAAATCAGTCATTTTAACACTAAAATGAAAATGACCCTAATATGGATGATTTGATGGAAGAAATGTTGAATCATGTTGAATTTATACTTTTAAAGTAACAAGCAATAAATGTATCTATGTTTAACATTACAATAAATAGTACTTTAAAACTCAGTCTTATATTTTTTATTTCAACTGTGTCCTATAATTTTCTAACAAAAGTAAGCTTTTTGCTCGTAATACCTACTTATAACATTTTAAACTTTTATATTGGCTGAACCGGATTCTGATTGTGCAAAATTATTGTACTCCTTTATTATAAGAAGTTAGATTTAAGTACTAGCACGATGGGATTGGCATAGCCACTTTGTGTGCTAAAATCCCTTAAATAAATCAAGATTAAAAAAAAAAATCTTTCGCGTTGCATTATAATTAAAAGTAAGTCCCGATTAATACGTTTTATTTATTTATTTATTTATTTATTAATAAAGTACAACCACATCGCATACATTTTTTACTTAAAACTAAAATAACAATTTGTATTATATCTAATGCATACGACAACGTTTTAAATACCTACTTATATTGTTCTAATATAATATTATTAAATATATTTTATTAAACCACCCGAGTAAAGTGGTGAGACAGGGTGAGACACTGACGAGTGACGACACCGTGCTTTCGGCTAATGAGTCTAATCGAATTATTGTCTTTTCTCGTCACTATACTCGGTAGGTCGAATCAGGCTTTTTACGAGCGCTTTGCCGCTCTTGAAGGTTCACGTTTAGCTATACAGTCTACGGTATACCAATAACTATCCCGATAATGAAGTTAACTATTTAAAACGGATTTTCATTAACAAGGACCGCTTTAAAACTCTTATAAAGTACTTATAGTTTTCACAGAACCAGTACTGGCTGCCAATAAGACTGGCAGCCAGTATTGGCTTGGTATATGCAGTGCCGTAAATAGCCTTTTTTGCGCCCTGTACGAGCTTCATAACTGCGCGTGCGCCCTTGTTTTTTTTTAGTTAATGTATACCTAATTACCTAGGTCTATTTTATTTCATTTGAAGAATGATAAAGTAAAACTTGGTGTTAGTAGACCAATCACAATAATAATATTATGATATTATACTAATATTTTGGAAAACAAACGTTTTTTTGGCCATTCTTGCGCCCCCCAGTGTCTACGCCCTGTGCCTGGGCACCGGTGGCAACTGGCACCGCCTTATTTACGGCACTGGGTATATACCGCGTGTGAACAGTTTTTCAAGCCAGACCAAACTGTTCACACGCGGCATATATCAAGCCAATACTGGCTGCCAGTCTTATTGGCAGCCAGTACTGGCTCTGTGAAAACTATACTAACTTACTAGATGACGCCCGCAACTCCGTTGCGTTAAAATTCGTTTAACGCGCTGGAACCGTATATTTTTTCCGGGATAAAAAGTATCCTATGTCCTTTCCCGGGACTCAAAGTACCACTGTACCAAATTTCAGCTCAATCGGTTCAGCCGTTTAGGCGTGAAGAGGTAACAGACAGACAGACAGACAGACACACTTTCGCATTTATAATATTAGTATGGAAGTATGGATTAGTATAGAATTTATTTATGAACAAAATTTTCTCTTTTCAGAATTCAAGAAGTAGACGACAGTTTCTTCGAGAAATTTGGTTCAATACTTCGTCAAGCGTCACAGAAGGCAGCTCTAGAGGAGTCCACGCCGTTAGCACCTTTGAAGGAGATAGAGGAGCAGGATGGAGAACAGAAGACCGTCAGCGAAGTCGGCAGCGGCACGAGGGATTCCGACAGCGGGAACGAAACCCTGTTGGATACAGACTCCGAGCCAGATGACCCAGAGAAGATGGAGTTCCACTTGGAGGCTGTTGGATGGAATGTAAGTTAATATCTACTTCTTTTGTTTTGATCTAAATGTGAAAAAAACTCAGTATTAGCGGCTATGATGCTACCAATTGAAATGTCTCGCAAAAATAGATAGAATAATGTACTATGAGAGAAATTGATTCCTGGGACCTGCGAAAACGTTATTTGGTTGGTTTGTGTCAAGATTATGTTGGTCTATAACTGACTTTATAATAATTTTATTCCAATGAGGTTAAGGTAGGTCGCTGGTCGGGTACAATAATTTACAGAATTAGGTAGGTACTGTTATGTAGTAGCAGTAGTAATTAGTAAAAATTGAAAAAACCTCTTCACGAATAGCAGACGGTTAATTTAGCCCGGTATTAGTAAACTTGACTGTCAATATGTTTGAACTAGACATTGGGTATTTCGAGTAATTGGGTCGCGGCTGGATCGAAATAACCCAACTCGCAGAAAGTGTGAGTGTTCTTAAATATAACACGCAGAAGTTAAGTAGGCGTCTCGTTTAGAGGAAACTCTATGGAAGCAGGTGCCAAGTTAATTTCTGCGTGCTGTACTCGTGGGCAATATTCCAGGAACCGCACATATTAGAGTTTTATAAACATTGAGATAATAAATATGGATGAAAATATGTAAAACAGTAGATAGAAACTTACGTACATCTTACGCAGTATTTGGGTATCTACATTTTATTTTTTAAGACAATTTCTAACAAAGTTAATTCTTATATCTCTATTTGATATGTTATACTTTTGAATGGAAACTATAAAGTTTTTTATAGACGGATGTGCATTTCAGTTAACAAGAGTAGGTATCATGTCCTAGGATTAATTTTATGAAATACGTCGGTGTTGCATCACCCATGTGAGACTATCATTCCTTGTTGGCAGTTTGCCTATTTCCCCATGGATTTTTATGATGAATAAACTCAAAAGGAATTATTGTGAATCTTTACAGTATGGTGCATTTTTATTTTTTAGTTACTTACACAGATAAACTTTTCATGATCTCAGATAACTGTAGGTAGATAGACTCGGAGTTGTGCACAAATAGTAGGGGAGGTAGTGCTAGCGTTTGCTAAGTCATTTCATACCGACCAAATTTTTGTCCAGCGGTAGCTTAATATTTATCAATCAATATAATCAGCGTCAGTCGTCGCACCCGTGGTGGAATGTTAACTGAGAGTATTTCAAAGTTGTAAAAAAAATAGTTGCGAAAAGTGATTTTATACCGAATGAAACTTTGATGGATGATTATTGAGGTCATGTTTAACCAAAAAATCACCGTCAGCCGTATTGCAGACGGGGGATTCAACGTCAGTCGCGTTACTGAACATGTAATTTTTTTTTTAATATAAAGTCATTTTATACTGTACAAAATTAATACAGGTGAATGTTTTTACTTTGTAAATAATAAAGAAAACCGTCAGTCGTTATACGATGGTGGAAAAACCGTTAGCCAGCGATATAAGTTATGACCAATATAGCCCTGCTTCGCGCTCAATGTATCCTAGGGCGTCGCGTAGACGACATTTACACCTGCAAACATTCATCTGACGGCGATTTTCGTTTGAATTAACCATAATATTATCTCACATAGCAATTTTAAGTACTTAATTAATTCGATAGTCTATATTTGTGAAGAAGAATTATATACATTTTACTTTAAAACTGCCATCTGTTGTTATCTTTAAAAATGGATTTTCAAATGTGTTAGTCGCGCTAAAACTCGAAAACGGCTGAACGGATTGGGCTGATTTTAGTCTTAAAATATTCGTAGAAGTCCAGTTAAGGTTTTAAAGTGACACGAAGTTCACCGGGACAGCTAGTATACTATAACAAAAAATTAAAACCGACTTCCAAGGTAAAAACAATTTTTCCAAATTCGGCTAAACCTCAACTATTTCTGTACTCAATCTTCATTATTTTGAAGTCGGTACCAGATAGCTGAATCTTCAGTTCTCTGACAGAATATTTGAAACTTTTGGAACTGGCACCGACTTCAAAATTATGAAGATTGAGTACAGAAATAGTTGAGGTTTAGCCGAATTCGGAAAAAGGCACTATTAGATAGGAAAAATTATTTAATTGTAAATGTAAACCATCGCGTACCTATATTTTACGTATCTTATTACAATTTGTTAAGAGTCACAACTCATACTCACAAAATAATTTATATATTATCAGTGAAGTGAACATATCGTGCTAGGTAATTTAACAATTTTAATGCTTCAAGCCCCAAGTGGTCACCGGCGATTGCGATAACAATAGAAAGGCTATTGTGTCTCGTTTTTCCACGATCGAAGGATCTATCAGATAAAAAATTGTATAAACTTGCATAGGATGTAGCGTAGCTACTCATAATATTTAATATTATCATAATTGACAGCTGTTCTTATAATTAAGAAGTCAAATCGATACTTAGTGCGCCATCAATAAGTGTAACTAATTAAAAAGACACTTAATGACTTTGTTTTGTTTAAATGCTCTTTTTAAAATAACTTTATTTTAATTCTATTTGTCTATTTAAATTTTATAAAGTAGTTAGTAAAGTATTCGATCTGTATATGAAGTAGTTAGTAAAGTATTTGATCTGTCGTCCCTGATCTGTCGCCAAACAGGTGTTGTTATACAGTACATAATTATTATTATTATTGTATCCATACCTATGCCTTGTACTATTATCTATTCTGTGCCATGAGACATTGGTGACCTTAACACGACGTGGCAATGATGATGATGATGATGAATATGAATTGCATAGTAGCATATGCTTTCCCTTCTTAAAACAACGCCGAAACTTCCAAACGTGTATCTATAAGGAGTCAGGAGTTCTCTCAGCATCTTCGAAACCATGGTATACCTTGACCCAATATTTGGCTTTTTGGTAGCATATTCTTAGTACACTTCACATAAAACCAAAATCACCATATGTTTCGATATAAATTTCGAAGAGTTCCCTCGATTACTCATGGATTCCATCATCAGGTCACCACTTTTGTGAACATGGTACCAAATTGGAGTGAAACCTAATACAAAAAAACAAAAATTTCGAAAATCCGTTCACAAACGGCGGAGAAATCGTTGAACATACAAAAAAAATATCCACAGCCGAACATATATAACCTCCTCGTATTTTGAAAGTCGGTTAGAAATTAAAATAACACCTACCGAACCTAAACGTGTATAATCTAGATATGAACCTTTATTGGGTGCGAATTGGGATCATTTTAATGTCAATTCAATACGATTCCCAACAACAACTTTGAGATGCTCTCAATTTTTATTCCACCCATTATGAAGTGGCTGACGATCAAAGCTGTTATGTATTAGTGGAATACTATTATTGTAACGATTTTCGCTCGGTATGAAATGACTGTTTAAACTGAACGCGAAGTCCCCTACTAAAAGCTAAGGGTTCCGTTCTAAACGGCTGTGCGAAAGCCCCTTTGGTACAAATCCTCATTTTACAACAGAAAACATAAAGCTATCGTAGTTAAGCAGATTACATGGACCGGACAGTTACATTGAGAAGTCTCTAAGGAACCCATTTTTTACTGAACCAGTTTCTAGTAAATATATTGCAACTTTAAAATGACGCAATAATAATATACCTAGCAACACTGCTGGAGGTCGCGGTGTCAGACAAGAGTTATCACAGGTGTATTATAATTGCTGAAAATATTCACAACCTAGCTATATTTCAATAACATTCATATTAATATGTACAAATACATCATATTCGTATGATAAACTCTTGCGTAAACTTTACGGGTAATGTCTAAAATATCTATTAAATTCCTTCCGATTTTGGGTAGGCCTTGATGTAAAAAATTAAAAGAGTAAATACCCTTATAGTCAGTCTCTACTTCTTGGTTATACAAAAAGATAGGACGAAGGCACTATGGTAATGAAATGTTCGTCGTAACTCGTACTTACGTAGTATGTAACTATTTAATAATCTGTGGTCGTACTCGTACTACGTAGCCACTGCCTACTAGCCAAAAGGTCGTAGCATAGACGAATTATCGTAGGTACATTCTCATAACTATATCAGTGATATAGTTATGAAAATGTACCTATGATAATTCGTCTATATGTAAATACCATAGACATAAGAACCTATATGGATACGAAATGACCACGAAAGACGCATGCCTTCAAAATTAGTAAACTAAAAAAAGCGGATTTTACTAGAGATGTCACTAAATAATAAAAAAAAAATCGAAATCGATACTTTTCCAAATAATAGTAAAGGCAAAGACCTATTAGGTCTTTGAATTCAAAAATTGTGGACTAGAATGGCGGATTTTACTAGAGACGTCACTGAATAAAAAAACTTAATATCGATATCGATATTTTTTTGTTATTCAGTGACATCTCTAGTAAATCCGCCTTTTTTAGTTTACAAATTTTGAAGGCATGCGTCTTTCGTGGTCATTTCGAGTCCATAGGTTATTATGTCTATGGTATTTATGTTACGCTCAAAGACCGAAATCGCTCAGTGAGCAAAAAAATAGCTCACAACGCGTTGTGGTCACAGTAAAACAACGTGCTTGTCATTATATTATTTAATCTGATCCCAATAAATAATAAAAATATAGTTTTATTTTAATTAATACTTCAGTCGGAAATTCCAGGAATTGCTAGTGTATTCTATTGTCGTCGCGATCACCGGTGCTCGCGCGGGGCCTGAAGGATTAATATAATTTAAATATAATACTACTAGTTGATGTCCGCTACTACGTTGCGCCAGACAGACAGAGAGACAGATATTAATAATAATTATTAGTACGGATAGTATAAAACTATGGGTATTTTATAAATAATAATGATAAACACGTTATGCAGTGATTTAGTAAAAGAAAAAATATTTTGTAGTACGCGTGGTAATTCAAATATAATCTTCCATACCTATGGATGATTAATCAATCAAGAACAAATCAAGAAAAACAAATAGCATATCAGCCACGACACGAATTTCGTCGTGGCCGTTTTCATTAGAGCCACGACGCGAAATTCGCGTCGTGGCTCACTCGTAGCTGTTTCACTGTGACCACAACGCGTTGTGAGCTATTTTTTCGCTCATTGAGCGATTTCGGTCTTTGAGCGTAACATAAATACCATATAAACCCGTAACATAACAAGCGTAACATATAAATCCGGGCCCTATTTATCACTATACTATCTTATACCTACATGCTAGGTGCACATGTGTTTGACTGATGACTAATGTGTACAGTGTAACACAAACAAAAATTCAAGGAAACTAAGTCAGAAACACTGATCAGTGATCACACATGCACTAATAAAACACAAAGGAAATGTAACAAGTCGTTTAAGCGTTGTTTACTCTTTATAAACACTTTATAATGTGTATTGCAGTGCTCATGGCACTGGCAGTGGCAGCTCTTTAGATAAGAAATGGATAAACAAAGAATAAATCCACCTAGGTATACCAATCGTGCTGCGGTCGTGTATCACGCGTTTCCCGTAGTCCCACCTTCAGTCGAGCAGGAACACCGTTGGGGTTTTAGTGGGTAGTCCCGGGTGCGGATACTACGACCCGCCCCGGGGAGTCCCACATACTTCGGTGGTCCTCCCCAGGCCCCGGGGATGCGTAAAGGTATTCCCCCAACCAAAAAAAAGGTATACCAATCGCAGTGTTTAAATTTTTTATATTTCGTATACCTTTAAATAATCCTATTGATTGCAGAAGAGCTTAAGTTACTTTTAAAGTATGTGGGTTTAAGCTATATAGCTATATATAATATGTTTATACTATTATATAGCTATATAAAATAGTATAAACATACTTTGATATACATAAGGAAGGACATCAAGTACCTACCTATTGTGTTTCGAAATGTAGCTCGCATTAAATAAATCATACCACCCACCATTTTAGAATTACGTCATATATTTGCAAGTCTGGATAACTTCAGTGCGTTAGATTGCATTTAGTAATAGATACCATAAGGCATAACTCATCCTTAAGATGCTTATAGTTAGAGATAAACTACGATAACATGGCGCGCCCCTCCAAAATTCAAAACGTTTGAAGTGCGTTGTCTTGCGCGGTCGGCTAGTTATGATTAGTTGACCAACAAATTTTGGTAATAAGTGACATTAAGTTAAATATTACGAGTACTTTGATTGGTTGAATACTTACTACATACAAACTCTTTCATAAGGATGTGACTACTAGGGATGCCACGAATAGTGAATTGGTCGAATACCGAATATCGAATATTCGGCAACGCTGTCGGCCGAAGCGCCGAATATTCGGCACGAAATACTATATTATATACTTTTCGGGGGCGCGGTAGCTGGATTGACAAGTCGCAACCTGTTTTCCTCGTTGCGTTTTCAAACGTGTCAAATGAGTTGGATTTTTAGTTGAAAACAGTTCGTCTAGATCGGAAGGCCGATCCTTACAAGTGGTGATTAGCAAACGAAAAACAATACCCAAACCTCTCGGCCAAGGTTTATCTCCTAGGAGTATAACGTGTTTTTTTTTAACGTGGTTTGGTATTCGGTATTCGGCCGAATAGTACGTATTATTCAGCCGAATACCGAATAGCAAAAAAGAAGCCGAATAGGTCCAATACCGAATAGTTGCCGAATATTCGTGACATCTCTAGTACACACATTGAAACAGTAATTTGGAGGGGCGCGCCATGTTATCGTAGTTTATCTCTACTATTGAATCAAGAGCATGAAGTAATCTTATGCTTATGAAGTATGAGCAATGAATATTATTGTTAAATATTTTAATGGTATCATATTCTGTTTATTTCCGTTTGAAATGGTCGCAAAAATCTAAATATACTTAAATTGTTGGTAAAACCACAATGGGTAATTAATGTATTTTTCGATTACTTTTGCATATTCCTTAATTTTTAATTACTTAAATAATATCACATAACATAAACTTACTCCAGAGACCACTTACTCATAGAAATCAATTAGGAATTTCGCCTATAATTCTCATATTATGGCATACTTCATTATTTCAACAATTGCGACAAGATCTTTAAGTTATGGGCTATGGCAACCTTCAACTGTAAATTGTAATATGCATGTTGCTAGCCGAGCTCCCATTACACAGTTTTCCGCCAGACGAGTGTAAACTATCGGTATATAAAACAAATAACTGTTCCAACTTCCAACACGTGCGTTTAATACAATATTAGGTAGATGTTCCCCGCAACTTCGTTACGCGGAAATTCGTTTGTTGTGGAAGAATCGTTGATTTTTCCGGCGGCATATAAACTATTATTTATATAATCCGGCCCTAGGAAAATTATTATTCCTTTCCCAGGGCTGGGACCAAAAAAATCATAACTTTTATCAAAATAGGTTGTGCCTTAAGTACAAAAATGCAACGATAGACTTTCACATGATATTTTATATAATAATTTGACTCGCAAGTCGCAGTATGGATTGCCTTGTTGGGTTCGTATTTTAGTAGGTACTTACTACTTATACAAAATTGATTTGGTATCAGTAAATGTCTCTACATTGATAAATGTAGAGACATTTACTGATACCAAAATCAATACAAAATTGATTTATCAATGTAGAGACATTTTCTGATACCAAATCAATACAAAATTGATTTATCAATGTAGAGACATTTACTGATCCCAAATCAATACAAAATTGATTTATCAATGAAGACGCATTTACTGATACCAAATCAATACAAAATTGATTTATCAATGTAGAGACATTTTCTGATACCAAATCAATACAACATTGATTTATCAATGTTGTATTGACATTTACTGATACCAAATCAATACAAAATTGATTTATCAATGTAGAGACATTTTCTGATACCAAATCAATACAAAATTGATTTATCAGTGTAGACACATTTACTGATACCAAATCAATTTTGTATAAGTAGTAAGCACATACTAAAATTTTGTTAGGTTGTTAACTTTTTTAGCGTTTTTATACGAGCCTTCCTTTTATACGAGCATAAAAGGATGTGGCAATCAATCGTCTGGCTTTTTCGTCTTAAAGCTAATAACACGGATTTAGCTCTTGTCACAAAAGTCGGCTTAAACCAAAAATACTTAAGTATGTCATGAGTCACCGTCATTGCCGAAATTGAACATTAGGTATTTCCGTCTGTCTGGACTTTTAAAACTCCAATATAAGTGCAGGCCACCTACATGAAGAATATCCAGGAATAATCTTTCTCTGACTCTTAAGGCAGGGATTAATCTCAATCCAACACGACAACCTTTCACACAACCAAAGACCAAGTGTATACTCATCGCAATAAGATTCATTTTAGCTTAGCATAAAACTGTAGTTACTAGGGGCGGATCTTCTCTATTTTTCATATTTTTTAAAAATATCTTTGGAAATAAATATTAAGAAACAAAATTGTTCGGTTCAAAAGATTTTAATATAGATTTACTAACAATTTATTCAAATAAAATGTATAGTTATCCTAGATAATACTTATATTATTTCGATGAATTAGATTTTTGTCGGAGGTGAGTTTGTAAATTAATTACAGCCAAAGTATTACGTTTTATAAAAATGTTTATGGTTTATAGTCACGGAATAACAAATTGGGGTTTATGCTCGCCTTAAGTCTTTCTAGAAAAAACTTTTTTCCAGCCTCCTTAGTAAAGATCGCGTATAAGGTGGCCTTTCATGGGAAGTTAGCTATAATATTATGTATATAAACTTAGCTAAATATAAACTTTTTGCTTACTTAAATGTTCGAATCACCCTTGTGTATACCTTTCTTTATCAAAATATTATTCTTTCGTCTGAGGACTGAGAGCTTATATTAATATAATAAATTTAGTTTCCCTAGCAAAACCTATAGACTACACGCTACCTAGAGTGTTTTCCGCCTAATTCTTTTATCGAAATCGTTGTTTATTGTTCGTTTGTATATAATTCCTGATTTATCTACTGTTGTACGGCATTGAAAATCATCATAAAATAGTTTCTGTTGAAGGCAATCAATAAAATGATCCCATTACCTGAAAGAAATTGCTGCGTCTGCGCCATAAAGTTGCTATAAAAATACGATTGATTATGTGTATAATGGATATTATTACTGTAGGCAAATAAAAATAACTTTATTATTAATAGGAAAATAATGATCCATGTTATATATCTTTCTCGTCAGAAAAGGGACAATTCTCTCTCTCTCAGACTACTCTGTCTTAGATATTTTTACATTGCATCCTTATGATTTCTATGGAAAGGAGCTGATGTCTTATTCTATAATGTACCATCGAAGAAATTGATTTTTATGCAGTTGACGGACCCAGGTGATGTGGTCGGACTATGAATTCGGAATTCAATATTAGTCGTAGAGATCAACTACGATAACATGGCGCGCCCCTCCAAAATTCAAAACGTTTGAAGTGCGTTGTCTTGCGCGGTAGGCTAGTTATGATTAGTTGACCAACAAATCTTAGTAATAAGTGTCATTAACTGAAATATTACGAGTACTGTGATTGGTTGAATACTTACTACATACAAACTCTTTCATAAGGATGTGACTACACACATTGAAACAGTCATTTGGAGGGGCGCGCCATGTTATCGTAGTTGATCTCTATCTCTCGGCTGAGTTTGACATTACGCGGCCAAATTGTATTGATCTGCCATCTGCCTATGAATCAACTTCATTGATATTGCCTATTGGCAGCTGTTTTATAAAACGATCAGCTAATAAATCATAATAGGTAGCCATTAAACGCCAGCCCTACGTGTTTCATATTGGTCGAGATCGTTTTTCCATTAGCTAAAGAGTTATGGGGTAATATGGTATTTTAATAGTCTGATACATTGCGATGATGTGGTTTTTAATCGGTACGCAATATTATGTTTATTATTTGCTAATGACTCGTTTATTGCAACTTTGTCGCGAAGCGGAAAATACATATAATTATTGTCTAAAGGGTTTCTATTTACTATAAATTAAGTTTATGCTACGAATAATAATAGTTTTTATTATTAGTAGGGTTTTTGCTTAAATTTTTAGTAGATACTTATGTACTTTAGTGCTTGAAAACAAAATCATTTTTTCTGTAGATCTTCTGTATCATTGAGTAAATCTTAAGAGCGGGAAAAATGAGTACAATAATGATATTATTGTTAAAAAGTTTTCACTTTTCACTATCACTTTCCGGACGGCGGCGCCTTGCGAAAATAGATTTTGGCCGCGGTGCGTCCGAAGTCCCGAGTCCCGGTCCGTTCAGCCAGACGCGATGACGTCTCGAGCAATTTGCTGAAACTTTCAGAAACTCTCGCGTTCAGAAACATGCGTGTTGAGTGAACTATGAGTGAGTGTTGTGTGTAATCATGTACGGGTCGGGAACTCTACGGACTAAATACAGGGGGGTCAAGAAGGAGCTGCTAGATCGGCAGACCAGCCTTATCATACAGTCTATGACAGTACGTTCATTGTTATGCTAACGTTATTGATAGATATGTCTAAGAAAAGTACTCGCTCTTGAATGAAAATGTTTTTGTTATATAATAGAGTTACAAGTATTTCAAGGAAAGGTTAACTCTTACTTTCAATGTTTTTAATGTTGCTTATGTAGTTTTCGATTTAGATTGAAATAAGTCATCCTTTAAAAATAAACAATTCAATAAAAGAAATCAGCGAAGCGTAAAAATGAAATAACAATGGTGACAAAATCTACCTTTTGCTCTTGGAAATGACTTCACGGTTTAAAAAAAGAATTCGATTCATTTGTTACGACTTAATAGGTAGCTGAATAGATAATAGCTTGGAAAAACTTTAAAACAAAGTACTTTAGTTAATGTTTACGTGCTCAATTTAACGAATATAGACTTGGCTGTTAGTGGAGCGATAAATCGTGCCCATCTGTACGTATGTAGAGGTTCCATCAGATCAATATTTCTCACGCTATAACCCTGCTATTGGGTCGATACGGCCATGGTCACCGCTGTCTACTGCACGGCGGACACCTCAAATGCCATGCACTGTGTTGTGACGTCGCTAGGAAACCCCTTTCTTTTGTACGTTTCCTTGTAGTCAGTATTTTTGCGGTTCTCGGAGCGTTATGTTTTGATTCGTTTGGATGAAATTACGGTACTACTATGATTCATCGGTACGTACTTTTCTGATATACAGTTGTGTAATAAATTTAAATAAATTATATAATATGAAATAACAGCACATAATAACGAATTAAAATAACAATAGGTCGTTGCGTTTTATGTCGCTATTAGCACGGTAATTGAGGAAAACAAAACATGTTAATTGTTTGACAATTACCTAATATTTATTACCAGCTTCTACATACTATGTCGGTAGTTCAAGAGGAAATAGTTTAGATTTTTCAGGGAATTTTTAAAGTTTCAAAAATATATTATATTGTAGAGATGCACGCAGAGAGAAATGTAAGGTACACCGACGAATCTATGAATCGTTTTGTAGAGTCAATGGTTAAGTTAGTACTTATATTTAGTCATTTATGTTTTAATAGAGTAAATTCTGTTTTATAGCTATACAGAGCTATATAGAGCTATGTAGAGCCCAGGTGTAGCAAATGTTTACTTATACGAAAATGTTATTTTTAGGGTTCCGTACCCAAAGGGTAAAAACGGGATCCTATTACTGAGACTTCGATGTATGTCCGTCTGTCTGTCCGTCTGTCTGTCTCCAGGCTGTATCTCAAAAACTGTTATAGCTAGACTTCTCAAATTTTGACAGATTGTATATTTCCGTTGCCGCTATAACAACAAATACTAAAAACAAAATAAAATTAATATATAATGGGGGCTCCCATACAACAAACGTAATTTTTTTTGGCCTTTTTTGCTCGATTTCAATAATGGTAACTATTAGACACTTGAAATTTTCACAAAATCCTTGTTTGTATGTGTTCTTTAACGATTAATAATAATATTAAAATAAAATAAAAAATTGAGGGAGGGCTCCCATACTACAAACAATTTTTTTTGCCCATTTTTGCTCTTTATCGGTACGGAACCCTTCGTGCGCGAGTCCGACTCGCACTTGGCCGATTATTTTTTTACGAAATTTATAAAATTTTTTATTTATTATTTTTTATAAAAACCATCTTTGAATATTCAACGTTGAATATTTTTCTGACTTTATTTTATTTTTATTTTAGGTGGATGAGTTGTACTTGGAGATCCTGTATGAGATCCTACACAATGTGGGGGGATGTGACGTAGGATGTGAGCAGGGGCAGGCGGCTATGCTGTCCTACGTGCAGGAAGCCTTCAAGATATCCAACGATAAGCACACTGAGCTGCTTACCATGGCGGAAGCCAAGCAACCGCCGGAGCTGATGTTGAATGTGGAGGTCGTGGAAGGGAAGGACCTGGTGCCCAAAGACCCCACGGGCTTGAGCGACCCCTTCGTGACAATCTACCTCATGTCCAACACGTCACAGAGGTACAACACGTCGGTGAAGGCGTCTACACTCAACCCGACGTGGGAGGAACATTTTTCATTGTGAGTTTTTTTAATTTGTAGAAAGAATGTTTTAGTCTTTAGTTGTATTTTTTTCTGTAGATTGGATTATGGACAAAACGATAAGCGTTACTTACACACTTCAAGCGATACCTACCATTAATTTGATCTTCTGCTTTTTGACCACACATAATTAGTTTAAGTTTATATTACTTACTAGCTGGTGCCCGCGACTTCGTCCGCGTTCGCATAGTAGATTACGTCCCAAGTATTATTTTTCAAAAATATTCAATGTACAGAATCGACTTTCCTACGATTTTATTATATGTATAGATAAACATAATATAAGTAAACGGAAATGTAGTAACATTGTGAATAGAATTCAGTTTCATCAAAGGTCAGTAGTTTAATAATATTACGTGTGTTTCGTAACAAACGTTTCAAAGAATGTTTTGGTTTGCGTCTGTTTACGTTTTGTTTACATTAGGGTCAGAGCAGACAGAGAGAAGTGGAGATTTATTAAGGCATACCTAAATCAACTTTGAAATTATAGAAATAATGTCATTATTTGCTTCGCGGGTAGCTAGGAAATTCAAGTATAAGTACATGTAATTTAGTCTAGTAATTTTAAAGGTGATATTAGTAAAATACTCTTTATCTTGGCTGACCCTTAAGCCAGTATCACACGTTGTATTCAGAGACCCTTTACCTGTTTGGGGACAGAGTAATATAATTTTGGGAGTAAGGCTCCCTAAATTACACGGCGTCAAGAAGCCACGCTTTTCCTAACTACCTGTCCCTAAAAAGTGTGGTGTAATAATATCAGCTATATCAGCTTTATGTTTATTTAACTTTTATTTTCAGACCTATGCCGGGCAGTTCACAAGATGATTCACTATGTCTGGAGGTTTGGTAAGTTTATTTTGTTTGCCCTTGAAGAAAAAAAAAAAGAATAGGAATTTCCCAAAAGAAGTACATCTAGTATTGTATTTTGTACAAAGAATTCAAGCTATCCACAAAATATTGTTCGTCATCGAGATGAGTTTATGCTTTTTTGTCACGTATACTAGGTACTTGGTATAAGTGACAGAAGTTCTTGAACTTTTAGTGCATTCTTATACCATCGGCTCACCAGAAAGGATGTTGTCTATTAAAAACTTTAAATCTTAATTGAACAATAAAGAGCCAATTCGACCACGTAACCATCCTTTAACAAAAGGAGTTACCGTGTCACTTACCTAAATTTTAACAGGATTCTGAGCAGAGCAGAGAGGAATATGAAATTTTGATGTAATGAACAATTGAAAAGTTAACGAGTATAAAACACCGCCTTGTCTAAATATAAATAGTCGGGCAACCAAACCATAATACCTTATACTCCGATTTGATATATCTTCCCAAATTCTAATCTCCTTACGAATAATCTTTGTTCGAGCCTCGATATTTGAGAATTGTGCCTCAGGTGAAAGATTGTAAGTTTGAAACAGAATAGGATTTGGAGTACGGAATATGTCTATGATAAAGTTGCGTGAAAAAGCCGGCAGTAAGGCCCCCAATGCGAAAAAAATCTGTTATGTTTGAATAAATTGTTTTTTAGGGACTTTGACCCAGCGGAGACTGTGAAGGAGAAGATGACGAAGATATTCGAGGTGAAGGGCGTGAAGGGTCTGCGGAAGCTGATGAAGGAGATCGCCATCACCGCGTCGACGGGGAAACACGACAACGAGCTGATAGGCACCTCCAATATACCCTTAAAGGTAACATTTTCTTAAGAGTAACTTATCATGTTTGTTCACTGCAAGTAAGCCGGCCTCTAGACGAGCAATTTTACTATCAATATTACGTATTGCTTGGTACTAGAGATCAACTACGATAACTTGGCGAGCCCCTCAAAAATTCAAAACGTTTGAAGTGCGTTGTCAAAACGACTTGAAGTGCGTTGTCTTGCGCAGTAGGCTAGTTATGATTAGTTTACCAACAAATATTGGTAATAAGTGACATTAACTGAAATATTAGGTGTACTGTGATTGGTTGAATACTTACTACATACAAACTCTTTCATAAGGATGTGACTACACACATTGAAACAGTCATTTGGAGGGGCGCGCCATGTTATCGTAGTTGATCTCTACTAATATATATTCTGTGGTATTGCATAATATTATTGACCGTCTAGGGTTGATATTGAACATCGCTCGCCTTCTATCTAATTGTCAAATAAACTGTCCAATAAAATTGAAGCGTGATATTGACAATAAACACATGTTTATATACAAAAAAAAAACATTTGACAACTTGACGCAACTCGACGCTCCGTCAACGCGTAGGTTTATGCTAAGCATAAAATTGCTCGTCTAGGAGCCGGCTTACTTGCAGTAATTATTGTAATATGAAAGTAAATACACAATTTAAGGGCTGTGGTTAGGTAGATAACTACTGCATTTATCAGTTCAAGTGTTGTTAAAGTGTTTCTCACTACTTTATCAAATTTAGTATATCTTTACTTACTACATGTCTTATTATTGTTCATACTATTTGAGCTTGCAAAGAATATAACGAATAAAACACTATCGGATCTTTAATACTCAGCTCTATTAAGTTGTTAAAAACTACATTAATATTTTTCATTTTGCGTGTCTCTTTATAAGTAGGTACTCTACATATTTCGCCACATTAAAATAAATGCCCCAATTTATATTTAACTTAGTCATGCGTAAAAATTGTTATGGCAAGGTCGTTTCGTTGGAAAATGAGTCCTCCGGATATTTTGTCTTATTATTAAGCCACATTGTGTGAGTCGCATTAAAGAAGAATTTGGTTCCACAAATGCAACCGATAACGAACTTTGTATGTTGTAGAGACGGCTTACTTTTGCATGGTATTTTTATTTAGTTTAGTGTTAAAGTCATTAGCCTAAGTTTAACCCTTTCGGCCTTCGAGTTGGAATAAAGTTTATCGACAAAGTAATTAGTGTCACGGAAGCTATAAGCATGAGGTTAAGAAACTTAAAACTTAATGCATGTTAACTAGCGTCTTTATTTGTTACGCTGATTGTAGTCCGTTTTCAATTATTATTCAATATATAATTAAAATATAATTTTATATAAAATAGGCATTATGATTACACTTTTTGAACGTCAAAACTGCGGTGCCGAAAGAAGGACCGGCGTAAGAAACTCGCACGGGGCAGATGGGTAAAAATAGGTAACATCATCTGTCCCGAGCGAGTTCCATGAAAAATCTATAAAAATCATGCTTATTTGAGAGTAATATCCTAGGTAAATAAAGTCTGAATAAACTGGCATAATATTATGTTACATATTAAATCTTGGGTTACATTTTTTCTGATTTCAGTACAGTCATAATTTATGAACATTGTTTGTTTTTAAATTTAGGGTTTTCAAAAATTATAATATTATTATGTTATAATATTATTGTGTTACTTAATATTTGGTCTTATTTGTATTGTGGTATACGTAACGTGACCATACGTCCCGCTTTGGGCGGGACAGTCCCGCTTTCAGGCAGTCTGTCCCGCTGTCCCTCGCGAGGCCGAAATTGTCTAGCTTTTGCAAACAGACCGAACGACAATTATTATTTAAAGGTATTTTTGTGTTTCAAATGCCAGTTTCAACAAGTGTGGTTATTCTGCCATATTTAACTTGGGTATACAGCTGGGCACTAGACCTTCACAAAATACTCAATCAATTGTATTTACCACTATAGATTTGTTTAATTTGTTTATTGTTTTATACTTTACTATAATAAATGTGGCGGTACCCACAATTCTCTAACATTCCTGCATCGCGCTATCGAAGTTTTCTGAGCGCGTCAGTATAAATGCGACAGCTGAAATGTATCACGTGGGCTCCGGCCTGACCGAGCATAACACCTCGCTCGGTCGGAAGGTCTTCCTTTGGCCTCCACGCACATATCCCACATTGGTGACCCTCGATAGAACACGCCTCCTTCATCATCACCACTCCCCGCCCCTCCGCACCGCGCCAGCCAGCATCGCCTCATCGGGTACCTCGTCCACTAGCCGCAATGTACCGCGGCCTGGGCGACTCCGCATCGGCATCATCGGGCTTTCTCACTACACCGACCGGTCAGCAAGCAGAGCACATCCTCTCCTGGTCAGCACGTAGCATCGGCCCCGCACGGCAGCTTATCCAACTCACTGGATCCCGTGCAGCAGTTTACAGTTCCAACCCACTGGGACTCACTGCAACAGTTCTGACTCACTGGAACTCTCTGGCACTGGCGACTCAAACGACAAGACTTCAAGATTCGACTTCCGGTCTTCGGGCGGGAGTAATGTGGCGGTACCCACAATTCGCCTAACATTCCTGCATCGCGCTATAGAAGTTTTCTGAGCGCGTCAGTATAAATACGACAGCTGAAATGTATCACGCGGGCTTCGGCCTGACCGGGCATACCACCTCGCTCGGTCGGAAGATCTTCCTTTGGCCTCCACATTATTCCCACAATAAATAATAAAATTAAAATAAATTATATATACCTACTGATGTAAGCCCTAACTTTATAGTTAGTAGTTACTTGGATTGGTAATTTTCAGGTTTAGTTCTGTGACTAATTCTATTTAGTATGCAAGTTTTATCATTATGTAAAATATTCTACTACAATCCAACGTACATAATGGCCAAACAGGCGTAATTCTATTTAGTATAACAAAAGCCATTGGTACCGCCACAAATTTTCGCGTCTTCTGCTCATAAATAACAAGCAGCCTATTCATTCACAAAGTATTATGAATTTTCTACTATCGAAAAAAACTCCTTTTTGAACTCGGAATAAAGAGTACCTACATTATTATTTTAAAACGGAATATTCCTTTTGAAGTCGGAAAATAGTGCTTTTTGTAGTCGGAATATAACCTTTTTTAAAGCGGAATATACCCTTTTCTGAAGTCGGAATATACTCCTTTTTGTAGTCGGAATATACTCCTTTTTTAAGTCGGAATGTACTCCTTTTTAAAGTCGGCTAATGTATCATCTATTTTACCAGTCGATTCCCGCTGGCGGCATGTCGATGTGGCTGAATCTGAGCAAGAAGAGCAAGCTGCGGCGGCAGGGAGTGCTCAAGGTGCGATGCAGCTTCAGCTCAGAGAAGAACTCCCAGGTTGCTGCGCAGGAGCACCGACATTTGCTAAGGATATTGCTGCTGCACGAGCTTGAGAGCTCTAAGGTATGACTTTCTATGTTTTCGATGAATATTTATATTTGAAATAGAAAATACTCGTTATTTATTGGGTATTGGGACAAGATAGAGTAATGTACTCTATTCTAATCGACAAAGTCAGTTTTTGCGTTTTGAACCCTAGATGCATTTTTGGACATATATATCGCATCAGTGTTGTTACATATTAATTAGTGAGGATGCGTTCGTCCCTTAGTATGGAATGGTATAAAATATGAAAACAATAAATGTTAAACTTTTGAGAAAGCAGCTCATATGATGTCTAATGTCATGTCTTAGTTCATCAGTTTCAGGTTGTGCCGAAGCGAAATCAAAAGTTTTTAATCGAACGTAACAACAATGAACAGTATTCTAAATATTCATTTCAGGTGGCGCCATACTGGTGGTGCGGCAATTTCAGCGCGCCCGCAGAAGCGATAATCACGCAGCACGCGGCGCAGAGCGGTCTGTGTCCCACTGACAACGCGCTTGCACAGTGGGTGGTGTACTGCGCGCTTACAGTCGACCACCCGCTCAGCTTCACCCTCTTCAACAACCTGCTAGACAAGATCACCAAGCCGCTGCAGTCCGGTGAGTAAGAGAGACGGATGATATATACTATATAGGTGGGAAACAGAGGGAATATCAGCGGGCTGTGTCATTCATACCCCGCGTTCCACTTAGCGTTAAAAACGAATTTATAGAAACGAAAGGGGGAATTTTGAGCGTTTTGATCGTTTTTAACGCTAAGTGGAACGCGGGGATAGTATATAGGTGGGAAAGAGGGAATATCAGCGAGCGGTCTGTGCTTAGCGGACAACTAGCTAGCAATGGTGTAGCACTTCTTAATTCTTCAGGCTAACCTTACCAAAGAGCTTAAAAATATTCAAGAATCCTCTTTATATTTTCTAGGCCTAATAAATGAAGAGGATGTTAAGCTGTTTTGGGACGCCGCGAAGAAGCTTCTGCCGACTTGTTTCAGCCACATCAGGAAACTCCGGAAGAAGACCGCCGGAGACAAAACAGTCATGAAGACCCTGAGAGAAGTGCTGAAGATATTATACAAGTTGTCCCTATTAGATCTTCCAGAGACGATAGACTTGTTCCCTGTGAATCTATACGGTTGGTTGAGGGAGAAGGGCGATGGAAGTAAGCTGACCATCCATGAGGTGCTGAGTCAGGCGGTGATCCAGGGAGCTTCAGACTGGTTCGTTCACATTCTGGACAATAACGAGTGTAAGGACAAGTCTGAGGAGTCCAGACTACAGCACTTGATCAGGGTGATCCAACTGGTGCGGTCAGACTTGCAGAGAGCCATCGAATATTTTGACAGAGTTTTCGGAGAGTAAGTCATTTACATTATATTGTGTATATTGGGTCTGTTCCTAAACTTTAAACAGCATAAGTAAATGTTTGTATATTGGGTCTGTTTCTAAGCTTTAAACAGTATGTTAGCTAATGCCATCTGAAGTTTAAGCGGCCAATCAAATGTCGTCAAATAGGACTGACCGCCGTAAAGTTTCGGAACACACCCATTGATTCATGTGTAAATGGACGCAGCTCGACGTATTAAATAAAATAATTAAATAAATAATTTATCCCGCCAGCATTAAATATTACATATCCACAATTAGGTTAAGAATTTCATTCCTTTTTTTTTTTAATAAGTGGCAACATTTTTCAAAAAATATTTTAAAAAGTATACACACACGTTATACTAATTTATTCCGTTCTACTTTTCAGAGTCATGTCGTTTCCCTATTCCAAAGCCTTATACGGGGTGTATGAGAACAAAATCGCGTCTCTCGTCGAGCCAGAAGTGGTCCAAGTGTGTAAGAGTCTGAAGCGGCTGCGGTACAGTGAGAGTAACTCCAACGTGCAGTTGGCTGGTGGTCTTAATGGGGAGACGGGGTTGGGCACCCCTGAAGTGGGCTCCGAACCCTTGTCTATGGGCACCACGCTCTTTGAGCTATATCTGGCACTGCAGAGGTTTTTGACGTGAGTACCATCAGAGTTTGTTCATTAGCATATGGCAGACCTAAGTCATTTGGTAAGGTTATGTCAATTTAATATTAGTCAAAATATGTCGGCTGGGCCTGTCTACAACCCGTCCAAATTACGTCTGCTGTAGAGATAAACTACGATAATATGGCGCGCCCCTCCAAAATTCAAAACGTTTGAAGTGCATTGTCAAAACGTTTGAAGTGCGTTGTCTTGCGCGGTCGGCTAGTTATGATTAGTTGAACAATAAATCTTGGTTATAAGTGACATTAAGTGAAATATTACGAGTACTGGTTGATTGGTTGAATACATGCAAACTCTTTCATGGATGTGACTACACACATTGAAACAGTAATTTGGAGGGCCGCGCCATGTTATCGTAGTTTATCTCTACGTATGAACTTGTTTTTTATTAAAAAAGTTATTGGCGATTACGTGTGTACGTATAACTAAGCAAACCTAGTCTGAAAACTAATGATTGGTTTGTGTGTATCGACAATAGTTAGTTTTCTGATGAGCAAAGTTATGAAACTTTATGAAATAATATTTTTTTGTTTGCGTTGTTTATTCCTCTAATATCTAATGTAAAATATCTTCTTGCAGGTTAGGCCAAGGCTTAAACGAAACTGAGTGGAGTAACTACGCCATATCGAAATTTCATTCGTGGTTCTTCGGCGGAGTAGCGCAATGGTTGGACATAGCCGCATACAAGGCATTGACTCGTATAGAGAAAGCGGTGGAACTAGATAACCTGACTCCAGTAGATACTAACGTGAAATACAGCAGTTCCGGAGTAGACACGCTGGCCATATTCTACCAGATCAAGATATTCTGGCAGCAACTAGCTTGGCCTGACGTTGAAGGATGCTACACTTTTGTTGCCAAGATTATTGATGTAAGTAAATATTTCGAGTTAGTAGATGTTTTAACATTAGAAAACTGAGCCTTATATATGTATTTATTTTATTTTACAATTTATGTACACACAAAATGAAGTTAAGAAATCAGCTTAAAACTAAAAATGTATTTTGTACAAAGGTACATCTCATTCCAAAAATTCCCAGAAGACCTGAGTGATAAAGGAATGCGTGATTGTAAAATATGCAAAAATTTGTGTGCACGCATTAATTATTATTATGAAAGATATATAAGAGATTTATATGAGTATTAAGATATAAATGCGTGTTAAAAACTAGATTAGCGGACAGATTTTTTACAATTTCATCCACTGCATAATATTATAACAATTGCGACGGTGGTGCCTCCTATTTCTTTTCACTCGCTTTTGTAGGTAGAGCAAAGTGTAAATTTTTTATAGATGATGAGCATATAGATAAGCACTTCAAAAGAGTTTATACCTAATTATTTATCTTTTTCTAATGCCATAAAAAATATTAATATTTCAGGATATCTGCCGCTGCTGCGTGTTCTACTCTGAGCGCATGTCGGCGCGCGTCGAGAGTGTCGGTACCGTTAGCACAGTTTATGACACTCGCTTCGAGGTATAATATATTTTATATGTTATTTGTATACATTTACATATAGTTTGTATTAGTGTTATTTGTATAAGTTTTCCGCCTAGGCCAGGGGTTCCCAATCTTTTTCAGACTGCGGCGCACTTACAAGTCAATATTTTGTCACGGCGCCCTACTTTACCTAGCTATTACAAAAAGATAGTGTTAAAACTACAGTTAATGGGGTTGAGAGTATAAAAATAAATTATCCGGAAAAATCGACGGGAAAATATTTGTTATTTAACAACACCGTGAGCCATACTTAGTACATTTTCACGAAAAAATGTCGATATAAGTTTGGTTAAATAATATGGCGTCCATTTTTGACTTTAACCAAAGATTTGATATTTTGCGTTGTAGTTATAGTTAAAGTTATTGTTAAAGTTACAGTTATAGTTAAAGTAAGTTGGTGCAACCCACCCTTAATGATTATATTTAGGTTAAGTAACAAGTAAATAACGATAAACAAATATTTAATCATCTGGCTGCTTTGTATAATTCATATTATAATTTAATTGTATAATATTTGTGGTTATGGATAATGATAGAGCCTAGAGGATCGACTCACGGCGCCCCTTTTGCCTTCCCACAACGCACCAGGGTGCCGCGGCGCACAGTTTGGGAACCCCTGGCCTAGGCTATTACAGCAATATTTCTCGGAAATTTACTGGTGATGTTCTGACTCAACCGTATAAGAAATTATGTGAGAAATTAAAGGATTTACGATATCGATCTCGCATTTTCACCTAACTGTTTAAAATGACCGCTTTCGAAATGCTCGAACAATTAATTTCATCAAACAATAATACGAAAGTGGTCGTTTCAGAAAGGCAGGCATGGCATTAAAGGCATTCCGTGACGGTTCGAACTAACTTCTAAACCATTACAGGTGACTACAGAGTGGTGCGTGGCGATCAACAACATAGACTACGTGCGGCGGAGTCTCGAGCCGTTTGTCAGTGAACTCGGCATGGACGAGATCGTGCAGCGCATGTGCGAGGCCAGGTCGCCCATGGAGGCGCAGAGGTGCGTTATATATTATAAGGCAGTAATAAAAACGATAGTCGATAACAAGTAAAAAAAAATGTTTCCCAACGTTTTTTCGGCTAGACACCCGTAATTCTAAAAACTGTGATGTGGAACATATGTAAAATAGAGATCAGAAATGTCAATGATTGTGAATTGCGATGAGATATTGAAAATTATATTCATTTTATTATTAACAATGTTTCAGATGTAAAGAGACGCTGCAAAATGTTATTGAGAATGCCATCGACACAGTCAAAAATAAAATTGTCGAGCTTCTAGAAGTTATGATCAAAAAGGTAACTTGAATTCTGTTTCTATTTATTTGAAGATCAATTATTATTATGGTTTTATTTAGAACGGATGAGTACGTAAACCGGACCTTTGTCGTTGGTCGAGTCTATGATAGTCGTGTTTTGTCGACTGGTCCTCTATCTGTCGCTGAATTCATTGTCTGTAACTTGTTAGGGTCAATTTATAATAGCGCAGAGTCGAAGCGAAGCGAAGCGGATTCCCAAAAACTGAACACAGAATATTCAACCTTAATTCCAGAGCGTAACGCATACATTACTTCTGTGAGGCCAATCAGCGTTGGTCGGGCGCATTGACGCGAATTAGCGCGGATGGGCGCGCCATTTTAAATTCTCAGAAGTAATAAAGTGCGTTAAGGGGCCGGGCTACCCTCGAAATTCTCATACATACGTAATACCAAAATTATTTTCTCATACGAAAAAAATTTAACATGTTTGAGTTATTTTTCAGCTTATAATAGTAATTACCTAGGTTCCTGCACAAAAATTAACTTCAAAATATTTAAACACAAAAAAAAATTGTTTAAATTTTTTTTACTAAATTTACTACTAAATATTTAAACACTAAAAAATAGAGTAAAACACTAAAAAATATATGAATAAATAGTAAATTTACTATTTATTTATATATTTTTGAGTGTTTTACTCTATTTTTTAGTGTTAAAATACTAAGTAGCAAATTTAGTAAAAAAAAATTATACCCAAAAAAATTTTTTTTAGTGTTTAAATATTATAAAGTTAATTTTTATAAAGGAACCTAGGTAATTACTATTTTAAGCTGAAAAATAACTCAAACATGTTAAATATTTTCGTATGAGAAAATGATTTTAGTATTACGTATGTTTGAGAATTTCGAGGGTAGCCCGGCCTCATGGAGTTACGGTTGAATTTGTTATGTTCAGTTTTAATAATTCGTTTCGATGCGCTTCGACTCTGATCTAGTATAAATTGACCCTTACCTATTACTATATGTATCTACGTTACTTTTATTTATTACATGCTATCAATTACAGATGATGCCCTCCATTACGAGGTTTTTGATAGAAGGAGCGGAGTTACTACACCAAGACTGTTCAAGTATGGATCGCGTCATGCGATACCTGGAGGCTAACCTTGACACTTTGTACCAACATCTAAACAACGAAAACTTTTCTAGAACCCTCGACATAGTTTGGGAACAACTGGGCGAGGTTTTATATGAACTAATTCAAGCCAATTTGGAGGTAATTTGAATATTATTATTTACTTACGTTTTTTTATTTTGTTTATTAACAAAAGTAACAAAGTTTTTTTATACTTTTTAACAGGTTCAGTAATATTTAAAACCTACTTTTTAATACCCTTATACTGGACCGTATTATATTAACTTTCCTACAATTTCTTTACTAACCTATGTTTTTAACATTTAATTTTGTAGAAAGAGAAAATAACTACCCGTATCCGCTTACTTAGGCGTAGATATTTTGGCAAAAACAGAGTATCGCCGTACTCTCTAGTGTTTCCGGTAAATAATGCATTTGTGACGCACGCTACCAAAACGCACATTTGAATTATTTCATAAAAACAAAACACTTTTTTTAATTTTTGAAAATGGAAGCACCTTTAGATGACATTGTTTTTTTTAAGTTGACATTTTTTTTATTTGTTAGCACCGAAGGGCAAAAATAACTCGCTATATCGACCCGAGACGCTTGCACAAATCGGCAGCCGCCAATTTGGATGCGGTAATGATTCCAAATTAAAACACTATTTATGTACCTGTGTATAGTACTGAAAAGCATGACCCCTGTCCCTGTCGTCGGAGCCATTGCCTGAAATAGTCTTAGTATCCACATACCGATTATATATTTTAGCGTAATATGTTGTTCATATTATAAATAAGCATAATATGACTGGGCCAGCGGTTTAAAGGTGAAGTATTTGCATAAATAGAACGTAAGAATTATATTATTACAGTAGAAGATCTATTTACCTTATTTTCTTCTCTTTTCTCGTTCTGACTCAATAAGTTCTTAACCCTTTTAAATGTAATTGCGTCGATTGAAAAAATATGCGCTTTAAAAGACCATATAATATTATCCATAATTTTAAATCAGTTTGACCATGGATTGCCTGGAAAATGGCAAAATAATTAACTATATTTTTTGCTAAAGGGGCCATGCTGATTATCTTATGTTCGTTTGTGTATATAAACATACTGTATGTGTGCTGAGATAGTAGTGGCTAAACATTTGAAGATGTAGTTAAATGTATGTATGTGATATGTCCTGCTGGCTGCTTGTGTCTTAATAATTTAATTAAGATGGATGAATCGTATGAATATTAAAGATTCCTTACTAATAGTATAAATGCAGAAGATTGTCTGTAACGTAAAAACAACTAAAATATTTTTATGAAATTTGATTTGCGATAGTTTATTCTCTGGAAGAGTAGATAAAAACAGAAATTCTGTCCCGAAAGTTTTTTTCCAATTTTACGTGCAGCATCATAGGCAACATCTAATATTATAACCTAGATCTAGTAAGTAGATAATAAACAGGATAAATTGTCATTTTTCTACTTTAATGACAGTCTGATGTATAATCTGTATTAATTTATAATGATATGTTTAAGTTTAGATAAGTTAATTTTATGCAAATGAATATTTTTTTCTCTTTCTATTTAATAGTTACTTTGTATTCTATTAAGGTCTTCCTATTTATTGCAATGGTGATGGTACTTTCATATGCAAGTCTATGTTTCTGGTATTCTACTGCCTGTTTGTGACGTTGCAACAATAATAATTGTTTTGTCTCTGAATTGCACTTACCTTATACCTTGAATTCCTCACTTATCGAAATTATGATACAAAACATAATATTTTATGCACGAACTGTTAAATACATTTTTAAACTAACTTTAGTTGAAGAATCTTTATAAAATAAACAAAAATAAAATTGGTATAGATATATATAGATATAGATAGATAGATGGCGCTACTATCGTCGTTTTAAATACATATAGCACTTATTTTTAAAAACACTAACATAACTCTATCTAATAATTTCTTCAACCTATATTTTAAAGCGATAACTTACTATAAATACATTTTATTAAAATGATAACATTAAAAAAATGCAAACTTATGCATAAAATATGCATCCTAAATAAATGGCTGATATAGGTAAAAAAAATATCTATAATAGTAGAGACAATCATTATCACGTACGCATGAATTTTTACGTTTGTCCTGTAGTGGTGATGGGTCTAAGCATGATGGTGACGGAGTCTAAATTATTAACAAACAAAAATTAATTAACAACTCAATTTCCAGAAACGTCGTCCGCCATCTTTCTTCCACAACCTACACGAATGTTTGAAAATAATGGTGCGTTCTTTCCGCCAAGATGGAAAGGAGGTTTATACGTCTGAAACGCTAAAAAGAGTTGAATATCTATTGAAACTCCATGGTATGGAGACTAGGGAACTTATTCATCAGTACCATTTGGAGAGGTGGCAGGAACAACAAGCTATCACCGAACCCAAGATGGGTATGTTGACTGTTCGCGCGCAGTTCATAGAAGATCATCTGAAGATTGAGATCATGAATGCACGGAATTTGGTTGCCACGGATTCGAATGGTAAGTGATGGTTTTGAATAAAATATGGACAAAATAGTGTACAACACTTGTAATGTAAATAGACAATAGTCTATGGTCTATAGTCTATACAATAATATGCGGTAGTATATACTATTCTATTAGTAAAGAAGTTAAATATTAATGCCTTTCTTTCGAATAATCGAACAGAAGCATATTTAAGAATACAAGTGAAGTAAAAAAGCAAACACATACTGGAAAATTGCAGTTGCCTAGCCTAGACAGTCCAGAAAGTGTATTGGTGCTAGAAAAATAATTTCATCGAATGTCTTTTTCAGGATTGTGTGATTCGTACGTGAGAGTTGGTTTGCAACCGGAGGACGCGTTTGCGAATATCGAGAAGCCGAAAACGCAAACGCACAACAAAAATCTCTTCCCACTATACGATGAAATGTTCCTAATGTAAGTACAAGTAGTACAACTATTTATACAGAAGGTCTTTATATCTAAGATTCATTTTTCAACAGTTATATTGTAGAAAACGCATACGCACATACATGTGTAGTACATAACTCACACATGCACGCAAGCATGCTACGCGTACGCGTACGCATTTTCATATTGCGTAATATGTTCCAATAAACCAAACATTATTTATGATTATAAACTAAATAATAAATATACGTCTTTTCTCGTGCCGTTTCACATCATATCATATTATTGTAACTACCATATTTTTGAAAATAAACGTTCCTATTGTTATTCATCAGACCGCTGTCAGCCGAGCAAAGCCGGACACCAGACGCGCTCATCCATCTAGTGATCAAGGACAAAGACATGTTTAGCGTCAGCAACACGTTTGTGGGCGAGGCGTACCTGCACTTCAGCGAGGTGCCGCACACGCCAGCGCCCATCGCCAGCCTGCCGCAGCAGCACCTGCCGCTGTCGCGCCCCGCCAACATAGGTCAGTACACGACAGCAAAACGTCAGTAATACGGCAGCAACGCGACAGTTACACGCCAGCAACACGACAGTAACTCGTCAGCAACACGCCAGCAACACGTCAGCAATGCGCTAGCAATGCACTAGCAACTCGCCAGAAACATGTCAGTAACACGCTCGTAAATGATGTTGCCGGACTGTCTCACATCATAATCGATCACAAAAGTTATAAGTATCTATAGGCCGTGCAATCTACGAAGACGCGCCCCACTATTCCTCCAAATTGTTTATAGTATATGTGTGCAAGCTTTCAGCAATGTTGAGTGTTGTCGGTACGCACTAATTACCTATCAGTACTCGCTCAGACTACAATAAATATACCAATTAAGAAAAAGCGTCACGATCAAAGTTAAAGATGTTCAACCAAAAAGTGGTGGGGCGCGTCTTCGTGGATTGCACGGACTATGCTAATGCTGGCTATTCACGTGTAATATCATGAGCCGCGCCGCACCAGCTCGAGCCACGCGCCGCGTGAAGGCGGCTCGAGGTGGCCGGACTGGTTCGAGCAGGTGCGTCCGTCCGGTTGAAGTCGGTAACATTAAAGACGCGGCTCGAGCGGCTCGTGATATTACGCGCCGTGAGAACGGGTAGTGCGGACTAACCAGTTGGCTCGTGTTCGCTCGTACAAATAGGCTCGGCGTATTACGTGCGTGAGAAGCCAGCATAATATTACTCAATATAATTAAGTAATCAATAAATCATTATTTACAGACGGTGATGCCATTAAAGCCCTAGAGTCGAGACAAGGCGACAAGCAGGCGCGAGAGTTTCTCAAGAAGCAGCGACAGAAGATGCCCAACAGCAAACAGTTCTTCTCGCTCGGTTAAACTATATCGAGTCATATAATATAATGCATTTTAAGGTATCATTACTTCCACATCGTGGTTAGATTTACTGAATCTAAGGGTCAATTCAGACCGCAACGCGACGCGTAGATGCATTTCTAAATTTGTATGGATTTGACAACTCAGCACGAAGTCTCACGCAATTTAATTCTGTCAAATCCATACTTTATAAATGCATCTACGCGTCGCGTTGCGGTCTGAATTGACCCTAAGCTGCAGGAGTCATTTTTATAGAGCCCATGTGTGCGCAATACGCAAAGAAACTCTCTGGTGTTTAGAGGTATCTGAACACTTGTCATGAGATCTATTACTTATTAAAACAAGTTACAATTAAAAATATGTATGTGATTGATATCGCTAAATCACATACGTCCCGTGTTTAAATTTTAATTTCTAACGTTGTTGTCATTTCGATAATACTTTGTAAGTTCTCTTTTCCTATAGCAAAGTAATTAAAAAGTACAGTACTGACTACTGAGTACATCCACTGTGAAAAGTCTGTTATACTTGTCTGACACATTGAAAGAGTCACACGATAGATAAAGACGGCAGACATTGAATTTGTATAGTCCGAATAAATATTTTTACTAGTAGGTACGTGTGTAAAATAGTGCCTATATCAATATGACTGATGGCTTGCATAAGTTAAACAATATTAATATAAACTACATATTCAAAGAATCGTCCTTACATATTAATAAAATATCGAGAAAACAAACTTATAAAAAACATGAAACTAATCCTTGCCATTTAACCAAACAAAATACCTAATATCAAATGATTGAGTTTTAAGGCTTCCATCGAAAAATAAGGTTAAAATTTTATATTGTAATGTTACTAAAGACCATTCAAAACAAAAAGAAGCAATAATTTTGTAATAATTTATCGGAAAGCAATAATCATTTACGAATATCTGAATCTCGTTAATTTAATGTATGGCAATAAAATCGATTGTCACAATTCTAAATTATTTTAGGTCTAAGATCTCAGTTACATATTTCTTATTTTGAATTGTCTAAATTAGACTAAAAAAGCTTTGCAACTTTACGCATCTATTTTGCGACAGCAAAGGAAGATAAAAATACTCCAGTGTATATTTTCAACTGAGAAATAGAGCTACATTTTTGATTGTAAGAAACGTTCCGTGAATATTTATTACTGTAGATTGTAGAGTATAGAATTGGGTAAGGGTCAGTACACACTGAGACGCGACGCGACGTGGTTTTATTAAATAGCTTCTGCTGCATAAACTGCTAACCTTGAACAATAAACGCAAATCTTTCATGTGTAAGAATTATAGTCGCATTTTTAACGTTGTCGAAAATGCCGTGGTATCGCGTGGGTGTAACCTGACCCTAAGAGTCTGATTGTTGTGTAAAGTTAGATTAAATTTAGTGATTTGCTATGATATACTGTGATACGACATAAAACGTGCCTTAATGTCGCTTTTAAATAAACGTTTTGTAGCATAGAACGTAAGCCCTTTTACTAATAAGATATTTACGGAGCATAATATAACTATTTAAGTTCTACTATCTTTGTCTGACATATTGGAAACCTCATTGGACAGACAGATGCAGTCGCTGTTTAAATATTACTTCGCTGTTTATATAAGTAACTGGGAGAATATTATATCTCGTGATCTTATTATACGAGTGTGAAAATTGCAATACTTTTAACAGACTTTCAAAGGTCGTAAGTCTTCGGATTTTTTATGTTTACCCGCTGATTGTCAGAGTTTTATTTATGAATATGTTTTGTTTGTTTTCAGTTTAAAGTTACAGTTTTGCATATATATAGAATATCAGTTTTGTATTTGTATGCTCTTTTATTTGACTGTGTCAATAAAGGTATTTCTATATAATTTCATCTGAGTATTACTTTTATCAAAAACCCCCTTCGTACATGTATCAAGTATCAACCAACCGTATATTTTATTTGAGGCTAGATCCATTGATACCCATAGTAGGAAGAATTATGATCGCTGGTTTTTACTTAGGTTATTAAGCTTAGGTAAGTAAAACTTAGGTTATGGTATTTGTATATGAACAAGTTGGTCCATTCGTGTCGAATATTGCTCTTCTTCATCATAACAATATGGTTATTATGATAAAAATGGAAATTAGAAAATAGTAAATTGAATAGTGTTTCCTTGATGACCGTACGAAGTAAGAATATTCTCCGCAACCTACAAATAATAGAAACTGCTCACAAACGCATACGTATATTTAACCGACTTCCAAAAAGGAGGGTTATAATATGTTCGGCTGTGGATTTTTTTAGGGTACTGCTGGCGTATTTCGAAAGAGGAGACCGTACGAATTTTCTATAAATTCTATATCATCAATAATATTATTATTATAATATATTAGGTTGGGTTGCACCAACTAACTTTAACTATAACCTGTAACTTTAACTATAACTACAGTGCAAAATGTCAAATCTCTGGTTAAAGTAAAATATGGCGTCCAAGGACGCCATATTTAACCTCCGCTCATACGTACCTATATCTAAATTTTTCGTGATAATTTACTATGTTTTACAGTTTTATATTTTTCCTGTCGATTTTTACGCATAATTAAATTTTTTATTCCCTCAATCCCGTTACCTGTAGCTTCAATAAAAAATAAACGCAACAGACATCTGTGAATTTCTCCGGCTAAAGTTAAGGTTAAAGTTAAAGCTAAATGACGCCATGTTTAACTATAACCATAACTTTAACCTTAACTTTAACCACGCCTCTGGTGCAACCCACCCAGTGCCTTATTCACAAAACAACGAACAAACTGAATGAGACATTAAACTATGCTGTCAATGTATTATGATTTATGTACTTAGTTGCAATAAGTTTTTGAAGTTTGAAGTTTTTTGTTTCCGAGATACAAGTATATTATGCTACCTTGCGGCTCTCGCCAGCTGCCAAAAGGTTGGCGACCTGTCTTAGACATCACTCATCACTCATCAGTCATTAGTAATTACCTACTCGGTTCTAAATTCTATATATATTATCACATGCCATAACTGTGTTAAGTAGACGCCGCCTCGACGTTAACGCGCACTTGGCCTTAATTAAAAACCCTAACTTTATAACTCGTGCCGTTTGAGATTTTTCATATTTTGAAATTCTCACTTCTTAAGAATTTGAACGGTAGCGTGGATATTTCAAAGGCTTGGTGTGTTTAATGTTTAGTTCCTACGAAATGTTTAAGCGTTAAACTTTTATTTGAAAGAGATAATAAGACGAGATTACAATTTTAGACCTTCACAGTTCACTTAGCTACTCTCCATGTAAGTATGAAGGATAATATAAAATATTCTCCAAAAGACTGGTCGCCAAATCAAATGACCCCAGGGCTGGCGCTTACCTCGGCCAACGTATTAGTTTGGCCATTCAGCGAGGTAATGCTGCCAGCCTAATTGGTACTTTGCCCGCAGCCTCCGATTTAGATTCAATTTTTTATTTATAAATAATGTTTATATATACTAATTTATTTATTTATAGTTGTATTTTTATTGTTTTTATTAAAATAAATAATAAATCACCAAAAAAAAGAAATTACCTTAGTTTTTCGCACTTTCCGAATAATTAATTATTTTCATAGCATCGTTCAAGACATTTTATTAGTTGAGTAAACTTAAAAATATATCTGCTGGATTCAAACTAAATATGATAGCTATTAGCTATCATAGTATATTATATCATATTATAAGCTGTTAGCTCGTAGCCTAATATAATATTTTAAAGTTAGCATAGCGTAATATTGAAAACTAGTTGAACTAGTTTGACTTACCGCACATATAAATCATGCTAAATGGGTTATTATATTAATAACGGCTTACAATAAAATTATTTTCCACATCAAGTATTACAGAGCAATTTAACTGATCAATAGCGGTTATTTACATCATAAAGGATAGCATTATAATATTGCTCAATAGAGCTTTTTGCTTGATCAATGTATTATTAAGTTTTTACGAGCAGCTTCAAGCTTTTCTCGCATTTAAAGTTTACCTTCTCTTACTACTTATTCAAGATGCCGCGGCCGGTGAATACTTTCGAATGGAAACATACATGTAGGGTTGCCAGACCGAAAAGCCGGACAAAGCAGTCAGCTTGGCCGGACATTGGTACAAAAAAGCCGGAAAATTGCTATCGAGTACTTAGATTTTAGAATCTAAACTTTTATTAAGCAATACGTTCGGTAGCGTGTACATATTTTCTGTTTTATTAAAACAATTTAACATCTAATAGCTCTACAATTTAGCACTGGAAGACCCTCAAACAGCAAAAACCTTTCTGCAACAAGACTTTAACGCTCTTCTCAGATGGTGTCACGATGCCGGCATCAATGGGAGCAAAACAAAACTACTTTTAATTAAATCACCTTATAGCAAGCAGTGCTATGATGTCGGTAATCTTCATAATCATGACTGCCTTCACTCAACAAGTACAGTCTGTAAATGTCCCCCTATTGAGATAGTTCAAGAACAAACATATCTTGGTTTAGTAATAGATACAAGGTTTAACTGGAACCAACAAATTGATCGCGTTTGCAATTAACTCCGACAATTCATCGAAAACTTAACAATTCTTAAAAATAAAATCCCTTTTAAAATTAAGAGAATGCTTTATTCAAACACTGGCAGAATCATATATTCAATATGGCCTCACCAGCTACGGATGAACATTTAAGACTAACTTAGATAAAATTTACAAATTACAATTAAACATTTTAAAAACTATTGTCCCGCCAACTATTAAGCAGCAATTTAGTAACAACGAGTATAAACTATTTAATTACTGTCAAATAATCCCAGTATAATATCATCAAATACAATATCTGCTTCTTAAAGACATTTTTTTAATGAATCTCTAAGATGAAAATAGATCACCACCCGAGCTATTTCGCGAAATAGGTTGTTTACGGTAAGTGCGAATAATGTCTTAGATAGCAAACGAACCACGCAGTACCTAGTGCCTCGACTTATCAATGACATACCTCCTGCGCTTCGAGATTCCTTAAAACCAAACTATATCATCTCCATAGCTTAGATGACACCCTAAAACATACGCTCTTCACAATTTTAAACTTAAAATTTGACGTACGTTCCTGGACCCAAGCTACACTACCCGTAAGGTTCGGTGGCCTGGGAATAAGGAAAACTTCGGACGTAGCACTACCGGCGTTCTTGTCCGCAGTCCACGCAAATCACGCATTAATAGCCAAAATTTTAGAGCCCTCATCTTGTCCATTAGTCATTCCCTTTGCGGACGAGGCCAAGGACGCGTGGGATATTGCTAGTGCCGGCAGCGGGGTCCCGAAAAACACATCTTCCCAAAGGCTCTGGGACGGGCCTGTCTGCGAACTGGTGCGTAATAAACTGTTAAATACGTCTACCAGCGTCACAGAACGGGCTCGGCTTTTGGCCGTGGAGAGGTGGGAGTCGGGCTGCGGGCACTACCATCTAAAAACACAGGAACATTGCTGGACCGAAACACATTCCGCCTAGCCACTGCCCTGCGTCTTGGTGCTCCCCATGTCATCCCCCATCAGTGTGTTTGTGGCGTGCACGTAGACCACGGTCACCGTGGGTTGTGCTGCTCGCGAAGCGCTGGACGCTTTTCGCGGCATCACAGCTTGAACGACCTCATTCTTCGGGCTCTTGACACCGCCGGCGTGCCAGCGATACTAGAGCCCTCCGGTTTGGCGCGCGACGATGGCAAGAGACCCGATGGAATGACCCTGGTCCCCTGGAACGTGGGACGGGCCCTTGTGTGGGACGCTACTTGTGTTGACACACTCGCCTCGTCCCATGTTCAGGGCACCTCGAGCTGTGCGGGCGCAGCCGCAAATCAAGCAGAAAACCTCAAGCGGCACATATATGAGAACCTCAGCGGAGATCTCATATTTGAACCGTTTGGGGTGGAAACCCTAGGCGCATGGGGGCCGGGGGCACATAAGCTTTTTAGACAGATATCTAAGAAGCTTATTGAAGCCACCCGAGACCCCAGAGCCGGGAGCTACCTGGCACCGCGGATAGCAATTGCCATCCAACGTGGCAATGCTGTCAGCTTGCTAGACACTCTGCCAGATGGGGATGACCTGGGGAAGTTTTTCTTTTTATAGTTTTTAATTTTTAAGTTTGTATATATTTGTATATTTTAGATTGTATTTTTAGTGTTTAAATTCTTAACGATTATGGACTAAAATATTACTTTACACCTTAGTAGCAAAATAAAACATTATTTTTAGCGATACTTAATAGCTAGGATAATAATTATTAATTATTATGATATAAACAACGTAATAACAAATCACAGAAACATTTATGTTTCTGTGTTTTGTTGAAAATAAAGAGAAATGGTTTTCTTTCGTCGCAATATTTTTAACCAACTTCCACAAAGGAGAAGGCACAGTTCGGTTGTGGATATTTTGCAATATAAATAGGTAATTCTTGTAATTTTCAGCTGGGTTTAATTAATGTCGTCCATTTTGAACTGACTTCCAAAATGAGGTTAAAATTATGTTCAGCTGTGGATATTTTTCATAATAATAGCTGTTAAGGGCCTTCCCTACGGAACGGAGAATCCGTAATTTACCGTATTTAGAGCCTTATAAACTCATAAATTGAAAGCTACAGAGTTATAATAAAATAAAAAAAACAGCAATAACCTTCAGTATCTCAACATTCCTTTCCACGTTTTAAATTTTCTAATTTCGTTTATTATACTCATGATGTCAGGTTCCAAAGCAAAGCCTATTTATTAAAATTCAAGCATACATTCAGTATCTTCTTAGTATTTACAAATTACTTTTATTTGAAACACACGCCAAATGCCAATAGATCGACAATATCATAAACTACATATTCCCCGTTTAAATTTTTTTTTAGGTCAATTTTGAACTAAGATAAGTAAAAAATAGGGTTTTGGTGCGATCTGGGCAACGCGGCAAATGTATGGCCAAGGTCGTTTGCTCGGGGGACGGCCTTAAGTATTACTTTATATAAAAATTCAAACCTCAAGAAATAAGCTTCCACATATTTTGTCTAATAGGGCCTAAACGTTGCGTGTGTTACGACCGTGACTACGTTGCGACTAAAATAAGTCACAGACAAAGATGGATGTGAGAGTTACTTTGTCCTATTTTATAGAGCATTAGTGCTAAAAACTATTTGTTTTGTACAAAAATATAGGCGGTTTGGCCGAGAGCCATACTTACAAAAGTTTACAAATATGTACCAACATGTTATTTTCTTCTAGCTATTATTTGTAATAATGAATTAGTTTAAGCCAAGTAGGTTAATCTAAACACAATTGTTGACTTGTTTGACAAAAACTGAATATAACAGTGATGACTGATGAGCCAAGTAGGTAGGTTCTATGAAGATAATATTATTTTTTATTATTTTAATTATCTAGAAAGTAATTTCATAATGACATTATTTAACTTACTTAGGAATAAAATAACCTTTACATATTATTATAGTTATACAAAGACAAAACAAAATTGCAATACAAACTGAAAGCATGACTTTTTCTGAGTAAATACTTAAGGAGGCGTCCATAAATTGCGCTAGTATTTGTAACCTTTTCTCACCTCTTGGTGAGGCGTGTGGTGAGGCGTCCCGAGCTTCGTTTTTTTAACCGACTTAAAAAAAAACACATAACATCCAAGTATATTATAAGAAGGCTATTATTTCCCTTTTCCTTTTCTAAATGTTCGTTTGTTTTTTTGAACTAAAACCCGTGAAACATCGTCCCTGAATCTGCGATGGACCTTCGTCATCCGCTCCGACCGTGTCATTCAGCTGACGTGTAATTAATTAAACCATCATCGGTGCGCGGGCGCACAAACGCCGCGCCGCGCGGGGAAGCTCGCTATCGGCCGCATCTCGGCGAATGTGCGGCGCCTTTCATGTCCCTTCCTTCTCTTTGATCGCGCCGCCGCGCCGCGCCCCTCCGCCCCCCGCGCCGCTCCGCCACTTATCGGCTCAGATTTATTGTGATTCGGAGGCAGTGTTGCCAATCCTACCGATTTAACCAAAGACCTATGGTTTTAACAGTAGATGTATAATTGGTTTTTTCTTGTTGTTGTATATTGTTTTATTCCTAAAATCTACTGTTTTCAATAATTATTGGTCGTAAACTCTCAAATAAAGCACATACAACGTCAGAAATAGCCGATTGCAAATTCATTTAAACTTTAAAGTCACAAGTAAAATAAAAATAAGCACTTATAATTTTTGACAAATTTTTGCTTTGATTTTTGTTTTTCGTGTTTAGCAAGTTCTATTCTATATAAAATATTATATAGAAGACTTTAAAAGCTGATAGGCATGTAAATCCTATAATAATATAAAGTTGTTTTGGTAAAAAAATGTCAATTTTATGTCACCCACTGTCTACAGTTTTTTTCGATGACGAGCTGCTGTTTTTCAGTTTTCTGGTGTTGGCAACACTGTCCGGAGGCTCAGGAATCGCACTGCTTCCGATGTTCGCTCACGCGGACGCTCGCCGACAAAAGTGCGTTGACGATTTTAATTAGCCGCACGTGCTCTTTGATCTTCTTTTCGATACTGCTAATCGCCGGGGATCAAAGAGTTTATTTTGGGATATTAACTCGAATGGGATACTCGTGTTGACCATTATATCGAGTGCCGTTTGTATTTATAGGGACGTACGGAGCGGGGAGCGAATATATTTATGGTGATCGCTGACTTCTGTCAGATAGGTCGTTATTTACAGCTCAAATAAATCAACCGCTTAAACAGGATCTAAAATTAACAAAAACGACAGGGTTTTTAGTAGCTACTATTTATTGCGAAAAGATGATAGCGGTTGATCGTTTTTTTTAACATTAATTTGTATTAGTGACCGTGTTTTTTATTTCCAATTTTGTAATTAAGCGTAGTATATGTAGTTTTTGTGTGAATTTATGAAAGACGATTACGATAGTTAACGTTGATTATGTTGACAAAGAAAACTTTTCTTTGTCTTAAAAATTAAAACTTGAAAAGACCTCTGTTTCATCGGCGAAGTTAAATGGTATTTTTAATTGCCCATCGATTAACGTTAAACCGTGAAAAGAGATAATGACAGAGATAAACGTCGTTTAACGGGACATTTTATATTTTAAGGAATTATTTAGCGAAAACTGTTTAAAGTTTTATTATTATTTGTGACATAAAGAAAAACAATTTTATGATCGAAATCAAGTGCTTACCTGATTAAAAATATTAATCCATACTAATATTATAATAAGCTAAAGTGTGTCTGTCTGTCTATCTGTCTGTTACCTCTTCACCCTCAAACCGATTATCAATTATCTACAATAATTATCAATAATCGCTTTTTGCTGGAAGATACGAAGATACTTCGAGTCCCGAGAAAGGACATAGGATAATTTTTATCCAGGAAAAATGTACGGTTCCTCCGCGATTTTCGATGTAACGGATTTGCGGGCGGGTCGTTTATTTAGTAATAAATAAAAGTTCGTGTAGAATAATGTTGATGACTGTACTGGAGCGTCATCAGGAATAACGATTAATTTTTTGTGGCGTCGCGGATCCCGGTAGCCGGTAGATAAGTAAGTAATAAGTGAAGCTAAGATAAGCTTCGTAATAATCATTGGCATGGTAAGTATCCGGCACTCACGTTAGGCACTTCAGATTTAGATTACACACTTCAGAAGTCGTGTCGCTTAGGTTTATGTTACATTCATTTTTTAAATAAATGGCAACATTAATACAGTCTACTAATAAATTCTATGTCAGCTACACGGTCAATTTTTCATCAATCTGATCCATCAATCTGGTACTGATTGACGAAAATTTGATCGTGTACGACTCGGATTGATGGATTGATCGTATTTTTAGTATGAACTTTTTATAACCATCAATATTCCGTCAATCAGATTGATGGATCAGATTGATGAGAATTTGACCGTGTAGCCTGTGACTAAGAGCACGAAGGATAGACTGGTAGGTGATTGCTATTTGCTGCCATTGGCAGTAGCAATCAAAGGAGTAGTCTGTAGCACATGTAGAGTATAAACAGGCACCAACGGCTCTGGCGCACTATACGTTTCCCAATTTTAATTCCCACATAAATGTAAAATGTCGCTATAAGAAGAGGATAGGTTGTAATGCCAATAATTATTATTTTCAAGCTTCCTCAAGATTTTGAAATCACACGGCTTTACTCTACATACATTACTCCCAAAACTCTACATTTTAGTAAAACAAGCATAAGGAAGATAATATTATTATAAAATAGCTAATGTAGGAAGTAAGTGTTATTAGTTTGTAACAATTAAATCCTATGTGTTCATGAAAACTGTAAAACTTTAACGATTTACAAACCCTGCCTATCCATTCTCCTACAATCTTCATTTCTTTTGTGCAACTATAAAATTATAATTAGTACCTACTACCTTTGATATAATATCTCAATAGATAAAAGCAAAGTATTAACAGCTTATTATGCTCACACAAAAGTTTATAGTCCCGTGGACGTATAGAGCTTCTTGTTTACGGCTTACAATAAATTAATAATAAGCTATTAACGAACGCACAAAAACACTTTCATAGCGTCTTTTGTTATGGAAAATGAGCTGTATAATGGCCTCCTATGATCGTTTGAAAAAAGTTCCGACTCGGTCATAATAGGATCGAATAATAAGCGATCGAGGATTTGAATGATCTAAACGGTTTATTCTTCCGCTCTATTTGAGAGAAGTAGCGCACATTTCTTTTAGATCTCTTGATTTACGTCGATAGTAAAATAGGGTCACCATGCTTTTCAATGAAAACGGAAAGTTTTTTTTGTTATGAACAGCATTTTTATTCACTAAATATAGAGCTGTAATAAAGTCTCTTACTAAATCATTAAATTGTTATTAATTTGTACTATTTTTACGGGTGCGTAATAAAGTACGGAAGATCATCTGAATGTCCCATCGCGGGCTTCGCTCATGGGGACCCGAGGCTAGGTTCTGTATCGGGAGGTCGATAAAATAAGTTTAATGAGAGCTCGTCGCGTATCGTCGTCGGCATCGTAAAGGTGGTACAACTGTCAAAGGGCTCATTGTCGGCGAGGCTTTATGATGGCATTTTTACAGGCAGGTACGGGCTTTGAGCCACCGCCAATTATATTCTACTTAACTCGGTGGCCACATTCCGACGTTCGTCTACGGATAAGTCTCTAAATCGTAAATATATCGAACAAATTATTTTGTCAAGCGACGACCTGCGAAGCTCTTTATCTGTAATTAAGCGGTTATAAAATTTTACGATAAATAATTCACGCCAGCCAGCAGTTGAATTGTAAGTTAATGTCTACATTTTTTGTAAATTGTCTACGTCAAGGTGTTAAAAATAGAAAATGAAATTACGGGTTAAGCTTTTTGTCTACACCCAGAGGAGTTTCGATTTTGATATTATGATCGAAATAGCTCCGGAGCTTTTACGATGAAACTTGATATTACGTCAACTTTTTCTGATAAATATTTAAAACTCACCCCAAGCTTAAAAGAGCTTTTAATGTGCTACATGAAACAAATTAAAACATCTGACGAATATTAGGTACTTTCATATTCTACTTTATGTATTGAAGGAGGATATAATATTATAATAATAGGATTTATATCCTCCTTCAATACATAAAGTAGAATATGAAAGTTCGAAATAGACCACTCGCTTTAAAAGTAGAAACAGCTTTTAAAATTAAAAACATCTTTTATTAGTACGATACTCATTTGCTTATACGAAATAATGTAAAATATGTAGTTTCCACTTATGAAATATAAATAACACCTCCATTATCACGGTAATGTGTGGAGAGTACGAAATTCCTTACATTGTGCGACAGACAAAGTTGTAACGACAAATTAAGACCGTCCCCCGAGCAAACGACCTTGGCCATACATTTGCCGCGTTGCCGAGATCGCACCAGAACCCTATTTTTTTTTACTTATCTTAGTTCAAAATTGTCCTAAAAAAATTAAAACGGGGAATATGTAGTTTATTATATTGTCGATCCATTGGCGTGTGTTTCAAATAAAAGTAATTTGTAAACCCTAAGAAGATGCTGAATGTATGCTTGAATTTTAATAAATTGGTTTTACTTTGGAAGCTGATATCATAAGTATAATAAACAAAAATAGAAAATTTAAAACGGGGAAAGGAATGTTGATATACTGAAGATTATTGCTGTATTTTTATTATCTCCGTAAGGAACGCCCTTAATACAAGTAAAACGGGCTTTACACTGATGATGCAGATTTATTTTATTTATTTGCTTATGATTATAATGAAATAGAACCAATACTACCTATATATAAAAAGAAAGCCAATAACAGGTTTTGGCTAATTGATAGATACTTATGACATAGTTAGCAACCTTACAGTATACACACAACATTATATCCATATTCTTAATATATATATATATATATATATATATATATATATACTAGTGTCCGACCGAAACTGATTTTTCAGCCGAAACCGAAACCGAACTTTCGGCCTTACTCTCAGTTTCAACCGAAACCGAAACCGAAACCGAAACTTGGTAAAACATTTAAAATTTCGATTATTTACTGAAATTTATTGATTTTTAACATACATTACAACTTTTTTAATTAAAGAAAAAGTACCACATTGATTTTTTACTTTTTGCGACATTTCTTAAAATAAATATTATTAAATATTAATCTTAGACTCGAATATGTTTCCTAGAAACGTTTTTGTACTATATTCCGTTTTTTTATACGATTCTAAGTAGGTGCGATTTCACCAAAGAAATTGAACGCGCTTAGCGCACATAAAATCATCGCGTGACGTAACGTAAACTTAGATTCATTAATCGCGATTAAAAGAATAATGACAAAACCTATTTGAAACAAAACGAGAGTTGTGTCGCCATATAAACGCATTCATTGTTCAATGAGCACTTAGTTTAATTAAACGAAGTTTTAAGTGTGATTGGCGAAATTCCCCTTAATGTAGTACAACAAAGGATTAAACAAGGGCAGAAGTTATTTCAAGTCATTTTATTTAGGTGCGATTTTACCTAAGAAATAGAACGCGCTTGGAGTGCACTTTAATTGGTTCTAAACGTATAAACGCGTTTAGAGCACCAAATTGCATTTCACCAACATAACGTTTACAGTAAATCCAAGTTTTATCTTCAGAACGTCCAATGTTGTACGATTAAACTTCATAAAAGCCGTTAAAGTCCTGTCAGTTTAGTCTCATGGCGAATTGAAAATCATAGACGAAAAAAATGTCAAGATGACAGTTTTTAATAGATGAGTTTGGGTAGTTTATGTATCGTTTCTTGCTTTTTTGTTGATAAAATAACGTAACTAGACTGCAAAATGATAAAATTTAAAAGGTTACGTCACATAAACTTAGATTATGAAATCCATTTGAAACAAAACGAGATTTACATCCCCATAGGAACGCGTTTAATAAGTTTTATAATGTGATTGGTGAAATCCTCTTTTAGACATTAACAACGTACTACTGAAAACACAATCAAAAATAATTATAATATTTTATTTTTATGGGAAACATGGACACGACCACAGTCGAAGTTCAAAACGATTTTTTTTGATTCAAAACTTGTTTTGCTACTAAACCTGAAAATTAATATAATGAGGGCCGGAAGAGTGAAACTTACGGGGAAGTGAGCTAGATAAGATTCTAGCAGGGTAGGAACGATCTAAGAGATTGCGTGTCCACAGTTAAAAGTTAATTTTAAATATTTAAATAAAACGCGTGGTAAAAGGAAAAGAGTGAGTGCGATATGATTTACTAGATAAATCTCGCAGGATATATCCTAATATATCCTATAATCTCACAGTCAAAGAAAATTCTTAGGTAAATAAAGTTCATACACAATAATATAATCAATTTATCATAGCGTAAATCTAAAAATTGTTAAAATAGCACGTAATTTTTCAACAGTTATGTACATGTTATATTAAATAAGCCTGCATATTTTGTCGTACAAATAAAATTCAATAATATAATTTCGATACCAATAAGTTCAGACAATTTAATGAAAATAAAACGAAGTGCTAATTTTTGGTTTGGGACTAATCTGGAAAACATAATCTCAAAACACGATTAAATAGATGGTGGAGAACTGAGCCGGGGCCTCGCTGGCAAGCAAGCATGATGAGTTTCAGCGGGGCCGAGTGTTTCGGCTATATTTTGGCCGAAACCGAAACTATGGCCGAAACTAGATTTTTTGGCCGAAACTGGCCGAAACCGAAACCGAAAGTTCGGTCGGTCATTAATATATACCTTATTTAATCACTATTATACCTCATTATAATATTATCTAAACAAAAATACATGAAACTTAAATATGAATTTTGTGATATAGAAATCCTATCAGTCACTTACTAAAAAACTTCTTATTGTAATCCGATCGAAATTTAGTACTTTTGGTGATATAGAGATCTAAATTAAGTTCTTTGCAAATATAATTAAAGGATCTGCTTGCTCGCACCAGGAAAAATTTACAATCTTAATGAATTTTGGAGGTCAAGGCAATTTTATCTTTAGCCAACCAGGGTAAGTTCAGAGTAGCTTAGACACATCACACAGGGTAGATCCATATAATTCAAGTCAACGCTAAATCAGCGAATGTTTTTCTGCGCGGCACAATGGTGCGACTGTGAGCCATTTTGTTGTGACATCGAAAACTGTGGTGTTGGGTGCATAAAATACTATGACGCGATATACCCTGATACCCCTTATATCAAAAGGCTTACTGGCTGCAAGGTGAGTTGTCAATCGCCTTGCCACGCCGTACAGCTAAAATCGAGCCGTGTAATGCCCTCTTAAGACGCAAAATATTTTTCAAAGTAACACCATGTGTACATACGCGCCGTAGCTAATGTGCGAAAAGGCGACGCGTAGCTCGGAGGGACAGGCTATGATTCAGTTGGTTTCTAAGGCATTTTTCTAATTTTGACGCTTATGAAGAGTTATTTAATTAATATTTAACTTTAATTTAATGAATAATTAGAGGGTTCGTTTGATGAAGATTTTTCTGAAGGTCCTGTCAAACTCTTCAATTAACACCTTCACTGCGGCAAGTAAAATCCTAAACTTTCGTCTGGTGCGGTGGCGGGCCAAAGTGTGCTCCCAATGATTTTTCCGCCAGTGCGGGGTAGGCCTATCTCGACCCACCAGCACAAGGTTAGATTAAATTACTATAACTTTGCGAAAACATAATGTACGTGTACAGTTTTTGGACTGTTGGAATGACCTAGGACCCAACTACTTTAGATTTGATTCGCCCCGGGATCTACCAAACAGGAAATGAGAAATAAACCAGGGAAAGTGGCGGGCCGATATCGACCCGAACCGCACTAGAAAGTATTTTTAGTAGAGATGGGAAAGACAAAAATAAGGGGATATCGAAAATATATATTTTTATTAATATATTTAAATTCCTGACTTTAAAACACAAAGCCCATTTTTGTTTGCACATTCTGCAGTATGTTTTATTTTTTTTTAATTTTTTTTTAATATCTATGGACGCTTCACACCACGTCAATCTGGCCCCGTGCTAAGTACCTGAAGGACTTGTGTTACGGGTACCAGACAACGGAAATATATTTAATACTTTTATACTATACATATATTTAAGATTTTTATTATATCATACACATATTTAATATACACCTATGACCCAGGAACATTGAAAAACTTATTGTTCCGTCGGCGGGATTCGAACCCGCGACCCCCGGCTTGAGCTGCCACACACTCTACCCATTGAGCCACAGAGGTCGTCGACTCGACACTCCTCATGGTTTCTCCCAGTTTTTCATATCACCCTGCACAATTTCGCCGTTTAACGCTCATCTCAAGGACATGATTTTTTGTCTCCTGCTATCGTGCGTTGTAAATTTTATAAAATTAATAATTATTGTATTTTAAAAAGATAAAACCGACTTCAAAATCGTACATAATTGGGAATCAAAATTACCTATTTTAATACTTCAGTCAGAATTTCCAGGAATTGCTATTGTATTCTATTGTTGTCGCGATCACCGGTGCTCGCGAGGGGCCTGAATGATTAAACACTACTCAACCGATTTTGATGAACAGTATTCCCGAAGTTAAATAGTACCCAGTACAAAAAAAGAATTACTTTAATCGGACTAGTAGTTCCGAAGATGTGCGAACACAAACATAAAAACATACATGAATATGTATGTCACTTTAGAAATTTGTCACATTTGCTCAGATGCTGATAACATAGAGTAAAACATATCAAAACTAGGTAGTTCTGAAAATAATACATACAATATATAGGTTGAATTGATAACCTTTTTTTGAAGTCGGTTAAAAAACGCAACGTACGTCAGCTACGACTTACGATAGATTGCACATCACTTACTGGCGAGGCGGACGCTCGGTGCGGTATCGGGTCGCCAACCGCCTGCTTGTACGGCGGGCCGCAATAGGCCCACTGCCGCACTGAGTTGATTTTTGATACCTCCAGTGCGTGGTAGGCCGATAACGACCTGCCATATTTTTTTATAGGAAAGACCTATAATTTTAAACACAATCTCAAATATATATTTGCCTCTGTCGTACCTTTACAAACACCTGAGATAATCGTTCCGCACCGAGTGAGAGAACATAGTTTTCTTCGTCCGCACCAGCTGAAATTCCGCGGCGGGCCGATTTTGGCCCGCCCCGCAGTGAAGGTGTTAATATGTCTCTGGGTGCTGCCTTAAAACTACCTTCCACCTACTGTTTATACTAGAAACCAGAGTCGACGAATGTAAAAGCTTAAGCAATTTCATAAACCTATAGGGTATCATTTTGGTAGAGCTGAGTGGATGAACTGATGAAAAGATTTCAAAAGCTTTTAACGTTTTGGTAACTTTAGAATCTACACATTTTGCGTCGATAACTGATAAGTCATTGGATATTAATGAATCGTAGTAAAAATGAAGCTTTTTGACTCTATACATAATACAGGTATTATGTTGCAATTGAGTCTTATCACTCTTGAGTCCTTTTCGATTTATGTTGCTTTTTTTAAAGCTTGTGTAAAGAAAGTTTGATATTCCCAACACTATTGGTTGAAAATTCACGGTAAGAGCTTTAAGGTCACCGATCAAGTTAATCACAGCTTACTAAGTTTTGTACTTTGTAGCTTCCTGGCTTACACGGAGCGAATCGCGCGCAGCGTATGCGTTGAGGCCTCACTGGCTGACAGGTGCAAGTGTGTGCGGGGGTGAGCAAGGGTTCGCGGAGGTTCGCGGGGCTACGCGGCAGGGAGGGGGAGGAGGGGTGGCGGCGCCCGCGCTCGCGTGGCCCTCTCGCTTGAGTCACGCGCGCTCCGTAATGCTTGCATAATAATAATGACGGATGCCGATCGCGCGGCGGCGCCTTTGATCTGCGGCGCGTTTGATCTCGCCGAAGCCGGTCCGCTGCCCCCGCTCAAAGCGCCCGCTTACCTTTATTCGGTCCGAAGCCGCGCGACGAGGCGGCCCTTCGCCCTGCTCCACATAGACTGTGTTTTGTAAACAGGGGGCTACTGTGCAGCAGTATGGGGTGTGCGCGCCGCTAGTGATGTTTGGTTCAACTCGCCTCTGGCCTCTGTGGACTCTCTGTGTAATTACCTCTTGTGTTTCCACGTGTAGTAGTATACGGGTTTGTTTTGATGTTGTTTGTGAACTATTTTTGATTAATTCGAGGTTATTTGGGATGGTTGTGGGTTACGGTGGTTTCACTGTGGTTATTGTTGTGGTAGCGGCTTGTATAAAACATTTTGAATAAAATATTTTTTTAATCAAAACATTTACAGTTATTTTTAAGTGAATGCCTTTAACAAGAATTTTAATGGGATCGTTTTAACAATGCTTTCGCTAACTGATGAAATATTATCATCTTTATTGTTTTAAAATTCTTTTCGCCATATACTTGTCTTATTGTAGTTTACTTATGGAACATTGCACGAAATAAATAGGTAAATAAATATTTTATGATGTTTACCGTCCGTAGACCCTACCACAGAATACCCTACGAACATATAATATAGTAAGTACAACATTTTTGCTGTTGATTATTTACAAATTACATTAATAATTGTTCTTAAGTTCTTAAGAACGATTAATGTATTTGCTGGCACTTTGTTGGATAGCCCATTTATCGAGGAAGGCTATAGGCTACATTTTATCACGCTAAGACTAATAGGAGCGAAGAAATAGAGGCAAATGTGGAAAAAACGGAGGAAATTATTTGAAAGGGCTTCTCACGAACTACTCGAGCAATTTTTCTGTTATTTGGCACAGATGAGAATTAGACCACGTGAAGGATCATAGGCTATTTTTTGTGGACTAATTTGTGATTAGTTTGTGTGTGAAATATCTAATTTACGCGGGCGAAGCTGCACGGAATGTCTAGTATATTATAAGAGTCATGAATTAATAGTACTGGTCAAAATAATATTGTAGTCTTAAATACTGGTGTGAAGTAGCATTTGTGTTGTATATTTAAGCGGGGCCGATGGTCACCTGTCCATCCTTGTAATCGCTTTTCAACAGGCATGCTGCATATTCTTTGGGTCTGGTATTTTGGCAATAATGTAAATCTAAATATTGATTCTCTATTTATGAAACTTGATACGCTCGGAACTACGTTGCGAGGTCGAACAAATTTATTTACAATTATTAACATAATAAATAATTAACATTAAGTACAATAATAATATTATTCTAAATAATTAACTTACGCCTCTACGAATTTTCGTAGAGGCAGAGACCAGACATACAGTAGAGGCTTTCAAATTCTCTCAATAGAAGAGCATATTTTCGAAAAGTCCCTTATATAAATCCTCATTGACCGACTTCCAAAAAGGAGGAGGTAATACGTTCGGCTGTATGTATCTTTTTTTTTTTCATTATTAGGTTTTTAATTACACAAGGTGTAACAAAAATCTTTTAGCGCTCTTACTTTCACAGTAAACTCTATATAAGGGACTCAGACACACCCTAAACTCTAAAGTATTATTATTTTGTTTTGGTACACCCCGTACATTGTGTACATTCGCCGTACAAAATAATTATTATGTAAATCGTCACCTTGTTTGTCGGTAATTTACTACGCTTGTAGCACGGCGGGTTGAGATGAAACGCCTTGGATTATCTGCAGCTGTTAAAGGTTAAATGTACCTAAATAAACTAATAATGTTTTCATAAAAATAGCCACTTCAAAATAATCATAGTAGAGGTATGATAGTAGAGGTATCTAAAGATATTTTTATGTACTAAAAATAGTGAATAATCTGATCAAAGCGATAATTTTAAATGGTTGGCTATCTAGGATACATTGTATTATTTATTTTCCCTGTAGAATGTAGACAACGTATAGATAACAATGATGATAAACTTAAAAACCATACTACGCAAATTCAGGACATAATTTACCTATTACAATTTACAAATCTCAATTATTTAATTAAAATAATATTTTAATAAAATAGTAATTTTAAGGTTTAACCCTAATAAATACAATCGGATAATACCTAAGGCGCTACGGTAGATGAAACCATAGCATATTATATTATAAGTCTATGGATGAAACACATATACATAAACTGATGAAATCATCCTTTTTCGCTTGGTCGTAGTCGGGTAAATTTTTACTGGCATGTTCTCCTACAGTTAGGAAAGATTATTTCTTTTAAACTCATTTCCAGACATTTTCCGTGAAAATATTATATAATAAGTGTCTGATGTCAAATTAAAAAGCGACAAGGGTACATTTTAGCTGACGTAGACCGTAGCTTTGCGACATAACAGCTTCTGAATAAACCAATGTTAAAATCATAGACTAAGGGCCTGTTTCACCGCTTTCTGATAAGGTGCCCGATAGGCTTATTTGACAGATTCTCCATACTCTATGTGTCAAGTTAAGTGGTGGATAGCCTTATCAGGAAGGGGTGAAACAGGCCCTAAGGGCCTAAGGGCCTGTTTCACCGCTTCCTGATAAGACTATCCATCACTTAACTTGACACATAGAGTATGGAGAATCTGTCAAATAAGCCTATCGGGCACCTTATCAGAAAGCGGTGAAACAGGCCCTTATAATATTATATTATACTGTTAAAATAATATATTTTAGTAGACTGGCCTGTTTCTGAATAGTGCCGAATAGGCTATTCAAAACTTTTTTGACAGATTCTCCACACTGGATCTGTCAAGTTAAAAATTATTGTTGGATAGCCTATTCGTCACTTATCAGGAAGTGGTGAAACAGGGCGATAGTATAGTGAATTGAATGAATTTTCTTCCGAGTTCGGAATTATTAATTTGGATCGGATCGTATTAATCCCTGGCCCTTTAGCCAAGACCTAGTCTTTATCGTTTTTTTAGATAATAGCCGATCAAAATGTTTGGAATTGTTTGATAATATGACGTTGACGTTCGACTCGTCTAATGTCCATGTCATACATATTGAAGAAAAGACTGAAAGTCTTGGTTTACATATTTATTTTCCACATTAATGCTAGGAGCTCTTTCTTGTTACAAAACCATATTCCTATGTCACATCTCTTGTCATATGTCAATAATACATTAAACACTCCCCCACCATGAATGTATATGTTAAATATAGCATTCATCACTATTGTATTGCTTTCTCTTCATCGATAAAACATGTTCCTAGTGTAAGGTATCTTAAAAATAACAAGATGCTATAAGTTATAAACAGTATCGTTTTTTTAGGTACAGTAATTAATATAACAATTATAACAATCTCTAAATATATTCAGCTAATATAAAAATAATCAAAATAACAAAATAAGCTAACACAATATTGTTCTTCTCTAATTTGTTTAACTTTAGTTTGCTTTTTAAAATATGCTACCCGAATCTTAACTCTGTAAACAACTTTCTATCTCTAAATTCCCCCACTCATGAAATAATTGCTCGCCAACTATTTTATTACCAATATTACATTTTAAACCTCTCTGAGCGCAGTCGCTCACTACTGAAATCCGACCAGATATGATTCACCCTAGCTGCGTGTTTTGGGCAGTCAAAGTATTTGACGGATTACGCTTAATACCTTGTTTCAGTATATATCCGTAAACATCGGCGCCTAATAACAAATCTACTTTACCCGATTTCTGCCAGCTTGGGTCAGCTAAATGTAGCGTTCTTAACTCCGGCCAATTACTGATCTTTACAGAGTTTGTGGGAAGGGTAGGTGATACATTATCTACAACATAGGCTTGGATATTGTAGCTAAATGAACAAGTAGTGGACTGTAGTTTTAATTCTACCCTATGTTTTATTGCATGCGTGATATCATACCCTCTGCTGACTCGGCTGACTTACGAAGTCCTAAAAACTGAACAGCCCTTTCCGTAATAAAGGAGGCTTGTGAGCCTTGATCGAGAAGGGCTCTTACACGAGCAGACGCCTTCTTTGTCATTACGTTGACTACAGCTGTAGGTATCAAAACGTGTCCACGTGAACTAAATGAATTACGCACCAACCTCTTAGATGGGTTGTCGACTGAGATTTTTCTGCAATCTTTCTGAACCACTTGGGACTGCACTTCCTCAGGCAAAACTTGAAGACTTTCCATCGCTTCTGTGGATGCAACAGCGTATGGTGTCGACGGTGACACCGCTGGCAACCCTTGATACCCTTACATCTAGCAACTCTGTGACCTGACCCAAAACAATTATAGCATAACTTGTTATCACGTATAAAATCTAACCTAGTACTAGAACTAACTTACAAAATTCCGGACACGTCTTAATCGTATGATTGTCTTTACAAAATGAGCACACTACAGTGGCAACATAGAAAACGTGAGCCTTCTCTTTATATACTTTTTCTCTTTCTGATTTCTCAGGTTTTCTCTCCCTCAACTCCAAATGCTCCAATGTCCTAAATCTTGCTTCCATAAATGTATAAAGGTCCTCTAAACTAGGAATATCCTGCAAATTATCGCTCACCTTCTGCTCCCACAGCTTTTTGGACTCGCGCTCAAACTTTTCAGTGACAAGGTAAACTATGAATAAGTCCCAGGTAGATACGTCGAAATCTAAATTTGCCAGTGCACTCAAACACTCGCTAGTGGTGTCGAGTAATTGCCTAATGCATTTGCTACTTTCAAATCTTAATTTTTCTTGGTCAATCAATCTTGTCATTATATTATTCGCCAGGTAACGTTTGTTGCTGTATCTATTTTTCATCATATCCCAACTCTTCTCGTAATTCGCCTCCGTTATGGGTACATGTCGCAACAGTTGCTCAGGTTCTCCTGTAACGTAGCTCTTAATGTAATATAACTTTTGAACATTCCCTAACTCCGAATTTTTGTGTATGAGCAACTCAAATAACTCCGAAAATGTTTGCCATTCAGTATATTTCCCAGAGAACACAGGAATAATAATATTTGGTATCGGGACAGGTTTTGATGAGTCCTCTTTTAACCGTTTAATGTTGCTATCAGAGGATATAACGGCGATTGACATATTTTCAAGTAATTCGCCTAAATCTTCCTTATAATATTTCTCCTTCACTTCATCGTATATATTATTAACTAAGTAATCATTCTCCTCCGTCAACTCTGCCATTGCTAGTAATTTGTAATGGTTGCTTTGAAATCTTGCCCATTCTTCTAAGTTTGAAAGCCTTGTCTTTACATAGCAGCTACTTATTCTTGCCTTGGGCGACTTCTTATAGTTAGAGTAATCCTTATCGATTTGGATTTGAATACTCTTTTGTATCCGAATAATGCCTTCCATATTCACTGCTGGTCTATTCTAATATTACGTTTAATAAAAAACCTCCGAAAATAAAATTATCATAAAATTATAAAATTATCATATAATATTTTTTCTTGTTGACCCGTTGTCAAGGGTAACTATTCAAAATTTTCTCGATTTATTTCTCGCGATCATATTATTATTTAATATACTCATTCTTACTGTATCTCCATATTAGCTAGTTCCTCTTACATCCAGCTTCTGAAGGACCATGAAGAAAAGACTGATAGTCTTGGTTTACGTATTTATTTTCCACATTAATGCTAGGAGCTCTTTCTTGTTACAAAACCATATTCCTATGTCACATCTCTTGTCATATGTCAATAATACATTAAACACATATTGCGAAGCGATAGAGAAAATGTCTTGGCTACAGGCTCAGTCTAGTTGATATTTTGAGTTTTAACTTATACAGTTCTGTTACTTCCAGATACTCCTCACCGCAGCCAGCGAGAGCTCATCACAAGCTGACAGCTTGCGGCTGACGTGGCTGGCCAACTCCTCGCTAACTTGCAACGATGGAACCCCGGCCGGGTACGTTCAGACAACTAATTAGCACCGGAGATAGATTAGCTTCGTGTTGGCCAGTTTAGAAATAGATTCCGGATAAAGTTTTCTAGCGAAAATAAATGAGCTTTAGCTTATTTCAGGAACTTCAGTAGCTCTACATAGTTGTGTTATCTGTAAAATTGTACGAATTTAATCAGGTACTGAATTTTTTGATGGTAGAGCAATGTTGATATTGCAGAGTTTATTTACTAGATCCTTCTCATAGGAGTAGAAAGTAGAAAGCTACTCCAGCACATCTAAATTAGCGCGTCATTTCGCAGGTACTACATCCGTCGCGGCAGCAGCAGCCACTTGGTGATGTACCTGGAGGGCGGCGGGTACTGCTGGGACGGCGCGTCGTGCCGCGCGCGTTGGCGCCGCCGCCCCGCACTCATGTCGTCCGCGCGCTGGTCGCCAGCGCGCCGCGCCCCCGCCCTGCTGTCCGCCGATCCCGCCGCCAACCCACTGTGGCACGCCTCCACCCACGTGCTGCTGCCCTACTGCTCCAGCGACATGTGGGCCGGCACCCGCTTGCGCACCGCCAACGACAGCTTCGCCTTCGCCGGCCATCTCATAGTGCGCGCCGTCCTGGGCGAGCTCCTCCGCCTGGGACTATCGGGGCGGCTGCTGCTCGTGGGGTCGAGCGCGGGCGCGGCCGGCGTTATGCTGCACGCGGACGGCGCGCGCCGCCTGCTGCGCCCGGCCGGCGTGCGCGTCGCCGCCGTCGCAGACTCCGGCTGGTTCCTCGACCGGCCGCCGAGGGCGCGCCGCGCGCCGGGCGCCGATGTCGTTGCGCGGCTCGGCCACGCGCTGTGGGTGGGCCGGCCGCCGGCGTCGTGTGCCCGCCGGCACGTGGCCGAGCCCTGGCTCTGCTACTTCGGCTACCGGCTGTACCCGCACATCAGGACGCCGCTGTTCGTGTTCCAGTACCTGTTCGACTCGGCCCAGCTGACGGCGGAGGGGGTGCGGGCGCCGCGCACGCGCGAACAGTGGGACGCGGTGCACGAGACCGGCGCCGCCATCCGGGCGAGCCTACGGAGCGTGCGGGCGACGTTCGCGCCGGGGTGCATCGCACACGGGGCGCTGGCGCGGCCGGAGTGGCTGGCGATCAACGTGTCTGGCGTGTCGCTGCCGCGCGCGTTGGGCTGCTGGGAGGCGCGCATGGGCGGGGCGCGGCGGCGGGAGCGGGCACGATGCGCGCCGCGCCGGCTGGTGGAGCGGTGCTCGTGGCCGCAGTGCAACGGCTCGTGCCCGCGGCTGCGCGACCCGCGCACGGGCGAGGAGGTGGCGCTGTCGGCGCTGCTGCAGAGTTTCGGGCTGGACGTGCGGGGCGCGGCGGCCGCCATGGGGCTGGACGCGCGCGCGCTCTCCCGCATGAGCCGCGCCGAGCTGCTGCCGCTGCTGGCGCCGCACACGTGACCCGCACGTGATCATCCCGCCGACTGTCTGTGCGCACGCGCACGTTGAATCTACCTCGTTTTGATGCAGTACAATTAAATTTAAAATTAGATGCTATTTATTGAAATAATGATAAATATAAGGATTTTATTTAAGTGATCGGGTGATTTTAATTTAAATAGTATAATTTTAGGTCTAAAAGGAAATGGGGTGAGTTCGAATGGGTTAAAGAAAGTGCACATTTAAAATTGATAAAAATTATAATTTAAAATATATATAATACATATTTGGTATTTTACAAACAATCAAATATTTAAAATAAAAATTGGACTAGTTCACTCGTAACTACAAAATATCTCATATAAATGTCTCACTTTTGTAAACTAAACTAGCGCACTCGTTAGTTCAACTTTCCCATTCTAAGACCGCGCGTGTAAAAACACAGAATCCTCACAGATTGCAAAATAATAGTTTTAATACAAAAATTGTATAAATTAGCTAGTTTTAAATACGGAAATATCATCTAATATCTACCCAGAACGAACCTCCGAGGCGGCTTAGCGCGATTATACGTGAGCAGGAACGGTTGTCGGCGGCCACTGAATCGTGACGTGGTTATTATGTTGATGTACAGTCCACCACTCCTCGGCCGGCCGTTTCGTCATAACCGGCCGGCGCGCTCCAGGCTGATGGCTATAGACACGTCGATGACGTCATTACCGAGGAAGAAGTCCGTCGAGACTATATTGGCCTGGTTGCGCCACTTGCCCGTTAGCCTGGCCGTGACGTTGCGGTTGACGTCATCGGCGTTCTCTCTGATTGATCCTCTGAGGAAGAGGATGTCGATGACGGTAGGGGTAGTCTGTGCCATGGCGGAATAGAGGGGGGAGCGGGCGGACGGCTGGGGGTAAGTACCGATGGTCCTGTCGAGGAAGGCGAACAGCTCTGTAGGGTTGTTGGTGTTCGCCCACAGGTGAGGTAGTATCGGCCAAAGCCAACTGTTTTCTGAAACAAGGGTAATGATGTCTTAGTTGATTGACTGCTTTGAAAAGGCTCATTTGCGCTAAAATGGATCTCTACCTCCTCTTTTGTTTTCAAATTTCAAAAGTCAAAATAAGGTAGAAAGTAGGTATATAATATAATTTGAGAAATGAAATGACAACCAACCAAGTCATCCTGGGTTTTTTGTTTAGATGAAGGCTCCATTACACCGCGGCGCACGCGTGGATGTGCACGGATGTCGGATTTATTTATTTGACTTGAGTGCGTGGCATGTCCGTGGGTTGCAGTGGACACAGTCACATAATATATTTTCTTACAAGGCGAAGCTTGACGCACGTGCATATGTCTCTCCGTGCGCCGCGGTGGAATGGAGCCCTTATGGTAAACAATTCTTATTCTTAGACAGTGTTCAGGTTTTAGTGCAATGTAGGAAAACATTGAATTACCAAGTAAATCCTACATAAAGCTTTTACTGCAAAACTCACAAAAGTTAGGCTACGTAAGATATCATAATAAAAACTCTTATTTAACATTTTCTAGGACATCGGGTCGAAGTGATAAAAGAGCTAAAAGATAAAGTTAAAAGTTAAAACGAAGCGCCAAGCGTGAAGTAGGTCGGCTTTTATTATAGGTATCAATGTTTATTTTATAAACGGGCGACTTTTACAGCTTCTAAAAATCATAATTGTGATTACACGCTGCGAAGGCGACACCCTTAGATAGCACTAACGCATTTACTGAATTAATATATAGTTTTTAGGTTTAAAAATACGAATTGACGATTTTTGTAGCTATAATCATGAAGGTGATAAAGATTGTTTGTACTTTTAAGAAGTTTTCGATCCTTGTCAAAAATTTCTACCACCACACACTTCCATCATTGTAATTTTTCTGAGCCAGGCTAAGTTGTAACTTGTCAGTACCATTGAAACCTCTGGATAAGGTGCCCGAGAGACACGCCAACGTTGTTTTGGAATGCGCAATGTATAATAATTTGTCAGAGGATAGATTGGAAGTGTAGGAAATATGTTTCGAATTTCATAAATAAATAGATGACGCCCGCAACTCCGTTGCACCGAAATTCGTTTATCACGCGGGAACCGTACATTTTTCTGGGATAAAAAGTACCTATTCTATGTCCCGGGACTCAAACTCTCTTAACCAAATTACAACAAAATTGGTTCAGCGGTTTGGGCGTGAAGAGGAAACAGACAGAGAAAAGACTAGTCTTTTACTAAAAGACTGAAAATATTACATACCTAAAACAATATTATTATCCACATAGCTGAAGAGCAGGCGTTTGTCGGCGTCTACCAAGCTCTGTACTGTCGGTCCCCTCGTCCCACTGCCTGTCGAGAACTGGGTCGCCAGAGCCAGGTGTGGACCGAGTTCGTTCTGGACGATCCGTATTAACCCCTCGTGGACGTGGCGTATTGGGGCGCCGTTCTGCTCATAGAAGCCTATTGGAAAGTGGTGAGCGTCTAGGAACACCACCTGCAAGAGAATAAATAATTGAGAGGTTATGCTTTTAACGATCACGCCTGCCGGCTGCGCAGTACCTAGTGTTCTATTTCGCTGATCAAAATGATAAAATTTAAAGGTAGTGGCAAAAATAAACAATATCTTGGTAATGTAGAAAACTCAATTGAGCGTAATCCCAAACAATTTTGGAGTTACATAAAAAGTAAATCAAGTAAGAGTTCACTACCTAATATAATTAATTACAACAATGTAAGGGCTAACTCGTCCGTATCTATATGCGAGGTTTTTTCCGACTTTTTTCAATCTAATTTTCTGGCACCCGACGCAAGTGATGCCCCTAATCCTGGCGATGTCTATGGTACGTCTGTAGGCGACATATCTACTATTATTATTGAATATGACACAGTTGTTAAACTTTTAAAAGATCTCGACCCACACAAATCAGCAGGACCAGATGGTATACCCGCTATATTTCTGATAAAATGTGTCAAATCTGTTGCGGTGCCACTTACACTTATCTATCAAAAATCATTAAATGAATGTATTGTACCCGGAATTTGGAAAAGAGCTTACATCACCCCGGTCCATAAAAAGGGGTCTAAAACTAATGCGTGTAATTACCGCCCGATATCTAAATTATGTATTGCTGCGAAGCTATTCGAGAAATTAATTTATAGACAACTATTTTCAGCAGTTAAAAACTCATTTGGGAATTACCAACACGGATTTCTGCCTGGCAGATCCACGACATCTAATATGGTCCAACTTAATGACTTTTTGACCGACGCTATGGATCAAGGGGCCCAGGTCGACGTCGTCTACACCGACTATAGTAAATGTTTCGACAGAATTGACCATAAAAAACTTTTACAAAAATTAGCGGAGACCGGTGTACATGGTGATTTACTCAGATGGTTTGCGTCTTATATTACCAATCGCAGTCAAGCAGTAGCAATCAATAACTGCACCTCTAGGTGGCGTCGGATCCCGAGTGGTGTACCGCAGGGATCCCTGCTTGGACCCCTGTTATTCGTCATATTTGTTAATGATATTGACCAATGTTTTAGCTCGTCCCAATTATTGTGCTTTGCTGACGACATGAAAATTTACAAGCGCATAACGTGTCTCGATGACGCTCATCGTCTTCAGGCTGATCTCCAAGCACTTGAAGTCTATTGTGTCAATAACCGTTTAGACCTTAACCCGTTAAAATGTTCCGTTGTTACCTTTACGCGAAAGAAAAATAATATTACTTACGATTATCATCTCAAGAATCATCCGTTGCCCAGAACTACCACTATAAGAGACCTTGGAGTTATTCATGACTCGAAACTATCGTTTAACTCTCATATTGATCATGTCATATCAAAGGCATCTAAAGCTCTTGGCTTCTTAAAGCGAAATTCTAAAGATTTTGTCCGCGCTAAAACTATCAAGGTTCTATATTGCTCTCTAGTTAGAAGTCACCTCGAGTATGCCTCCCAAATTTGGAACCCTAGGTATAAAATTCACATTAATAGAATTGAGAATATCCAAAGAAAATTTATACGTTACCTGTGTTTTAAGACTAATCAACGGTTTAGTAGTTCCAATTATAAGTCTGTCTGTACCAAACACCACCTCCTTACCCTAGAGGACCGTCGTGTTATTGCCGATGTGTCTTTTCTTGTAAAAATTTCTTCGAATAATCTAGACTGCCCTAACCTATTATCTAAGTTGTCTTTTAAAATTCCTACTAAGTCCTATCGTCGTCATGTTCCTATCTTCTTACCCACTACCCACACCTACTACAGACAGAACTCCTTCATGTATCGTGCAAGCAAGCAACTTAACTCAGTTTGTTCTAATATGGATTTAGATATTTTCAATTGTAATATTTCAACTCTAAAGAGATCATTATGCAAGCATTTTGTTGATTTAGTTAATTAATCGTTTGTTGATATTTAGCTCTTCTGTACGTAATAGGTATTGTAATGCTAGAAATAAGCAACACTAACTTAAAAAAAAATATATATATATACACATATATATATATATATATATATATATATATATATATATATATATATATATATATATATATATATATATATATATATATATATATATATATATATATATATATATATATATATATTATGTGTTAACATATATATATATATATATATATTAATATATATATATATATATATATATATATATATATATATATATATATATATATGTATATATGTATATATATGTGTATATATATATACTTATTTATAAATAACTGATATTCTTGTTTACAATAACTGATTTTTTTTTTTGTTTAAAATGTTTAAAGTTTTGTTGTAGTAGTACTAGGTATTCATAATGTAACATTTAAGTCAATATTTTGTAAACTATTACTATCAGTGAAAACTTCTAATTGGCTCCTTATTATGTATTCCGTCTTATAATTTAATTGTAATAATAGCTGTAAGTTTTCCAAGTATCATAAAATAAAATAAAATAAAATAAAAAGGGCATAATAATATGTTAATATAGCTGTGTCTAACCTATCAACCTTCATGATATTGCAAAATAGCTTTACAAAAACTGTGTCTCGTATAGGTAAGCGAATAGGACTACATGTACTATTGTACCTTGGCAAAGAAAACATAAACGTAAGTATTATGAAGTGAAAAACAAGGTAATAAAGGAGATTCCTGAATGCATTTCCTTATCTCTGCATCCCCACGGCCCACAAATAGTCGATCGACCGTAACGCTTATTGGCCTATAAGAGTAACTGCTATTGCTCTCTTGGACATACTCTCATCTCTTGGTCAGAGAAATTGTTTCAGGGACCGGCGATAACTCGACCAATTACATTATATTTTTTTATCATGTCCGTTCGTCTGTCAGCTGTCTAGCGTCCTAAAGCGCTAGAACGATGAAACTTTTGCGGTCATATTATATCATTACGACGACAAAGTGATGAAATAAATATATTTTTTTGAATATTTCAACCCCAATTTCGCGTATCCCGAAGTGTTGAAAAGTGACTATTTTTACCCACACATAAATTGGGGAGGATTTTTGTTGCGTTTACCCCATAATGCATTGGAACTCTTTTAACGCAATAAGATTGTATAGAAATATTGCTCATAAATTTCTTAAGGCGTCTTAAGAAATTTATGAGCAATTATATTTCTATACAATTAATTATATTAAAAGTCTTTCCAAAAATCAGTTATAATAATAATCATAATAATGAAACACTTTATTGCTCACAATTACAAAAAATTACACAAAACACAAGCTCAAATTACAACAGTTATTTAAATATGTGGGCAAAGGCGATCTTATCGCTAAAAGCGATTTCTTCCAGACAACCTTTGTGTTAACTGGAGAACTTTAATGTAAGCGGAAGTATAGTTATTTGTTTAAGAAATAGGGACGAAAAATATATATATTATTAAATATATAATAATTAGTAATATAATTTTATATACTATACATATAGATATATACTCATTATGATATATAATACTTAGGTACATACATAAAATATTAATACGAATATTAAATTAAGAAGTTACAATCTATGCCTTTTCTAGAAGATATTTGTGCAATTTAGATTTAAATATTCCAATCGAGTCAGAGTGGTAGTGAGTTCCAAAGAGTTGTGGCCTTAACGGTAAAGGAATTATAATAGAAACCAGATCGAGCAAGAGGTGTTTCCAAAATATTATCCCTATCAGAGCGTAGGCAAAAGTTATGGCTAGCACCTAGAAATTTAAAGCGTTCCTTAAGATAAATTGGTGCACGAGGGTCATACAGAACTTTGTAAAGGAGAGTGAGAATGTGCTCCTCGCGCCGTAATTTGATGGGTAACCACTTAAGTTTTCGTCTGTATTCGCTAACATGATCAAACTTGCGCAACCCGTATATGAATCTTATGCAGAAATTTTGGATCCGTTGGAGTTGATTGATCAGTTCCTCACTGAGATCAATAAGGCAAACGTTTGCATAATCAATTAAAATTATTGATAGGAGAAGTGAGTGGGCAAGTTCGATTTTGGTTGTTATCGGTAGGAAATTTTTTAACCTTCCGAGTGACCCAGACGCAGCATAAATCTTACGGCAAATCTTAGATATGTGCGGAGCCCAAGACAGGCAGGAGTCAAAGCTGACGCCAAGGTGTTGTGTTGCAATAAATTTGGATTTAAATAGATACTTACGTTTAATATTATTAGAATATATAATTTTACTAAATATTAATTATTTCTGGTAATCCACACACCACACCTTGTTTTAATTATTGTAATTGTTTGTATCACTTATTAATCAGGCACTAAATCAATTTATCAATTAATATATCAATAGACTCATTCAGAATGAAAAATGAAGACATTGTTCATTGTTACAAAATTAAACATTACCTCTTTAGTGCTATCCAAAAACACACGAATTTCTCTCAGCAGAGGCACCAATGGTCGGACTCTAATTAAATTGTGGTTTAGCCAGTACCTGGGAATAGAATAATAATATTATGTTATACACATACCCAATTCCATTACCTATCAGTAATCACATAATAATATTTCCTTTTACATATTGTAAGATTGAAGTAAATTATGACTAAATGCAACCTCTCAAATACATGAAATAGATTTTTATACATATACCTTAGTACGAACAATGTCATAAAAAGATAAATTAGTAATCTAGGCTCCCGTTTTAACCCTTTGGGTACGGAAACCTAAAAACGATATGGGCAAAATGACCGATGCAAAAAAAAGAACAGAAACACACCTATCCTCTTCCTTCGCGTAGAAGTCATAGCACCCGATCCTGAAGTCAAAATACCGGATACCGTGGACGAGTTGAGCCCACACGGAGCGGTCCTGGCACAGGACAAAGCTGTCCCGGGTCACGGAGCTGATCTCCGTATCGAAGCGCCACGCCCCGGCGTTGTGGGTTCCGGGGATGGCCAGCTCGCCGACACGGAGTCTGTTGATCTTATCCCTGAAAATGAGCAGTTATTTTTTAAAATAAAATAAGGGGGCAAACGGGTCACCTGATGGAGAGCAACTGCCGTCGCCCATGGATACTCGCAACATTAGAAGACATATTGTGTTGCCGGCATTTTAGGAGGGAATACGCTCTCTTCTTGAAGGTTTATAGATCGTATTGGTCCGACAATAGTGCTGGTGACAGGTCGTTCCAGAGTTTTACAGTGCGCGCCAGAAAGTTATGCGAAAAGCGCCCGGTGAAAAACTGGCACTCATCAAAGTAATGAGGATGGTATATTTTTTGCGTGGAAATGTTTTTTGGTATGAAAGTAATGAAAGTAATGAAAGTAATGAAAGATATGCCATGAATATGGCTAACAATTAACAAAGGACTAAAATAAATTTCTTAAAAAAAACTATAACCATGTTAGTAAGGTACTACAGCCTACTACTACCTACTACTTATTATAGCTGCGTTAGACGTATTTACATATTTTACAGAGTACGGCCCCGTGCTTTCGGCCGCGCCGTCCAAGCTTTTATAAAATGAAATGTCTTGTATGGGGATTCAAAATTTTCATGATCTATCTTATTAATGGTGTAAAATGTCCATAGATATATATATTGGCGTGCGCGATTAACTTGTCTATTGGCAACTTATTTTGAGATAAGTTTTATAATGTATGTTATCTGTTGGAGCGGCCAGTACGTCCGGATGGGGTTTTGAGTGACGCTGTCTAACTGACGATGGACTTTTGAGAGGTGACAACCATCACCTGCCAAATATCTAGAATTATTATGAATGTTGGAAGGAATGGTGTATGCTCCCAAACCCATCGGCTCCAATCTGACGATATCTGGTTAATCACGTTCAGTGTAGATGACTAATATACGCCCACAGTCTTGGGGGATGAAAGCAATGTTATTCCATGGCCATTGAATCAGTTTCAATATACCGCTCGACAATCCGATATCAGAACTGGGATTACCCGAAACGGATGGTGGAAATTTTCAGGTCAAATTTTTCTTAATGTTGGAGATAATGATTTAACGATTTTTGAAAAGCAAATTTCAGAGTTGGTAGATATCACAAGATGATAGAGTTGGTTTGTAAAATCAAATCCTAGTCAAAATCTATGCGAGATTAATAAGAGATCGAATGATAAGATATTTTGATATTTCCTGAATTTAACCCCGGATCTTTCGTAGAGTAGATCGCGGGCTCGCTATAATATGGATGATGCGTGTAATAGCCTCATGGTGAACGAGAAAAATAGCTTTACTGGTATTTTAAAAACATGGGATCAATTGATGGATTTTTAAGCACGCTTTAACTATGTTGAGATTCATGCTGCAAACAGATTGTTTATAGGAAATGCTGACGTCGGAAAGTGCATCTTTTCATAATGTTATGCTACGCGTTTCTTTGGTGTACTTACGAGATTATGGCGATCGTTATCTGTGGAACTAATTGTAATTGCAGTTGATCCATGAATGCAATTAAAATTTATTTACCCTAACATTTACGATTGAAATTGATATTAGAGTTCAGTTGCAGAAATAATTATTGATGGCTTTAACTTATCATAGAAGTGCTTTTGGAAATACAATCTGAGTTTTTAAAGGATGTAAAGATCACGAATGGATCAAACGAGGCGATGACATTATTGTGATTTTGGCAAAATGGGTTACATACGTGTTAATCGAATGTTCAGATAGGAATAGTTTTGATAGCGTTACTAAAATTCATACTGTACAATATAGTGCGCTAAAGACTACGCTAAAGATGATGGTGTTGTGAGAAAATCACTTCACGTTTGCTATTGGTGTAACGAAAGGATCACGTCTTGACAGAGTGGCCAAAACAAATCTAAGGATGACCAGATTGAACGTAGGTTTGATATTTGTACTGTTTTATGAGCTACTGTGGACTTTTCTGCATCTAAGGTGGTGAGATGTTTTCATTCTGATTTAGTTTCAATGAATGATGTGCTTTTTGGCCGAGGAAAGTGTAGCCAGTACGTTGCTGGGCAGTGACGAATAAATCAAAGTTTTAATTCGATATTGGAATGATACAATACTTTTAAATCGCAAAGTTATTTTGACGAGTATTGGTAGTGTTTGGTAATAGTTTTGTGCGGATTGTAATTAACGATTAATGACTACAGTTGTAGTAAAGATTAACGCAATTTACAATTAGTATTTTACGTTTATTTATAACCAATGCATTTTAAATAATTTTAATATTATGGTGGAAAGAGTTTTGACAGATGAAAGGATCATGATATCTTGGGTACACGGTTCGTGTAAGCCCTTAAAGTCTTACTCTGGAATAGTTAAACCTGAATTGAAGCTGATCCCCAAAGTAAGGATTGGGAATTTTAGTGGCATCAGGCATGCCATATGATAAAGATTACGTTTTTGTGTTATTATTCTTTCACCCTTTATCACACAGTGAATAGTGACACAGTTAATTAAAATTGAGCTTTTTGATGTGTGTCTAATTGATATGTTTGAGGAATGCAATCGGAGTTTTGACATAACATTATTAAATTGAACATGATGATGTAACTCTGGTATAGTTTTACGTCAGGATGAGTCAGGAGTCAGGACGCACCGTAACGGCGTCAAACAGAAAAGTTTTATTATGTCGAGACTAGAGATTTGTATTTTGTTTTCATCAAAGTTAACAAATGCCTGTGTAGCAAAGTTGGCATTTGTGGCAAAGATGGCTTGTGTAGTAAAGTGGCCTATCATGAGGCAAAGGTGGCCTGAGTGGCAATGGTGGCCTATGTGGCAATGGTGGCCTGAGTGGCAATGGTGGCCTGTGTGGCAATGTTGGCCTGATTGGCAATGGTGGCCTATCATGTGGCAATGTTGGCCTGTGTGGCATAGCCTGTGTGGCAAATGGACCCTGTGTAGAATAGCCTATGTCAGTTTCAATATACCGCTCGACGATCCGATATATAAAACTCTCAAGATAGGGGGTATTTTGAGCGTTTTGATCGTTTTTAACGCTAAATAAAACGCGGGGTTAGTTTCTAATTTATTATATTCGGAAACCAACCAATACATTGTTATCGTCTACACTCTACATTACCGATAAGTGATAACATTTGAATTGTGGAAATTCCGAGTGACATTAAATAAACGAAAGATTAGCAAATAGCAAGAACAATTATTCGTAACATGCTATAAATATATTGCTAGGCGAGTGTTCTTTCCCCAAACCATATTACCATATTCATGTTACATAATATTTTTATTTGTATATTGTATGTAGATGCACCACATCTTTAGCAAAATATTTGATTGATAAATACCTATTTGTAATTATTGTATTTAATTTAGCCTAAATTAGAATTGTAACAAATATTTAATTATCAGGTAAAAATAAAAAATATCTGGTTGTAGATATCCTTAGTACTGCATTTGCTATTATAATTCATAATTATAATAGCAAAGTAGCTCTTCCTAAGTTTATAGTCGTTGTCTGGAACCAGCGATAAGGGAAATACGTTTGTAACATTGTGCAATAATAAAATCTAATGAGTGATTCTTAGCAACTGTACTAATAACAAATAGGGTAAAAATTATCTTAACGGTTCACAAGTAAATGTTATTGTAATAATTTTACAATATATATTACAATAATTATCAAAAAATATGGGAATATTTCACAATAATTATCAAAATTGATATAAGCACTGGTTTTCACGCGGGTTAGGAACTTGCAGATTGCAAAATGTTTTGCCGGCGCGGATGATGTCATGTGTTTTGAGTCATGCGGCATGCCCCGCATTTTACTGGCTGCTTCGCTATATAACGTGCTAGTCGGTCGCTAACCTCCACGGGAACACACGGCGAGTTTGTGCGCCCCGTAACTTTATAATTCAGTGCGAAAATCGTATAAAACAATTGAGTAATTGTGCTGAGAACTTTTCCGCGAAGTGTTTTCGAGCAGTCAGTCCGAGCAGTGAACACAACAATGGTGAATTATTACATTTACGCGAAAGACTTTTCCGGTTCGACCGGTGGGAGCAGGTACTTTCATACCATCGGGTTGCAGACTCTGGACCAATTCAAAACTCACGTCCGAACGCTTCAAAAAGAAACACCCGAAGAGACTGAATCAAAAATTATTTATTTACACTGGGGGGACAAATGTTACAAAGTGAGCGAAGAATCCACTAAAAGTAATTATGAAAATCTAAATTGTGGAAACATGGGAACAGAACCAGAAACAATTATTGAATGGATCAAGAAAAATTGTGATATTTCTGATGAAAATGATAAAATAAATTTGCTGTATATCATAACAGACGGTCTGATAGATGAAATGAGTGGAGACAATTGTTTTGTACTGAATGAGAACATGCATTACGAAACGGTCGTTTTCCATGCTGTCAACGAAGACTTAAGCCAAGTGGATCTTTCAGTAGCTGCCTCTTTCTTAAAAAGCCGTTGCATTATTTATAGAAATAACGAGCTATTTGATGATGCAAATATTTCTAAAGTGTATGAATATAGCAAAATTAACGTTGATAACTTTGCTACCGAAAAAGACAGTTTGAAATCTTATATAAAACTAAAATATATTAATAGATTTAAACATGATGCTCTCGCTTTACAAGAAATAGAAAGATTGAAGAAATTAAGAAATCGATTATTCGATGAGCTATCAATAAAATTACAAAAATCCGACATCAATCTTAATACTAAGGATAAAAAGGCTTTTGTAAAAGAATTTTTAAAATCAGACTGGTATAAGAACCTCAATGGTTCGATTCATGATATGAAAGTTGATATTGAAAAATGTATTTCCACTTTGATAAATTATATTACAAGTGATACGAAATCCTATTCTTTCGACGCTTTGAAGTTTGAGACCAAATTCAATAATCCCATCGAAGAAGAGCCTATCGTGGATGTTAATTTTACAACAGAACAAGAGATTGAGTTTCCGGATGTCATTCTTGACGATGAAAAAGGAATTCCTGTTATATTATTGACAGAAATGAATCTGCTAGACAAAATAATATTTCATAAAACAAAAGATTCGTCTGAAGTATCACCAGCTAGTTTTAATAAATTTAAGACAGCGATGGAGTGCCCACTTTTCTTATACAACGATCATGATATTAGTGAGTCAATAGGCTACTTTTATACTTTAAATGTTTACAAACAGTTCTTAGAAAAGGGCGTCCGGTCGGAGCCGCGTACACGACGACCCTTCCATGGAGGTCTAGTACTCGTAGACGGCGATGAATTTGACAAATACAACGATTACATTTTGTCCGCAACATACTTTAATTTCAAGAAAATTAAATACAACATCGGATTATTTTACTACGTGCTCTGGAAAAATTGCGAAAACAAGAAGTGGATGGATACAAATATCATTGAACAGTTTAAGAAATATGTGATGAGGCGCATTAGTACGACAGAATGTAAAATTGGACTTTCCTCGTTACCGCTAGATCCTCAAGAAACTACACCATTACTAACTGCCTTATGGTATTGTGTGGAACTTTCATCAGTAATATTTAAAGACGATATTTTACATTTTACACATGAACGTTTAAGAATGTTTTATGGTGTAGCTCATTGTATGATTGAAATTCTCCAATATTTCAATTACAATTTAGATTTAGAATTTATAGAAAGACGCAGAGATATAATTAGACACGTAATGATTTTGAAAAAGATACCCAAGCAATGTGATAAAGTTTACTACTTGCTTGAGAGGATATTTAAAAATGTTAATGGTTTTCTAGTGAGTGAAATTGAGAAGCCTAGTAATATAAATAAACTAAATTACCTCAAATTAGATCACAAGGGGATGCTTTGTGATGATGTAAGTAAAGAAAAAGTTAATCTTAACGACTTTGTACATTTGATGCATACTGAGATTAAAGATACTAAAGATAAACATAAAATATGTTACAAGACATACCGCCCCTATTTTACTTTAGATAAACATAGATCATTTTATTCAGAATTATTTAATGTTACTAGAAAGGTAGTTATTCATAATGGTAATAATCAAGACGAAATCAAAATTACCTTTGAACCTATAGATTCTTTAGAATTCGATAAAATATTATCATTGTATAATCTATTTATTAAGTGCGTCAATGATTCCGAAAAATATCCTACTTTAGAAGAATATATAGAGTATATCCATAGAAAGAAGAAATTTAATGAAAATTTAGTTACAATTTTTCCATCAGTTGTTTACGATAGCGCTGTAGAAGTATTTGAGCTTTACCAGAATATAATATCAACAGTAGATGTCAGAACATTTATAAAGACAACTAAAGCTTCTGTTAGTAGGTTTGAACGAATTAAGACTGAACAAGTAGTTAAATTTAGTGATGATAAAGAAATTAATGAATTTATTGGCACAGAAGAATTAAAAGTTAATTTAAAAAAAAGTTAATTAATTGTAGATTAAGTGTCAAAAATTAAGATAAGAATATATTTATTATTTTATTAAAAATGTAAGTTCCTAAAATTATTGTGTGAGTTTGTCAGTATATTTTAGTCATATGTGTGTACATAGCTTTAATTATTTTTAAGTTTTAAGTTCCAGTTGTCATTTAAACCTTTATTTAATAGGTCTTTGATTAAACCTCATTAGCCGTTAAGCTGTAAAATCCCTTAGCATTAAGTTTTTCACATGTTATTTTATCTTTTTGTTCATAGTAATAAAAATTACTTACTACATATTTTTATAACAATTAAATCGTTTTATTTTTTTAATGGGCTTCGATATGACAAAATCTAGTCTTATGATTGATGACAGACTTATTTATTTATTTAAGCATTTGTGTATCAAACAAAAAAAAATTTAGATGAGTTATAAATGCAATTCTGTTCTAAATGACCTGAATAACAATAATGTATTCATAACTCAATACGTTATATTTTGGGGGTATACAAATGCTTAACAGCGTCCAATTTATCTTATACTATAATTTAAATAACGCGGTACAGAATTACATATTTTGACATTTTCTATGAAATTTTGTGCCCCGATTCGCCGTTTGGTCTCTAGGTATTTCGTGGATGCCTGCTATAACCCACATACTTGCGGACAGGATCCCCCATCCTTTTGAGATTTGGATTGAGGTCATTGGCTTCAAGGTCATAATTTTGCGGCGGACGGCATGGCCGATGGCAGCCATGGTGCGTGTTTGAAGAGCTTTGTCCACATTGTACCATTTTTGTTCATCAAGGGCATAATATAGCGCAGTCAACAGCGAACGTGAGGCATGCCCGCGACGCATGCCCTCTGACCGTATCCAAAACTTTCGCTTTGTTCTTTAATGACAATGTTGGCGTTGCGTTCGTTGACGAATACGTCAACGTCTAAAATCGTCAAAAATATGGCGTCCTTGGACGCCATACTTAACTTTAACCAGAGATTTGACATTTTGCACTGTAGTTAAAGTTAAAGTAACAGTTATAGTTAAAGTTAGTTGGTGCAACCCAACCTAAGAGTTTTTTTACCCCTGTCTGGTTTATAATGTGGTTTTGCAATCATCATAAATATAAATTATTTCAATAATGATCATTAATTTGGAATTCCAGGGACAAGTAAAAGTTAATTTAAATACTTAACAATAAAATAAAATCATCATAGTCCTCGATATGATGAAATATTATAAATATTCGTTGTTATTATCGTAAATACAAATAGCTCATCAATCATAACTTTGTTTTTAGTTTTTAACTTTTTAGATTTAGGTAAAGTATAAGTCATCACTCATCAGTCATTACTTGCACATAATAGGTAATATTATTTTAGGGTGCTCAAAATATTATCTTCTTGTCAAAGGTTTGAATTTTTTAATACTTAAATATTATATTTTAATTTGGATGGAACACAATTTTATTGGAATTTATTGCTAAATTCTATGACATTTAAAAATATTAATATGAAGTATTGCGACTCGACTCACGCACGGTTTGGTGTTTGGATCATACGGCATACCTGATCATACCAACATTTTGGTTACATAGTAGGTACATCTTATATCTTTAAACGAGCAATTCTTGTATATATATAAATATATAATTGGAATCTCGGAATCGGCTCCAACGATTTTCATGAAATTTAGTATATAAGGGGTTTCGGGGGCGATAAATCGATCTAGCCAGGAATCATTTTCATAAAATGTAATTTTATGTGTGTTTTTTGAATTTTTTGAATACCGAGCGAAGCTCGGTTATATAGCTAGTATACCATTATACATACTACATAGTAACAACTTCTGCAGTAGCTGATAGCCAGTTATTACGTGGAATAAGACAATCTCTGTATAATGATATTGCACTGCTCTTTCAAGCGAGACTTTGATATTCTGTGAGGACCCTCTTTATTAGTGCTTGAGTCTAGCTCTAGCACTATAGCTAGACGCAAAGAACAGTTTTAGAACTAAATTATTTGCGTTAAATCTGCAGTCATCAGTGCTTAATTGCTAATCAACCAATGAAAATAATAAATTCCAAGGAGTGCAGACTACCTTGGTCATTGTTGAGCCTTGTAGTTTTTAAAAGATTTGAAAAGCATGATTGCTGATAAAAGTTTCATAGGGGCATCGCTTTAAATATTTTCTTCTTTTTGAAATTATATTATTACAATGTATAAATGACACAAAATCTATTAAGTTGTAAATAAATAGGACTTTGGCATAGATAGCTAACTGTAATCAACAAAAGCCTAAAAATTCCAGAATCCACTGAGCTAAAAGTTTTAGTACCTTTATGATCATATTTTACTAGGTGGGCATAATTAATTTTAGTGACTTTATCAACAACAAGACAATATATTTCTGATAATAAGGTGTATGCAGTATGAATAGTCTTACACCTTTATTACCAGAAATATATTACAGGCTACTTGTACTATCTTATATTCTGTACTGTACTATCTATCATTCCTATGATAGATAGTAGGTACAGATAAGTCGAAATGGGCATAGATTCCTATGTTCGAGCGCCTACAGTTACTAAATAGCATCATCAGTAGATTTACAACCACCGGCACGCTAACATTTCTGTCTACCGACCAACTAATATTTCAACTACCTTTCGAATAATTAATATTTTATGTATTTGCTTCGTCATTTAGCCATTCACTTTTCCATTGTCTTTGTTAGCATAAGCAGCAATAAACTAATATTTTGTCAAAGTCTATCTTTAATTACCAACCAAACATACAAGTCAAAACATCCTATCTATGCCCATTTCGACAAATTCGACACTCGAAAATTCCTATCTCTCTTCAGATTTCTCATGTATTTTTCATATATTATAAATAAGTAAGCAGTCAGTCGGAGGATACAATGAACTTGTTAGGAAATGTGTAGGATGGAGCCAATCTCATGATTAACGGGTGCGAGAGGCATTTTATCTTCGTTTCGAAAGAGCTTAGTCACCGAACGAGTGAACATGGTAAGTGATAAATGGGTTACAGTTCAGGATTTTTTGCCTCTGGCAAGAGCTTTATGCAAGATATTTATTACGATTCACAAATGAACGACTGGGACAATGGGTCGTAGCCATTTCATCCATATTATATTTTATTTTAAATGTGAAAGTAAAAAGTCAACCTGTAGGTATGTCTGTCTGTCTGAATATAGTGTTTGGATTAAAGATTATTTGAGTTCCAGGTTAGGACATAGGATAGGATAGCTTATTTTTAACAGCAAAAGTTAATAGAAACTTAAACATTTCTATAAACTAGATCCAAGCTTTGGTAAGTGGTAACGGTAAGTAATTAAAATGTAGTGCTATCTGTTGGAGAAGCCGGAGAAGAGAAAGTACACAGAAAATAGGAAACCAATCAGTAAAAATCACGTTCCTCCAAAATGAGGACAGTTGGGTTTATGACCTGGAGTTTTACTGAAAAGTTTAAGGTCAGCAAAGTTTATGTTTTTCATACAAATTTATAATATTGTGTTGTATGAACCTACACATAAAATATTGAGAAAAAAGAGGTCATTAGATTTATAGCTCACATGAAAAAGTTTATGAAATATTTATAATTACTATCTAGATTTGGCAGTCGCCCCAGACAAGTTTAGGCGGAGTTTCTACATTGGTTATTAGTTAATTACTTATTGGTAATAAATTATAAACAAAAAAACTTTTTGAAAAAAAGCTTTTATTTAAATAGTCTAAAAAGAAGAAAATAATTTTTTCCTCGAAAAATTTAACTATCAAGTTATAATCCTCAATATATTATACAATTTGCATGATAATAAAAGCTTGTCGCTCGGTACCAATTTAACTGAGTGAATAATTGATAAATATATTTTTAATTTTAATAAAATTAAGTAGGTATCGTACTGATAGATTGTTAAGAGGGCGACTAATGCAAAAAATCAAACATCGTCCTCTCTTCACACTCACGCCCATCTTTCATATGCCAGGTGAAAAAGGACGACGCGGATTCATCGCCAAATTAGTTTTTTCTCAATAACTCGATAAATATACAACATTTTAAAATCCGCTAGGTCGATCTCTCAATGATAGAATTTTATACAATGTGTTAAAATATTAACTTAGTTCAATGCACGGTTATGGCAATAAATGAAAAATTCGTAAAAATTAGATGAATCTTTGTGATTTTTTTCTATCGAGAAAATATTAAGATATCGTGTTTTTGCTCAGATTGAACTCTTGGAATTATAATCTAATTTTAGAAAATGAAACATTTTGGGGCTTAGTTTCAAGTATAAAAATGAATTATAAAATCGTCAATTTTGGGTTAGTCGCCCACTTAAGTCTCGCGACAAGCTTTTATTATCATGCAAATTGTATAATAAATTGAGGATAACGTGATAGTTAAATTTTTCAAGGAAAAAATTATTATTTTCTTCTTTTTAGACTATTTAAATAAAAGCTTTTCTTCAAAAAGTTTTTTGTTTATAATTTATTTTTTGTTTTTTAGTTATCTCTGGCTAGATTTCTGCATGGCTAAAAAGTTAAATTTCATTAAACAAAAGTGACCGGATTCAACCGGGCATTTTATGAAACCCGGCTGCCAGTCACGTCATTTCACGTCACGTCGCGTGACGTCACGTAAAGTCACGACAAGACATGTAACGTCATGACTCACGACACGGACGTCATGTCACGTGACACCACATGCCGACACGACACGACACGACATGATACACGTCACGATACGACAAGACATGACATGACACGACATGACTTGACTTGACTCTATTACTTTCAATTTACTCTCTATGATCCCTTTCATTTGATACCCATATTGCAGAAGTACTTTAAAAATAAATATTCCACTATCTTGGATGAGCAGCCATATTGGATGTAGAATGACATTACATTCGTTTCCGAGTTACTCTCAATGAGCCCTTTCATTTGATACCCATATTAGTACATCACGTCACGTAACGTAACGTCACGTCGCGTAACGTCATGTCACGTTACGTCAGGTCACGTCGCGTAACGTCACGTCACGTTTCGCCATCTTGGATGGTCGGCCATATTGGATTTAGAATGATGTCACATACCATAATATCATGCATTGTCATCATAACTAAACGTGTAAGTATGCAAAATTTCAGCTCAATCGGTTGAAGATATCTACTTCAAAATTGAGTTCCAATATTTCACCCGAACATACATACTTACATACATACAGAGCAAGTTAAATAAAAGCTTTTAAAAAAGAAATAATAGATTATATTAGACACCAACTACCAAGGAATGCCATAAAGTTACTTAGTTTCCACTTTCTACAAAAGGCGTACAAGAATAATTTGATCTGACCTAACCTAACTTTATATAACGGTCTCATTGAATAATAACTAATGACCCATTAAAATAACTAAGTCATTGGGTATTTATGCAAATTGGTAAAATTGTGTTATTACTTCTGGCTTCCAATATGTGATTAGTGTTACGTCTCAATAGCACGAAGATTTTGTATATTTTATTGCTTCCTTCGAATTAGCGTAATTTACAGGCACGCAAATACGCACGATGGCACAGACATAGATCAAGATAGATACCGCATATCGCTTCATTTGTATGAAAATGAGCGTATCACTTTTTTCCGACCTACTGTGACGTACCGATGATAAGAAACGTATCCATTATGAAGGCCAACGTTTCTATTTGAATTTCTACAGCTCAATACGGCACTTTTAGGCATTTAGGCATTTTTTAAATTCTGATTGTGATGCCCGATTCCGATAGCAGACTAAAGAACAGACTTTCGAAAGACGAGCATCGTTCGTCGTTTGGGAACGCGATATGGCACCCAAAGTACATATAACACATCGGTATCCATCTTGATCTATATCTGTGCACGATGCTAATAAAGCAATAATTATTATTTATTAGTTATTACTGATTGAGCAATTCAAGAAGTTAAAATTTAATACTACTAGTGGAATATATCTTTTTTGGTGCTATTTTATTTTGCACTTATGTAAAGACTATGGTAGGAACGAATTCTTAATTAGATATATGTACCTACTTATATTTTTGTAATCTGTTGATAATATCAAAAAGCAATAATATTTTAAGTAAGCTTAGAATCTAAACTTATGATATAATATATCCACCGTACAGCATTCGATTAGTGCTTACTTTCATTTGTGAACGTCTTAGCTTATTAGCCAATGCTAACTATCTTACTTCAACTGCAACCTTGGGATGAGTTACAGAGATTTGTACATAGCCTAAGTGCTTGTTTGTAATTACTAAGTTTATATTACTAAGATTAAATACCATAAAGCGACCAAAAGTTATTTATGTCCGTAATTCTAATCGCTGGAAGTATCCGAACCATTAGCACAATAGACGTAACTACCAGTAATATTCTACAAGAGTTACTTTTTAATCTATTTTGAAGTGTCTGATAACAGCTCTTATCCCACAAAAATTACGTACTTTAATTGAGTTATGAATGCAGTTATATTCTTTAGATCATTTAGAACAAGATTACATTCATAATAATTAAGAGGGCGACTAACGCAAAAATCAAACATCGTCCTTCTCTCCTCACACTCACGTGTCTTTCATATGCCAGGTGAAAAATAACGACGCGGAATCATCCTCAAGTTAGTTTTTTCTTAATAACTTGATAAATATACAACATTTTGAAAATCCGCTAGGTCGGACTCTCAATGATAGAATTTTAAACAATGGGTTAAAATACTATTTTAACATTGTGTAATGCACGGTTATGGCAATAAATGAAAAATTCGTGAAAATTAAATGCATCTTTGTGATTTTTTTTCTATCGAGAAAATTTTAAGATATCGTGTTTCCGCTAGGTCGGATCCTTGGAAAAATATAATGTAGTATCTATGTTTAAAAAATGAAACTATTCGGGGCTTATTTTAAAGTATAAAATTAATTATAAAATCGTCAATTTTGGGTTAGTCGCCCCCTTAAACAAAAACACTTTTTGTGTGGGTGCCGGTTGGGACTTGGGAGCGGACGACATGAAGCAGCCACAGACGACGTCTCGTCTCGACATTATTTCTATGAATTTCTATGAAATACCGCGCAGCAGCTAGCGACACGAAGCTAGTGACACGTCATTCATAGAAATACATAGAAATGACGTGTCGCGACGACACGTCGTCAGCTGCAACTTCATGTTTTCATCCAACTTGTACCTTTAGTATACAAATGCTTAAGGCGCTTTATCGAAAGTAATTTTACCGCAAGGGCAATTTTATATTTAATTTGTATAACTATAAAGTCGTGAATACGCTGCGGCCTGAAGCTATCGGCTCGCTCGGAAAACATGCGAAAAAACGTAATTATAATCATTTAAAAAATTTAAGTAAAATGCTTCTATACGATTTTGGGTTGCAAAGGTGTCTATCAATTAGATTAATTTCCTACAATACATCTATTTTCGTTTAAAAACAATCTTCAAATTTCGTATTTTTAAGAGGTCATTTCGAAAATTAAATGTATCGAGGCAAAATACATTAATCGTGTTTCTAGTTCTAACCTGGATAAGGCTATGAAGATATGTATATCTCATTATCAGATTTGTAACATTTCTGAGGGTCCTATAGTATTACGTCAAAAAGGACAGTTTTTTCAATATTATAGTGCCTTAACAATGGCCATATAATACTCACGCATTATCCTCCATCCACGTGGGCTGTATCTTTAGACAGTTGTGCGCCAGTATCTGGCTATCCCCAGCCCCGGCCCAGGGCCACAGGCAGTGGGGGCCGCGGATGCCTGTCCCCGACTCCCAGCCGGCCGGCAGGGACACGTCCCCGAGAGAGAAGTTCGTCTCCACGTGTCCTTCGATCGAGGAGATAGGGTATACTGCCAGAGCGCTGACCCATGACAGCGGTCGGTCGTCGAATAACCCAATCTGGAATTGAAAATATTATGTACTTGGTTAAAAAAAAAAACACTAAAAAACACGTTTCTCTTAATTTTACAATTTATTGCATTGTCATTAGCTCTTATGAGGGCGACTAACCCAAGAAATCAAATATCGTCCTTCTATCTTCACACACACGCCCGTCTTTCATATGCCAGGTGAAAAAGGACGACGCGGATTCATCGCCAAATTAGTTTTTTCTCAATAACTCGATAAATATACAACATTTTTAAAATCCGCTAGGTCGAATTCTCAATGATGGAATTTTATACAATGTTTTAAAATATTAACTTAGTTCAATGCACGGTTATGGCAATAAATGAAAAATTCGTGAAAATTAGATGCATCTTTGTGATTGTTGACGACCTCCGTGGCGCAGTGGTGAGCGCGTTGGTAGCTCAAGCCGGAGGTCGCGGGTTCGAGTCCCGCCGACAGAACAAAAAGTTTATTAAGTTCCTCGGTCATGGATGTGTATTAAATATGTGTATCATATAGTAAAAATCTTAAATATATGTATGTATAGTATAAAAGTATTAAATATATTTCCGTTGTCTGGTACCCGTAACACAAGCCCTTAGGTACTTAGAACGGGGCCAGACTGACGTGGTGTGAAGCGTCCATATTATTATATTATTATTATTATTCTTTTTTATAGATATAATTTTAAGAGATCGTGTTTTTGCTCAGATCGAATTCTTGGAAATATAATGTAGTATCTAATTTTAGAAAATGAAACAATTCGGGACGTTTTTTTAAGTATAAAAATGAATTATAAAATCGAAAATTTTGTTTTAGTCGCCCTCTTAATACGTATGCAAAGTTTCGAATTAATAATACTGGAGATAAGTTAAAATCGTGCTCAAATATTCCGTTACATACAGCCCAAGCTAATAAAAGCGTGTTAAAAATGAGTAGATAGTAGATACTGTGTGTTATTTTGAAGACATTATTGAAAATGGAAGTTGAATTTTTGAATCTCAACGCAAAATCAACGCGTCTCCGGTGGATAGGGATATCAGCCGCGGTATGTGGGACAGCCCAGATGCAGCATCTATCCACTAAAACCCTATGTTGCTCCACTCTATGTTAAAGGTGAATTCGCGGGAAATGATAATAATATTTTAATGCCTACTGTTTAATGAGTTTCATGAGTTTCCTAATGTTGATTGGAAATTAATAAATAGTTTTATTGTTCTCACTGATGATTACCATTGACACAGTGGCGGGCACCAGAACTGCTGGCTTCCGGCGCTGAATCAGCACTGTACCAATGTAAATATGTACCATCGAAGAAATTGATTCATATAGGCAGTCGACGGTCCTACGTCAATTGGTCGGGTTATGTCAATTCGTCTTTCGGAAGGATTTGACATAACGCGTCCAACTTACTTAGGTTCGCCATCTGCCTAGGAATAAACTTCTCTGATAGTACATCATTCAACTGTTTGTAAAGATTTTCCAGGTGAATTATTGTCCAGGATGTGCAATGTCAATATCCATACTAGTATTATAAATGCGAAAGTGTGTCTGTCTGTCTGTCTGTTACCTCTTCACGCTCAAACCACTGAACATTTTGCTGAAATTTGGCATGAAGATACTTTGAGTTCCGGGAAAGGACATAGGATACTTTTTGTCCCGAAAAAATGTACGGTCCCCGCGCGATAAACGAGTTTTTGCGCAACAGAGTTGTGGGCGTCATCTAGTATTATCTAAATCAGATGTAATGTAATCTACATCTGATTTAGACACTTAACAGTTTTTAAATATGTACAACAATTCCTTAGCTTATCTAAAGAAAATACAATACAGCAAAATTTTGTTGATCATTAAACAATTTTTTTAATTAAAATGGTGGTTTGTCTTACAAATTAATGGCCTCATTGAATAGGTCGGTTAAGTAGCAGTTATTTATTGTGGCGCACGCACTACAGAAATTGAACCCATAACTTCCGCTTACAGTGACACTTGCCGTTATATCATCGCGGAACCGAACTGTCCTCAGACCCAGCTCCGGAATGAAAGACGACACCGTGAGGTAGAGATCAACTACGATAACATGGCGCGCCGCTCCAAAATTCAAAACGTTTGAAGTGCGTTGTCTTGCGTGGTCGGCTAGTTATGATTAGTTTACCAACAAATCTTGTAAAAAGTGACATTAACTGAAATATTACGTGTACTGTGATTGGTTGAATACTTACTACATACAAACTCTTTCGTTAGGATGTGACTACACACTCATTCATTTGGAGGGCGCGCCAAGTTTAATCGTAGTTGATGTCTAAATGAGGGATATTAAATATTTGCCTGTTAATTTTCTTAAAGTTTCTTCGAAATCTCCGAAACGAATTTAGCTTCAAAACTGCATGAAACTACTAGCAAGAAGTCACAAATTAATAGTATTTACATGTAATAACTTAAATTTTTAACGTCTACTTTATGTAATTAATTAACGTCTACTTTATCTTGTTTTAAGTTTATATTATTAGTTTTATCTTAGAGCATGACAGTGTCTAAACACTCTAAACACACCATGCTGAAGTTCCGCGGCGGAAATTACGCATGATTATGTCAGCAATGTCAAAAGCATACAATAACACGACGGAATTTTGGCATGGTGTGTCATTGGTAATGTAAAATACATTGCAGGCGGAATCAAGCCGAACTTCCGCCGCGGAAATTCGGCATAGTGTGTTTAGACACTTTAAATCTGACCCTTTGAACCTTGAACAGTGTAGAGTTAGGATGTCTACCTTAATTTAGCTACCGGAAATAAAATGTATGTCATTTGCGATGCTTGGATTGATTAACATAGGTACCGTATTTTATTTTCAAACTTGGTATTAGAGTTAACGAAATCACCTAGACCTATTTATTATAGTCAACTTATATATCCGATTCTTCCTTATGTAGCAAGGTCTAAAAATCCTAGCGCAGCCGCTGTTACAGTACTTCCGTCTGTAATGACGGTCTTAATGACGACCGTCAGGCGACGGGACGTGCGGTGCGGACGCGAGTCTCACTACACGAGTACAGACAGCAACAACAACAAAAACTAACACAACAACAGCAACAACATTGCTTTTTTTTTATTTATATCAGGCTACATAGGCTCTACGTTGCGATTATGTTGGCAACTGGATTGAAATAATTTAATAGGCTATACAGTAAAATGTTAGGCATCCATTATACGCTCATGCAAGCGACAGTCAATTCCGTCAATCATGAATTATGTTTGACTGATGGTGACTGATAGACTGACGAACGGTATTAGACGGTCACTCAATTCTCTTCAGTTTTATGTCAGTCAAAGCCAACATATTCAAAGGTGAATCGTTTCAAAATTCATGACTGATGGTTGCATGAAGCAAAAATCGTAATATCCAGATTTTCGTCAATCAGTTTTATGCAACCGTATGTCACGCTCTTACACGGTAGGTTATCCATCAGTCACAGCCATGACTGCGGTAAAACTGTTAGCAAAACCTACCGTGTAAAGTACTAACGAAAATTGAATTGACACAACCTGACCGAATGACGTAGGTCTGCCATCTGCCGAATCAATTTCTTTTTCACTTATTTCGTGTTTCTTTCATTCGCACATGAATATTATTGCTATCGCATTAAGACATGTACGTGATAGGAGTCAGTGGCGAAGCGTCCATATAACCCGATTCCCATCGGCTTCCCTTAGGGCTTAGAAAAATCGAATATATGGGCCAACGACATATTTATCTAATAAATATTTTACATACCTACTTAAAAAACTTTGAATTCACAATGTTATATGCAATAAATTTTTCTCTCACTTGAAATACATAGTTTGAATTAATAACTATCGCCTACAAATTTTAAAAGGCAATGCAATGTGCGGGCGCAGAGAATCAAATAAGCCGCAGGATTAGCGGCTTATTTCTCCATACAACGACAGTTCATAGTAAGCATCTGTCCTTTTCATTCCTGTGAACTGGTCGTCATGTTCTGTCTCGTTCTAGCACGCGCGATATATACTTGGAAATAACTCGATGCCCGACGAGTTATTACGGAGAAAGGTTAATTAGCAACGCACAAGTGCAAGCGAGATAGATGAGTCATGAAGTAAAATTGTTATGATTCGAATTTAAGAATGAATGTAGCGACATTATACTTTTGCTGGCGCGTAATACATTTTATTTTGGTAGGAATTTTTGTAATACGACTTTATTAAGAATGCCTTTAGCGGTACTAAATATGACAGGCGCGTAATACATTTTTATTTTGCTGGTTTTTAGATTGACATATTAATATGGCGGATAGTGTGTTTATAAACAACATGTCGTTTGTTTTGTTTTGTCGAATTTAAATTTTGTTTTAGCGTTAGAACTTAGAAGAGTGTCGTGAATTAAATTAATTTATATTGTGACTTGTGAATTGTGAGTCGTACGACGTAATCGTGTAGTTCGGAAAATATGGCATTAATTCAGAAAGACTGTTGTCTGACAGATTATATTTTGCTGTCGAAGGAAACTTTGTTTTCCAAACTTAGTTTTGAAAATTAAAAGCATGTCATTCAATTATAAATTACCAAAATTGGTAAGTAGATTTTTTACTCCGGCTTCCCTTCTCAAAATATTCACCCCTCGCCACTGATAGGAGTGTAATATCATTATGTTGGTCAGTCTCGAGTGAAAGTAAAAATATTAAGCAGTGGTACAAAATTCTATGTGCTTTTTGACTGAACTTTACTAACCGCTGAAGTCAGAATCTTAAGGGAATATTCGCTTCGTCTCAATAACTCTATCGAAACAAAAGTTGTTCAGTCAGAAAAAGTAAACAAAGTTGTAAGGAAAACATTAAGTGATCTGCCCCTGGCTAATGTAACGTTTTTTTGTCGTTAAGGTATAGTTAGTATTACGGTGAGTTAGTAGAGCAAGGTTAACTGGGCAATGCTCTATAAATTATTCGATGCAGGTGTACTATGGTAATGGTAAGGTTGAAGTGCGTTACCTAAATATTAACATATTGCGTGAAGTCGGTCTACATTTTACTTTCTTTTAAATATTATTATTATGATGATGATTAAAAAGAAAAAAAATATATACACGAGTGTATACAGTATACATCCTAGAAATTACATACAATCAAAATTTTCAGTTTGCAGGTATTAGTTTCTAAACACACTAGGCCGAAGTTCCGCGGCGGAAATTCCGCATGATTACGTCAGCAATGTCAAACGCATGTACAATATAACGCGACGAAATTTCGGCATTGTGTGTCATCGCCCATCGGTAATTTAAAATACATTGCAGGCGGAATCATGCGGAAATTCCGCCGCGGAACTTCGGCATAGTGTATTTAGACACTTACTGTTTCGTAGATGAGACATAATATGGCTGAATACATAGTTATTATGCTCCATGCACCTTACCCACCTAGTCAAGCTATTATTTTAACGTTTATACTCTTTTGTTTTCGAATTAACTCCCACCTCTTCTCTATCCTACGATTTTCATTTCTATTTATTTTACTAATGCACTTGACATAAATACGTTCAGTTAGAGGCGGTTTGCCGCCGGTGAAGTTCGTACAATGTTATTTAGCTGCGCCCAACTATTCCGGCTCTAACAATTGCGGCTCGGCGTTTGAAGGCTTAATTGGACCGAAATAAGATGTTAGGTGTACGGAAAATCGGGCTAGCTTTAAAATTAAACTGAATGTAAAATTAACTTAATGATTTTTAGGTCAAGTGTTTTATGGAATTTTGTAATGAGGCTTACAAGGTAGATGATAATTTGAGTGAAAGGGAAAAGGAAGATGAAAAAATAAGATATTTTTTAAGTTTTTAAACTTAATAATTTACTAATTCCTCAAATCTACAAAAGTAAAATTTAAGTGAGAATAAGGAAAAGTTTGCAATCAAAATCCTATTATCGACCCAGACAATGAGCCAAACGCTCTTATCCAGAAATCCCTGTCTCTGCATTAACAAAAATTCTCTCACCTGTGTGGGCACATTGGAGCACGCGTTGAAGTCCCAGTTGAGTTCAATGGCGTCGAGGAGGTCCGACGCGCCCGTCACGCGGACCGCCGGAGAGTGGACCGTCACCCACACGCGACCGCACGCCGAACTCTCCACTTGACTCGCTGGAATCACAACGAACCATCTTACACCGGTTTATCCTATTGTTCCATTTTCAAATGCGGTCTGTTCCGCACTTGAAAATTAAATCAGCGAATTTTTTAAAATTAATATCAACAAGGATTTCATCACTTTTTTTTCTTTTGAATTAAAAACATTAACCCCATGGCTTTTTAATTGATTTTAATCAAAATTTAAGAGAATATTAAAATAAAAATAATACAACGTCTTGTGTAATGGAAAGGAATATTTTTACTTCTATAGAATAATAACGTTAAACATTAATTATTATTAAATAGAAGTGTAAATGTAAATCATGAAATACGTTTATTTTATGTTTTATACGTAATTATTATTTAAGGCATACACAATTCATTTCCATTATTCATTGACAGCTTACATGCAATTATTATTTTACTACAATAATATTAATTTATTTACAGTTACAGCCAACACAGCTAATAATTATATTACATTTCTAGTATTATGGAGCTACACAAAAGCGGCTAAAATACAGTTTTGTTAATTTTGCTTATTTTTTTTAAACAAATATTATAAATTATAATTTAGCACTTTATTTTGAAAAAAAATATCAGTGCCAGTAATTTACCTTTTTGTAAATAATAAGTATAAGCAGTACTACAGCAACATTTTTTTTTACAAAACGTGTGCAATTTTTATTTCCAATATATAAAAATATTAATAAATGTTTGTATTTTCTGCAAACCGTACCACCGTGTAACACGGTAGATTGGCGACAGTGTGAAAGAATTCCCATAATTTTACATAAACATACCTTACATAGTTTTTTTAGCGAGGTGATAATAATTGCAGGTATTATGTCACTGTACCTTTGACTTCCTATTTTTTGCCATGATTTTACTTTGCACAGATCTATCGCAACACTTTCTAATGACGAAGAGCAGCTCAGCCATGGATAATTGTTAATAACATTATAATATTCATGTCGACATCGTAATTGGTCGATTTGTGATAGAAATTTAAAGAAAATCGATAACTTCTTGCGTCATTAACTATACAGAGTGTAATAAAACAAAGTGATAATAGGGTGTGTATGTCTCCATTATATAGAATGCAGTGTAAAAGTAGTAGCGCTGAAACAGCAATTATTTTGTATGGCCCCAGCAACAGGACTTTGCCCATGCAAAAGTTGAAAAAAATAGTCTTTCAGAGCTGCTACTTTGTGGACTCTATACACACCCTAAAGTATTATCATGTTTTGTTACACTCTGCATAATACTAATTGTCACTACCTCTTACTAGTCTGTATCTTTCTCTGTCATCCGTAGCTACTTTTAACTTGTATCATATTTTTTTTTAATTTCCCCCGTACATAATACAGGAAAATTATCTGCGTTTAATTTTTATAAGATACCACTTTAATGTATCATAAATTAGAATTATTTTGAATTTTGAATTGCACTTAAAAGGCCGACAACCTGCAACTCTTCTGATATTGCGAGTAGGTATCCATGGGTGATGATAGTTGCTATTCCATCACGTGACTCGTTTGCTCGTTTGCCCCCTAATTTCATTTAAAAAAAGATAAATGAACGCTAGACTAAAACGTTTTCTACGCATAATGTTTTGTGATGGGATCAGTGAGCCGAAAAATAGTCCTCTGACACTAACAACAATATTTTAGGGTTAGAAAATGAGTTGTTGGCTTTTAATTTAGGAAATTATAAAGAAATGTCTAGAGTTTTTTATACCTAATTGATAAGTACTATGTTTATAGCTTTTTCTTTATTCTGTGATTTTTGACATAATTAGGTATTTCTGTGAGTGAGCGAGTGATATTTCCTGGTGAGAGGTGAATTTTGAACTTTCGTTGTTAAATAAACAATTGTATCTATCTACTTAATTATACCCAAGCTAAGTGCTAAGTAAGATTTAATAATGAGTTTTCTAGGCATGCATGTGTCAGAAATAGCTTAAGCTTGCTAAATAAAAGTATTGTATAAATCATAAACACCAATAAATAAAACGTAGTTTATACGTATCGTAACTACGTAATACAATTATCCACTTAGCTTTCCTTCATTCCAATTATTAAGCTGAAAGAACTGATATTACACAAAAGGCCAAGAAGCGTTTTAACCAAATAAATACTTATCTTATAACGATCTTTGTTCGAAGTACTCAGAGCCAATTCACATTGACAGGAGGCAGAGTGACGGCTTACGGCAAGATAGAGAGTGTGTCCCTTCCATCAGACAACCCGCCTTAAATACTGCCATATCAAAAACAACCCCACCGCCATTATCACTCTACCCCACGTCTGACTACCAGGATTTGCATCTAATATCATAAATACAATGATTCATAGTTACAATCATCCTGAAAATCATTATAAATTAAGTATTTAATTATAACACTTTTATATTAATTTATCAACTGTACTATCTTTTGTTACAAAAGTATCATAACCGGAAACAACAATAATTATTGTCTGTTTAAGGATTAATTGACGTGTTCAAAAATAATGTTATAATATTATATTTGTTGTCCAAATATCACGAATTAATTATTAATAATAATTAGTTCAACTCACATGAATTATTGAAATATGTACTTCTCGTAATAATTTCAAGTTAATTAACAAAACAATAAGACAAAACCATTGTTACCGTTATACATCATTTTATTTATGACTATTATTGAAATAATAGTCATTTATATTCATCTATATTTTGAGTAAAGCGGGTCGTACCTCACACGGCCATTCTGACAGACACTTCGTTCTCGAAGTGTTTTAATAACTTTTCTGAAAAGGAAAAGTCTAAGTTCTGGAAAGTAAAAGTCAAAGTCCAATTATTAGTCATCGGGCTGTCATGATCAATCCCATTACCTACTGCCATGTAATGTCCAAATTGATTCATCAGTCCGATTAGGCAGTTCCATTTTTGTCAAACTCATGTTTCATCATCATCAGAGTAGGCTAACCAGCACAGCATTTACATCTCTCACAAACTGTCGTGTTTTGTCCCACTACATAGTGTCCAGACATCACACCAGCTTCACGGCATTAACATACCTCACACGGCCAGTCACACCTGTCATGATAGATCCATCGTTAGAATCTTACACCAGGTTGACATCTCACAAGGAAATTAAATTATTCCTCTAAGAAAATATTAATTTATGTAGCCAGAGCTCAGACCTAAAAGATTGGTCACCCAAAACAGACTATAGTCAAAATACTGAGGAATACCATCATTAGCAACTCATTTATCAAATTCTAAACAAATAATTTTAAGTTTATCACACAACTAAATGCAAATTTTAAAATAACTCATCAAAATATAACTTCACTTGACTTTACAAAAACAGCTCGGTCATTCTGCCTCATTACCACAACTTATTGATACTGTATTTATTACTGTGTGATTATTATCAATTTGTTTTATCTATCAAACACCATCTCTGTCTAGACTTTGATACCAATATAAAAAGTAAGTTAAACGTGGTTAACCTTCGTAATTCGTATCACTTCCTTTCCAAGATACTTTGTCAACTTACTCCTAGCCTTCATCAAATACTTCAAGGCTAAAACTAGCCAAATCGGTTTAGTGCCTCTCGAGTTTCAACAGTCTTACAGAATTATTGAAAATTCACTTTTAATTAAATAGGTTTTATAACTTCTGAAAATTCTGAAAATTGTGCCATAACAAATCCAAGGATAATATAACACCAAACCATCTATAATAAAACAAAGTAAAACCCACGTAAAACCAGTCGATTGTACTCATCGACCTGTAAAAGGCTTTTAACACAATAATTATTACAACAAGCAGCAAGCTATACATACTCCTTTTCACAACTTTAATTATTTTTAAATTCGAACAGTAAAATTTGCATCTTTTACCCCAATAATTGCGAGATTATTTGTATATCGCCAATTATTTATTATAGCTCCATTAATTGTAATTAGTACCTATTGAAAATTACAATCCTGAAATGAAATTTTTGTTTGTCGAAGGCTTCTTGCCGACCATATTATAATGTCAGGAAAACTTATTTTCAATCATTGAAGCCCTTATCAAAACTGATATTCAAATTATATATATATATATTTTTAAATGTATGTTGTTCTCCTTTTCAATTATGGCTCCTTATCTAACTTGTGAATTCGCAATACGATGAATAATAATATCGCTTTGCAAAACAACATCAATTTTAAATGTACCCATATTAATTACTTCACAACAGTTTTCTCACCAAAGTATATTTTCTTTATAATGGATATACAAGTACAAACCCATGGTCTTATTTCCTAAAAACCTGGAAGTTGGAAACCACTTTTTTTTGGGAACCTACATTCGATGAAAATTTGGGTTCAACAATCCTCAATTTCATAAACATTACGAAGAAAATCTGAAAATCAGGTTAGGTTAACCTGACCCAAACCTAACCCAACCTAACCCAAACCTAACCCAAACCTTAAGTTAGATTTAACCTAAACCTAACTTAACCCTATAACCATTAAATGAAGAGAAGACCAACCCAGCATTGGGATGCCGGTGGCTACTGCGCCGTCCCACCGGGTGGACTACCATTTACACCTTCCACGGATCACACAGAGACGCTTAAACACCAACAACCCATTGGAAGAACATTATATGGACTAGAGTTGCTCTCACGGCCTTCCCAACCTCCACAATATATAAAACAAGTGCCATAGTGGTTCTAGATGTCCCCCATAACCTTAGAGAAGCACAAATAATATTATGTTGGATATTCTATTGTTCAAAATTATTTTCTCTATTTTTGACAATACTGGTTTTCAAGTTTCCTTACTACACCTGATCTAACCAGAAAGAATGTTCATTACTAGCAATAAAATTGTATTATTATGAAGGAATTATCAGTCTCTTTTTCTCTTTACATTTACTTTTGTGGGTAAACTGATTCAAATAGTTGAATCAGTTCTATCAAAAGTATAAAGTAAGTCATCTAAAGTATAGACTTTAGAAGATGGATCTCTAAATACAATCCGCTATTGTCTGAACGTTGTCTAATACAATCCGCGATCATGGCACTAAATAACTATAAAATTGTTAACACTATAAGGCCCATAAAATGTTAGGATTCGTCCTAAGATCTAACTCCTTCACAACACATTACGTACTAATATTCTGACATTGCTCCCTGGTGTAATATTAGCACTTATTCCAGTATAATATACTTCCATTGTGTGGCACCCATACAAAACATATTATAGTTAGATATTTTTGTCAAGTTTCAACACTCTAAACAAAAACCTCTCTGGTGAACTGTTGAATGTTGGTGAATTATTGTGAAACACCACAATATACCTAACATGCCTTTAACTGTGTCTGTTCAAATTTATCTATGTCCCTTCGATCTATACGTTACATAATAAATTATGTGTACCTGTAAATTATGTGTATGGATAAAATAGCACAGAATTGTAATAAAATCTTTTTATCCTTGTCTATAATACTAATGTTTTCCACCAACAAATGCAGATAAATAAATATATCAGCCTGTTTACTCAATTAATGTAAAAGTAGCTCTTTATCAGAACTGCTAAAATGAATAATTTCAGCGACAATTAAAATATTGGCTTATTCAGTAACGAGCAAAACAATAGTAAAGAAAAACTTTTTATTCACAAGTTTTTATCAGATTCTCAATTAGTCATATCATAACGACAATTATTTTGACTTAATCCATGATTTACTCTTTCGTGTTTAAATATTCATTTTCCATAGCCTTCTAAACATTTTAATTTTTTAAGTCTTTTGTTAAACTAAACAAATTAAACAAAACGACTACCACTAAAATTTAAGTATTATGTATAACAACGTAATAATATTAGATCGTTCATCGTACAACAAGATTGCCACATATAGTAATACGACATCTATGGCATTCTATTTTTACGCAAATTTTTACAAAATACCCTCAGTACTTGTCATTTTTTTTTCTTGTTGGAAAATAAGTTATTTGTATTTGTAATTAAAAAGTAAATTACATATTATGTTATTTGTGAAGTGATATTTTGTACCTTTATGATATTTTGTGCCAACTTAAATATTATCCATAATCTCGTACACACAATACGCTTACAGTTAGCGAATAAGTGTACAGTTTTTTTTTTGTTGGCAAATAAGTAATTTGTATTTGTACTAAGTAATTATTCATTACGTTATTATTTGTGAAGTATATAATAACTGTGCTAAGTTTATGACTTAATATACTATCCGCAAGCCCGTACAAACAGTACTCCACTCGCCAATAATTGTGATTTCTCTCATGTTAGTGAATTATTGTGTCGTTTGTGAAAGGAAAAAAAATTCTTGGACAATACAATATGTAAGTACATATTTTATATTATACAAATACTTTTTAAATGGTCTATGGCTATATTCTTAGAAATCTTGTAAGTTGTAAAAATAATTTTTCGGGAAGAATATTCTCAATAATTGACGAGAATGTAAGCAGCTTATTAACACCAATGACAGATCTATTAAAATTGCCAAACCATGATTTGTATCGCATATTTCACACTACACAGTAGGTACACAAGTTAAAATAAATTTGAGCTTCCGTTAATGACGGACGATCCGTTACAAAACAAAATCGTTTCACGAACATAATTATTTTAAAACAAAATTATATATTTTTAAGCAGAACAAAGATTTTCACATACGATTTAAAAGTTCTGTAGTCTCCGTTTTCTATTTTCAAACCACGTTAAACAAGAGCCCTTCAGGGCCTTACCTGCCTTTTCAATCAATTGAATTAACCTTCACCTGATAAATTTAAAATCCACACCTCAATACTATACTTTAGCTCAACCGTCTTGTTTCTTTAGTTGGCATTTGGCATCGTTATTAGATTTAGATTTGATGTAACTGCCTCAATGTTGGGTTCGAAAATACATGTTAAACAGTTGGCATCCATTTTGTTCTCGCTTATTGTTGGGTTCAGAATATTTTTAACCACTTGGCATCCATTTTGTTTTTACTGGAAGGAAAAAAATGCATTAAAATCCAACGGCGTATGGGCCAGACCCAATTCTGATGTCAGAAATAGCTTAAGCTTGCTAAATAAAAGTATTGTATAAATCATAAACACCAATAAATAAAACGTAGTTTATACGTATCGTAACTACGTAATACAATTATCCACTTAGCTTTCCTTCATTCCAATTATTAAGCTGAAAGAACTGATATTACACAAAAGGCCAAGAAGCGTTTTAACCAAATAAATACTTATCTTATAACGATCTTTGTTCGAAGTACTCAGAGCCAATTCACATTGACAGGAGGCAGAGTGACGGCTTACGGCAAGATAGAGAGTGTGTCCCTTCCATCAGACAACCCGCCTTAAATACTGCCATATCAAAAACAACCCCACCGCCATTATCACTCTACCCCACGTCTGACTACCAGGATTTGCATCTAATATCATAAATACAATGATTCATAGTTACAATCATCCTGAAAATCATTATAAATTAAGTATTTAATTATAACACTTTTATATTAATTTATCAACTGTACTATCTTTTGTTACAAAAGTATCATAACCGGAAACAACAATAATTATTGTCTGTTTAAGGATTAATTGACGTGTTCAAAAATAATGTTATAATATTATATTTGTTGTCCAAATATCACGAATTAATTATTAATAATAATTAGTTCAACTCACATGAATTATTGAAATATGTACTTCTCGTAATAATTTCAAGTTAATTAACAAAACAATAAGACAAAACCATTGTTACCGTTATACATCATTTTATTTATGACTATTATTGAAATAATAGTCATTTATATTCATCTATATTTTGAGTAAAGCGGGTCGTACCTCACACATGTAATAGGTAGGCAATAGACATGCATGTAGTAATCCTAGATTATGTAACAGTTAGACCCACTATTAAAAGCGAATTCACTATTAACATAGTGACATTAACATGTCACGTATTATGTTAGCAGTTAGTTTATACATTATGGAACGTTACAAGCAGTTTTTGTTAAAAGTACATTATTATTACATAAAACATTTTCAATCACTTTGCAATAAAATTTGCGAACTCATATTATCTATATTCTTTGTATTCATTGTTCACTCACGTTTTAATTTTATATGCAATATTAATATTATCAGTGGATATGGGTTTTTAGAGCCCGATTCATATCGAATTCCTTTTTCTTACTTTATGATCGTCATCCTATTCCAAGAAATACGCTATCCTTTCCTCTAGTGGTCCGCCTCCGTGGTCTAGTGGTTAGAGCGTCGACTCCGGAGGTCGCGGGTTCGATTCCCGCGTTGGAAACATGTTATTTCCAAGTTTGTTATGACAATGCAGGCTGATCACCTGATTGTCTGACAAGTAAGATGATCCATGCGTCATGTAAAAAGTCGGTCCTGGGCCTTATCTCTCGCCAGTCGTGTCGGTCTTCCGTCCCACTGGGTTATGAGAATAAAAGGAATAGAGAGTACCTACTCTTGTGTACTGCGCACACACTTGGGTACTATAAAATTACTCCTGCGTAACTGGCCCGGTTTCGATGAAACCGGCCACCGCGCCGTCACCGAAACCGATGTGGGAGTTATTATCATCCTTTCCTCTAAATAACAACTAGCTCTTATTAATTTATTAATTTAAGGGAAAATACCTAATGCTAGACACTGAACTAATAGATGACACTTATGACAAAAATACCATAAAAATAAGAATTACTCTAATTATTTCTCACCACTGTAAATTTTATAAGCTTATCAAGCTATCTGTTGAATCGAAAAAATATATTAGAGACGCCTTCGGGAACAAAATTTTAAAATGGGATCAGTTTTCGTAAATAATATGACCGCGTCAACACGCGCTCGGCAATTACTTAGCAAATAGGATAAGGAAGGCGAAATTTTGCACGTAAGTTTTGAATATATTTATTTGATTTTTTGTAATTTCTATTGATTTCATTGGATTAATGGTCATGTTGTATACACTAATTAATGTTTATTTATTATTTTTTATCAATTTTCCTTAACAATATAAAGGGTGTCTACTATTAGTTCTTGAAAATGTAAAAAACCTAATAGATGACATGGATCTCATTTTTTAGTTTTGCAATACATACTAAAGTTATTTTGTAGTTTATTCTACTGCAAATATCATCACTATTCTCTGAAAATATAATTCTATTAACAAACTAACAACTTAGAACTACTTTGTAATATTCGACCTTGTTCTGATCTAAAAATCGATTGATTTAGTTTTTTAGCAGTAAAAAGAAGAAAAAAAAAGAGGCAAGAGAAGCATAGAGACTAAAGACTGAAAATAAATTTGCTAGAAAAAAATATGAAAAATAAAAATAAAAGGAAAGATAGTTTCAGAATGGAATAAGAATGGATAGAATCTGGAGATAACGTGGATAATATTTCTGATGCATTAGTTATTATGATGAACTAAATGAAATCTTTTGAAAAACGACAAAATATAAAGAACTACTTAATAATATGAAAAATGTAAAATGTAATTTAATGTTCTATGTCAACTATTAGTTCATATTGGTGTCTACTATTAGTGATGTTCGTTTATTGTGATGTCTAAGTTTAGAAAAATACCAATAATATTTTATTTTATTGATTTGTCAGAGAATAATTATAATAGTTTTATTTTGTAAGAGTTACTGAAGACATGGAAGAAGTTATCAATCGTTTATTTTCATAAATTATATATTTTATAACATTCAAATGTTTCATGTTTCCTTAAAGTGTCTGCCATTAGGTTTTTTCATATTTGCACTGGGTGCGTCTTAGTGCAGTTAGCTACAAAAAATGTAAAGTGAGATAGTAGAAAGGCGTTTCCTGTAGCGTCTCTTTGTCTCGCTCTGTTCAGTAGAACAGTCGGATCAAGTCCTAGATACTACAATCTACATCTAGGGAGTGCAAAATATTTACATATAACAATATTTACATTAGTGCCACCACCACTCGGTTTGTACAAACCGACTTACGTACATACACGTTTCAAATTCCGTATAATACGACTTGTTCTCAAGTCGGTGGTGTCCAGGTTTGGAGTCCGGTGCGGGCGGAGATAGACTGAAAATGGTACATAATATGGTGTACTCATGGACAACATCAATAATTCCTGTAACTGTACCTCACAAATAAGTCGTAGTGAGTAATCTTGCTCTTGATAAAAGTTTAATTGTGGTTTTACACATAAAATCTACACAACGAAACTGGAGACTTTTTATTAATGTAACTGTTTGAAAACAGCTATTGAAAGAAATACTCAACAAAACATTGCACTAAATTCTACAAAATATTTTTACAATTTACCTAGTCATATTAAATTTGACTCAACGCTCCTTAATAATTATGAGGGTGTGGCAAATTCATCAGCTGCGGATAGGCACATCCTTGTACAATCATCACTATCACCTGTCGGCTGTCCGTTCTGTTCTCATGATTGGGTAAATCCTCAGGAAGACCGCATTTATCTTGTACGGCCTAAATGTCTGTTATTACAATGTCCTGTGTACCTATATGTTTTATAAAGTATCTCTAGATATCTGTTTTGTGTGTTCTACACATTTCCGAGTTACGCGTATTCCAATTAGTGTCTAAATGCCGAAGTTCCGCGGCGGAAGTTCGGCATGATTACAGCAGCAATGTCAAATGCGTATAATACTACGCGACGGAATTTCGGCATAGTGTGTCATCGGTAATTTCAAATACATTGCAGGCGGAGTCATGCCGAACTTCCCCCGCGGAATTTCGGCATGGTGAGTTTAGACACTAAAGTCGAGCAGTACTAGATTATTTCGACAGCGAAGTAAATATAAAATACGTGTGGTACTCGGAGACTGCCGCTCTGCATAGCGATAGCTAGTCTACACGCATACATCTAATCGCACGCACACAAACACCGTGCTGAAGTCTGCCGAACTGAAACGACGTTAGACGATGTGTTAGGTTTATTTTCGTTAAGGAATTTGTTGATTCGCCACGCTGAAAGCCTACAATGGTACGCAGCGTGCCATACGCTTGCGATTGTCTTACGTCAAATCCATAAAATTTTGATTTCTAAACTCGCTGTCGTAACATCAAATGCAACTTGACTAAGTACTCGGGATAACTTTTAAAACTCTTCTACAACTCTATTTTTTGTATTTGCCTGTATCAAAGAATATCCACAACGAAAATGGAAATCGGTCAAAATTCCGAGGTTTCTTTCTTGTTTAAAATGTTCTCTACTGCATTAATTAAACCATTTTGATATCTGACCCACTTCCACGCTATTGCAGCCTGAATTATATAACGCTATACATAACACAGTATTTACTCGCTAAGCGTGCGTGCTGTTTGCGATTCCTATTCTTTCGTAATCTTATGGACACCATGGTTCCTCATGGTAGGGTAACTCGAGTGACCGCTAGTAGTCAATTTATAAAAGTCGTCAAATAATATGTATTTATATGTTATTTTCACCAATAAATGGAATCTTTAAGTATTGTTTTCTTTTTGTATTTACAGAACACTCGCGTGAATTAGGAATTCCGAGGAAACCGACAAAAAGAAGCAGCCTATGGTATATCTATTCTTCCATACTAATATTATAAATGCGAAAGTGTGTCTGTCTGTCTGTCTGTCCGTCTGTCTGTCTGTCTGTCTTATCTCTTCACGCCTAAACCGCTGAACCGATTTTGCTGAAATTTGGTATGGGGATACTTTGAGTCCTGGGAAAGGACATAGAATACTTTTTATCCCGGAAAAATGTACGATTCCCGCACGATAAACGAATTTTGGCGCAACGAAGTTGCGGGCATCATCTAGTATCTCTATATCTGTGCTAAATTCCATAAAATCAGTCAGTCAGTCAGCTTGTTTGAAGACATTAATCTCACAAAGCGTACCTTGTCAAATTAATGTGTTCAAACAAACTCTTCAGCTTTAAAATTTAGAATAGATAAGACTAAGCCGAAGCTTCGGGACTCGAGTTCTGTTGTCTATATCTACAGCAGCTCCCGGCAACACGAAGAGAAAATATTATAAGCAAGACCTCTCATTTCTAGTACAGTTATGACTCTTCCAGATTAAAAAATGCTTAATAAACTAACCATATTATATTGTTTAACTAGGATTACAATCACTTATTTCTGTTGTAGTCAATTAAATTATCATGTCCATTGTCCATTGTCTATTCTAGTAGATGAGACGTCTTCATTCTTTGTGTTCAACTCCGGTACACCTTTATCTAAAGAGGAAGAACACACACGTTGAACCACTTGCCACAAACTGAGTACGTGTGTTTCGGCCGTTTGGCAATCTCTTGTGGTCCCGCTACGCAACATCATTATTTTTATTGGACCGATTTGACGGATAACCTATTTAAAGTTTTGGCCCTTCAATTCTTATTGTGCTCGCTTGCCTTAGGAAGGGCTATATCATAATATTATTATAGTGTATGATTTTCAGTAGGTTGATAGGCTTGTTCTTTACATATTATTGTCATATACCTAATATAAGAACTAAGTTAACACATTGTATAAAATTCTATCATTGAGAAACCGACCTAGCGGATTTTTAAAATTTTGTATATTAATTATCGAGTTATTAAGAAAATACTAATTTGGCGATGAATCTGCGTCGTCCTTTTTCACCTGGCATATGAAAGACGGGCGTGAGTGTGAAGAGAGAAGGACGACGCTTGATTTTTTGGGTTAGTCGCCCTCTTAACTTAACTTCTGCTATTCTCTACTGTATTTTTACTTCCAATAAGTTACTATCTAGTTATAGTTTTTTATACAGTTTCTTACTAAAACTCGAGAACGATTGAACCGAGTTGGCTAATTTTAAATTGGTCTTGAAATATTCGTGGAAGTTCAGGGAAGGTTTATATTAGTAAGAAAGTGATACCAAGTTCACCGGGTCATCTAGTAAATAGTAAAAAAAAAAAAGATTGGGAAAGCTTTAAACGTTAAAGTAGGTGATTGATTCTTCGTTACCAGAAAGTAACGAAAGATATTAATTTAGTTTTCGTAGCTTTTCTTACCCTTATTTATATCAAGCAGTTAAAAAACTATTGGTTAAAAATAATTTTGTCTATTAACTATAAAATTAAGCTTTATCATGAGTATCTAATTCAAAGAAAGTTTTGGTAAAGTTTATCCAATTTAATAAAACAAAATAATTTGTAAGTAGCGGTAACGGACTTAAGAAATTTATAATTATAAAACTATTTACGAAGATGTTATCGGCAAAAGTCTATGTAATATTATAACAAACTCTTGTTTCTAGTTAACTATAATTACAATTAAAATACTAAATAAAAGTGGCAACATGTACCTACAATGTACCATCGGGGAAATTTATTCCTTGGCAGTTGACAGACCAACGTTATTTGATCGGATCATGTTAATTCAATTTAATGTTCATTGTGATCTGTTGGCTGGTTTTGACATAACGCGACCAAACTACGTAGGTCTGCTTAAGAAGTAGGAATCAACTTCTCTGATAGTACACACATAAACTAAAACCATGTAGATCCAAGCTTGGCCTATTTCATTTTCATGTGTTTGCATACATTTTTTTAAGTAGCATACAATACGTACTAATACCACTAATACTCCTAGATTGTAGAGTTAGATAAAATTAGAAATCTAACATGAATGAAATTCTAACAATGAATATGTAATAAATATAATCTTCTTATTAACCGACTTCCAAAAAACGAGGAGGTTATATGTTCGGCTGCGGCTAATATTTTTTTTATTTATTTTTTTATTTTTGTATGTTCAACGATTACTCCGCCGTTTGTGAACCGATTTTCGAAATTTTTGTTGTGTTGTATTAGGTTTCACTCCAATTTGGTACCATGTTCACAAAAGTGGTGACCAGATGATGGGATCCATGAGTGATCGAGGGAACTCCTCGAAATTTATATAGAAACATATGGTGATTTTGGTTTTATGAGAAGTATCCTAAGCAAATGCTACCAAAACGCAAGATTTTGCACCGAGGTATACTATGGTTCCGAAGCTACTAAGAGAACTCTGGATTCCTTATAGATACAAGTTTGGGAGTTAAGGCGCTGTTTTAAGAACTGAAAGCATATGCTACTATGCAAATTACATTCATCATCATCATCATCATCATTTGACATTACTTCTAAGTCTCTAAGTATCTAATAGTGCCTTTTTCCGAATTCGGCTAAAACTCAACTATTTCTGTACTTACTCAATCTTCATAATTTTGAAGTCGGTGCCAGTTCCAAAAGTTTCAAATATTCTGTCAGAGAACAGAAGATTCATCTGGTACCGACTTCAAAATGATGAAGATTGAGTACAGAAATAGTTGAGTTTTAGCCGAATTCGGAAAAAGGCACTATTAGATAGGAATAATTATTTAATACTTTTTAGTTCATATTATAAGGATGTTATTATTGTTTTACCTTGGAAGTCGGTTTTAATTTTTTGTTAAAAATAATAATTTTTAGAAGTATCATCTGTAAAATGACATTTAATTTCACAATGTTTTTGTGCAATCATAAAGAATTTTGAATTTGATTTTTTTTTGAAAATCACAACGGATTGTTTTCTTATCGTGTTCATGTTTCTTATCGCTATTTTTTGTATGATGAAAATGGGTAAGAAATGAGAATGTTATAAAGGTGATACTTAATGTATAAATTAAAATACGTTTATGTGTAATTTTTGTATAAATTAGGAAAACTTGAATAATAATATTCAGAATTTCAAAACACTCGATCCAGTATAATATTAAAATGTCCAACAAAATAAGAGCAAAGTTTTTATTTATATTTTGTCTTTACTCTTAAGAAAGAAGTTAAAGGTTATCACGAAGATAACACAGATTAGCTAATTAGAGATTTAGTAATTATTATATTACGTCAATAATATTATTGAAAGCCATCCATAGAATGAGATGACTGTGAAAATGCTTAAAATTAAAAAAAAAAAAAAAAACAAGAAAATAAATTCGCAAGTGATGCAACTTCCTGTTGTTTTTTTATTGAACATTTTGCACAAACAGATGAACACTTACGTGAAATAGAGGCGCCAAGAGCAGTGGCGGCCAGAAGCGCCACAGCGTAAAACGTAACGGCCATCCTATTCGGTGGCAGCCGCGCCACTGCCCGCATACATTTGCAATTCTTTCGCGATTCGATTGCGCAGGAGTTTGTTTTGGTTGTAACGCGTAATCGACGAAACCGCGTGGAGACTTTGTCTTATAGATTACGCAATGTAATGTGCTCGTCGTTTGAAATGTTTTGACAGCCGCTGATCCTCACGACTCCCGTTCCCATAATTTGTGTTGATTTGACACGTACATCCAGCCGGTAAATGTGTAAACAAAATATCAAAATCAATATCATAAGGCCCACAGCGCCAGCCTGGGTTCAAGAAAATCAGAGATTAAACGACATGCTGTTACTCTCGTTTTTCATACATGGGAAAGAGAATGATTGATATTTTAACACAGGATTAGCGAGTAAGCCAGATTGGCGCAAGTGGGCCTACGCGAGGAGGGATTAAATTTCGTATCCCTTTTTGAGCTTACTAATTTACGTGTTGAGCTTATTCGTAATTAGGGTTCCGATGAAGGGACATACCGAATAAAATAACAATGAATGTGGCCTATCGTAACTTTCTAAATCACCTTTTTAAAAAATGACTTTTGTTAAAGTGCCCATGGTTGGCGCTCGTCAAGGGTGAAGGGAGGCTTTTAGCGAATGATATAGTTATAAGCTGATGATGATGTTTTCACCGGTATTGTGTAGTGGGATTAACAGGTCCTCTAATATCGCGTATATCAAGATGTGACGTCATAAATAATTAGCTTTATATATTAAGTTTTACATCAGTATCTTAAACCTTAAGAAAATATTATAACATTCAAGTTCAACTACTGCAGCTCATTACTGATTTTATGATTGGTGCATAAAAATAAATCTGTTTGTGCAGATTTGTTTATTAGATAGTAACAGAGCAATTTAGTATCTAATCATCTGTGACTCGCAAATACAGGAAGTTTAATTTAATTACAATACCATGACGTAGACCATGACAATTAATAAGATTATTATTGATTTTGTTGTTTTGAATAGATATTGATACACACAATCACTATAAAATATATTATTTTATTTTATCGTATCTTTATCTCTTTTCGATCTTAATTAGTTATTTATTCTCCAGTACATTCAAACAGCAAAACTATGATTAGATGTACACGTAGAATGTTGAGTACATTATATTATACTTTACTTAAGGGGGCGTAGAAATTGACAACTTTATCATTCATTTTTATACTTGATAGTAAGCCACGAATTGATTCATTTTTTAAACATAGTCATACAGTATACCTATGTAAAAATGAAACAATTCGTGGCTTACTATAAAGTTTAAAAATGAATGATTTTTTGCTGATTTGACACTGAATTATTGCGTTGGTAGCGTAGATACTTCTACTACAAGAAAAAGTTTCTACGCTACTCTACATACAAAAATGGTACGAATTTTTATTTCTACGCTACCGTAGTGTTGAGAAAATCAAAATAATACACAATGTGGTTTATATTATAGTCCCACACATGGCCCTTTTGACTACTCACATGATGCATTGATAGTTTTTACCACGTCAGTCTGGCCCCGTGGTAAGTACCTGAAGGACTTGTGTTACAGGTTCCAGACAACGGAAATATATTTAATACTTTTATACTATACACATATTTAAGATTTTTATTATATGATACACATATTTAATACACATGCATGACCCAGGAACTTTATAAACGTTTTTGATCCGTCGGCGGGACCCGTGACCTCCGGTTTGAGCTACCAACGCGCTCACCACTGCGCCACGGAGGTCTTTGAAAAAACTGTGTACACAGTCCCTTTGAGGTTCAAATGTGAACAGAGGAAAAATAGCGGATATTACGAGATTTTTAAAGTAAGTAAAAACTCAACATTGCAACCTCTTCATTTTAACTTCCCTAACACTAATTAACGATAATAATAAGTGGGTATTATTGGTGACGTTTAAAAAGTAGGGTAGGATTGATGTTTCTAACAATTCATTTGATTTTAAAAAGTTTATAAAGTTATTTTAAAATACTATAAAATTAGGTGAGGTAATAGACATTTATATAAGTATACATCACATATCCGATTTATCTTTAAGTCTGTCATATTTACTGCTACAGCGACAGTTGAAGTGCACCTCTTTCATGGCGGATGGCATATTTTAAGCTATTTTTTTATCTTTTTTTATTTTTAATTATAAATATATCTTTAGACTATGATTTGAACCGAAATAATTCTAATGCATTCTTGACTGCTTTATTTTCTTCGTTAGAATCAGTTTTCGAACATAAGATAAACACAATAGTTTTTAAAATACCGAGGGTGGAGAAGAAATATTACCAAATCAGCAAAAATTGGCGGCCTCACCCATATTTTAAAATTTTCTCTATAGAAAAAAAAATCACAAAGATATATCTAATTATTCACAATTCACATGGCATAGGAATGACGGGCGTGAGTGTGAAGACTGAAGAGAGAAGAACGATGTTTTATTTTTTGCTATAACCGCCCTTTTAAATAAAAATATTGTGATTTGTGACCTAAAGATTTATTCCAAAAAAGAAATAAAACTACTGCATATCTTTTTCCAAGTCGAGGAAGTTCTCTATAGCCTTAGAATACTGCTTTCTGTTCTCTGTGGTGCTGGTGGAGTCTATTGATGGGGCTCGGCTCGGGTTCCGTAGAACCGGCTTCTGCAGTTGGAAGAAATTCAACGAGGCCTGGAGCTCCTTTATGAACACTTCCTTATGGGACACCTGAAAAGAGATAGACTTATTAGGCCGCGTTTCCATTGACGCTGAGCAGAGCGGAGCGGAGCGTAGCGGTGCCGAATTGACCAATCACCATGCTCGAAATCTTCGCTCCCGCTTCGCTGTCATTCCGCTGGAATAGCACGATTGCTCAATTCGGGCACTGTCAGGGCGCATTTTCATTAGTCGTTAACTCGTGCGGTATACAGCATACGGGGAGCCTATGACAACTAATGGCGCATTTTGATCGGTCGTGGCATGCATTTTAAAAATCTCCCGCACTCCGCATGCGGGCCCTATCGACCAGTGAAAATGCGCCATTAAGCTCCGATCCGCTTCAGTGAAAACGCACCCTTATGCCCGGGACACACGAGGCTAGTTTTTCAAGTCAGGATAGCAAGCTAGAGTTAGTAAGCTAGCAAGCTAGTACTTCTGGCTTCGTGTAGACAAAACTATCTTCATTTGTAAAACAGAACTAGCATGCTCCAAGCTAGGTCAGCAAGCAGTTTGGTAAAAAACTAGCTTGCTATCCTAGCTTGAAAAACTAGCCTCGTGTGTCCCGGGCATTATGGATAGATAAATTTTATGTTGTGACAATATCTTAGATATAAAATTCTCGTGTCACAGTGTTTGTGCGCAAACTCTTCTGAAACAGTTCAACCGATTGTAATGAAATTTTGTATGTACATTCGTTATTCCTGAGAATAGGTAGTTATTTACTTTTTATATTGATACTAGTAGTAATTTATATGGCAAAACAACGTTTGCGGGGTCAGCTAGTATTAATATTATGATAACATCCATGTAAACACACGTCAAGTCTCACAGTAATTTAGACACGTTACTCTAAGACTAGTTTTGTGACGTTATATTGAGTTTGAACCTAAGCGTGCAGAATACAGATTCTATGCACGCCAGCTGTGTGGAATTGGGTGGTACTCCGAGGAGCGAAATATGGCGAAAGTCTATCCAGCATTTGCCCTCGCAACATTTTTGACAAATTCTAAAAGCTCTTTAGCGTTACGACTCGACTCTCGTACGTCGCATTGTTTGTTCCCATCGGGAATATGATTGATACGACCTTTATAAAAAATACTCGACGCTAATATTTTGCTCTTGAAATAATCGGCTCCATTGCTAAATTGACACGTCGCCTGAACTCGATAGAGGCGGTCATTCTCAAGTCTCGAAGTGGGTCACAAAATTGTCGCCAATATGAATTACAAGAATTCCTCCGTTTGAGACGATTCTGTGTATTGGGTGTACAAGGTAAAATGATGTTAGAGGTAGTGTAAAGCTATTTGATTGTAGTATTTCAAACACTACAATAAAATATCTGACTCAGTAACTGCAGCAGCTGCAATACCTCAAAGTCAGTCATTCAACAAAATGTATAAGCGTATTGTAACATGTAACTAACAAAACATGCTTTTAACACGCAGAAGTTAACTATGCACCTTGTTCTAAGAGACCCAAGCTAGGTGTCAAGTTAATTTCTACGTTGTGTAGATACAAAGTACGTTAAGCTGATCTTTGTAATCACTTTTTACAGAGCCTTCAAAGAAAAGTTGAATAGAACAATCGTTAACTATTATTTTGACAATTGCGACGTAGGAGTGACGAACATAATAAGTATTTTGTTTTTTGTTTTTGCTCCGTGAGGCGTACATTCGATAACGTGTATCTATGATGTTATCGGAAACATTTAGCTTTTAAGGGCAGGATTATAGCATACTAGATTTGCCCGCAACTCCGTTGCACCAAAATTAGCTTATCGCGTGGGAGCCGTACATTTTCCCGGGACAAAAAGTATCCTATGTCCTTTCCCAGGACTCAAAGTATCTCTGTACCAAATTTCAGCCCAATCGGTTCAGCCGTTTGGGCGTGAAGAGGTAACAGACAGCCAGACGGACAGACAGACACACTTTCGCATTTATAATATTAGTATGGATATGGATTTCATTACATGCAAAGAAGCAGAAATGGTATACGTCTGTAACAATCTTTTATTTTATTTTATATGGTATATAATATATACCTACCACATATTATTATCATCAATCAGTAAGACTGGCCAGTGGCCATAGACGGACCGCAAGTTGCATTCGAGACCGACTGCTCTAGAGCGCGAGCGGTCGCGTTTGCTCCGAGCCTCAGACCGCTCAAGTACTGCTCGAGCCGCGGTCCGTGTATTGCGGATATGAATTTAGAATGGAAACTGCAGATCGCCGTGCGGCAACCGCATCTTGCAGTCGGTGTCAGGCTGCAAGATGCGGTCCGTCTATAGCGGGCCTAAAAGTTTATACTTTTTTTGCTGTCTGGCTTGGCTCGGAACTCTATCGACTACATATAGCGGTGAAACGAGGCATAGATTTCGGAAAAATTATTGACTTTGAAAGCCTCGATTCACAGCTTAGACTAACCAACGACCATCGAGCATATACGTCACCTGATGGAAATCAACTACCGTCGCCCATGGACACTCGCAACATTAGAAGCTGCAGGTGCGATGCCGTCTTTTTAAGAGGTCTTGTCGGCCTTGAAGGTTTGCAGGTAATATTGGTCAATACTTACTCCCTCCCTGACCACGATGTTGCGGACTTCGTTCATGAACTCTATAGCGGTGATGAACAGACAGAACACCAGTCCCACAATCAGCACCAGGAACGCACCAATCAGGTTCTCCCACTCCAAGTCACCTTCTACGTCGTTCTCGTCTGCCGCTTCCTGATTACAAAAAGAACAACAATTTAAATGTATGACTATAATAATTGTCGTCTAGCTTATAAGCTATAAAAATACAGATACTTAAAAAACAAATATAGTCTTCTAATATATAAAATTCTCGTGTCACGGTGTGCGTAATTGAACTCCTCTGAAACGGCTCGACCGATTTTCGTGAATCTTAGCGAGCATATCGGCTAGGGTTGAGAATCGGACAACATCTACTTTTTATATTGATAAGTGCATTTGTTGAATAAATAATAGTAAATTATTACAACTCGAGACTGAGGGCGACCATTGTTTCTGCGACGGGATAGCGATAGACGTTGCCATGGTAACATATTTATTTAGTCACTTCAAAAAATAATATGGGCGAAATAGGTACTTTATATTATGGCAAAGCAACGTTTGCCGGGACAGTTAGTTAACAAAATATAACAGACAGAGACCTGCAGTGTTTGCATCTTTTTGCAAATGCAACATTGCTAGTTTTACTATCATAAAATATATGTAGAGAATTACTTATAAATGTACAAATTAAGTTTTACGAGTTTTGCCTTGAAATATTATAGCTATAAACTACAATTTTAGTGCTTTCAAACTCTATTTCACTTACTTCGCACACTTTGGCTCCATTCTTCTGTTCCCACCATTTAGCCTTTATTTTGTCCAATAGCTGCATTTCTTTCAGCTCCAAGATTGCTGTGTTTATATGTGACCGGAAGGGGGAATCTGGAAATAGGAAAATTGATATAGCTCAACGTCTTTTGTAGATTAAGAAACTGATAACATAAAATATTAGGCTCTCTATATTTATCAGAATAAAAGTATTTTGGATACTAAAGACAGGATTTTTATAGATCAACTGACATAGTAGTAGAATCATTCAGAGAAAATTTGGTAATTCTTGTATCTTTGCGAAGAACAAAGAAAAAGTTTCCCTTTGTTGTTTTAATGATACATTTCTTTCGCACTTGAATTTCGCAGTATCTATTCATGAGGAACATAGGATTGTTTATTCTAAGGGCAGTATACATAATATAGGACTACGCGTGTAGGGACTTTTTCGACCTACGCAGGGCGCAATCATTTGTCTACGTCACTTTGTAACCTGCTTAGTTGCTATACGCGTGTTTGCTATATTTTATCCGCAGGAAACCCGTTTAAAGTAATAGCATCAGAGAAAAGCGACATAATATGAAACGTTTCATTCACGTCAACACCAGCAGTTGGACTGTGGACAATATACCCTTATTCATAAAAACATTTATAGCAAATATTGTAAATTCTGTTCGTCTTATAAGACGTCTACAGTTTTGTGTAGCTCCCGAAGGAATAAAACGATTTTGATCTAACTTGTTAGCTTTTTGTGTGAAAACTATCGAGATAGAAGATTATGAAAATCATAAATAAAACTAATCGAAAGCTATTTAAATGACAGGTGGCTACTGCAATAGAATCATACGATTGCACTATAAGATTGTTAGAGGTTATTATGTCTAGCTTCGAAAAGGTATTACTCGGTGTGCCTCAAGGTAGTATACTAGGGCCGCTCTTATTTTTACTCTATATTAATGAACTTCCTAACATTATACCTAAACACCTTAGCATCAGGTATGCCGATGATACGACAGTATTTATAAGAAATGAATATGCATCAGAGGAAGACTTCATAAAGGAATTAAATGAAATCTTAACAGCTATCACTAATTGGCTCAAATCGCTAAATCTAAAAGTCAACCTCTCAAAAACCAACGCTATGCAATTTAAAAGTTACCAAAGTAAACCTTCCACGCTTAACGTTGAAGTCTCAAACGTTGCCATTGAAGAAGTAAATCAACTACGTTTTCTTGGTGTCACAATAGACCAGAATTTAAGCTGGAAAGCACATATTAATAATATAAATAAAAAAATTTCAAGTGCCTGCTACGGCCTCTCAATCCTTGCCGAGACAACAAATACAGACGTCACAAGAAGTGCCTATTTTGGAAACGTGTACCCATTGCTGCTTTATGGCATTATATACTGGGGTAATTCAACAAACGTCAAGTCCACATTTACACTCCAAAAAAAATGCCTTCGAACTGTATACAACATGCATAGCACAGAATCTCTAAGGGACATATTTAGAACAAAAAATTATCTTACACTGACTGGTATATACATCCTTGAATTATGTCTATTTGTTAAAAATAATATATAATACTTTAGCTTCAAATCGGAAACAAACAGAATCTTACGCAATAAATGTAAAACAATATATCTCTTCCAAAAATTAATAATATGATTTTCTAAAAAAGTGCTTATATTTCTGCTATACTAGTTTACAATCATTTACTTATAGAAATAAAAGAATTAAATGGACTTAAATTCAAAAATAAACTAAAAAAATGGTTAATTGCAAAAGTATTCTATAATTTGGACGAATTTTTTAAAAATGACTAAGTAGTAATCAATTATTTTGCCTAGTATAAGTATAATTTTAAAAGTGGAAAATGAAAAATATTATATGTTTGATTTTTTTTTAATATTAACTTATATAATTTATTGTAAATGTTTATGAAATGACTTTTAATAACTAAGTATACATATTATTATTAGGATTTAATATTATGTATTTTAATAATTATAAATTCAATTCTAATATTATTGTAAAATGAAATTACTTGGATGTGTGCTCTATGTTTTCCCTTTCATACAAATATTGCATGCCCGAACGGGTAAACTGTTGAAACAAACAAATCTATAACACCATTGTAACACAGTTTATAGCAATAAATACTTCTTTGTCTTTGTCTTTGTCATAGAGTTTCTTGTTTTTTAGTGGTGTTAAATATAAAAAACTTAGTTAAAAAATCACATCACAACTCAAGAACAAACAAACAATACTCACTCGCAGGCATCGCGATACCGTAGTCCTTTGAGTCCAGCTCTCCCCCCACTTTCTTGAGCCTGCAATCTCTCTTCAGCTTGTAATCTATGGAGGTGGATTCCATGAAGAAGGCATACTTTCCCTCCCCGTTCGCAACTCTCCTTTCTCCTTCGTCGTTGCTGTCGACTAACGCTGCGGGGTTTGCTGCCATGTTCTCGTAAATTCTTTGGTACATTTTGTCTTTAGAATTCTACACAGGATGTCATAATTAGTATTAATATACTGAAAATGTAATTAATTATAAATCGGTTTTGCTGCTTGAGATTAGATTTTATTCAAGTTTAGCTAGCTATAATAGTTTTCTTCATAGCGTTAACCAATTCACATAATTTGGATAATGTTTGCGAAGCTTGTGCTCAAGAACTCTACTAAATTTAGAGTTCTTGAGCACATGTCTGTCTGTCTGTTGTAATGTGGTGTAGTGTGTATGTGCTGAATAAATGTTTATTATTATTATTATGTTTGTGTTAAGTGGCCATTCTCCGGAGAGCAAAATTTAAATGTCCCGGGCTTGTATACTCTGTAATATTATCTTATTCAAGTATGCAATATTTTTAAACGGTAGATAGTATCGGTAACTAGCTACAAACTTAAACACAGGCTTCTAATTTAAGTAATTCAGACTAAATTAATTTAAGTCGTGTTCAAAAACCGTGTTTTTCTGATTACCGTAACGTGTTCCCACGCCAACTTGATCTCGAAACTTGCTTGTAATTTTTATAACGTACATATTTACTTTGATCTATTCATCTTGTTAAATGCTCATAAACATTGGAAAATATCGACTCAATAGGCCCAGCCTGTAAATAGTTATCATGAAGTAATCGCTTGTCCTATCAAAAGTTCTAATTACCGTAACGCATTCTATTTTCGGGCACCCACCCGAAAATAACAGGATTTGGTACATTACAAGTGCATGAGTCACTTCTCCCTGGCGTGTGCCACGGCCCTTAATTAGCGGTCCCACGTCGTTAATGTTAGTGTGCCGCCGATGGAGCACGTGAGTATCTAACTACCATAGCTTTGGTTTCGAACTTTTCTAATTACGATTATTTTATTTTGCTACTTGATTTTTAAATTAGATTGTACGTCGATCATGTCAATCTAAAAAGTTATTTGGTCTACGTACTTTGCCGTAAGCTAGTTTTTGCAAACTGTGTCAGTTTTCAAAATTTTCAAGAAAATCTAACTTTTTCTAATTACCGTATACTAATTACCATATGTTCCTCATTACCGTTGTATGAAAAACTGATACGTACTTTTTTATCAATTGAAGTTTTCTCGCGGTTTTCATAGATTATTATTATCATGAATGAGTCTTTAAAAATACTAGCTTTTGCCTGCGCTTTGCGCTTTTAACGCGGTAAAAAGTATTATTATATACAATCTTTCATCCCTATTTTATCAGTCAGTTAGTCCCTTTGTGATATATATAATATTTAGATATCTATATGCTGAGTATTCATAAAATTATATATTTTATTTGGATGGGAATGACTAGAGAAGAAATTGGAGAAAAGAAGGCTTGTTCCTTGGAAACGTCTAGTAAAAAATTGAAATTAGCCTATATTTAGGTATATCAGAAATCAAAGAAAAAAGTGAAAGAAAGGTATACTTAACAAAAGAAAATACTGCTTATCAGCAAAATTCCAACAAAACTTATTACAAAAGACGAAAAAAAAAATGGAAAAAATCTAGAAATAAATGTTCATAAATATAGATGAACTTGTAAAATTACGAGAAAACAAAAATAAGTAAATTTCGAGCTGTAAAAGCTGTAAGCTACATTTGAGTTGCTAGTCTGTCCAAAGAGATTTAGAATATAATTATTTTTAGGTTCATCGTACCTGGATCTTAATAAATATTTACCGATTAAAACAATGTTTGTTGTTATTTCTCATTTTTCACATTTTATTTGAAAGTGTCTATTTTTTACTATTGGCAGGTTATGGTTGTATAGTTATAGGACATCGTTAATTCTACCCCTTTTGTGACAATTATACATGTGAAACTTATTAATCTGTGTTTTTGTATCATGTTTTAGATATAATTATAATGCTTTCTAATTACCGTTACATAAAAATTTTACATTTGTCTAATTACCGTATCCATAAAAAAAATTAAGTCTCATTATTTAAAAACTATAATGAACTGTATCACGCCAAATTTATAATTGTATTGGTATCTTTCATTACTTTCATATTTTAATGAGTTTAAGTCAAATCAACGACGAAAAAAATGGTAACGGTAATTAGGCAAATAATGCCAAACCGGAGAATGACCGTAAGCAATCCTTGCTCACGGGCAATTAAATCCTGGACCTTTGGAAGGCATGCGTGGTAGGGCCGAAGCCAACACGTAGAGGCCCGTAACACAGTTTTAATCTAGATGTAATGTGACACCGGCCGGCGACTCTCCCTGTCCGCACTATAGGAGTACGACCAAGGAGAGCCAGCAGCCAGTGTAGGACTATTGCAGGGAATGGAATCAAAATGATACCGGACTATGGGGGTGAGGTGCTAGTGGATTGGGTAACTGGGACTATGGAAGGACTATGGCGTCTGCCGATACAACGTTGTAACATGTATAAAGTTGGCAGACGGTGACTCGCCAACTCTTTGAATGGGCCCCTCAAAATGGTCGCACGCACGGTGCACTGAGGCGGCAACATTGACAGAGCGACTTGAGGCAGGAGAGGTGTCGCTGGATTTTAAACGCCGATCATTTGCACCCTCAGAGGGTCCCATCACGTCGCCCACTCGCCACTTACGCTTCACATCCTCCCTCCGAGCCGAAGCTCTTGCGACTCCACTCTGACCGGCCGGTTAAGGCAAGGCAGAGGTAGCGCCTGATTCTCCGTCAGTGTTCACTCCGGCCGGCCGGTGAAGGCAAGCCGGAGATGGAGAACAGGGGCTTCCCTGGGAGCACTCGGGTTCGTGGGGTCGCTACTCCCCAACAGCTCGCCACAAGCTGCCCTGCGGGCTTATTATTATTATTATTATACTGTATATGGTTAGTTATGTTATTATAGGCACTGAAATGTACTTGAAAAGACCATTAATTATTATATCTTTAAGTATTAGAATCAGCTCCATATTTAAACTTTACTTCCTAGCAAAACGGCCATAGAAGTAATAATTGGTAATACAGACCAGTTTTTAACTGTACATCAAAATCATACCTTGAAGAACAAATACGTGGTCGCTTTCTCGATGGACCCGTACAGCACTTTGTTCTGGTTGGCCAAGTCCTCCACGCTGTTGATGGGTTCATTCTCCATGGCTGTCGTCATGGACGCTGAAAGCTGGGCGATGTACGTCTGACAGACTATCACGGCGAAGAACCACCACATTCCACATACCCAGCGGGAACCGATAGCCCTTAAATGTATTGAAATAAGAATTAAAATCCACGTATGTCACATGAGGGAAGCATAAATATTGGACAACATATTTTTACGTTTTAAATGGATAGGAAGTACGGTCTACATAATAATCAATGATAATAGGATACAAATATCTTTGTTGCCAGAATGTTGTTGATAAACGTGAAAATTTTAATAGTGTAATAGGTTACGGCGTCACGTTTAAATAGGTAAACCGATTTTGATTAAATTTTGTATGGTGATACTAATTAGAGCCCGGGAAAAGGACTCACGCGCGGTAAACACGACGGAATGAGACTTATATAAAATTACTTTCAGTTTTAAGCAGTCATCACAAACAATTTTTAATACTATGTAGCTTATAGCATTACGTAGGCGTTATATAAAAAATTTCATTAATACTTTTATCGGTTTAGCTTCTAACTTTTACTGTTTTCATATTAGCTAATAGATAGTGGGTAGTAAAACATTTTATACAAATCGGAAATACTGCTATTCAATCTGTAAAGGAATCTAGTTTTCCAATCAAACGAATGCTATGTTAAAATATCATGCATTAAAAATATTGTGGAACGTGTAGTTAACCTTTTTCCAGTTGTTGTATGACATAAAATATCATTTTATATTCATTCTATTATATTAATACATTTTAAGCTAATCTTATATTATATAATATAAAATTCTCGTGTCACAATGTTAGTCCACGAACTCCTCCGAAACGGCTTTACTGATTTTTACCAAATTTTATATGCATATTCAGTAGGTCTGAGAATCGGCTACTCAGTACTTTATATATTGATATGTGCATTTGTTGAATAAATAATAGTAAATTATTACAACTCGAGACTGAGGGCGACCATTGTTTGTGCGACGGGAAAGCGATAGACGTTGCTATGGTAACATATTTAGGCACATCAAAAAATATTATGGGCGAAATAGGTACTTTATATTAGGCAAAGCAACGTTTGCCGGGAAAGCTAGTAACTTTATAATATTGTTGAATGAGTTACAAAATCGGCGAATAATTATAACATCATTAAAATACTTCAAATGTACAGTTTCGCGTGTTTGTAATAGACTTCCGATCTATATGCACTTATGGCTGGTTTACACGTATTAAGTAGATAAGTAGTAAGGTCAACTTGGGTAAGACCGGCATACTTTAATTGAAGTTGGCTTTGAGCTGCTCCCATTTCTTTTGTAATGACTCTAGAAAGAGGGTGTTCACAGTAGATGACGCAGTAATCTTTTATGAACCTAATACAGACGTGAGATGTCCCCACGCATTAATTATGTGGCAAATACAGTCGAAATTTCAAAGAAACATCTTGTAGACGGTCTTTCCTAGTCTTTGGGGCAAGTCCGTCTAAAGGCGATTTTCGACATCGTATGTACACTAAACAGACTAAGAACCAGATAGTGACATCTGTAAGTGGGAGGTAGTGAAAAAGAAACTATACAGTTATTATTTTAAAGCCTCATTTAGTTTTTATTGAGTAAAAAAGAAAATTGAGGTAAGTCCGGCATGAGTTTGGGTTCACGGCTATCAAACATTTTTTTCACATGGGTAATCATTATTATTACATAGTATAAAACAATGGATATCCTAAAATTTTTGACACAGTTTACTCTTCCTTAGTCTTCATTAGTCGTAGTGTTGGTGACTAAATATAAAATTTATGAACATGAATCATTTGTAAATTAAGCGAAGCCAGCAAGTAAGTATTAAAATAGAAAATGTTATTAACTCCTGCCTTGAGGCAAGACCGGCATACTGCCGGAGTTGCCCCAGTGAACTAGACGGACTTCCCCACTCTTAACTTTTTAGGTTAGAAAAGATTAAGATAGTATAATTCAATAACGAAGCAGTTTTTGAGAAATCAGTGCAGCCAATTACTTCTGTAGACATTTAAAAAGATACTCACTATAATCACAATTCAAAATAATGAGTGAATCACACCACAATATATTATTTTCCTATGCACGTGCTCGTCGTAATGAACGTTCGAAGCAGCACTAAATTTACGAGTCAGTTTTTAGCCGCCATACATCGAATAGCGCCGTCTGTCGTAGCTTATCTAAATCAAAATTTGACGACTGTTTTACCGACAGATTCAAGAATCCCGTGGAGTTGCTATAGAAAGAGAAAAACCTTCTATTTGGTCTTGCCCCCTAGACGGTCTTACCCAAGTTGACTTTAACTAAATTCTAATAATTGTCATCTAGCTTAGGACTTACTAAATTTTAACTTGCTACTTGCTACTAAATTTTGTGTTTACACGCAATTAACAACTTAAAATTAAGTTAAAATTTAGTTAATTACTTATGTACTTAATACGTGTAAACCAGCCCTTAATCGTTAACTTAACTAATGCCAAAAAGTGCTGAACACCCTTAGAGCTCGTATACACAAAACTGCGATGCGAAAGCGCATCGCAAATATCGGTGGCAAAAATATTCCAACCTCAAAATAAACACTTTAAAAAATCTCAAATGTTTTAAGATGCGACGTCGTATCGCAGTTTTGCGTGAGCCTTAATGCCAATCAAAAATAAATAGTATACAGTTTATTTATGGCTGATTTGAGAGCCCCTTACATAATAATCATCAGTTTAAACTCACTTCGGCAGTATATCGCAACCCTGCGTCATAATTGAGCCCATGGTCAGCCAGGTGCAGTTCTTGAAGTTCCAGATGTTCTCCAGTTCCTCTGGATCCTTGTCGCACGGCTGAGGGTTCTCCCAGTCAGCTGGAGATATTCTGGAATCAGATTAAAAACTAGAGCCTGTAGCCGAGACGTTTTCTTTATCGCTTCTAGATATAGAATCGCAGAACATAATGTATGGAATTGACATAAGAGGAGCCGAACGGCAACGTCATTATTTTATTTTTTATTTTATTTTATTAAATTTGGGAAAAATTACAATCAGAAGAACATACACATGGAGGCCAACTCGAGGCCAATTAAAAGTTTTCACATATATACAGAAAATCTAACAAGAAACATGAAGTCGAACGAAATTATTAACGAACGCTTATGTCAATTCCATACATTTTGATCGGTTATTTTGTAAATAAGCGATAAAGAAAAAGTCTTGGCTAAAGAGCCAGGTATAATCTGAACTTATTATATTATCATAAACAGAAGTTTGTTTAATTGATAAATTGTCTCTAAAAGTGTGCTGTGCCGATGTTGGTGAAGTTTTGGCATAGATGTAGAGGTAATCAGAAAGAAGGCATACACTTACGTCCAAAACATTGTATTATTTATTATTATACGTATTAGGAGTAACTTTTTAGTAATCTGTAAAACCGGTATAAGCCCCAGCCAGAATTTCAAAGGATGAGAAAACGTAGTGCAGATAATTGGATTGCTGGACATTATGGTGGACTAAACAGTAAATACTAATCCTCCTTAAAGCTAATCCCTATATTGAGGTAAGATGTTATCCGACCCCCAGCGGTAGGGTGCTTGGAAGGTGTCATGTTGCTGTTTGCTAGCATGCATTGCATTTATTTTTATTTTATAAACTTGGTGTTGAACCATAAAGTTAATATACCTATCGGAATATTACCGATATATTCCGATAGGTATATTACCTTTATGTGTTGAACGTATATATGACATATGAAAGGTTGTGTCACTTGTGAGAATGTGATGTAGAGCTGTGTATTGCAATGTTGTGAATAAATGATTAGAAGTCTTATTGGTGTCTTCTTCATGGTCCATCGAGTAGCCGGATATTATAGAAGAGCCAGCAGAAATATGGAGAAATAGCAATAGGTAACTTTTGGCGAGAGTAAAATCGGAATAAAATCATCAAAAATCATTGAGAATTTGTGAGCAGTTGCCTTGACAACCGATAAGCAAAGGTACGAACAATTTTGCGACTATGAAAGGGTCTATAAGAGTACAAAAGCATCTTCAGACACACATTACAACAGATTACTCTTAGTTTAAAATATTATCTAAGAATAGAACGCGCCTATATAAATGTTCGGCTCGAGGGCTTAGAACAAACATAGGCTCAGTTCAAAAAGAATCACTACGAGTTGCTGAGAAGTCAAGAGTTTTCAGATGATTGCGAGTATTTTAGAGACGTAGTATTTGAGGAAGTAGAGGAGGAGTATATGCAATACAAGGCAGCATTAAATGAGAGTCTCTTATGTACTACAGATGTGTACCGCTGTGAACTTGCCCCAAATTCAGATTCCTAATTTCTCGGGAAAATATACAGAATGGTACACTTTTCACAATTTATTTGACTTGCTTATACATCGAAATTCCAATTTATCAAATATCGAGAAATTATATCTTAAGAGTTACCTAACGGGTGAAGCAGAAAACTTAGTTCGTCATGTAGCAATCACTGATGGAAATTATGAAATATGTTGGAATATAGCTAAGAAGAGGTACAATAACAAAAGATACGTAGCAAATAATATACTCAATCGTTTGTTTAATCAAAATAGTCTGGCTTCTGAGGATAGCGAAGGAATAAAAAGGCTGTTAGATACAACGAAAGAATGCTTGATTGCCTTATGTAATTTGGATTTGGATACTTCCACGTGGGATATACTAATAATTTACATGGTGTCACAGAAGTTAGACCGAGAATCAAAGAGGATATGGGAACAAAGAATCAGTAGTAAATTGGAGAATTTACCTTCATTAATGGAATTTTATGAATTTTTGGAAAGTAGATTTAGGGCATTAGAATTCTTAGAGTTGAGAGAGGGAAATACACACGACCAAAGGAGAAGGACTCATGCCTTTGCCATCGCGATTGTATGCCCGTACTGCCAAAAAAGTCATACGCTGGATCAGTGTAAATGGTTTCAAAGGCAAGATTTTGATACTAGACTCTACTTTATTAAAAATAAAAAACTATGCTACAATTGTTTCAGCGCCTTTCACAGGGTCTCTAGATGTAGACATGTTATTACGTGCCATCAATGTCATCGTCGACATCACACACTTTTGCATAGAGAGAAAGAAGTCACTGAGTCGTACTATATTTCAAATAAGAGGATGGCTCAGGCAAGTAATGAGGACGAGGACAGCCTAATAGGACAAAAGCCTGTCGCCCAGGTACTGCTACCCACAGCTATAATAGAAGTTAATACTAAGAAGGCGAGTATGACTTTAAGAGCAACACTCGATCAAGGTTCCCAAGCGTCGTTTGTAACAGATAAAACGGTGCAGTTATTAGGTATTCAGAAATTGCCGGTAGACGAAGTTGTGACAGGTGTGGGGGGTGAGAGTCAGAACATACAAATTAAGCACAAGGTAGAACTCCAGATACAGTCCACTACAGGTAAATACACGTGTAATATCGAAGCCTATGTTCTGAACGATTTATCCCCAACCTCCGGAACTGATGGTGTCGACATTATTAACTGGCCTGAATTGTCATCCTTGAAGCTTGCTGACCCGCGCTGCTTAAAAGCCGGTGAGGTAAACATGTTGCTAGGCGCAGACGTCTATGCGCTTATTTTGACTGATGGTATACTCCGAGATTCATCACATAGGTTGACTGCCCAGAATACGCATCTCGGTTGGATCTTGTCGGGTTGTATTCCAGCTGAGAGTACTCGTTGCGCACGAGACAAAGGGAGAGATAAAAATGTAAAGGAACCAGGAATTATTACTTGATATTGAAAGTTTGTTTTTGTCTAGAGAGTATTCGTATATTTGTATTGTTTCTTATATGGTTAAAGATTGTTTGTTAATGTTGTTAATTTTTAATTACTGTTTTAAACAGGGTCAGATATTACACGTATAGATGATAGAGTATAGTAATATGTTATATTATATTATTTTTATATAATTTTTCTTAACGATTTTAAGTTACAGTCTGTGTTAAGGCTAATTTAATAGCCAGTTGAGACTATATTGTTAAGGAATAGTGCTTAGTAATTATAGAAGTGATATGAGCTATAGGCATACTATAGGTATGGTTCAGAATGGTCGATGTGAAGTATCGTGTATATTATAAGGATTTAAAGTATTGTAAAGAATATATTCTAGAAATATATTCATGGGGGGCGGTATTTTGAACGTATATATGACATATGAAAGGTTGTGTCACTTGTGAGAATGTGATGTAGAGCTGTGTCACAATAGACATAACTACCAGTAGTTCGACTGCAAAGAAACGGACAGGTTTCAATATCTGTCAAATTCGTCGGGTTTCATTAGGATTATGAACGGAATGTGCCTCGCGCTGGCTGATATAATTTATTTTTAAATATTTAAAATAAAGATTTCAAAATTGGATTCTGACAATTTTAATCGCATGTGCCAAAACACAAATAACAATACTATAGGCCAGTCATTAAAGCCAAAACCCGAAAGAAATTAGTAACTTGATAAAATTTTAGGGGGTTGTTAAAGAAGGTAAAATAACTTACCGTGTGATTTTGCAGCGTTCTGGGGTCTACGGAAAGGGTTGAAAAGGGGTGAAAAAGGTTTTTTGTTAATAACATTGCGTAAAAAATTAGTAACACGCTGCAAATTTGGAATTAGGTTGTTCTTACCGTTTTGTAACGTGTATAAAATTTGCAGCGTTTTGCAATACACGGAACATTGTTTATTATTAAAAAACAATAAAATTTGTTAATAACAGGGGTAAAAAAAATAGTAACACGCTGCAAATTTGGAATTAGGTTGTTATTACCGTTTTCAAACGTGTATTAAATTTGCAGCGTTTTGCAACATACGGAACATTGTTTATTATTAAAAAACAATGAAATTTGTTATTAACAGGGGTAAAAAATGTAGTAAGTAACATGCTGCAAATTTATAATTAAGTTGTTTTTACCGTTTTCTAACGTATATCAAATTTACAGCAATTTAGTAATAAACAATGTTCCGTATGTCGCAAAACGCTGCAAAATTAATACACTTTACAAAACGGTAAGAACAACTTAATTCTAAATTTACACCGAGTTACTAATTTTTTTTACCCCTGTTATTAACAAATTTTATTGTTTTTTAATAATAAACAATGTTCCGTATGTTGCAAAACGCTGCAAATTTAATACACGTTAGAAAACGGTAAGAAAAACCTAATTCCAAATTTGCAGCGTGTTACTAATTTTTTTACCCCTGTTATTAACAAATTTTATTGTTTTTTAATAATAAACAATGTTCCGTATGTTGCAAAATGCTGCAAATTTAATACACTTTACAAAACGGTAAGAACAACCTAATTCCAAATTTGCAGCGTGTTACTAATTTTTTACACAATGTTAGTAACAAAAAACCTTTTTCACCCCTTTTCAGCCCTTTCCGTACACCCCAGAACGCTGCAAAATCACACGGTAAGTTACTTTACCTTCTTTAACAACCCCCTAAAATTTTATCAAGTTACTAATTTCTTTCGGGTTTTGGCTTTAATGACTGGCCTACTAGTAGGGGAGGTAGTGCTATCGTTTGCTAAGTGATTTCATACCCACCAAATTTTTGTCCAGCGGTAGCTTAATATTCATCAATCAATATAATCAGCGTCAGTCACCGCACCCGTGGTAGAATGTTAACTGAGAGTATTTCAAAGTTGTAAAAAAAAATAGTTGCGAAAAGTGATTTTATACCGAATGAAACTTTGATGGATGATTATTGAGGTCATGTTTAACCAAAAAATCACCGTCAGCCGTATTGCAGACGGGGGATTCAACGTCAGTCGCGTTACTGAACATGTAAAAAATTTTTGAATATAAAGTCATTTTATACCGTACAAAATTTATACAGGTGAATGTTTCTACTTTGTATACAACAAAGAAAACCGTCAGTCGCTAATACGATGGTGGAAAAACCGTCAGCCAGCGATATAAGTTATAACCAATATAACCCTACTTCGCGCTCAATGTATCCTAGGGCGTCGCGTAGACGACATTTCCACCTGCAAACATTCAGCTGACGACGATTTTCGTTTGAATTAACCATGAAATTGTCTCACATAGCAATTTTAAGTAATTAATTCGATAGTCAATATATTTTGTGAAGAAGAATGATATAAATTTTACTTTAAAAGCGCCATCTCTTGTTATATACTAAAACTAAAACGACACCTACCAAACCTAAACGTGTATAATCTAGATATGAACCTTTATTGGGTGCGAATTGGGATCTTTTTAATGTCAATTCAATACGATTCCCAACAACAACTTTGAAATACTCTCAATTTTTATTCCACCACTTCTGAAGCAGCTGACGATCAAAGCTGTTATGTATTAGTGGAATACTATTAATGTAACGATTTTCGCTCGGTATGAAATTACTTTTTAAACTGAGCGCGACCTCCCCTACTATACAAAGAGGAACACGTCCAGCGAATATGTCATAGTTTTAAATTCGTAGGTAACAAGTTAACAACCCTAGCGACGATTTACGTCATAATACGTCAAATTTAAAAATTTCAACATCAGTTCTAAGTCGGCATACTCTATAATTCTGTCTACTCTGGCCTACCTCTGGCTGTGTATTGCAATGTTGTGAATAAATGCTTAGAAGTCTTATTGGTGTCTTCTTCACTTGGTAAATGTGAGAAACGTATTATCTGATGCTACCGGCACCAAAAAATCATTGTAACAACAGAATAAATGTTACAGTGTTACACGTACTTTTGGTAGCGCGCTCTTTGGTTTCTTGTTGCGCTTAGTCGACGAAATGTAAAGTAAGCGTTATTCAGGCTAATTTTCAATAGACCACGGACCAGGGTGTTTGTCCAGTCGAGCCGACTATGTTGTGGCGAGAACACAAAATCTTTTTAATTCCATAAATAAACATCTCTTCATGATTAAAACCTCACCTTGAACAAACAAATAGGACTATGGAGACGACGCAGTAAGCGGTAGCCGTGTACATCCACACTTCAAACGTATACGGGTACAGGAACGAGAACACGCCAGGAGTCACCTTCCTCTCCTTGGTGTACAGAATACTTATACCCAGAGACATGAACGGCACCGAGAAATCCACCACCTTCTTCCTCTCTTCTGTGATCGTCAAGTCGCATACTGCTAGGTCTGCTTTCTAAAATCAAATGTAGATAAGTATTAACTTACTAAAACTGTAATATTATATACGAGTCAGATTTACACTATATACATCCACGTATTTTTTTTAACTCTGAAGGGTTCACGAAAAAAAAAAGTTTGTTAATTGAGATTCTTTTTATGATAATTAATATTTCTACCGCCTTATTTTATTTTTATTTATATAAGTAATAATTTATGTACACAAAACTGTTTACAGTGAAAGACTTAAAACTAGAAATACATTTTAGTACAAAGATACTACTTATTCCGATTGGAATTTCTTCCAGTAGACCTGTTACAGGAAATGTAGAAAAAAGGTAACAATAATAATTAGCGCACATAACAATTGAGTTTATTATTTTCATAGTCTAAGAGAGACCACTTTTTTTGGAGACGACCAAGGGTTCGAAGATTGGACGGCGGAACCATACGATAAGTGCCCATATACCTTGTGGAAACTAAAAACTGAACATTATCATAAAATAGGCTTATTCCACGCTCTACAACTGGATTATTTACCAAGCTATTTACAGCACAGGTTGTACAACAATGCGGCTGTTGTATGTTACATTTTAATTAAAATAATAACATCCTTGAAACGGCTGCTACGTAAGTAGGGCTTAATCTGGGATAATTACAGTGGATTTAACCCAAACTAATATTGTGCAATGCACATATTAGTTTGGCCGATGTTATAAATAAAATAACACGAGACGTAGTATATAAAGGTACCTGAAATAAATGAAGCATAAAATAGTTCGGCGAATTCAAATTTAGGCGTACTATCAGAGAAGTTGATTCCTATGCAGATGGCGGACCTAAGTAATTTAGTCGCGTTAGGGCCGGGACACAAAAACAAGGCGCGTTATGGTCGCTGCCGTGGGTTTTTTACGACGCGCGTCCGCACGGCGCCGTACGACGCCGTACGACGTCGTGCCGTGTTTTTGTGTCCCGGCCCTTACATCAAACCCAGCCGACCGATCACAGCTAAGATTGAATTGACATAAGCCGACCACATGACTTAGATCCGCCATCTGCATAGGAATCAACTTCCCTGATAGTACGCCTAAATTTGAATTCGCCGAACTATTTTATGCTTCATTTATTTCAGGTACCTTTATATACTACGTCTCGTGTTATTTTATTTATAACATCGGCCAAACTAATATGTGCATGCTTTGAAGCTATCTACTATTCTATGATACATGTATTTTATGATATTTCATTACAATATTTCTATCAGATATCTAAGTAGATTCCAGACCTAGGTACGTTATTTGAGTTCGGGTTATGTCAAGCATTTACTTGGCTTAACTCAACCAATTAAAAAAGGTACTATTTTGTTACTGAACGAATTTTTTCCAAAGGTACATAGGCTTCTAGACGTATCTACGAGTTACTCATAGAGAAAAGCAACATACAACTTTAAACTAAATTACCTTATCCAACAAATCACCAATGAGCCCATCCCACTTCTTCTTCACCTCATCATATTTTCCGTATCCCTTGTCCTCCTCGTATAGGAACGAGTACGTGTAGTTGTAGTTGCGGGCTCTCAGCCTATCGAATATCTGCTTGACTAGATCCACGGAGAAGCCCTCGTATTTTTCATCGGCAGACTCCTCAACACACGTATCGTTGTTTTCCGGACACTTGACCTTATCGTAAAAATACGGTTTTGCTTTTCTGGATATAACCTAAAAGAATAAAAACTTAAACTATAAATCGAAACCTGAAATGCTGATTTTGCTATTTGGTATGTAGATACTTTGAGTTCCGAGAAAAGACATAGGATACTTTTTATCCCGGAAAGTGTACGGTTCCCGCGAGATAAACGCTTTTTGGCGCAACGGAGTTGTGGATGTCATCTTGTAGTCAATTGTTGTTGATTAATCGACTTCAAGACATAATAAACCTAAACCAACCTAAATTATGTATAACGTAACCAAAATCCCTCTCACAATGAAATGTTTGCTCGATGTCTGCGCGCCTCTAGCCTCTACATTCTGCCTGATGTCAGTGATGTCCCCACCGACAGCCGACTCCCAGTACCCCACCGTCTCTCGCTCTGACACTCGAATCTCGTTCACGTTGAGAGTGTAGTTCACACGACGACCCTTGCTGTTGAACTCTATGTTGCCAGTCACGCCCATGGTTTGGGTCTGAAAATTTGAAAAAAGAATATGATAATAATAATAATGCACGGAAGAAGGAAGAAAACTTGCTTTATGTGCTTATTCTGGGTGTAGTATTTGCATGGTTTATTTCTCTATGTTGATCAAGAAACGAGCAGAAAGATTAATAATGGTAAGTGTGATTGTAGCCGCCTTGCAGTAAGTATTGTACAGTTACAGTGTGACGCCTGTGCAGCCGTATTACGAGTATAATATTAGAACTCGTACGGCTGCACAGGCGTCATAGCTGAGAGCTATGCCGCTCCCAAGCACTTTTTAAGTTCCACAATTTAGTTGAGCATTTCCTAAAGTTTCTTTTTAAAGCTTATTAGCTACAGAATTTTAAGATATTCTTAACAATGATAGTGTTGATGAGTAAAACCTTCAATATTTCATTCTGCAGTAGCGCTCCGTACTCCCATGGTTCCGGGTTCTTGTCACACAAGTTGCTTCTGGGTTTCTCTATGCCGTGTTTGGCTTCTACCCTCTGCAAGGACTTTAAAACGTGATTCGCTACGTCGTTCATCAATAGTGCTTCTTGCTGAAATACATAAGTATGTAGTTTTATTTCCAAATCTAAGTAACAGGCGTATACTGAATAATGCTTCTTATAGTTGGCTCTAAGCGAGTCATCAATTAAATTGTGTATTTTGTATTAGCTTTTGTCCACGGCTCTTCTAGCATAATAGAAGTTTAATAAACAGTAAATAACGCGGTACATTTGGGGAATAAAATACTTTATAATCTAGAGCCTAAATATCATACTGTCATGCATAGTTTCGTGAAGAACCGTAACGGTGCGTCCACATTTGCGCGATCAGATCTCCGATCAGATCTCCGTCGCGATCATCGCGCCGTATCAAGTATGCGTATCATAGTGTGGACGCCTATTAGATCATTCTGCCGATCATGCGTGTATTTGATACGACACGTATCAAATACGCGGTTAATAGCGATCGCGGCGTATCATGATACGCGTATCATTTTGACACGCTTCGATGATACGCGACGGCGATCTGATCGGGGATCTTATCGCTCAAATGATACAAATGTGGACGCACCCTAACACACACATACACACAAACAAATTCTCCATTTTAATGTATTTAGTGTTTAGAGTACGTTACCTTAATATTAGTAACCGGGGGAGAGTCAGTGTTTTCAGGTGACCAGTTGAACCACCTGGCGACTCGGGGGGCGAGGAAGTGCTGTGCGTCTTGCAGCTGGTCGAAATCCGTGAGGCTCAGCCAAGTGATGTTCGAGTGGAAAGGCAGAAGGTCCTTGGCTACGGTCGTCGCGTCCATAGATACTAAAATGTAGTGCTGGAAGTCGGGAAAATATTGTTTATTAGATGACGCCCGCAAATCCGTTGTACAAACATTCGTTTATCGTACCGTACATTTTTCTGGGATAAAAGTATCCTATGTCCTTTCCCGGGACTCAAAGTATCTCCATGCCAAACAGCAAAATAGGTTCAGCGGTTAAGACGTGAAGAGGTAACAGATAGACAGACACTATAGAGTATAGACCCTACAGATACATAGCGCCATACAACCTTCATCATTGATGTAACAGCTGTCTGTTTGGACGGAAAACTATATTCAAACCTTACCACAATTTAGACAGAGATAGCTCCGTGATATTTATAGTTAGTGCTATAATATGCTTATAGCTATTTTTCCATACTGCTGATTGGTCATTTCCAATGGCAGGAAAATGGTAAATGGTATGGAAAAATAGCTACATGGCGTACTTGCCGGGTAGGCGCACTTTGCTACACTGACTATAATATCTCCCACACCGACTTCAGTGACGGTGACCGGTTTCATTGAATCCAGCCCAGTTACGCAGGAGTAATATTATTATAGTGCCCAAGTGTGTGCGCAGTACACAAGAGCACTCTCTATTCCTTTACTCTCATAACCCAGTGGGACGGAAGACCGACACGACTGGTGAGAGATCAGGTGCAGGACCGACTTTTTCTTCAGATCGATCTTACTTGTCAGACAATCAGATGAGCAGCCTGCATTGTCCTAACCAAACTTGGAAATAACACGTTTCCATCGCGGGAATCGAACCCACGACCTCCTAGTCAAGAGTCGCGCTCTAAGCCACTGGACCACGGAGGTGTGAATTGTGACCAATGATGTTTTGTGACTTTACCTGATAGTGATTAACCATATGCACCGCCCGCGCCTCGTTCAAGTACTTGATGACTCGATCAACGTGGCAGTCCAGTATGATGCGGTACTCCTTGAACTCGTACAAGCTTTTGAACACCTTGAAAAATATCGAAAATTAAAATAGATCCATTTTTTAAAAAGAAAAATACAGATGGAAAGCTTTTAATTCGTGCACTCAGTAAACAAACACATATAGGGATTTTACAAGTTTCCTTTGTTATCTAATATTTTTTGACCATCTATGTAAATAAAATTAAATTTAAAATTTTGTTAGTCTCGCGAAGAAAAAGTTAGCAGATACCTCGTAAATAGAATACATAATATAGGAGTTTTTAATTCGTACACTCAGTAAACACAGATTTTAGGGATTTTACAAGTTTTCTTTGTTAACTAATATTTTTTTGTTCATCTATCTAAAATGTTAATTGTTCATCCATCTAAATAAAATGAAAAGACTTTGTTAGTCTCACTAAAACTAGAGAATGGCTGAACGTGGAAGTCCAAGGAAGGTTTATATTAGGAGGACAGTGATACTAAGATCACTGGGTTATCTAATTATTTTATACAGGGTGTAACAAAACTAAGTGATAATACTTTATGGTATGTATGTGTTCTTTATATGTATATAGAATTCACTGTGAAAGTAGCAGCGCTGAAAGAGCGACATTTTTTGTGATTTGTATGGGCAAGCGCCCCAGCGTCACGAGTTTTCCCTCTCTCTACAAGGAACACATGCACATTCCACACCCAAAAATATTATCACTTAGTTTTGTTACACCTTGTATAAAGAAACCCGTACGTGTGTGCGGCTATATGAAGTTTCTTCTTTTTTTTTCAATAGTTAAAGAATATATTTCAATTAACAAATTAGTTTCTTTTTGACATTAAAGACATTAAAATAATTACGTTAAAGAGAATAACTAATTGAAACGTAAGTAGCAGAAATAATTACATTGAAATGATAATGAAATTTCTAGGAGTTTGGAAACTTACCATGTAATTGTCAGCGTTGGGATCTAATTTTCGAACGGTAACTGGAAACTGCTCGGTGTATTCGGCTAATATTTTTTGTATTCTCATAAGACCTGGAAAAGAATAATTAGTTTTTTTCATATTATGGGACTTTTGTTATTTTCTTTATAAGGTGTATTTAACGTCTCTACCAAATTTAGCTCCATGCGATTTTTTACTAGTGCAAAAGTTTATTTCTCCTGGAGTATATTATATTATAAATATATAGAATTTAATAAAATAATAAAAAACCGGCCAAGTGCCAAGCAAGTTTATTTTTATATTTTAGTTGATTTAATAAAAGTGTGTAAATATCGAGACTTATTATTTAATAGGTGGTTAAAGGACCCTAGTAACATGATCTTAAAGCTTAATTATAATAGAGCACGAAACTACGCAATTTCTCTAATACGAAAGAGTAAACAGGATTGGGTAAAATCAAAAATTAATAGGAACAAGAAAAATCCAAAAATGTTATGGCAATTATTAAACCAATTAACCGGACGAAATAAAAAATCTATAGACGAGATTATAATGAATAATTTTGGGACCAGTCCAGACTCGCCATATAAAATAGCATGCTCGTTTGCAGAATCCTTCGAGTCTGGTGTAAAAAAATGCATCACGACTTGTGACATACCTTTATTAGACAATTCTTTGTATCAATGTATCAATCCGATTTACTCCTGCAAACTCAAGATCAGTTAACAAAATAATTAAAAATCTTAACAGCAATAAAGCGCCTGGCATCGACGGAATAAGAGCTGTAGACATTAAAAGGATAAGTTCTTTAATTAGTAACGTAATAGCAAACCTTATTAACACTTATTAAAAAATGGAAAATATCCACAAATACTTAAAACTGGAATTGTCAGACCAATACATAAAAAAGGCAGCTTCACAGCACGCGAAAATTATAGGCCGATTACTATATTACCTACGATAGATAAAATTATAGAAAAATATATTTGCAGGCAGATATACGAATTTTATGAAAAAAAAATAACATAATAACACAGAAACAGTATGGATTTCAACCAAAAAAGAATACCACAAAACTTTTAACAACATTTACTAACAGCATAAACAAACACCTAGACGATAAAAAACACGTCTTAGTAGTATTTATAGATTACACTAAGGCGTTCGACACTCTAAACCATAAAAAACTCATAAAAAGCCTTAGTGATAATGGAATACGAGGTCCAATGCTTTCCTGGTGCAAAGATCACTTTGATGGTAGAAAATACGTTGTAAAGATTGAAGACGCTGTTAGTGACGAAGTAGATTCCGATATAGGCACAGCGCAGGGATCTGTTATAGGACCTGCACACTACATAAACTATGTAAATAATCTAGCAAATTTAATAAAGCACTACGAAATGTACCAATTCGCAGACGACACTTGTCTGGTTGTTGCAGGTAAAAATATAAAAGAAATTGCTCGCATATTACAAAATGAACTTAACATCCTAGTAAAATGGTTGCACGATAAAGGCTTGGTAACAAATGCTACCAAAACCAAATTAATGTACATTAGCTCAAGCCAAAATAGGTTTAAGCCTACGCCCAAAATTATTGTACACAACCACCATTGCCTTGACACCGCAAGACTGTAACTGCGAGGAATTAGAGGAAGTAGATACCCAAATCTATTTAGGACTTGTGATAGACAGTCGCCTCAACTGGAGCCATCATGTAGAGAAAGTATGCAACGGACTACGCGCCATGCTGGCCAAATTTTCCATAATAAGGTTCAATATACCATTCCGAATCTTATTGAATCTATATAAATCCCTAGTTGAATCTAAAATATCATACGGCCTGTCTAGCTACGGGCGAACATGCACACACTTAGAGAAGATATACTCACTACAACTGCGCATATTAAAAACGATAGTCCCAGAGCGTATAAAAAAATTACACGAAGCAGATTATCATGGCCTGTTTGACTACTGTAAAATCATGCCTATTCATAAAAAAGTAGACTATACCATACTGCTAGAGGAATATTTTAATGACAATTTAAGAAAATATTACATACCTAATTATTCTAAAACTCGTAGTGCAACAATACCTAAATTAGAAAAACCGAAGTATAACAATCTATATGGAAAACGCAGACTAGAATATATTGTGCCAAATTTAATAGACATATTACCTACAAATCTACAAAAAGAAATTACTCAAAAAAATATTAAATATAAACTTAAATCCTACTTTACTTCCGCATAATTTAGTTAAAATAAATCCATAAAAATAATAACTGGAGGGAGCATACATACAGATTACAGACAAACAGACACAATTTAAATGTAAGAGCAAATCACGCACTATAATAAATAACGAAAAAAAAAAACAAATGCTAAGATATTTTAACTCATCAATTTTAAATCATCAATATTGGTAGCACTCTGTATATGGCGTCGATTAGAGACCGGTTTCCTGCAGGCTGCAGATGCTTGCGCGGGCGAAGGCGTGCCGCGTGCCAATCGAAGCTCCTGTAGGTAACTGTAGTGTCAATGCAAAACTGTTTAAGTGTTTACTCGAATGTTTATGATTACCTAAAATAATCTAGTTCTATGAAAACAATATATCAGGTGTAGTTACTAAATTTTGCGTTTATTTATTATTTGCCCCTACTTTAGAATTTAGAGGGGGGGGGGACACATATTTTACCACTTTGGAAGGGTCTCTCTCGTAAACTATTCAGATTAGAAAAAAATTATATTAGAAACTTCAATATGATTTTTGAAGACCATAGATACCCTACACGCGTAGGTTAGACGAAAAAAAAATTTTTTTGTTTCAGTTGTACCTATGGGGACCCCTAAAATTTTTGATAATTTTTCCATTTTTGTATCAAAATCTTAAGGGGCCGGGCTACCCTCGAAATTCTCATACATACGTAATACCAAAATCATTTTCTCATACGAAAATATTTAACATGTTTGAGTTATTTTTCAGCTTAAAATAGTAACCTAGGTTCCTGTACAAAAATAAACTTCAAAATATTTAAACACTTAATTTTTTTTTTGTGTATAAATTTTTTTTGCTAAATTTACTACTAAATATTTAAACACTAAAAATAGAGTAAAACACTAAAAAATATATAAATAAATAGTAAATTTACTACAAAATATTCAAATACAAAAAAATATTTTTTAGAGTATAAATATTTTGTAGTAATACTTTACTATTTATTTATATATATATATATATATATATATATATATATTTTAGTGTTATACTCTATTTTTTAGTGTTTAAATATTTGGCAGTAAATTTAGTAAAAAAAATTATACACAAAAAAATTTTTTTTAGTGTTTAAATATTTTGAAGTTTATTTTTGTACAGGAACCTAGGTAATTACTATTTTAAGCTGAAAAATAACTCAAACATGTTAAATATTTTCGTATGAGAAAATGATTTTGGTATTACGTATGTATGAGAATTTCGAGGGTAGCCCGGGCTCTTAATGCGGTTCACAGACTATATGATACATCTACTTACCAAGTTTCAATAGTATAGCTCTTACAGTTTCGGAGAAAAGTGGCTGTGACATACGGACGGACAGACGGACGGACAGACAGACAGACAGACAGAAAGACATGACGAATCTATAAGGGTTCCGTTTTTTGCCATTTTGGCTACGGAACCCTAAAAAGGTAAAAATGCAAATGCGCGATACGTCTAGAAAGTATTTTAAAATTGCATGCAGCAGTTCAAAGTTGATAGTATTTATATTACGGGTTCTAGTATTTACTATTTAAAGTACCTCAGTATTTTTGCCAAGCAATTTTCGAGCCAAGGCAAGCTACAATTTTATAGTTTTCGTAAAGAAACAATGATATTGTTTCTTTACGAAAACTATTATTTGCATTTCATACTAATATACAAAAGTGTGTCTTAAAATGACGTGTTTATTTATAATCACCTAACGCTTTAACCGCTGAAAAATTTCAGCTGCTTTCATTTTAATCTATGCTAATATTATAAAGCTGAAGAGTTTCTTTGTTTGTTTGAACGCGATAATCAGTAATCTCAGGAACTACTGGACCGATTTCAAAAATGTTTTACCAATGTATAGCTAAGATGTCCCTGAGTACTATAATATGCTATGTATGTACCATGTTTGATAAAACTTAAACACTTCAATTATTTGGGAAAGTAGGATAGGTTTTACTTCAGAAAAATATTCGGTTGACGTGTGATAAACGAACGAGGCAACGAAATTGCGGACAAAATGTAGCAGTTAAAACTAATATGAAATAATATGGGTCCAATAATACTAACCGTAATCGTCCTCGTAAACGACAGCGAAGTTTTCCCATTTGTAATACTTTAGGAGTTTGGCATATGCGTAGGATATTTCCTCTGACGGCGGGTAAAAGTTGATAGTTATTTTTTTGAACGTCGGTTTGTCGCCTTCCTCGATGACCGGCTCGTCTTTTATCAGCTCAATATCTGGGTCTAGAGGTTGCCATGTCGCTTGAATGTGGGGCACATTCGCCAAGGCGCACTGGTCTCGGACCGCACAATCTGATATGGGATTTTGAGGGCCCAGGATAGCGATCGGACTTCTTTCTATTTTAGCGCAGACTGAAAAAGAGAAGGTTAGGTACAAAATGTGGTATAATTTTACAAATTTCTTATTATTTATTGATAACACCACCATTTGTTTTTTTCAATTGATACAATTAATATTTAGTATTTCCAAACATAAATACTTCTTAGGACTACTTCTTAGGACTGCTGGAAGAAATCTCTTTAGAGATAAGCAGTACCTGTTGTGTCGTCTTTCTTTATAAGTATATTTTGTTAAATGTTTTTGTGTACAATACATGGTTAAATAAATAAATACTGAAACAAAAACAATAAAAATACAACTATAAATAAATAAATTAATATATATAAACACTATTTATAAATAAAAAAATAAATCTAAATCGGAGGCTGCGGGCAAAGTACCAATTAGGCTGGCAGCATTACCTCGCTGAATGGCCAAACTAATACGTTGGCCGAGGTAAGCGCCAGCCCTGGGGTCATTTGATTTGGCGACCAGTCTTTTGGAGACATCTTTATAGATGGCTTTTGCGTCTGGCCCCCACGGACCCAAGGTTTCAACAGCAAAAGGCAGAAATATGAAGTCTTCGCCTAGACACTCATATTTCCGCCTCTTGCTGGTTTATGCGTGAGCGGCGGCCGCTCACACCTCTTTCGAGGTGGCCGTTATTTTACAAATAAATATGTTGCTCACAAACTATCCACTTACAAACGACAAGATATTGTTTATACTATACTGGTACTTGGTAGCATGTTTAATTTACAAAGTTGTCAAGCGGCTTTCCTAACGTATCAGTCAAGTATACATTGAGAAAAATAATACACGGGGCACAAGTATAAAATATTGCATGACTTTAAAGTTATTGTGCACAATATCGACCTATACTGGATACCCTATTAATTATTATTAACTAGAAGGAAGTAGGAACCATTATTCACTATACGTAACTGTAGCTGTATGGTGGAGTTTTTCCTTTTACTTACGTTCCCTCCAAACGGAGTAACTGTCGCTTCTTTGAGGCTGCAGTATAACTGGTTCTAAGCGCCAATCCTTGGCTGTAAAAGATAAAGCTTATTGTGTGGTAAATCAATGCACAGAACCCTAAGAGCTAATGCACAGCGGTGATCAAAATTGAAATGCCAGGAGTAAAGTTATGTATGATTTTTTTTTCATCACAAATAAAATATGCACATTTAAAAGTAACTTACACGTGTTGTCATCGTCTTCATCTGCCGACTTCTGCAGCTCGGATTCCTCCAAGTGTGCATACCGCATACTTTCATTGAAAGCCAGCCGCTGTGTGAGAGCATCTTTTTCGAAAATTCCAGCTGAAATAATATTTTACAACATAAAAATATCAATACACCATCGCAGAAATTGATTCAGAGGCAGTTGACGGACGCTGGGTTTTCCACAAATTACGTGAGGTGTTTTTTTTTTGAATTTTTTGACCCCCCCCCCTGGTGAGATTATATAAACGTTTGGTTTGATAGTCAGTAGATTTTATTTCGAACGAATTTGTGAATCATCTTAATCGAATAACGATTACGCTTTCGATGCATACGTACAATCTGCATGAAATGGACCAAAAGAGTATTATTTTGTTGAGAAAAAAGTTACGTAAGATTTGCCGAGTAACCAACGTGAGATTAGATGAGATTTGACTCGACCCCTCCCCCCCTAAACACTTCACATAATTTGTAGACTTGATTTTTTTCTAATGATTATTTAGGATTACGTTTATTTCACGATTTCGTGATTTCCGTGATCGACTCTACATTATGGTACAAAATATATCCCAAATTTTTGTCCGAAACCAAAACGTTTGGGGAAGGCCCATAGAAATTGCAATCTAAACTTTCTACTTATAATTATTCTTATAATATATTTTTTTACACGTTTATATTACAAAACTTTAACCGAATCATAAGTTAAACTCTAAGGGTGGCTGGGTTGCACCAGAGGCGTGGTTAAAGTTAAAGTTATGGTTATAGTTAAGGCTAACTTAGCTTTAACCTTAACTTTGACCACAGAAATTGACAGAATATGTCTGTTGCGTTTATTTTTTTATTAAAGCTACAGGTAATGGGATTGGGAGTATAAAAAATTGAATTATCCGTAAAAATCGACAGGAAAAATATTTCTTTTAACTTACAACACAGTTCACAAAAAATTCGATATAAGTAGATATGAGCGGTTATGGTTATCGTTAAATATGGCGTCCTGAACCAAAGATTTGACATTTTGCACTGTAGTTATAGTTAAAATTACAGTTATAGTCAAAGTTAAAGTTGGTGCAACCCAACCTAATTAATTCAATAGTTTACAAACAAGCAGCGATTTTTGTTTATGTTTGTTGCTCACAGTTTACTAACCATAATTTGTTTACTATATTTTACACGTGATAAGTATAATAATATTATGTACTACTTTCAAATCTTAAACTCTATAGCATTTTGATGACATAATCATATAGATCAATGGCACTTTATTATTTATTTATCAGGTTAGAATACGACAAACAGCATTTAAAAATATTTTAAAATCAATGTTTTACTAGTAAGACTAAAGTCTAGCATGCTGAAAGATCTATCAATGATATTCTACATTGACTGGGCTTTTAAACTAGGTTTCACTAAACTTTTGACCTAGGACACAAAACTTACAATACCACTTACCTATTTGATAAGAAACTTGAAACGTTTCAGTCAGGATCACTTGCGCCCGGCACTCGCTCACGAGAAACAAAACAAACAAATGAAATCGCATTTTCAGCGTTGCAACTGTTTATTTACATTGCAGTGTCACTGCAACGGGTTTGTGTATATTCGAGTGATCTATTTGCAAGACAATTGTTTAATTTTCGATTGCAACACTGGAAAACTTTCAGTTAACTTCCATCCCGTGAATCACAGCGGTTCTGAAATTCGTCGCACGCGTCTTGGTGGATGTGACCTAAAATTGTTTTCCAAAAATATACCAGACGGTGTGAAGGCGGCTGACGGGCCGCTTGCCCGTCTAATATTTAACTGTGATGTGTGAAACAATCAAAATGACGTCATATACGTTGTTAGTTTGCCTTTTGTATACTGTCTGCACCGAAGCCACTGTCAGCACACGTTTCCCTATAGGTAAGAGTGTGAGAGATGTTGAACTTTGCATAAGTTATTAATTTGTTTCCTTTCCTGTTCTGTATGAACCCTCTTTGGGATTTTATTTTGAAGTACTCAAAGCAGTTTTCAGCAATAGATAAAGCGATATAAAAGAAGGTTCATATTAATATGCAGATTGTACGATAACCTATCCCTATTAATAAACAAAACCACGCTATTTATACAGAAGTTTTAGTTACCTATACAAAGTTTTAACCTTATTTGATACTTTAGAAAAGTGGGTAGTGGCTTGATTGACAAGGACAAAACATTGTAATAGGTCAGGTTATATTTAATAACGTTTGTACCATACACACAGTATATTTTTTTTGTAAGACGGTTTACACATTGAAATCGTTCAAAGGCCGGTTCGCTTGTATTGAAATGTATTTCCAGGTGGTCTTTTCAATTCACAAAATATGCAAAGCTCGATGCAGGCTTTCGAGAATATCGTCAAGATGGGTACGACGAAATCCTATCACGGAAGAGCAATTTACTTAAAAGTTCTTGACAGTTACTCCACATCTTTGGAACGTAAGTTTTATACTTGTAACAAACTCGAATATAAAGTGAAGATGAATGATAAAGTTTCGATTGATTTGAATTAAAATTCGAAACAAGTTTGACGCCTATTTTATTTACGTTTTGCTATTGAATAAAATAAAATGAATAATAATTTATAGAACTAAAGGCTATTTTATTTAATACTAGCTGTCCCGGCAAACGTTGTTTTGCCCATATTATTTTATTGAAGTGACTAAAATTTAAACGTATGGCGCCATGGTCGTCCGACCTGGCTCTCTTAGGCATTTTCAAATATTTAAGAAAATGTTAATAGCGATTAGCGTGTAATATTCTAGCTCTGAAAAGAACTGTTGCTTAGTCCTGAAAAGAACTGTTGGTTAGCCTTGAGAAAAACTCTCGCACGCACACCCCCGCCTTGATGACGCCCATTTCGCAACGGGCCGTGCAGTTGAAATCGTAATAATATTTTAATTTCGCCATAACTTCAAAACCAAACGTCCAATTTTAGTCATTCGAAGACCAAATATTATCTACATAAACTGTACTTAGTGATGAAATAATTTATTTTGATAAGGATTAATAGCATGAGTAAAATAAACGCGTTTAAATGTAGTCCGAAAAAAATCAAGATTTTTTAAATAAAAAATGGTTGTTGTGCCTCTAGCGACATAGATAGGTATAGTGTGTCGCGGACTTTTTTGTAGATATTTATAAGATCTACAATTAATTGGAACATTATGTGGTTCTATATATAGTTTAGGCAGCGTATGCAAAATAAGTAACTTTTCTGGTTGATTTTTTGCACCTTGTGTCCGAAAAACCCAAATATCTTATGGAAACCTATTTTTTCCAAAATAAAATGTAGCTTATGTTACTCGTGGATAATGTAGCTTTGGAATGGTGAAAGAATTTTTAAAATCGGTCCAGTAGTTTTTGAGCCTATTCATTACAATTATACAAACAAAGTTTACCTCTTTATAATATTAGTATAGATGAAATAAGTACTATATGCACAAAAAATTATTAAAGCTGAATATTTTAGAGTATTATGTCCTGCATTTTTAACTGAAATTCCGTTAACAAAATTTGTTAACATAAACTATTTAATAGTTTATTTTAACGGAAATATCACAGTTTTATAAATTCTCTAACACAAATTCAACTTTTGAAAATAGAACGTTTATTTTTTTTCACAGTTTGCCCTTACACGCAGGACAACAAGGGTATAGTGGCTCTGATCGACGCTCGACCAACTAACGGCATTTGCGACACAACATGTCTTATTTGCAACCGGCTTAATGTAAGCAGAAATTTTGTCGCTTACGGACGCTCACCACTTTAGCAAAAACCTTTCTTTCTAGTAACCTTCAGATTTCGACTAAGCCTAAAATTAGGTGACCAAAGAACAACAAAGTTCCACAAAATGATTGCCAACTTATTTTGTTACTCTCATCCTCACCCATTGACAAAATTGCACCAAAAAAATTAACTTACACGGCGTGTCTGCAAGTACTCCCTCCAATATAAATTACGAAGGATATGAATAAATTTCAGATATCTCACCTATCACTGGGATGGGAACCGACGGATACAATGCAGCAAGATCTTTTCACATTATCCTACGCGCCCCCTCCAGAACTTATATCCAAAGCGTACGCAGCTCTCATAAAGAAACTCCAATGGGATAAGTTTACATTCCTCTACGAAGACGATGGAAGTAAGTATTAAAAAGCAAATACATTTTTTTCTTAAATAATCTTTACACTAGGCAGCTGTAGGCGTAGCCAGTGCTGTGGGCTAATCAAGACATTTTCCTCAAGGCAGTTTGTTAAATCGTCAATCCTAAGGAATCCTAAGGACAGTTCGTTTTCTTCTCTCTTCAGAAGACTTGCTAGATAGGTGAACACTTGTGTTAAGTTTGTTGAGTTAGCTGGAGGTATAATCCGAAGTGCAAATTACAATGTTCAGCCGAATGATCGGTCCGTTTCCTACTTCGAAATACTTTTGTTCGAAAGTTCGTGGATCGGGCCCACCGAAGTCTGCCATGTGCTTCCGAAGTTTGTCACGTGACTGCGATAGGCGATATAACTTGATGTGGAGATAAACTACGACAACATGGCGCGCCCCTCCAAAATTCAAAACGTTTGAAGTGTGATGTCAAAATGATTGAAGTGCGTTGTCTTGCGCAGTCGGCTAGTTATGATTAGCTGACCAACAAATGTTGGTAATAAGTGACATTAAGAGAAATATTACGAGTACGTTGATTGGTTGAATTATGAATACTTACTACATACAAACTCTTTCATAAGGATGTGACTACACACATTGAAACAGTGATTTGGAGGGGCGCGCCATGTTATCGTAGCTTATCTCTAACTTCGAAGTAAGGTCTTTTCTAAACTTCGGTCGGATCCGAAGATCTGAATGTCAGAGTAGGCCTCCTGATAACCTGAACTAAGTGTAGTCGTTTCTTATAAAAAAAATGAAAATATTTTATTTACAAATTCTCAATTTCTTTTTTTTTAAGGTTTCATACGTCTGCAAGAAGTGATAAATTCTTGGCCGTACAAAAATGAACAAATATTATTCCGAAAGCTTGATCCTGAAGGTGATAATCTGGAAACGTTTAAGTACATATTCAAGGCGGCTCACATGAGCTACCACATATTGGATTGCGACATCAAAAATGTGAGAAAGTATATGGAAGAAGTTATAAAAGTGGAAAATTCAACCCAATATCAGGTAAAATAGTTGCAATTTAATCCTTGAATCTATACAATATTTAATAGTAACAGACATCTGTAAAATTCTGTGGTCAAAGTTAAGGTTAATGTTAAGTTAGCCTTAACTATGATAACCATAGCTTTGACTATAATTGTAACTTTAACCACGCCTTTGGTGCAACCCACTCTTAAAAATTAATTTGACTTGATCACATGTACTATTTTCGAAAAAGAGTCAAATCTAATGAATATTCATAACAAAACTGGTCGTCCTATTTGTTAAAACCTCACATAAATTTTAGTAAAAATAGTGAAATACAGAATATTATTCTTAAGTGAAACAAAGTTCACCGGGTCATCTACTTTAATATAAAAATATAATGACACGTGCGTGATCTGCGAAAATTTCTGAAGTCTACCTATAGTGGTTCTTGAGATTCAGCATGGAGAAATACAGACGGATAGACAGACGAAGTCTTAGTAATGGTCCCGTTTATATTTCGGACTTCAGAACCCTAAAGATGAAACAGAACCTTCGCTGTCTGTTGTTAGAAAACTTACAGAGTGAAATCAGCTCTGACGTTTTAAGTGTAAAAGAAACAAAAAAATAATTAAAATCATGTTTCAGAGCTTCATCCTGACGAATCTGGACGCGTACAGCATCAACCTGGATGAGATCCCGGACCTGATGGCCAACGTGTCCACCATGCACCTCACCAGACCCAACGACATACGGTGGAAGGACATCGATATGAACACCGATAATTTTACCATTCGGGTAAATAGGAAAAAGTAATTTCTTTTTGAGGAAAATGTAATCCAGAACATTTTTCCTACAGATCCATACTAATATTATAAATGCGAAAGTCTGTCTTTTTGTCTGTCTGTTACCTTTTCACGCCCAAATCGCTGAACTTATTTTGCTGAGTATGGGAATACTTTGAGTCTCGGGAAAGGGCATAGAATACTTTTTATCGCGGAAAATGCTAAAACGGTTCCCGCGCGATTTACGAATTTTGGCGCAACGGACTTGCTGGCGTTATCTATTGTTACTATACATTTTTGTCTTCTTCACGGCATACATTAAACATGAAACTCGCTTGCAACATTTCAGCTGGAAACAGCACTCTCAGCGGATGCTTTGAATCATCTGGAGAAGGCGATCAGGAGTATGCATAGTGACGGCAACGGAGAAATAGATTTCCAACGACCGTCGAGTATAGAGAATCCACCGCCTCTGTGTTTCATGGAGAGCCAAGCTGATTATGAGGCTGTTGCGTGGCCTTTGGGAGACAATTTAAGACAAGCTTTGTTAAATGTAAAAAACTTTATAGTTTTTCCCTATAATTTTTACATTTAAATAAAGTTTATTGTGTGTCATAGATGCTAAATCGATCTCTATATATTTTTACCTTCATACTTATAAAAATATATACACATGCTTACAACCGTTTCAGTTTTGTTATTATGTCTAGTCTTTGTCTAATGCGATAAAAATGGCTTGCAGGAAACGAAGAAACCAATGATTCATATTATTTTTGAGCGATTTTGATTTATTCTAAAATTGTAGTGTTACCTATAACCATGGTCTTTGCATATAATATAACATTTTCTTACATATACCTATTGCTTGTAGTCATAATTTGGTTTAATTTTACAGACGACCTCCAGGGGGTTTTCTGGTAACATTTTATTCGACGAGTTTGGAAGACGGAAAGACTTCGTGGTCCACTACTCGAAACTGAACAATGAGAGTCAGTTCATTTATGTGGGCTACTGGGACTCGAGAACGGATAAAATTGTGGAGGAAAAAGCAGTTACCGATAGATCCACGGCTCGAAATTCCAAATCTGTTATACGGGTACCTATTTTTGACTTATAAGTTGCTGTCCGCTACTCCTTGCATGTTAAAGAAAATCCACGGGCTCTGTAAAATTTCACGCAAAACATTTACCATTTCCAGCGTACAATTATAAGTCTATTTTCATCAAGATCGGTTTGTAAATTTCAGCAACTAATGCAAACAAAAACAAATGCAAAAAAAAGAAACAAAATAGAAAATAGGAACAGGAAAAAGATTATTTTTTGAGTGAATCGTAAATTAATAATATTTTCATCGACATTTCTGGGTGTTCACTGTTCAGTTTTATTTTTAGTAAGTAAAATTATTGAAATAACTACGATATATTTTCATATAGATTATATCGCAGGTCGTATCAAAAATTGGATTGCCGTACTTTGATGTCGACGAGTCGAATGGAACGACAAAGTTTAGAGGTTATGGCGTGGATCTCATATATGAAATATTCAAACACATAAAAGAGATACAGAAAGAGGATCTAAAGTACGAGTTCTATAAAGTGAAGGAGTTTGGGAATCCCATAGTGGGGACCAAGAAATGGACCGGTATGATGGGGGAATTGCTGGAACATGTAAGTTTCTAGCAGTAGATAAATTGTTTCATAAGAAGAAACCTTAGGGTGCGTCCACATTTGTATCATTTCAGATCAGATCTCCGATCAGATCTCCGTCGCGTATCATCGAAGCGTGTCAAAATGATACGCGTATACACGCATGATCGGCAGAATGATCTAATAGGCGTCCACACTATGATACGGCGCGATGATCGCGACGGAGATCTGATCGGAGATCTGATCGCGCAAAATGTAATCATAGTGTGGACGCCTATTAGATCATTCTGCCGATCATGCGCGTATTTGATGCGACACGTATGATACGCGATTAATAGCGATCGGGGCGTATCATGATACGCGTATCATTTTGATAAGCTTCGATGATACGCGACGGAGATCTGATCGGAGATCTGATCGCGCAAATGATACAAATGTGGACGCACCGTAACGTAACTTTTTCGGGCTTTGTCAACTCAAAATGAACACTATGAAGTTAGTCGTGAATCCGACAGAACCGGAACAAATTACGTAGAGCGCTTATGAATATTTTTTCTGAGACTACTAAAAATGATTTGTAAACAAAACTTTTTTAAATTATCATAATTTATTTTCATTACTTTTGACTCAAACACAATAACAATCTGGTAATTAATACAACGACGTCTATTACATTTGATCACTTTTCAGAACGCCGAATTGGCGATCGGCGACATAACGATAACATCGGAGCGCATGGCAGTCGTTGACTTTTCCACGCCGTTCATGTCTTTGGGGATCAGCGTGCTAATAAAAGCTCCAGATCCCGTGATTCCCGACAAGTTCTCGTTTATAAATCCCCTCTCGTTGGACGTCTGGTTATACCTCGCCACCACTTACATAATAGTGTCGTTCGTGTTGCTCATATGTGCACGGTAAATGTCTTTGTTCCTGTTAGAGTAAGAGCCGGCGAGAGATCTTCGTCATTTTATACGAATCTATAAAGTATTGGACTTTGACGCGGTTGACAGTGAGAAGCAACTGTACAAAACGTCCGGCAAAGATGAGATTCCGACAGAAAATAAGATAAAAAATGAAATTGACGAAAGACCTTCAGAACTGAATACCTTTTAAAATTTAACCGCGTCAGAAATAAAACTCCATAGTTGCTGGTCGTTTTTACCTCTATAAGTGTCGTAAACAGAAAAACTTTCAGCTTTTATAAAATGACAAAAATCTGGCTGGCTCTTGGGCCATTTTAAAGCTTGCGGGGCGCCTTTCACGTAATTGCCTATACTTTGCTCTTTGTGCCCAGTATGCGGGCGGATTTTACGTTTATTACGTTCTATATCAATTTGTAAAACCAAAGTGAAATCTGCTGAAATATTTTGTGCATTTTATGTAAAATATCATCAAAAATATTGCTCTACTTTTCAGTATGAGTCAAGGTGACTGGGTGAACCCCCATCCTTGTAATCAGAATCCTGAGAACTTGCAGAATATATGGAGTCTGTACAACTGTATGTGGCTGACGATGGGATCTATTATGACTCAAGGTTGCGATATACTTCCAAGGTATGCTTACAATAACTTATAGTTATCCTTACTTCGAAATTAGACATTACTAAAATCCATTGTTCAAACAATGGAACACTCCCACGTCTTTAGTTCGGTAATCCTAGAATATCAAGTCTATTACTGAACAACAACTAGATTATATTCTAGTTTCACGACTGAATGAATACGAATAGTGAGCGAGATAGCGAATCCTGTCTAGAATATAAACTTAAGACAATAATTCCACGGAGCTGGTTACATACAGCGATAATATTTATACGAGACGTCGTAACGTAGAACATTAAACTATAGTGAGGTTTTTGGAATTAACTAACTGATTTTACTGATCTCTTAAATTTTGATGTAGCGCAATTATTGTTCTTTTCGAAGTTTTTAAGGTGTAATATGAATTACACTTTAAAGATTTTTACTTTCATCTTTGTCCTATGTTGATAATGATAAACAAGAGATTACAAATATTGGCTTTTTTCTGGCTATGGCAAAACCAAAGTAATACTTTTGGCAGATATAATATAATTAATGTAAGTATCTGTATTTGAATTAGAGCAACGAGCTCAACCCGACTATATCAATTGTGTTTCTGATTACTATGACGTTACTTATATTGTGTGGTGTTTTTAAATTTAAATGTACAGAACTATGTGTCTATCGGATGACCAACAAATTTTGAGTATACATTCTTTGCCGGAAAATGGAGAAACAGCTGTAATCAAATTTTTACTCGTTAATCTTTCCAGGGCGGCAGGTTCCCGTTGGGTGACTGGCATGTGGTGGTTTTTCGCTATGATTGTGACGGCGTCCTATACCGCAAACATGTCCACCTTCCTCTCCAACAACCGCCGGAGTAACGAGATTACTGACGTCAACCAGCTCGCCGAACAAAACGCTGTGTCTTACGGCGCGCAGATCAACGGTTCTACCTACAGATTCTTTGAAGTAAGATAGGGAAATGAGAAGGCTAACTTTTTTCAGATGTATCGCGCAAGAACTATGCACTTTACATATTATATAAAAACTATTCTATGTACTATCAGAGAAGTTGATTCATAGGCAGATGGCGGATCAACATAATTTGGCCGCGTAATGTCAAACTCAGCCGAGAGGGCTGGGACACAAAAACACGGCACGACGTCGTACGGCGTCGTACGGTGCTGTACGGCGCCGTATCGGACGCACGTCGTAAAAACCCACGGCACGGCGCCGTACGGCGTCGTACGACGTCGTGCTGTAGAAACTCATCTTGAATTTCTACGTGAGTTTCTACGGCACGACGTCGTACGACACCGTACGGCGCCGTGCAGTAGTTTTTTACGACGCGCACCGTGAGTTCTCACGGCGCGGCATCTTTTTCAGTAAATTTTTTTCACCTTTTTTGGAAAAATTCACGACGCTGGAAGTTGGAACGCTCACTCATACAAATCACAAAAAATTGCTATTTCAGCGAATATACATACCCGAAAGTATTATCTCTTACTTTAGTTACACCTTATAAACTACGGACTCTACGGAGAACATAACCAAAGATTTGCTACATTCCATTTTAGACTTCAAATGAATCCCTCTACAAGAAGCTGTGGGGAGTAATGGAGTCAGCCAAGCCCACCGTATTCACTCACAGTAACGACGAAGGCAGAATCAGGGTCCAACGCAGCAAGGGCAGTAAGGGAAGATACGCCTTTTTCATGGAGTCCAGTGCCATTGAATACTACTTGAAAAGATATTGCGACTTGAGGATGATGGGAAATAAACTTGACTCCAAAGAATACGGAATAGCAATGCCTAAAAGTAAGTTTATTCTTACTTAGTCCGATAATAATTATTCTTCAAGGATTTTCCCGAAAAAAAAGTAAAAATATGAACTTTTTATTAGATTCGCCGCACAAAACTTTAGTAGATAACGCGATTTTGGCGCTTCAAGAATCGGGAAGATTGCAGATCTTGAAAAAGAAGTGGTGGGAAGAAGAAGACAATGAAAAGGAATGCAAAGTAAGTAAATCCCCTGTTTTTCCAGACATAGATGTGTTTTACATTTACATATATTTTCGCGACACGATGTATTGTGGATATGTGCATTAGTAAAATAGTTTTTATAATAAATAAAAATGTGAGTGGAAGAATCAGATAGCTAACATTTTATACCATAAGGACAGTTGCTCCTTTTTGTACCCTACAATAATTTAAACAAACATCGTAACTTACCTACTCTATCATTTGGCTATATCTGGGTATACATAAATTCCACATTTTTTTGATTTCAAATTATTTTCCTGGCCCTCAAGCCTACATATTTTAAACAAAAACGTAAATTTTTAAACTGTTACTTACCTGCTTGTTCCACTCGTGTCTTCATTATTTTATTTTGAATTAAAGCAACTTGAAAGCATAACAGGGAAAAGCATAAACTTTTAACTTTTTTAGGAAGAAGAGGTAGAAGAAGAGTCCTTGCAGATGAAGAACACTAGTGGAATATTCTTGGTGCTCGGCGTTGGTGGTGTTATCGGTGTGGTCGTGGCCATCATCGAATTCCTCTTCCATGCCAAGAAGATTTGTGTGAAAGAGCGGGTAAGAAATTTGTTTTGTAGTTTTTTATATTTAAATTGCCCTTTTGATTCCTCAGGATGAGATTTGTCTTGCATATTTTGTTAGCAGATAGCGTACGAGTACAAGTCAAGTGTTTTATTATAGGTATACAAATGGCATATATAATGGAAATACATTTTTATCTTCCATTGTCAAACTTAAATATTAATGCTTGTACCATCGAAGAAATTGATTCATAGGCAGATGGTGGACCTCCGGGCTACGGCATTTGGTCGAGTTATGTGTTTTGAATCGTGAATCGTGATCTGTCGGTATTGTCACAACGCGACCAACTGCCTATGAATCAATTATCAACTTCTCTGATAGTACATTTCAAATTCAAATTCAAATTCTTTATTAAGCATACAATAATATACAACAGTATAAAAGCTAGGTAGCGTACATCACGTTGTCTAATCCCATGCTAAGTAATTTTAATAGCTCACTTACCTCGGGATTAAACCACTTGTTCCCACTTACCTACGGTTTAAACCACAGGGATAATCAAATATTTAATTTGAAGTTTTGTCACTTCTGTTTTCGGCCCTGTGGTCGAAAACAGAATACGTACCGATATCGATACCTCAAAATATATAATGCATGATAATAATATTATACTAGATTATACATGATTTTTTAACCAAATTCAATAAAGAAGGTTATCAATTCGACCCGTATGTATTTGCAGAACTGGCACTGCCCAGTTTTCGTATATTGTATCAGTGTCTGAACAAATGTACCAAATTTCGAAAGTGTATGTATGTATGCATGTATGTTTTTATGTTTGTGTTCTCATATCTCCGGAACAACGAGTCCGATTTAAGTATTTCTTTTTTTTTTGTACTATGTATTGTTCAACTTAGGGTATACTGTAAGTTTCATCAAAATCGGTTCAGTAGTCATTGAGATAGGGAATTTTAATTTTTAATTACGTACAATTTTGAAGTCGGTTTTATCTTTTTTAATCTAATTTCATCCAGGTAACATTCAAAGAGGCCCTGATCAGCGAGTGGCGGGCGTCGCTGGACCCGCGCGCACTGCACAAGCCGGCCGCGCCGCCGCGATCCGCCGCGCCGTCAACCGCGTCGCCGTCGCCGGAGCGCGCGCGGTCGCAGTCGCGTGCCGTCTCCGTGCTGCGAGCCGCGCAGTCGTTCATCAATTTTGAAGAGATTTATTAACGTTACTAGATGACGCCCGCAACTCCGTTGCGCCAAAATTAGTTTATACCGGGACCGTACATTTTCCGGGATAAAAAGTATTCTAGGTCCTTTCCCGGTACTCAAAGTATCTCCATGCCAAATTTCAGCAAAATCGGTTCAGTGATTTGAGCGTGAAGAAGTAACAGATGGATGGACAGACGGACAGACACACTTTCGTGTTTATAATATTAGTATGGATGATACGTACTTTAGTCGCGTTGAACTGCTCCGACCACTTAAGAACTGTTCGAGCGGTCCGTGTATTGCGGATATGAATTTAGTATGGAAACTGCAGATCGCCTTGCGACAACGGCATCTTGCAGTCGGTGCAATACTCGACTGCAAGATGCGGTCCATCTATGGCCGGCCTTAGACTATTTCGCAATTGTCATCCGTTATTGCCTAACGAGGAGATAAGCCTAAAGTCACCAAGATTTCCACAATAAAGGCATGCTCCTCAATGCGTTTGTAAATCTCCTATAATTTGTTCATAATTAATGATGTATAGAAGCCGCATTACATGTTACATTGTGAGGGACAACTTGCACGTGGGTTATTCCTAAAAACAATAAAGATATTGTTCGTTATATAATATTTATTTATTAAATAATAATAATTGTTTGAAAAACCTGTTGTTTTTCTTTTGTATAAAACTATTCTACTTGAACACATCGAGGTGGAAAAGATCGGCAGCAGATCGTAGCACGGAAGAGGCTCTGGACGCGACATTGGAGCCAGACGCAGACGACGATGGCCGGGAGTGATTGACAGGTTTCTCGGTCTCCCAGAAACTCAACGCGAATGAGAGCTCCGCCCAAAACGCTTCAGACTGTGTCATCTGAAATTATAACCATATACATAGTTTTGTTATTCGTAGCATATACATTAAAATATTGTCTTGAGTTGAGACTTGAGAGTGCAGTTTAAACAGGGATGGAAAAAATCTTAGTGGTAAATTGTAATGGGGATAACTGTTTTTTAAGTAAATACATAAAAATACTAAAATAATCAGCCAAGTGCGAGTCAAACGAAGGGTTCCGTACCGTTATAGAGCAAAAATAGGCCAAAAATTGTGTTTTATGTATGAGAGCCCCCTTAATTTTTTTATTTTATTTTTATAGTATTATTAATTATTAAACTACTTACACATACAATAAACGATTTAGAAAAAAATTCAAATATCTACTTGTTACCATTATTGATATACTTATAGCAAAAAAAGCCAAAAAAATCACGTTTGTTATATGGGAGCCCCCCGTAGTTATTAATTTTATTTTGTTTTTAGTATTTGTTGTTATAGCGGCAACAGAAATACATAATCTGTGAACATTTCAGAAGTCTAACTATAGCTGGTGACAAACAGATGGACAGACAGACAACGAAGTCTTAATAATAGGGTCCCGTTTTTATCCTTTGGGTACGGAACCCTAAAAAGGTGTCTACATTCTACACGACTTGGAACGCAGACAGAAAGTTTACGAACATTACGCGATACGATGAACCGATAACACCCTTATCATTTCTACAAAGCTTTTTCAAAATCGTAAGGATGGGCAGTATCAGTTTTAGCACTACTGGGGTACTGGGCGAGATTTCTTCTCGGCGGCGCCCCTTTTTGTTTGCCTTTGGCGACTCATTTTACCGGCGCCCTGGGCGGTCGCCCAGCGTCGCCCCAAACGCCGCTACTGAAGATGGGTAAATGTATAAGCGCTCTGACAGGTGATCTGACCTTCTGCTCAATGGCGACTTCCCGCACGTGCCACAGAAACTCGAAGCCGCCCATGGCCGCGGCGATCCCGCAGCCCACGCCCAGCACCACGAACACGCCGCCCACGTTCGACACGCCCAGCTCGGCCGCGCTCGCACCCGTGTCGTCGCTTTCCTTTTCCTGGAATATGTTGACAATTGAGTATAAATTAATGGTGCCAGTTGGCAGCGGGCGACATGAAGCGGCAGCAGACGACGTGTCATCGCGACACTGTTTATATGTATTTCTATGAAAGTGATGCTTGCTTCGTATCGCTAGTTACGCGAGGTATTTCATAGAAATACATAGAAACCAGTAGTGTCGCACCGTACGCTCCGCATTTCATGAACTACGCGGCGCGTACGGTGCTGACAAATGTGCGATCAGCTTTATATGTTTCCCATTAAGTATTATTTACACTAATATGTAACATCTTTTCTATCATGATTTGAGCAAATAAAGATATTGAATTGAATAGGTGGCAACTTCTTTGGCCATTATTCTTTACTCACTTCACAGCGCGTCTCGTTCTCCCCGACCTTCCACCATCGGTTCTTGAGCTCCACCAGCTTGCCGCTCTCCGCAAGTTTCAGCACCGCGTTGTCCACCGCAGTGCGATATGATGACTCTATTAAAAAAAATCTGTGCAATAGTCTTAGCTTCGAGGCAAGTTACCAAATTTCATGCAAACACCATTTAATATAAGTTTTGTGACTCAATACTATATTCTTACAACCATTCAAACCCTAAAATTTGTTTATGAAGACTATACCAAAGAATTATAGCGCTGAGCTGAAGCCCTTTTGAAATAAAACAGTTTTTATTCAAGTAGAAAAGTTGCTGCAATAGAAAGTTGCTTATGTTCCAATTTTCTATTGCAGTAACTTTGCAAAGTCTCGAAGCGTGATTAAATAAAAGATTATTAACGGGCTAAGAACAGTCCCAACGACAAACTTCAAATAATGTTCAAAATCGGTTTAACCATGTGGAAGTTACCATCCACAAACACTTAAAAACTTATTATACCTTCTGTTTGAATGAGGGACTAAATGAAGTAAAGCACTTACGAAACGGCATAGCGATTCCATATCCTTTGGAGTCAAGGAGACCGCCGACTTGCATGAGAGTGCATTTCCGTTCCATCTGATATTCTATAGCAGTGGACTCCATAAGGAAGGCGTACCCTCGTTTCCCATTTATAACTCTGTCGAGACCCTCATCATTATTGTCAACGAACACTGAAGGCCGTGCTGACTCCATATTCGCCCACATTTTCGAATAAGTGGACACGTTTGATCTCTATTAACATTATTTCGGTTCATCTATACATTTAATACAATCGTAGGAAAGTCGATTCTGTACATTGAATATTTTTGAAAAATAATACTTGGGACGTGATCTACAATCGATATGGAAGCCAAAAATATAGTTTTTAGAATTTTTGTCTGTTTGTCTGTTTTTAGAATTTTTGTCTGGTTGTCTGTATGTATGTCCGGAATAAACTCAGAAAGTACTGGATGGATTTACTTAAAATTTTGCACGAATATTACTTAAAGGTCGGGTCAACATATAGGCTATAAATTTTAACGATATCACCTAGGGTGGGGGGAGGGGCTCAATTTTCCATATTTTTAGTTTTTTGCTCATATCGCTAAAACGGCGCGTCGTAGAGAAAAAAGTCTTGTAGTACATAATGAAAGTTCATAAAATTTCCTATAAATTTGTCCTTTACACTTTGTATCTATCTCCACTCCTTGCCTTGCTACGCGCTTTTATCTATCTTATCTTTACCGATTTCGAGTGTCGTTTGATTAATATTCGACATTAAGCTTCGACATCGGTCGTTTCGCCGTGGCGTTTGTATTGCGACTTAGTTCTCCTTTTTACGAACAAACTAACACATCTTCTATCTATACATCTATACATATAATAAAATTGTAGGAAAGTCGATTCTGTACATTGAATATTTTTGAAAAATACTTGGGACGTAATCTACTATGCTTAACGCGGATGAAGTCGCGGGCACCAGCTAGTTCAAAATAATACCAAAATTATTATTAGTAAAGAAGATGTTTCACTACTATTCTGGATTAGAACTATATTATATCCTTTCCTGGGACATGAAGTACCTATCTTCATGCCAAATTTCATTAAAATTGCTTCAGCGGTTTAAGTGTGAAGAGTTGACAAAAAACAGAGTCAGAGACAGACAGAATGACAGACAGACTTTTGCATTTATAATATTTTTGAAAGCATAAAGTTAATATATTGTACATTAACTTTATGTGTAAAAATATGGATTATATGACACTTGGCAACAGAACTTAATACTTATAAACCCCACTAAAGACCTGTGTCATCTTAGCCACTCAATTGATAGCGCTCACTGACATGCGGAGCAGTCTGTAAAGCGTCACGACTGGGGAATATTATAAAGGTTAGTGTGGTTTAGTCTCTATAATACCCCGTTAAAACTAATCTATCTAAATATCAGCAAAGTGCCTTCATTCGACTTTAATAAATTCAAATGTCAAGCATTAACCTCCCAACAGTCTTTGTTACGAGACACGAGTACAGTGGTATTATCATGTCTGTTAGCTCTTCACGCCAAAGCCACTGATTTCTTATGTATATGTTACTGTAAAAGCTCGAACTTCGGTAAATCTTAAGATTTAAATGTAAATCTTAGGATTTACCGACATGAGTTGGTTATTGTAAGTATTTCTAATAATACGACGATTTTTTTGAACATTTACCGATAAACCACCATAAAATAAATACTACTTTAATAATTTATAATAATATTAAAATAAATTAAAGATTTAACGGGGTCTTCCATACCAAAAACACAATTTCTGGCCTGTTTTTGCGCTATAACGACACGGAACCCTTCGTGCGCGAGTCTGACTCTCACTTTGCCGTTTCTTTTTCAACATAATATACCATGCCACTAACGTAAATCTTAAGATGCACCAACTATATGGTGGTAAAATTTCGTATAGCAAACATTTTCGGACATTTACCATTAGGAATTGGTAGATCTTAGGTTTTACTAGAAAATCTTAGGATTTACTGCAGTTTGAGCTTTTACAGTAACATATGTATACTTGGAACCTCGTGAAAGGACATTTAATAGTTTTTTTCAACGTAGATATTGTTTCCAGCACACATAATATTATCAAATATTTTTATGCACGACATAATATTAAAATACTTTTTAATGTTATATTTGTTTTTAGAAATACCTTGAAGAAAGCATACGTAGATCCTCCGTCTACAGTGCCATACTTAATTTTCGTTTGCGCGGCAAGATCTTCGGCACTTTTTATGGAGTCGTCCATTGCAGCATTCGTCAGGAAGGCAGCGAGATTGGCAGTGTATGACGAACACATGATCAGAGCGAAGAACCACCACATACCACAAACCCATCGAGTGGAGTAACCCCTGAAATTACATTACGAAGTTATTACTACCACTAGCTACGAATAATAATGTCTATGGAAGAGTAACTGATTAAAAATAAGTTGTACCACGATATTATGCGCATTGCACACCGTTGTTTGTGAATGTGGAACTTTCGTACTTTCAGTTCGCTGGTGATCTAGGGACAGTTATAATATAATCGAAAAAATTAAATATCAAATTAAAAAAGTAATGACAGTGTCTTTTTTTTTTAAATACAAAAAAAAAAAAACTATTCGAGCGTGATTACGTTTTGATTACGATGACAGTAACTGGGGCCATACTTGTGAGTTCAAATCTATGGCATTAACTGTTTTTAGATACTGTATTCTAATTTCTAATTCAATGTTCCAGAAAGTAATAAAAGTTCGTAATAAGGAAGCTAAATAGAAACTTAAGTAAGGTTTTCCGCAAGTTTCGTAGTAAAATCTTTATGAGTATCGTCATATCGACGGGAAGTATCACATAATAATGATATACCGACAAGGATGAAATGCAGGCTTTGTTTCGAGGCCGGTCCAATACATCACAAAGGTTTTTTAATAAAAGCAAGTAAACTCTTTTGTCGCTTATTCTATACGGTGTATAGTGCTAGCGTAGAGGTATATTCAGTTTAATTATCAATTTTCAAATACCACTTGTTGTATTGATTCATAGATTCAATCTATACAGGATGTAACAAAATAAAGCAATAATTATTTAGGGTGTGTATGAGTCCCCTGTATAGAGTTCATCGTGAAAGTAGCAGCGCTGAAAGAGTAACTTTTTTTGTATGGAAAAATACATGACGCAGGAGTGCTTCCCATACAAACCACAAAAAAACTCTTTCAGCGCTGCTACTTGCAAAATAAACTCTTTATAAGCGACACATACACAAAGTAATATTAATTTCTTTTTAACACCCTGTATAGTTGCATTATATCAAGTCAATGTAGGTAACGATCTACTGTCGAATTGTCTAGACATAAACCGATGAAATTACGTAGGTTCACCAGAAATTTTGCAGAAATCGGAACTAGGGAAATTGTATTACAGTTACATGATACAATTTATTTGGTAGCTGCTACATAATATAACACCTTAAGAGCCCGTCCTCTCTTTTCTACTGCTCTCTTCACACTCACGCCCGTCACCGTATGCCAGGTGAAAAAGGACGATCGCCAAGTTAGCGGGCAGATAGAGGTTTTCTGTTTTTAAAGGGTTTTTTATATTGAAGTGGTAAAAAGTAATTCCAACACTTTATAGACGACTTTTTCAATAGTACATTGTATTTTTTTCATACCGTTAAGACGTCAATACAATCCATAAAAAGGTGATATTCTAAACCTTTTACAGCAAAAATCACAAAACCGTCGCGGGTTTGAGTTGGATTATTTAAAGATACTTAAAAAAAATAAAAAATCTAGCTTCAACATATATTATAATTGAAATGATCTTACATGTTGTGCATTAAAACTTATAGAAATACTGTATTTTAACTGTTAAATCACGTCTGTTAAATGAGCGAAATCGGCAAAATTTCGTATACGGACTCTTAACCTACTCTGATACACAATACATACTTGGGCAATATATCGGAGCCTTGTGTCATGATCGACCCGACCGTGAGCCAGCAGGAATTTTTAATGTGCCAAATGTTTTCCAACTCCTCAGGAGATTTGTCGCACGGGTGAGGGTTCTCCCAGTCGTTAGGTGCAAGTCTAAAAGAGAAAAATATTATTTTTGCATTGTTTTAGGATAAAATAAACTAAACGTAGTAGATAACCTGTAGGATTAATAAAATAACCTATACTGCAGAAGAAAGGTTATAGGTTTTTATACTCCTTCAAATTGTTACAAAGTAAAATAAAATTTTATCGTATAACCTTCGCAAATCAAAGACCTACTCATAAAACCGCAAGAAACGTGACTAGTTTACGAATTTATGTAACGTTCCCAATAAATCAATAAGCTATTCCACAAATACAGCGACACAGCTTTCGAATTCTAATCTGAGCTATGTATTGATTCTTTAAATTTTTGATAAAATTATTGTTTAAAGTAATATTAATTCAGTTTCGCCTAGGCGATTAAATAGAAATACAAAAATGTATCTGTGCCCTGTATATAATATTTAAACTCCCCGATCAAAGGAATAAAGCTTAAATCGCTAAAGCGACTTTGATAAAATTAATGAAGATAGACTTTTATCACAGAAAAAGGTACGGTTCTCGTGGCTGCTCCAATTTCAGTTCAAAATTAAAAAAAACGGCAATAAAATTTTAACTACCTGGCCAACATGTGTAATAGCAGTGAGACCATTAAATAAGCAGCGGCCATATAAATCCAGACATCGACAGAGAAGGGCTTAAGGAATGAAAATAGTTCTGTTTCCGGCGCGGGCGGCTTCAAATACAGAATGCTGATCCCCAAAGTCATAAATGGCGTCGTAAAATCCACAAAGGCTCGTCTCTCGTACGTTATTGTGAGGTCGCAGATAGCCAGATCGGCCTTCTGAAATAAAGCGGATTATTTGAGCAATATAAAATAGCGGCTTCAGTGACGATGACCAGTTTGATTTAAAAGTGAAAACAAATCCGCCATGCAGGATTAATGATACGGGTCCGGGGTTTGCAGTACACAATAGCACTCTTTCTTCCTTTACTCTCATAAATCATTAGGCCTGACACTCCGACACGATTGACGAAAAATCAGAGAAAGGGCTGTCTTTTTACTAACCCATCGGACTTTAATCATATTGTACATGTAGACATTGTTCTTGTCGGACAATCAGGTGTTATGCCTATTTTGTCCTAAGCACAACTTAAATACATCATTTTTCCGACGTGGGAATAGTATCCACTAGGCCCGAGTCAAAAGAGTGAGCAATATAACATGGAACAAAAACATAAAAATATAAATACTGACCCTTTCCAAAAGGTGTCCTATGAGGCCGTCCCATTTATTTGTCTCTTTATTGTATTTGCCGTAATTGTGAACGATTTCGAGCTCGTAATTCAAGTGCAGAGTTACGTTCAGTATTTCATTAATTAAATCCTTCGAATATCCCTCGTAGCGATCATTACCGGTCAGAACTTCACCCGGCTTGGGTGTTCTTTTCACGAGGTACGGAGCGCCTAGCTTGGATACGACCCTGAATGTCTTGTTTTGCCACTTCTCTGCCAATATATCTGACACCTCGCTGAGACTTCGTATGTATATGAACCCCGACTCCGCATTCCATTTGGCTATGCTGTTAAAACCGCTGTTAGATAGCTCCATTATTTCCACGTTAAAGTTGGTTCGTTCGCCAGTTGAGCTGTCTATAGTTACGTTGCCAGTTATACCTGTGATAGGATTCTGTAAAATATAACGAGAAGTATAAAAAAATTACGTTTCACTGATCTTGACTATTCCTAATTGCTACATACCGTCAGCAAATGGTTAATGAAATCTTCACCGGCCTCCCATTTAGTGTCTGAGTTACATTCAATGACAGGTGCTTCTATTTTAAATTCATCTGGTGCACTTTCTACTGCGTCTGTAATTAGTCTTGCAGCATCACTAGCAAGTGCCGCCTCTACCTAAAAATGTCAAATACCTACTCGAACATTTGTATTTGGAATTTTGTGGCATATTATGTATTTCTTTCTGTGAACCAACGTGATTTATGATGAAAAAAAGTAATTATGAAAGTATCAGCCCAGGCTTGAAAAGATGCCTAGGCATCTCCGTCTATGATTGACGTCGACAGACAGCATCACAAATCACAATCATGTTGGCATTCATAATTATATTCGTCGTGGTCCAACATGGACCCTATATCAAATCATCTTTGTTTATTTAGCCTGTACATAGCCTATACTGTGTACACAATTAGGAAATACTTGTAATATTTGAAAAATGGTTATTGATTAAAACAGACATTGAATTAGAAATCGGGTAATTGGATCTTTGTTTCGAATACTCCGAATGAAATGAGTTTACTTTTCGATACAAAATTGAGTCTTTGAAGTCGCATTATTTTGTGTTCGCACTTTTTGTGATATAATTAGTTTTTTTAAATTGAAATATTGGAAACACGAGTACCGTAATGAGAAAAAAATATCTAATGGCAAACTCACGAAATATAAAGAAACGAAAAATATAATAATTAAATACACATTACACATTCCTGTTGGTACAGTTAACTTTAATATTATTTTTTAAAACACTTCATTCATTTTTTCGGTAAGTTGAAAAAATACTTCTGGTGTTTACAGTAATTTCATGGCTCTGCGTGGGAATCTTAATGTCAGGTGAGCTGCGAGCCTTCCAATCAGCCAAGTATGATCTAGTTCTGGAGTCCGAGTGGTCGAATATCCGCAAGCATGTGACGTTGGATAGGCCGTGACGTAACTCTTGTAAGTCCAGCGTATGCGCATCCAATGACATAAGGACGTAACTCTGAAAAATTAAGCTGTCTTAAACATATTAATATTTATGTCATATTAGTATTCAAAGAAATTTATAAGCCATCTTTTAAAGATATTCTTTTATAAAAGTCGGTTATAATCACGCGGACGAGTAAGTATAATTAAAGTCAAAACTGACCAGCGGGACATTGGTTGTGGACTTTGGTAACACGATACAATTATTATTAAAGTGGAGTATTTAATTTATATTATACACGTTGTTGAACATAATACATTGAATGTTTTACTGTATTTATATCGCAAATAGTCTATAGTATAGTTCGTTTTTTCCTCACCATGTAGTCTTCAAAGAATTTCACTTCATTCGCCTGACGTAGATATTTCAGGATCCTATCAGTAGGACAGTCGATTATGACTCTAGTTTCTCCGTACGCCTTCAGTGACTTTAGTAAAGGTCTGTTGTCGCCCTCTGGATCTAGTCTCCTAACTAGCCATTTATCACCTAGTTCCGCGTGTTTTAGAATTTCTTGCAGCCTGATGAGACCTGAACAGAAGAATTAAAATATGTGTCTTTGGTAGTACCTAATGGAATAGAGGGAATTCTACAACTATTCTATTCAAATAATACAAATATTGTGTGAAATTATTCGAATAAAACGAACCACAATTCGAAAATGAATGAATAATAAAAAATTAAAGTAACGCAATCCTTTATGAATAACATTTTTAAAGGGTCCCATTCAGTTTACGTAAATAAATAAACAATAGCATACCTTGATCGTCGTCGTACAGTAAAGTATACGTATTCCAATCACTATCCTTTATAAAAAGGGCCACGGCCTTAGACAGCGCGACTGCTTCGGGGTATAAATTGATACCAGGTGGCGTAGGCGGTTCGAAGCCTCGCTCAGGGGGCGGCCGCCACACCGCCTGAAATACAACTTCCTAAATATCATGTTTGCTTAGTACTTAATTATAATATTCATAAATCACGGCTTTTGTTGCTTAGGTGATCACATAAAGTTTGCTTTTATTTGAATTCAGACCCTTTCATATTTGGAAATCGAATAGAATTAAATTTGAATTGTAATCGTAAGTTGTGTTTTATTTTGTTGGGCGCAAATATTTTCGAAAGTAATGAAATAACTAACGAATGTTTTTGAATTATTTTGAGATTGAAGCTACGGAAATATGTATGTTAGACATGATGGAAAAACTGAAATTCTTGTCGTTAAGATAAGAGTTGTTATGCTCTTAGTAGCGAAGGCTGATTTCTTTTTAGAAGGAAGCCCCTTATAGTTAGAGTTTTTTCTACTTTACTTTCTCACTTTCATAGGAAGGTATTTGGATAACGGTCTCCAAAATGGAAAAGGTAAGAAAAGCCACTACGAATCTCATTATATAATGACGCTATATCCCATCTTGTGTCATCATCAAATAAAATAAAATAAAAATATAAAAAAGCTGACAAGCTTCGACGCACGACTGGAGTTTACATCAAATTTTTTTTCTCAATTCTAAGGCCAGAATCGAATAGAGGAGAAAAATCCAGGAAGATCAAGCCGAAGAAACTCATATCCAGGACAAATAGTTGCCGAGTTACAAGCATTCAAACTTTGACATTGACAGCTCGGCAACTGTCAAACGTCTTACTAAAGTAGCTATAACTCCGCTTCCAATAGGCCTAGAGTAACGGGGTTTCTTCTAACATCAAAGGCAACACCTCGGCTATCCCCTCCCCGAATTTGAACTAATCTACTACTTTACTACCTTTTTATCTGATTATATTTTATAATAATATAATAACATATAGTATATAGGTATAGTCGCCTATACAGCATACCATATGTACGTCTTAATCATAAAGTTAATATACCTATCGGAATATAATACTATATATATATATATATATATATATATATATATATATATATATATATAATTGCATAATAATATAATTATATAATAATATAACATAATATTCCGATAGGTATATTACCTTTATGGTCTTAATACACTCACAGCGATTTCGTTACTTGTTAGTAGGTTTTACCCCTCGGATTTTTCTCATACCGGGCGCCTTATATATGAAAATCGATCCTTAAGGAGTAAACTCCAATAAACTCCAAAAATTTACTTGTATGTAAGGTACCCGCGCGGCTCGACACCTCGCCCCAACCGCCATAGCCGACACGTCGTCCGTCGGCCCGAATATTGCGATCACTCCACTCTCCAACAGGGCGCAGGCTTGAAAAAGAAGTAACAACAGTTATAAAACTGATTTATCGCTTTTTATTCAGGTTTACAAAAACCTGCCAGGAACTTTACAATTAAGATAGAACGCGAATCGATTAAATACATAACATTAGTGTTTGGCCCTCTCGATGCGATCACTCCAAGAATATCACAATCATAATCTTGTTGTAAGGTAAAATTGTAAAAAAATAGCTTAGCACTGAGAAACACCGTAAGAAAACAAATTATATTATATTTCCAAGTGTTTTATTTTTGACCAAACTTTTTGAACAAACGTTTGAATTTAAGCAACAGTCACAATATTAAACTATTTACCAGCTTTAGATGCAGCAAAGCTGTCTCCATAAGGCGCATATTTTATTTTCATTACGAAATTGTACTTCTCACTTTCCATGGTCGCTCGAGCTAGCGTCGAAGCGAATGCTACTTCTGTTACGGTATTCGGAGGTAGAATCACACCTGGATGGAAAATTCTTTAAGGTTTTAAGAAAAAAAAGTATGTTATTCAAAGGAATACATAGAAACATAGATATATTGTTTGCAGTCCAACAAGTCCTAAGAGAATAAAATATTCCTAGACTTTACTATAACTAAGTAGAAAAGTATTTGTACAAAACTTTGCCATATCACCGATTGAACATTTTCTGTAACAATTTTTATTCGTATCGATATTGCAGAACACTGAGCAATAATATTACGCTCAAACTTATTCTTAGCAATAGTCACCTAAGTGTTCCTAAGTGTGGCACGTAGACTAATGTACCATGTCCCTAAACGATGCTTTGGGTTCAGCTTTTAGTTTAAGCCTCAGCTGCACGTAACTAATAAAAATCAGTATTCATGAAAGTTTATAATGCATACTTGATGTTGCCCGCAACTCCGCTGCGCCGAAATTAGTTTATCGTGCGAGAGCTGTACATTTTTCCAGGGATAAAAAGTATACTATTGTCCTTTCCCGGGACTCAAAATGTCGCGAACCTTCCAACTAAATTAGTTCAGCGGTTTGGGCGTGAGGCAGATATAGACAGACAGACAGTTTCATAACTATAGTACATTCATCTATGATTGGCCATTTTCAAAAACATGACATGGTGTCATCATTGTGCATGTAATGTTGCAATCATGGTAATCCAATACTAATCAGACGCTCAAATAAATATACGATTATTATTTTTAACAAGAAATTAAAACCGACTTCAAAGGTAAAAACAATAGTAATATGAACTAAATAGCATTAAATAACTCTTACTCTTTAATAGTGTCTTTTTCGGAATTCGTCTAAATCTCAACTATTTCTGTACATACTACAGTCTTCATTATTTGAAGTCGGTACCAGCTAATTTATTCGTGAGTTCAGTAATGTCAGAAACTTTTGGGATTGGTACCGACTTCAAAGTAATGAAGACTGCATAGTATGTACAGAAATAGTTGAGATTTAGACGAATTCTGAAAAAGCTACTATTAAAGAGTAAGAGTTATTTAATACTTTTTAGTTCATATTACTATTGTTTTTACCTTGGAAGTCGGTTTTAATTTTTTGTTAAAAATAATAATTTCACTCTTTTTAGCTATCTACAAAATAAGTATTTATGCGTAAATAACCAATACGAATGTTAACTATTCACATTGTGTTACTGTAAGCGAAATTGTGGTAAATGCATTGCTTGCAGTTATCCAAGCGATGCTGCAATTTCCAAACTTTTATCTTTAAAGGTTCAGGAGTTCTATTCAGTGACTTTGGACCAAGAGACACCTTCGTATGAAATTTCTCTTATTCGTAACATATTATGTTTAACTTACTAGAAACAACATTTTAACCACCATGAGTGTTTTGATAAATTTCAAGGATTTCCCTCGATTGCTCATAGATCCCATCATCAGCTCACCACTTTCGTAGTTGTTATACAAAATTAAGATTATATCCCATACAACAAAATATCGCGAAAAGTACCAATAATTGGGTCATAGTGTGATGACCCATGGTATAGTTATGGTTGTGATGATGATGATCAATCAAATTGATGTGTTGGCTTATGCTTTCAGTTGTTTAAACAACGCCGAAATCCCCGAGCCTGTACCTATAAGCATTCAAAAGTTCTGTTCGGTACCTTCGGATCCAGGGTATAACCTGGTGCGAAGTCTTACTTTTTGGTAGCACTTACCTCGAATGCTTCAGAAAAAATCAATATTACTATATGTTTCCATATAAATTTCAAGGAGTTCCCTCGATTACTCATGGATCCCATCATCAGATCACCACTTTTATGAAGATGGTACCAAATTCGAATCAAACGTGGAAGAGCCATGCTTCGGCACGAATGGGCCGGCTCGACCGGAGAAATACCACGTTCTCACAGAAAACCGGCGTGAAACAGCGCTTGCGCTGTGTTTCGCCGAGTGAGTGAGTTTACCGGAAACCCAATTCCCTATCCTATTCCCTTCCCTACCCTCCCCTATTTCCTTCCCTTCGCATCCCTACCCTCCCCTATTACCCTATTCCCTCTTAAAAGGCCGGCAACGCACCTGCGGCTCTTTTGATGCTGTGAGTGTCCTTGGGCGACGAAAGTTGCTTTCCATCAGGTGACCCGTTTGCTCGTTTGCCCCTTTATTTCATTAAAAAAAAACCCTATACAACACAAAAAGAATTTTGAAAATCACAAACGGCTGAGTAATTGTTGAACATACATAAAAAAAATATATACATACAGCCGAACGTATTACCTCCTCCTCTTTGGAAGTCGGTCAACAAAATAACTCACCTATAAAAATGGTCGTTTTCAATGACTCGAAGTTTCGAAATGCACATTGTGAATATGTCAAGAAGCCGATAAGAAATGCTACGAGTACCTGAAAACCTAAAAAAAAAACATTTTAGTTCTTGATAAAAATTGTATGGACTCGAATTTATACTTGACTAGCTATAAATTTGCCCTAAGTATGGAACATTTAAAGTCTCTAGCATAAAACAAACAAAATAGAGTCATCTTTTATTATATTCCACACATCTTAATCTACAAATATATTTATGGGCAATTACAGCTAAAGTATTAAGCCAAGTAGTGACACGTTAATTTACAAACTTAAAATATTAAAAGTTTTATAGAAAGTTCAACTAACGTACCTCGCATTGTGAACCAATTTTTTTCACACACTTCACTTATTTACCTGATCCTACAATATAAAATTGTATAATAACATATTTATTAATGTTATTTTTTTAATTAACACCAATTGACTATCATTTTAATATAAGCCAATTATGATGTGTTGTTGGGAGTGACACAGATGAGTGCTATACTGGGTCACCGCGGCTTTGCCGGTCGTGCCAGTCGTGCCAATAGTGCCAGTTGTGCCAACTGCCAACCTAAACTGTACGCTCTGACGCGCTCGCCACATTTGTATTTCATTTTAATTGATAGTCGGGTTATATTTTTTAGCTTCTTTTAGGCTTTCTTCGTTACTAATAATAATATTCTCAGATAAAATATTATACGGCCGAGTTCACACCAAACCGACTGTGAGCCGCCGAATGTGAGCGAAAGTTACGCAGTTTATTGTATTTCCCTACATATTCACTTTTTCGTTCACACCTAACCGACAATACGCTAAATTACGCTAGGCGTAGGAGCATCTGGGAGAGCAGTGGCTGCTGAGGAGGTGGGGTGAGGACCTGGCGCAGGCCCAGTACGGTCAACGTACTGCTCAGGCTTTGCGTCCAGTTGTCGTGGATGCGTCGCAAGAGAAAACTCCTCACCTTCCGCCTTACACAGGTGCTCACCGGACACGGTTGTTTCGGTGCGTACTTATGTAAGGTCGCCAGGACAGCCTACAACAGCCTGCCATAATTGTGGCGCTGCGGAGGACACGGCCCAGCACACCCTCGAGGTGTGCGATCGTTGGGTCGTGCAGCGCCATGATCTCATGGCGGTGCTTGGGCGGGCCTCTCGCTCTCGAGCATCATTCGCTGCATGCTCGAGAGTGATGAGGCCTGGCAGGCGGCGGTCTCTTTCTGCGAAACCGTCCTTTCGCAGGAGGCAGGAGGAGGCGGAGCGGAACAGAGAGGATGACCCTTCCTCCGTTCCACTCCGCCGGCGTAAGACGGGAGTGCGGAGGCGTCGCTATGCGAACCTCCAATAACTTCCGTCCCACGGGGCTCCGGGGGTTAGGATGGGTATCTGCCCGGCTTAGCTAGTCTCGGCGTCGAGGGGAACGCTTTAGCTTGCCTAAATGTTCCCTAATTTGGTGGAAGTCCGGTCCCTTCTGAGGTAGACCGGCCGGTCGTGGAGGGAGTCCTGTGGTAGAGAGAACCAGGATATCCCTCCGTATACGGCTGAAGGCAACCGCAGGTGGTTTTAGTGAGTAGGAGTCTCACATACCCCCGGGGGCTTCAGTTTAACTGAGGCACGTACCCAACCCGGGGCACCCATGATGGGTTTCCCCTGCGCATCAAAAAAAAAAAAAAAAAAGGCGTAGGAGCATACATTCGATATCGTATATTTTCACGTTCACACTGGGGCTCACAGTGAGCCTGCTCACATTCGGCGGCTCACAGTTGGTTTGGTGTAAACACGGCCTACAAGATTCGCTTGTCTTTATCTGGCACTAGATGATGCCCGCTACTTCATTACGCAACAATTCATTTATCGCGCATGAACCGTACATTTTTCCGGAATTAAAAGTATCCTATCTCCATACCTAACCAAATTTTAGGAAAATCAGTTCAGCGGTTGGGGAGTGAAGAAGTACCAGGCAGACACACTTTCGCATTTATAATATTAGTCCATACTTATATCCATATACTACCAACCTACATAATTTTTTTGTTACGAAGGGTGTTAATGTTGCCGACAAAATAATAAACAGTTCGATGCCCATTAATGTCTGTGCTAAGTTTCGTCAACATTAGTTCAGTAGTTTAAAAATATATGGTAAAGAAATAAACTACTTTTACCTCGTTATTACGATTCTCGCAAGATTTCATCTTGCACATACAAAGTAGCGGACAGTAGTTGTGTAGATGTACGTGGGTCACACTGAAAGTGTTTAGAACTAGCTTGTTAGAAACATTACTAATGAAAACTTTTTTTGAATTACAATTCTAGAACTCTTTGGTAACTTAATGTGGTGTGGTATATTGCATTCATTTGTCATTTGTTTTGGTGAATTGGCGGCAAATATAAAACTCTTGTTACACCTGAAAATTTACTTAAAATAACATAGCGTAAAAATAACACTAGTAAGCGGTTAAAAATTAACAAAGCCTAAATTTTGTTGAGGTCAAAACATTTTATTTCATCTTGTATTTTTAACTATGTTCCACTAAAATATATGGAAAATAATTGTTACTGAAAATAGTAACATATAATATATTTTTTAAATCCTTACTATATATTTAATCGGTAACTTAAAAGGTATCTTGTACGGTGGGAGTAGCAGTAGTTACATACATACAAGCCACTGCTATTCGGCTTTGGGTGACCATAGTTATGACGTCATAGCTCATTCCCGTTTAGTGGACTGAAATCTAATTACGAGTTAGCTCGATGCATAATGACTGCTGTATAATTTTCGTGAGCTCACAAACTATAGTAAACATAATACTGGATATATAGTAGAGCAACTCACTCATGTTCTTGAAATTAAAATCGTTCAACGAAGAAATTTAACGTGCACGTGACACGGATACTTCAAGTTTCGCTTGCTAAAGTTATCTAACATCACTCTAATGTGTGCGTGCTCTGATACGGCCGGTCTAGTAAGATGATGGTCTTGTGTATTATACTGTGGTGACTGGTGGCACTAAGTCCATGCTCGTTACGAGTAAAGTTTTATTCGTAGCTAACGACAGTTTTTAAACTGTTTTGTGATTTACAGTAGGATTTAAATCTGTGTGCGTGTTTAACTCAAACCGACCATAAGTAAGTTGAGAAACCTTATTTAGATTGTTAAGACTTTAGGATTTATTCAATAAGGGAGAATTACATAAAGATAATTCAAATTCTTTATTAAATCACACAATTTGTCTCATTTTGAAAACAAGCTTTAGTCAGTGCGAAAGTTTTTATTCACAATATAACCTCATTTGCATATTAATGTTTTCGGGAATGTTTATATATGACTTATCAATGGCTCTCACGACTTTCAACGGGTTATCAAATAAATTGAGTGAAACACAAAATGCTAGGGTTCAGTAGCACAGTATAAAAATATGCGGTATATCTCCTGAACCGGGAGCATTAACGCCGTACACATAATAACGTGCCCAAGTACGTTAGGAAATGCCCTCTGGGCATTTTCGTCTTTAATTCCTCAAGATTAATGTAGATTGTGCATACTATAGACATCTTGCTATATTATAGTGTCAATAATGGCAAACTATTATAGGCCAATGACGTCAGAAGGCCAAAGGCCTTAAATCTTGTATCCAAATAGCAAGAATTCAATATTTAAAAACACGACGGAGTTTCACTACTGTATAGTATTGTGTCTACAAACTAGCAGGTGAGCAAGGGTCGTCCAACTTGGCTGCGGGCCAGTAGAATTCAATGCGACTTATTATTAGATTTAGAACTAGAGGCAGCCCGCAGAAACGCATGAAACAAAAAAGCTCCAAATAGAGTATAATAGAGTATAATGTCCCGCCACGGACAACCGTACAATCGGTTAGTTTTGTGCTACGAATAATAAAAACTAAGGAAAAGTAACTCCGTTAAAAAACATGCTCCAAAATACTTGTCAAAAAAGTGTACCTTAGGTTCACTTTTCATACATTTGCAATATTTAGGTGACCTTGAGCGGTATAAAGGCTGACGTTACATGACAGTTCGAATGGAACCAAAATTTAAAACTGTATTAGTATGGGAGTTACGTTTCCTTAGGTTTTATTATTCGTAGGTTTTATGACAGTAGATAATATGACAGATATCACAAATTCAGCGCACGCACACAAAAGCGTCTTTTACACGGCCGGTAATGTAACGTAAAATGTGAAGAATTTTGTTTGTCTAAAGGCTGATTTAGCAGTTATATTGTACTAGATGACCCCCGCAACTCCAATGCACTAAAATTCGTTTATCGCGGAGGAACCGTAGATTTTTCCGGGATAAAAAGTATCCTATGTCCTTTCGCTGGGCTCCAAATATCTCCGTACCAAATGTCAGCAAAATTGGTTAGTGGTTTGGGCGTGAAGAGGTAGAGAAAGATAGACAGATAGTCAGACACACTTTTGCATTTATAATGTTAGTATGGATAGAGGGTATTCGAAACCAAAAGTATATTAAAAATATCCGAAAGATGATAATAATTATTACTCAACAAGTAAAAACAAATAAAAATCAATCATAAAATATCTATCAATATTTTGTATTTTATAATCCTTGCAACTTAACAATAGCAACATTGTTTCTAGTTTAACTTTGTATTTCATTGGATAAGATTTTAATACCTACAGTTCCAACTTACAAATCTCCTTAAAGTCAGCACGGACTGACTTCTGAGCTGACGGGAAACAAACTGTTTATTGTAAAAGTTTGACTTTGTCCGCATGAAATCGTAGAAAAGATCCGAGAGATAGTGACCACAATACAAGTAAAAACAGTAGAGTATCTTCAGTCAGACCACTTGTGTTTTTAGACGACTTAAAGTAGAATGGCACGTCACATATGCGTAAACATTTTAATGTTTAAATTCTAATATTTTAATGCACTAATTGCTGCATTGTTTTTTGTTTTATGTACGCCATTGTCTTTGAAACTGTAAAATATTTTCACTTGATATCAAACCAATGTCGAACGCATTGAGGAAATTAAAGGATTGCACAAACCTACGCGACCAAAGCGACTGCGAAGCGGTAGCGTCTACCGCGCGGCGGACGCTGCCCATGTAATCTTATGGCGCTGTGCACACCTGCACGACCGCGACGCGGGATGTTCGCGTCGGCAAGCGGAACGTGCGCGTCAAGTTGTCAGGCGCGTGTTTTGAAGTGTACATAACTAGACTTCTTTTTTAAAACCTTTTTTTTATATTATTTTCTACAACTCTTTAGTTTATGATTTTTTGATTTGTATACGTTTTGATAGATTGTGTCATGATATTAACGTTTGACGGTTCGCACCGTAGTCGCGCAGGTGTGCACGGCCAGTTTCGCGTTGCAGACTCTCCCGTATCGCGTACCGTGTCCCCTGCCACTGACGCTTAGGTTTGTTTTAAGCTTTAAAAGACAGTCAATTAAGTTTTTTTGACGTATATCTTATATATAAAATTCTCGTGTCACAATGTTAGTCCACGAACTCGTCCGAAACGGCTTTACTGATTTTTACCTAATTTTATATGCATATTCAGTAGGTTTGAGAATCGGCTACTCGGTACTTTATATATTGATAAGTGTATTTGTTGAATAAATAATAGTAAATTATTACAACCTGAGACTGACGGCGACCATTGTTTGTGCGACGGGATAACGATCGACGTTGCCATGGTGACATACTTTTTTAGTCACTTCAATAAAATAATATGGCAAATATATTATGGCAAAGCAACGTTTGCCGGGACAGCTAGTAAAAATATAATTTTGCTATTTGAACTGAACTGAATTAAATGATGAACGATGGTGCGTCAATATTATATTAAGATAGTAGAATCCAAATAGTCTCTGTGTTGACGAGTTTAATTTCAAAGGTTGAGTTACTGTATGATATTTATAATGTGCCGTAACAGTCTTGTTTTTGAAGCGAAACTTCCGGCTTCATGTTATTGTCAGAGATTTGTTACAAACAAATTTGAGCCACGTGCTCCCAGCTTAATGTGGACTTAAAGGAATAGTTAGAATAATAATATTATAATTATACTAGATTAACCAGCAAACGTAGTTATGCTATATACGCGTGGGAAGTGGAATCACTATGTACTATCAGAGAAGTTGATTCCTATGCAGGTCGGGGACCTATGTAGTTTGGTTGCGTTACGTCAAACCCAGCCGACAGATCATAATTAACATTGAATTGACATATTCGACCAAATAACATTGGTCTATCAACTGCATAGGAATCAATTTCCTCGATGGTACTAGATGACGCCCGCAACTCCGTTGTGCCAAAAATCCTTTAACGCGCTGGAACCGTACATTTTTTTCGGGAAAAAAGTATCTTATGTCTTTCCCCGGGACTCCAAGTATCTCCATACCAAATTTCAGTCATTGAAATTTTTTACTTTGCCAAACAAATCTTCGATAGGCGCGATTCAGGACTGTGCGGTGTGGTTTTTCAGGATTCAGGACAGTTTGGTTATTTCGGCGTACAACGTTATTTCGGCGATGAAAAATAGATGTTGCTAGATTCTAAACCCATAGAATAAGCTTACAAAATTTTATCATAATCGATCCAGCAGCTTGGTGACACACCGTGACATAATTTTGTACATTTGATAGAATAGACATTAGACGTACACTATTATAGTTCATATATAATGTAGACTATAGAGTTAACTGTGTATAACATTTGTGATTTACCTGATGCAATTAAACTTGAACAGGTAATCAGTGTTACTAATGATATCATGCAAGATTTACTTAGGGCCTATCCACATGCATATCCACGTCACGACGTCGTCAACGTAGAACAGTGCGGTAACGTGGCGGTAACTTGGTTTTTCTTCTCTTTCTTCGTTTTAACAATAGCAAAAGCAGAATACCGTGTACTGTGCGGCGCACATATGGATCAGTAGTGAAGACTGTAGCAGTTTTACGTGTACGTCGCCTTTGTAAAACTGCTTATGTGTAAAAAATGTTACTATAATATCGTGATAAGTATTTTACATTAAGTTAACGTAAATTTGCACGTCACGTCAACGTACCGTGCCACGTTACCGCACCGTTCCACGTTGACGACGTCGAGAGATGTGGACAGGCCCTATAAGGCTGGATTTATATGCGGCTGCAGGAATGCGGCCGCGGTTTGGCGGCTACACCACGAGATGACAAGCAAATGTGATAATAATAATAATAATATCTATGGACGCTTCACACACACAGTCTGGCCACGTGTTAAGTACCTGAAGAACTTGTGTTACGGGTACCAGACAACGGAAATATATTTAATACTTTTATATTATTTAATATATTTAAGATTTTTATTATATTAATACACATATTTAATACACATCCATGACCAACTTTGAAACACATCCAACACATCCAACTTTCAAAATTTTTTATTCCGTCAGCGGGATTCGAACCCGCGACCCCCGGCTTGAGCTACAAATAGCCCACCAACTGAGCCACAGAGGTCGTCATGTCAATGTATGTAAACGAAAGCGTGACCGCGCCGCTATTTAAATAAATCGTTATTATCCTTACTAATACTAAATGCGAAAGTGTGTCTGTCTGTCCGTCTGTCTGTCTGTCTGTCTGTCTGTCTGTTACCTCTTCTTTAACCGATTTTGCTGAAATTTGGCATGGAGATGCTTTGAGTCCCGAGAAAGGACATAGAATAGTTTTTATCCCAAAAAATGTATGGTTTCCGCGCGATAAACGAATTTTGGCGCAAGGAGTTGCGGGCGTCATCTAGTAATAATATAAATTTGCTTGTAATCTCGCGGTGTAGTGGCCAAACTGCGCGTTTGCATGGACGCTTAAAAATTCAGCCTTAATTGAATATCCTTGAGTATCCTTGGATCACTATTCGTAGAAACCTATTGAAATCGCAGCTAGAAGTCATGGCTTTTGTCACTTCTATTTCCAGCTAAGATTATCAAGCAGACGAAAACCATTTTAAAAGACGCTACTAAGCTTTTACTGAGAATTTCAGTAGACAATTGTCATCTGGAGTAGAGAAGGGGGCGCGTGCTTTTGAACGTGTTAAAGTGACGCCTGTGTTTTATGTGTACTCAAGAGGAATAGTTCGTTTTGAGAACGTTTAAGTTGCGACGGCACTATTTTAAGTTTTAAACCGTCTGAATATTTTGAAGATTTACATCGGAAGTTTTGTGTAGGTGTCAGTCAGTACAAAGTGCTTAACTTTATATTTTGAAAATGTTATCATCACCGAACGAATTTTTTTTGGACTATAGAGTGATAATATAAAGAACTGGCTGTTTTCCACTGCTCTACCACAGGCAAAAACCTATTCCTTTGACGACCTCTGTGGCTCAGTTGGTACCTCAAGCCGGGGGTCGCGGGTTTAAATCCCGCCGACGGAACAAAAAGTTTTCAAAGTTCCAAGGTCATGGATGTGTATTAAATATGTGTATCATATAATAAAAATCTGAAATATATGTATAATATAAAATTATGAAATATATTTCCGTTGTTTGGTACCCGTAACAAAAGTCCTTCAGGTACTTACCACGGCGCCAGACTGACGTGGTGTGAAGCGTCCATAGTTATTATTATATTATTATTATTATACATTTGCGGCTGCTATAGCCCTAACTACTACCATGACAAATTTAATCAATCCGTTGAGTAGCACACTCAAAATCATTAGCTTTTATAATTTAATTGCTTGAATTTCAGTGTAACAAAGACTCAGGATGTAAGCTTCAAAGTTATGTAACAGATCTGGAAATGTACTTTTATTTAGGAAATAGAAAATGTTTGCTAGGTATCCTGCGGACAGCTACGGAGCTTACAAGCGAAATAACTTTAATATGACACGAAATACATTTATACCCTGATTCAATTTGATTCGCTTTTATTTGCTACATTTTCGATTGGGGATCCTCCGTTGCATTGTGCTTGTATCATTTTATTTGTAATTGAAGACTTTGAGTTTTCTTTGTCTTTGTGCTGGCTCTTTGCCAATTCTTTGTAGAAATCTGAGGGATTTATTGTAAGCTCTAACCGATATATCGCAACTTGTTGAATTATTTAAATGGCATGTTAATTCATTTACAAAGCCTATCCTACTTTAGACGCTTGAACAGTTCTAGATTGTGTTTAGGTTTTGTTGAATTGAATTTAGCTTTGATTAGTTTTATATAAACATAAAACTTTTAAACTGCGTTGTTTTGTATTCAAGAGCTGTACCACGAAACCATTTTGACTCAAAACTCAAACAATCATACGAGAATGCCGTGCCTTACTCTAAAAAACGAGAAATTACATTGTTAGAGCAGGACGCGGCATTTTCATCCGATTGTTTGAGTCTCAAAAAGATTTTGGAGTAGGCCTACAGACGCGATCTGGTTTTTTAATAACAAACGTAAGATTAACTATTGCACATATTAATAGCAATTAAGTGGCCGCCCTTATATATAAAAAATTAACATCCTTTAAACATGACACGTCATTTGAATTTGTTTTTTCAATTCCATGTAAAATTGAGCTTAAAATGTTAAAATTCGCAAATACGTTGAAGTTATTCAATTTCCTCCCACTAAGACCTGTTCCGGTGCAGGCGCGCTCATTTCCGCTTATAGCACCTCTAACATGTAAATTTCGTCAAAGTGTCATAAAATATACAATTTTGAAAATAGAAGGAAAAGCGACGTCGTCGCCTCCAAGTCTGGATTTCACGCATAGAGCATGCAATATAGTTTACTACGTAACATTACATTAATAATATCAATAAAGTACAAACTCCAAACGCATACTAACATTGTAATAAAAGCTCAATTTTACAGCTTACTATTCTATAAACTAATAATAATATCAATGTGAAAGTGTGTCTTTATGTTATAAAAATGTTGAACCGATATTAATGAATGTGAACTTTAAGTCAACAAAGGACAGTTTAATTGCAAAATGTGTGAATCCAGCTTGGTGTACCAATTTCTGAGCAAACGTCTTTGTTATCGATTGTAAACTCTGAGCATTGGAATGATATTTATCAAGAAAATTTCAGTTCTGGGAAGCGAGGTAAGATAAAAATCTCGTTTCAAATAAAAGTGTTGCATACCGGTATGTTTCACGGTGGTTAAGTAAAAAATGTTTTCGATATCCCAGATATCTTGGCCGGTATTCCACTTTGAAAGGCACTCGGTGTGAAGGTGTGAAATCCTTTGGCTTACCTGAAAGACAATATGAATAGATACGTCTTTTGTGTTATAGAGACTATAGCTTATACTCGCTAAGTTTTGCAGTGTTTGAAAAAATTTTTTAACGGCTACCCCACATAATATAATATGTGAAAATATTTTGCTGTGTAGACCTTATAAAAATTTGATGAGAGATATATTTACAACTCGACGAGACGATAACACGACGAATATTTAGTTAAAGATTTCTTCTTACAAGAAAAAGTAACATCGTCTACGTTAATTTGAAATTTAAGGTATTTGACCTTAAATAATTTAAAACTGACCCTAATATAAAACGATACGATACGTCTTTGACCTTAATATAATATTTTAGCTTAACATAATATTTTAATTTGAAATTACACTATAATAGAACTAGCGACCCGCCCCGGCGTCGCACGGGTATAAAATATATAGCCACTTAAAAAAATGATTAAAACCAATAGCCTATGATCCTTCACGTGGTCTACTTCCTGTGCCAAATAACATAAAAATTGCTCCAGTAGTTCGCGAGATAAGCCCTTTCAAATAATTTCCCCCGTTTTATTCACATTCTCCTATTAGTCTTAGCGTGATAAAATATGGCCTATAGCCTTCCTCAATAAATGGGCTATCTAACACTGAAAGAATATTTCAAATCGGACCAGTAGTTCCTGAGATTAGCGCGTTCAAGTTAGCCCTTTCAAATAATTTTCCCCGTTTTTTCCATATTTTCCTCTATTTCTTCGCTCCTATTAGTCTTAGCGTGATAAAATATAACCTATAACCTTCCTCGATAAATGGGCTATCTAACACTGAAAGAATCATCAAAATCTGTTGCGTAGTTTTAAAGATTAAAGGGAACAAAGGGACATGAGGGAAAAAAAAGCGACTTTGTTTTATAATATGTATAGATGAGTAAAATGAGTTCTAGTTAAGGTAAAGGACCTAATAAAGAGAATGCCCTTCAATATACATAAAGCAAACAAAGTAATAGCAGCACAAAAACCCTAAAACTAGGCCTCCCGAGAGATTTAATTTGGTCTTCATATAAAATTTATTAGTGACCCTCATCAAAAGATCAACTGATGTAATTCTCTTAGATTACGCTGAAACGTTTAAAATTTATACTGTTTCGTTAATTTTGCAGGAGCTTTTTTATTATTTTAAAATGATTAACATAATTCATGTCGAGATTAACTTCCATTCGAAAGGCAATTTTCTTTTGTGTCTGTCGTACTCCAAAGACTCCAGTAATTGCTTTGAATTTCGAACAATGAAACTTTTTAAGAGATATTTAACAGCCAGTAATAAATATAGTGAGGGAGCCCTAGAACATTTTTTTAAATCATAATCATAATCTTTATTTGCATTAATATGGTGTGTACATTAAGATGTTACAATATTATGTTAAAAGTGTCTCACGTATTATTGTCATTTTAATCGACGTGCAAATATTTAATGAACATTTTGTCAAATTGTAATAGTAAAAATAATTATTATAAACATTAAATATCTCTGTTAGCTACCACTTTCGAGATTTTTCGAAAATAAAAATGTTATTCGTCTTATCAAAATGTAGCTACTCACAAAAAATTACCTTGTTAGTAATCACAAAAAAAAATTGTTTTAGGGCTCCCGTACTAATATAACTTACAGTCGTGATATAAAAATACCCACATAATAAATTCAAGATAAATATACTTTGCACTATTAAAAATGTTGGATTTTTAACACGCAGAGTAGTAAAAACGGCATAATATCTAAAATTTTATTATAAAACTGCAGAGAATGGATAGTTCACATTCACAGTAATGATATTTTAAAACGGATCAGCATAATTGCGACGTTTAGTTAAAATGAATCGCCAGTTGCAGTAACGCAGCAATAGTGGCGAAAAGATTTATGCTTTACAATTAAAATGTTTAAAAGGATTTTATAATTACACCATGAAATACATACTGAAAGTCTTTAAATTGGTTGGAAAACTCCTGTTTCGTGAAAAACTCTTTTCCGCGAAACTAAAAATAATGAATTGCTTTCTAACTACGCCATAATAGAAATTGAATAAATAAAATGTAATGACTCGGGATCTCTACGACATACCTACTTACAGGCCACAGCTAGCGTAGCACGGTCTTCTACGACATACTCGTAGCTAGCGTAGCACAGTCTTCTACGATATACTCGTAGCTAGCGTAGCACGGTCTTCTACGACATACTCGTAGCCAGCGTAGCACGGTCTTCTACGACATACTCGTAGCTAGCGTAGCACGGTCTTCTACGATAATATACTCGTAGCTAGCGTATCACGGACTTCTACGATAATATTATACTCGAAGCTAGCACAGTCTTCTACGACATACTCGTAGCTAACGTAGCACGGTCTTCTACGATATACTCGTAGCTAGCGTAGCACGGTCTTCTACGATAATATACTCGTAGCTAGCGTAGCACGGTCTCCTACGACATATTCGTAGCTAGCGTAGCACGGTCTCCTACGACATATTCGTAGCTAGCGTAGCACGGTCTTCTACGATAATATACTCGTACCTAGCGTAGCACGGTCTCCTACGACATGCTCGTAGCTAGCGTAGCACGGTCTTCTACGACATACTCGTAGCTAGCGTAGCACGGTCTTCTACGACATACTCGTAGCTAGCGTAGCACGGCCTTCTACGACATACTCGTAGCTAGCGTAGCACGGTCTTTTACGACATACTCGTATCTAGCGTAGCACGGTCTTCTACGACATACTCGTAGCCAGCGTAGCACGGTCTTCTACGACATACTCGTATCTAGCGTAGCACGGTCTTCTACGACATACTCGTAGCCAGCGTAGCACGGTCTTCTACGACATACTCGTAGCTAGCATCGCGCTTCTACGATAATATACTCGTAGCTAGCGTAGCGTAGCGTAGCAAAGCACGGACTTCTTCGACATAATCGTAGCTAGTAATGCGCGTATCTTTTCAACAAATTCGTAGTTCTACGTATCTAACTGAAAAAAATGTGTTTACAATTTTCATCTCAAAGCCAGCCTAGCGCACTCACACATGTAACAATCTTGCATACACATATGTATGAGATTGGGTAGTAATAAATTTACATATTCATAAGGAGTTTTCAACTCAAACATACATTGTTTTAATTGGGCTCCACCTGCTTACAATCCTTGTTACGATTGAACTTTTTATTGTAAGGATAGGAGGGGAAATTAAGCGTTAGCTTTAGTTTAACACATTTTCAAAATATAAATATTGGTCTAAAACTCTAAACCAATACAGTATACTAATTGTATAGTGGATTATTATTATGTCATTACATATTAAGTAATAACAATGAAAATATATTATACTATTTATGTTTTGAAAATGTGTTATTCATATTTTAATTTCAAATTAATTCTAAAGGATGAGACTAAAACTTTTGAAATAGTGATACTGCATACATGATGTCTACTAGTTAGCTATTATCTTGGGAACTAAAATGGCGAGAAGAACAAGCATTATGGCTAGTATACTTAAAAGCCTCGTACCTAATTTCGAAAAAAACAATAAGTTACTGGCTTTTAAATTTCCTTTGTTTTGATCAAAGTACAATTATAATTCGAGCGTTATAAGCCTCCGAAGCTTAACAATCCAAGTGTGTACATTGTACACTCAACGTCAAAATGGAGTATATTTTATAATAAAAAATAAGAATAAGAAAGTTACTAAATAAAGTAAAAGAAAGAAATACCAGACCATATAGTGTAAGAAAATGTTAAATATATTATTACGGTTGGTATGGTTATTATATTATTACGGCTATTTAACTTAATTTCAAGCATAATTTTAAATGATTTTATGTAGCAAAACAATTAGTTTCGAGTCACGAGCCCGAAAAACTTGTCTTCGAGTGGAGCGAGCGAGCGAGATTAGGCACAGGACCGACTTTTTACATGCCCATCCGACGCATGGATCATCTTACTTGTCAGACAATCAGGTGATCAGCCTGCATTATCCTAACCAAACTTGGAAATAACATGTTTCCAACGCGGGAATCGAACCCACGACCTCCGAGTCAAGAGCCACGCTCTAAACCACTGGACAATGGAGACGTTTAAATAATAATTGTACCCATTATGTAATGCGGACTCAGGTCCGTTTCTTCCAGTATAGTTTGTAAATTTGTAATTACAAAGACATGGCTGAGTTCCTCCACTATATGATATAATTATAATGAGCTACTTTTGTGCCTACTTAATAGGAGTATAGGTATGATCTATCTTTATTTACTTGCAAATATTATGCCAGTAATGCTAATTATTAAATTTTATTGTACAACCCTCTGCTTTGAATAATGTGTTGACGGCATTACCTTTTTGATTAATTATGCAACGTCCAGCCTTTGCTTTATACTGGGAGTTGCAAATCATTTTGAACCCAATTAACAAGCTCGTTACGCTATTAACAGAGTGTTTCATAAATTATAAATTAAATATAAAATTCACAAGAGAAATCACGTTTAAATATTAAGGTTGCTCACTCAAAATTATAAGCGGGAAAGCCAATTACGATACGGACCTGAGTCCGCATTACATAATAGGCACAATCATTATTTAAACGCCTCCGTTGTCCAGTGGTTTAGAGCGTGGCTCTTGGCTCGGAGGTTGTGGGTTCGATTCCTGCGTTGGAAACAAGTTATTTCCAAGTTTGGCTAGGACAATGCAGGCTGATCACCTGATTGTCTGACAAGGATGATCTTGCGTCGGATGGACATGTAAAAGCCGGTCCTTTGGACTTTCCAATATTTAAAGAGTAAAATTTTACATAACACTAGCTGTCCCGGCAAACGTTGCTTTGCCATAATATATTTGCCATATTATTTTATTGAAGTAACTAAATAAGTATGTCACCATGGCTACGTCGATCGCTATCCCGTCGCACAAACAATGGTCGCCGTCAATCTCAGGTTGTAATAATTTACTATTATTTATTCAACAAATGCACTTATCGATATATAAAGTACCGAGTAGCCGATTCTCAGATCTACTGAATATGCATATAAAATTTGGTAAAAATCAGTAAAGCCGTTTCGGAGGAGTTCGTGGACTAACATTGTGACACGAGAATTTTATATATAAGATTATCGGCCATTTTCGGGTTTCAGCTGAATCAACAAAATTAAAAATTCAATATTATATCCTCCTTTGAGTTAGCTAACTTTTTATATGATATTATGTGTGTTTATTAATTTAAATCTTCCTTTCATTGAAATGGTTCTATTTGCCTTAGCTTATTTACCTTAAGAGCTACCTTTTGATATTATCCGTTCTTCAAGAAATGTTGTTTCGCTTTATTCCTGCCCACGTTTTATAATGTATTCTATTAGTATTTTAGTGCATTTTTGTATCAAATTTTTAGCCTAGTTTATTTTTTGTTGCTTGAATCTGTTCTGGTGTTATTAAAACATTTTATTGTCCTTATAATATAGCAAAATTGTTAAAATCATAGTTTCGTTGCGTCGAAATAATTGATTTATTACACGAAAACCATTAATATTTTTGAGATAAAAACTATTTTTATGCCCTTTTTAGGATTCCGTAGTCAACAAGGAACCCTTATAGTTTCGGTCTGTTCGTCCGTCTGTCCGTCTGTCTGTCTGTCTGTCTGCCATTTTTCTCAGAGACTATAGGACCCACAAAGCTGTAATTTGGCATGAATGCACATATTAATGATGCCGACAAAATGGTACATGAAATCTTAATTTTTTTTTTATGGTACCTTCCCTACACATCAAGCGGGGATGAATTTTTTTTTCGCGTCCACCCCATCGTGTGGGGTGACGTTGGATAGGTTTTTTAAAAATATTATGAGTATTCGAAGATTATTATTAGTATTATATATATTATTAGTATTTTACGATTTACGGATTCGTTTGTGAAATATTAAGTTTTAAAGTGGAAAAAATCGTTAGAGTCCAGTGTTCCCCCCTTCTACCAGCTAAACGGTAGCTTCTGGAAATGTGAAAAAATTTATGGTAGTAGGAAATATGGTTAATTTAAGAAGAATTATACGTGGGAGATCCATGCTTCGGCACGAATGGGCCGGCTCGACCGGAGAAATACCACGTTCTCACAGAAAACGAGTGAGTGTGTTTACCGGGGGCCCAATCCCCTACCCTATTCCCTTCCCTACCCTCCCCTATTCCCTTCCCATCCATACCCTCCCCTATTACTCTATTCCCTCTTAAAAGGCCGGCAACGCACCTGCAGCTCTTCTGATGCTGCGAGTGTCCATGGGCGAAAGAAATTGCTTTCCATCAGGTGACCCGTATGCTCGTTTGCCCCCTTATTTCATTAAAGAAAAAAAAAGAAAACTATCACGGCTAAGAAGACTTCATAAGTTATTGAGTAATAGTCGATCAACTAAAAAAAATGTTTTCGGCGAAGTATAAAGGAATTTTTCATTCAAATTTCTTTGAAAACAACTGAGATGATGTTGTTAGTAGTGTAAAACACGTTATAAATGTACATTCCTTGACCATACACAAATTTTTAAAAAACTAAGTGAGTAAGTAGATACTACGGAACCCTATATTGCGCGTGGCTCGACATGCACTTGGCCGGTTTTTCAGGGATTAAAAGTATTACACCACACTCTCACCATGACCGTGGAAGTGATTTTAGCGTGTATATACGTTATGACAGATATTTTTGTAACCGTAATGTTAGTAAAGATAATAATATGAATGTTAAACGGATTTTGACCTCTTACTCTCTTTTAAATTTTTTTAAAGCCTTGTGCTATCCAGCAATATTGTATCCACAGATTGCCCCGTGTCCCCCAAACAAGCGAGCTGGGACCTGATGGAATTGAGATTGATCTGCCCCTGGGAGTTCAACTCAACAAACTTTTGTTCACAGAATATCATAAATCATTTGATAATTAACTGCGTACATTTTTTTAATTTAAATATGTTCAGATTTTTATTACTATAATATTACAGAGAGGAATTATTCGTTAGAGTTACCCAAATTAGGTAGGTGTAAGTTTATTTTACTTATAAATGTGTGTGTTAGGATTATTTTCTGACGAAATTTTTGTATCTTTATTTTGGATTTAAAATGTGCCGTCTCCTATTGTCTCGTTTCGGTGTTACATTCAAATATACACGGTGTAACAAAAGTGATAATACTTTAGGGTGTTTGTAGAGTTCACTGTTAAAGTAGCAGCGCTGGAAAAGTTACTTTTTTCACTCTTGAATGAAAAAAATCATGACTAGGGGGAGTATGGGCAACGAAACGTGGAATCACAAAAAAAATGCTCTTTCAGCGCCGCTGCTTTTACAGTGAACTCTATATTATAAGGAACACTTACACATACATATTATGCCCTAAAGTATTATCACTGTTTTTTGTTACACCTTGTATTTTAATTATTAATCCTTCGATCGAGGATTCTTGGAAATCTATTGTTATTCATAAGAGTCCGTATACGAAATTTGCCGATTTCACTGATTTAACAGACGCGATTTTACAGTCAAAATACAGTATTTCTATAAGTTTTAATGCACAACATGTAAGATCATTTCAATTATAATCTAATGTTGGAGCTAGATTTTTTTTAAGGTGCTTTTAAATAATCCAACTCAAACCCGCGACAGTTTTGTAATTTTTGCTGTAAAAGGTTAAGAATATCACCTGTTTATGGATTGTATTGACGTCTGTCTGAATGAAAAAAATACAATGTACTGTTGAGAAAGTCGTCTATACACGTATATATACGTAAAAAGTTATTCCAACAGAATAACTTTTTACCACTTTAATATGAAATAGTTGAATAAAAAAATATGTAACTCGGCAAAATTTTAGAGAAAATGGGCAAAGAATTGCTGTTAATTTCGGCAACTTGGAGCTGTAATTCATAAAAAGAAAACGACAGAAATAATCTATAGATAAAATTCTATCCAATTCGAGAAAAAAGAAAAAAATAACAAATTGTGCCAAAAAACACGATATAAAACAACCTAAATCTCACATTATATTACTCGCCGCAAGGCTCGAGTCGGCAGTTTGCGCTTAAATATATTTTTAAATGTAATAATTAATATATTATATTTTTTAAAATGTAATAAGGGGAAAAAACCAAATAATATTTCTGTAGCGAACCTTTGCAATTTCATATTCATCGGCAAAATTTCGTATACGGACTCTTGGGGCTTGATGGGTTAGTATGCTTTCAATGTTAATATGACATAATATGACTGACCTGTATAAAATGAAATTCAATATAAAATGCTTTTATTAAAATATGACCTTTTGTATGCACAGATTTTGAGAACTCAAGCTTTCCATTCGCTTTTTGCTGTAAAAATCATAACGTCATACGTATTATTTACTATTGTATATAGTTTTACAGTTTTTGCAAAGGCTTTTCCTGTGTGTGATTTTTGTGAAACGGATGAAATAAAACCTGACTATATTATGAATAAAAACATTTTAAGTACTTACATGATTTCTATTTTGTCGCCTCCGTGGTCCAGTCTAGAGACTCTTTGAGTCTTGACTAGGAGGTCGTGGGCTCGATTCCCATGTTAAAATGTGGTTTCCAATTTTGGCGAGGATAAAGCAGGCTGATCACGTGCTTGTTTGACTAGAAAGATCATTTATTATCAATCTAATCGACGGTCAGTTGTCCATGTGTCATAATCGGGTCGGTATGGCGCATATTATATTTGGGTAACTAGATGATGCCCGCAACTCCGGTGCGCCAAAATTAGTTTATCGCGCAGGAACCGCACATTTTTTCGGAATTAAAAGTATCCTATGTCCTTTCCCGGGGCTCAAAGTATCTCGATGCCAATTCAGCTGCAGCGGTTTGAACGTGAAAAGGTAACAGACTGACAGACAGACGGTAATATTTTCACATTTATAATATTACGTATAGATATACCAATAATAGCGCCTGCAAAGGTAGGCTCAATTTGAAAAGAACCGACGCTGTCGCCAAAACCGGTGTGGGAGGAATTTTCTAATTTAATTTTCCAAACTAGAACGCAACGACGAAATCCTTTTAGTTCGTACGTTACACGAATATAATTCGTAGCAAAAATCACTTTTCCTTTCACAGTCAGGACCGGAAACCTCATACATCTATGAATTTTGTCGTTTCATTTAACGCCTTTAGTGCTTTTTGAAGCGAATATTTCTGTTTTTCACCTGATGGTCACGACAACTAAGCTTTGATCCCCTTTAACCAAAACTACAATTATTTGAACATTTCGTAAAAAATATAATATTAATATTCAGATATATGTTTAGTTTGTGTAGATATGGATATTATTTTTTACAAATTGAAATGTTTGTTTAATATACCTTAATACTTTTGTAGTACCATTCGACTATAATTATAATATATTAATAACATATTATAAATGATCAAACGAACTTACCAAGTGAAGTTCGATCATTATTATATGAGTCGCTTCATTCGAAGATATATAATTAACCAAATGTAGTACCTTTGCTTATCTGCTTGGCAATCGCGTTTCTTTTAAAGACTTATGTGGGTAGTTTAAAAATTACCCGCTCGATCGCTAGGTTATTCGACGTTCCGGCGTGTCTCATTATGTTTAGAGAGAAGTAATGCAAAAAATCTTTCTTTCTTTCTTTCTTTGGGTACTGCAGCAAACATAGTTTCGTGTAGACTGGGTGGGAGGGAGATTATATCTTCGAATGAAGCGACTCATATAATAATGATCGAACTTCACTTGGTAAGTTCGTTTGATCATTTATTATATTTCTTCGCTTCATTCTTCGATATATAATTAACCGAATGTAGATTTTCAGAGTAACGAAAGAAAGATTTTTTTTAATTTTTTTTTACGAAATACAATATTCATTATGAATAGTAATCATTATATTCGAGAAAGAATTCAACAATAAATAATAATAATAGTCAGTAGAAACGAAACGTAAGAGACCTCTATGGTTTGTGATTCAAATGATAACATACTGGGATCAGGGTGAATATTTAACTGATTCAACGAAACTTTGTTCGTCGATAAAATTATGATTAAGAAAAATAGCGAAAGAATTGCGAGTCGCTAGTGCTGACTCCTGCCTGTCGACTGTCGTCTTACTAAAAGTAACCAGTATCAATCCCCGTGTCTACGCTCGTGTCGACGCCGCGCCGTTCTCGTACAGCACCTGCTTTATCCAGCGGCTAACAGACCGACTGGGAGGTGGCTGTTCTGTGCAGAGCGTTAAGCGTTAGCAATAATAACCCGTACTGTAGCATTATCCTATGTAATATAATCTTGAATAACCATCGCAGGGTGTAATAACTTAAATATTATATCCTCTTCTTCTTTTTCTTTTTTTTTTATAAAAAAAAAGTTACATAATTTAATTACATCTGAATACGCCTGGGAGTTTATGTCTTTGTCATATAAATTTCGATACCGCAATTTAAAACCGTATTTTTTATTTTTATTTTGCCGAGTTCTATTAGGCAGAAAGTTTTAAGTCAATGATCAGTATTCAGCTGTTGGTTCAGAGTGCAAGAAAAAACAGATAATTTATAAGTGGATCCCGGGTTCTACACTACTCAGGTATGGGCTAGGATTTTTACAGGAAAGCTTCTTTCAAAAGACGCTTCACACATTCATCTGAGCCAATGTCACCAACCAATAATGTCAGCATTGTTCATAAACAATGACAGTGCACAGTGATGGCTGTAGAAGATATCGTATTATACAGCCATTGTCAAAATTGTTTGACTAAGGTTCCGATATTTAATGAGAGAGCATTCATCTAAAATCTAAGTCGAAGTAATATATTTTAGAATATTTTTTAAGGAGTATACTGCTTTAACTGGGTCCGGCTCTATTATCGTCGATAATATGATTATTGCATAATAATATGATTGAAAGTCGAGAATATTGTGTTCTCGGTCCACCAAGCTGAATATTTTAACAATTATTATTCAAGAATAAGTGTGATTCTGTTATCGTATTTATCATTGCATATTTTATTTGGTATTAAATATTTTAATCGCTGAAAACCAGTTGCATTCCGCGGCGGGAGACAGGTATCAGAATATGAAGGTGTCAAAGTTGAGTTGTTGAGCTAGCTCATGAATAGTACACTGATTTAACTGTTCTATATTATTCCATTTTTAATAGGCATATATTATTACAAAATATATCTAATATATAAAATTCTCGTGTCACGGTATGCGTGGATGAACTCCTCTGAAACGGCTCGCCCGATTTTCGTGAATTTTAGCAAGCATATCGGCTAGGGTTGAGAAGCGGACAATATCTACTCTTCTATCTTTATATTGATGAGTGTATTAATTTGTCGAATAAATAATAGTAAATTGTTACAACTCGAGACAGACGGCGATCATTGTTTGTGCGACGGGATAGCAATCATGGACTTTGCCAAGGTGACATACTTATTTAGTCACTTCAATAAAATAATAATATGGGCGAAATATTTTATATGGCAAAACAACGTATGCCGGGACAGCTAGTTATGTTATAATAATATACATTAAAAACGTTAAGACTTGAATATTTACATATTTGTTGTGGATTTAATACACCCATGGCACTATTAACCATAAAACGTTAACAAAAAAGGAGCGCCTGAGGCTGAAGAATTCTCGCCTAGAACACTGATATTGTAAAAGCGTGGTAACTGGTAAGTCTAGTAGTGATAAAGCCTGCGCCTGGTCTAGTTTCCTTCTTTATATTTTTCGTGGAAAAAATGTTAGCGCATCTGATAGTCTGTACGTCAAGACTTAAGGCTCTTAATTCGTAAATTAAAATCTTTCGATCGACTAGTGAGTTACTAGGAACCAAGAAGTAGGCTCTTAAATCTATTTTTGCTAGATATCCACTTTTAGGTGATGGCTTGGAAGCCTTAAAGGTTAATTTTCCAAATTAACATGTAATTTCGAATTAAACTTACGAAGTGGTTTCAAATTTAAAATAATTCAAAAATTGTATTTAAAATATAATACAATATTTTCCGCCGCTTTGTTTGGGGAAAAGAAAATCTTTGAATTAAGGTATAGTTTTAAATTCTAATAATTTATTGATGTCATGATGTATAATATATTAAGCCAGTAGTCCCCAACCTGTTTTTGTTTTTGGAATGAAGTTCCCTAATTATTATTTTTTTGGTGTTGGTGTCGCGGGCCGCAACAAATATTTTTAGGTTTTAAAAATAACGTTATTCAAAATTAACGATTTACAAGTGAAAAATACTTTCACGTTGACTGTATAATATTTTGCCCGTGGGCGTGAATTTCAAAATGGTTTAACATCACGCGGGCTACAAATAAAGTCCCGGTGGTCCGCATGCGGCCCGCGGGCCGCGGGTTGGGGATAGCTGTGTAAAGCCCACAATAATTATAATAATAACACATTCAACAATCCACACATTATGGCGGTTTATAAAATAACTCGCTGTTAACCCCCAAACCGTCCAACGTAAAGTTATATTTATAGAACAGATAAAACATCGTCAGAGACTCGCAGTCAATTCCGATGCATATAAATTGTGTTTAGAGACTCGCGGTCAATCCACACACATATGGCGGTTTATAAAATAACTTTTTTATTATTCGTAGATTTATCCCTACTATATGTAATATAACAAAGACCGTTTCCTAGGCCAAGTTCTACTTAATATATTTAAACACTTGTAGTAATTCACTTGCAGTTATTTCCCCCAATCGGGCAAACGTATAGTTCTACTAGATGATGCCCGCAACTCCGTTGCGCCAAAATTCGTTTATCGCGCGGGAACCGTACATTTTTCCGAGATAAAAAGTATCCTATGTCCTTTCCCGGGACTCAAAGTATCTCCATACCAAATTTCAGCCAAATCGGTTTAGCGGTTCGGGCGTGAAGAGGTAACAGACAGACAGACAGACAGACAGACAGACAGACAGACACACTTTCGCATTTATAATATTAGTATGGATTTATAGAATAGGTAAAACATCGTCAGAGATCCGCAATCAATTCCGATGCATATAGAATATAGATTGTGTAAAAGGACTCGCGGTCCAAACACACTGTACTTATTGACTCACAGTCGCAGTACATGCCGGTTAATTAAATAATTGCAGTAATCACCTGCAGTTGTTTCCCCCAATCCGGCAAACATATAGTTCTATTGTATTTATAGAACAGATAGCATACAATATAATATTATAGATTGTGTATAAAGACTCGCAGGACAACCCGTTGTACGTTTATTGACTCGCGGTCGAAGTACAAGCCGGCTAGTATTGAATATAATTGGCCCGTCTAGGCCTCGGTAGTGCCTGCCGTTTATTTAAGTATTTAATAGTACTTACATGTATTTTCTTGTTACACGATAAGATAACACTGACTTAAGTTACTTACAACACTGACTCAATCATCTTAAGAATAATAACCAGCTGCGCTTTGGCATGGTTACTAAGTATTCGTGCTTGCGTTGCCTCGCGTTAACAAAGAATGAGACACGCCGGAACGTCGAGTAACCGAGCGATCGAGCGGATAATTTTTAAACTACCCACATAAGTCTTTAAAGGCTGATTTACATTGATACAGTAGCTGGCGCCAGCATCACTGGATTACGTCGCTGGATCAGCACTGTATCAATGTAAATCAGCCTTAAAAGAAACGCGATTGCCTAGCAGATAAGCAAAAGTACTACATTTGGTTAATTATATATCGAAGAATGAAGCAAAGAAATATAATTATTATAGTATACTTACTAATAAAGAACTGAATTGTTAAATATTGAATGGTGAATCGTTTAAAATAATGAAAATTGTGATGAAGATTCCAAATATAATGAGGTGTTATTTTCAATAATTCCAGAAACTTTCTTTCACCAATTATTTGTCTTGAAATGAAAAACATATTTATATTAAACAATTTATTTAACTTTGTAGTTATAAGCCTATAAAATGTTAAAAAGAAGTTCACTGAATTTGGCACAAATTGAGCTGATACATCGATTGCTTCAGTATTTAGGGCTAATTAGGGTACATTCCGATGCAGGGTAAATTCAAATAGTTCAAGCAAACACTAAATCAGGGTCTCTCTGGTTGCCTGGTACAAATGTGGCAAATTAAAAAGGCGTATGTGAGATACACCATTTTTATTGTGCCACAGAATAACAAAATTCCCTCTGATTTAGCGTTAACATGACTTATCTTTATTTAACCTGTATAAAATTTGCCCATTACCCCAACTTAAAAAATATTATTTACACTCATCCGTCTATCCCGTGGTCGTTTTTGAATACTTGTACTTTGTAACACTACGCACACTACTACAAATATTCTTAAATAGATTTTATTGTATCATTTCGTTTCTAGAGCCCGGCCACCGAACACATAGAATTTTTACGAGCAAACGAGACAAGCCAAAGGTCAATGAATTTCCACACATTCCATGACCGGGCTATATAATCAAAAGTTATGCTAACAATAATAACGTTCAGAGTTGTTTTTTGTTCTACGAGAGTGAACCTTATAACGTCAACGTAAAGATCATTTAAAAATAACTCTGAGCGCGCCAGAATGTCTTCAAATCTTGTCGGTAGAATATAGGGACAGCACATTTCGTCGCGTCTGTTTTGACGTAAAGAAACGAGGGAAACAAATGAAAATGGAATGGACGACAATCGTATGAAATTGGACACGCGGACGACATAAAGTGACGTCATCACATACATTTATGTATTCGATTTCATTCATTATAGCATTTGTCATGCACCCGTTTGAAAGGGGATGGTCCAGTTACCCACATGACTACGTCTTATATGTGCAACATTTTTAGAGAATGAAGATGAAAAATATAATATATAAATATAATATATTACACTTTTTTACTTTTTGGGCTGTTCCTACATTCAGTATTATTTACAATAATTAATTATTATCGATGTAATAAGTCAATCATACGTTTATATAAAACACTACGGTAAATACTATTCGGAAATGTAAACGATTTAGTAAACTTGGTAATTGTAATATTTACACTAAGTTGCACCAAAATTGGCACACTTTGATTTGGCAGATTCTTAATTTTAAGTTTTTCTAACAATAACTTGGAAATATTGGCCTATAAAAATGGAATGTTATATTTACAAAAAACAACAAGGGATTGGCTATAGTATAAACAAACTTGAAGGTATAACAACAAAATATCTGCTACGTACGAAATTAGACCGAGTACACATTATTCATGAGCAAAATAAATTATTTATGAGCAAAAATACTAAAGTGTTTTATTTCTTATTAATTGCTAAGAAAGGTATTAGCCAGTTCATTTTAATATTATTATTTTTATGAAAAAAAACAATACACAATAAAAAAGGAGCCGATTTGTGTTATAGATTCGTAAGACTTCTCGTTGCTATCTCCTCGAGGCGTCTCTTCAGAATACTAAATGAGTTATTCGGTAAAATATTTACTCGCCCGCCTAGATTATATTGAGCATAAATGTAAACTATTCGTACGTGTTCCAGGCAACATTTTGGATTTATGTTTTCATATAAACGTAGATAAAAAGGATTTTTAATTTCATACAATGTTGGATTTAATATTTTTTGCTAGCGTTATCTAGATTTTTCAACTGCATAACAATATAACATGTTTTATTTAATGAAATCGTGATAACCTAGACGTCTTGAGAAATTGATACAATAATTAACCTTTGTCAAAAGTTGAGCAATTAACGTATTATAGAATATACGAAAGCTATAAGAACACAATATTGGGAACACCAAAAATATATTAAACTCTACACATTTAAATAATACTGGAATATCATATTTTATTAAATATCTAAAAACCAACAATGAAATCAGCAGAAAATTTCATAAAACTTCAGCATACTCGAATTTTAAACTTTCAAGGAGCAAAACTTCCTTTGGCGAACAGTGTACACCATGCTTGGAATAAGTTACGTCACAACATTATTGTTACCGAAGATATGGTTTATTTACATCTAGTCCAGTCCATCATCAGCCTACACATCGCTGGGCGAGGAGGCGTCGTTCGGGCGCTAGTGGAGCTGGCTCTTGGTGCTGAAGCCGTAGTGGAGGTAGGGGGAGTCTGCCCCCTCCCGTCCCCCTCCTGTCCCCGCACTGGCACCGCTGGGGCACTTCAGTGCGGAGCGGAGCTCAGACGCCATTTCCGAGCAGAGAGATGCCTGGATGGAATCAAAGTGTTTTAATTTTTGTATGAGATTCTCTAAGGAATCGCTGCGTTCAACAAAGTAAGACAAATAAAACAATTCTATTGGTGATCAGAAAACACATTAATTACTACGCAGCTCCAGTGAAAATATAGGGTAAGTTAAGGCATAAAGCAATGCAATTTAAAGCTGGGCTACGCCCGCTTTAATTATATGTAATTATTATCGATGAGAGCAATTCAGAAAAAAACTTTTCTTATTACAGAATTCTTCGCTGCCACATCGCGGTGGCTGATCCTAAGTTTGGTTACTTTTACAAAGTTGTATCAGAAAGCTATAGATGGACAAAATAATACCTGTTAAATGAAGGTATTATTTTGTCCACCTATAGATTTCTGTCAGACAACATTATCTAATATCTATATTGTCTCATTTTATCTATGCAAACGAACACTACATTTTTAGGGTTCCGTAGTCAACAAGGAACCCTTATAGTTTCGGTCTGTCCGTCCGTCTGTCTGTCTGTCTGTCCGCGGTTTTGCTCAGAGACTATAGGACCTACAAAGCTGTAATTTTGCATGAATACACATATTAATAATGCCGACAAAATGATACATAAAACATTCAAAAAATATTTTTTTATGGTACCTCACCTACACATCAAGCGGGGTTGAATTTTTTTTTCGCGCCCTTCCCATCATGTGGGGTGTCGTTGGATAGGTTTTTTAAAAATATTATGAGTATTCATAGATCATTTTCTGATTTGTGAAATATTAAGTTTTAAAGTGGAAAAAATCGTTAGAGTCCAGTGTCCCCCCCTTCTACCATGCTAAACGGTTGCTCCTGGAAATGTGAAAAAATTTACGGGAGTAGGAAATATGCTGAATTTAAAGGAAAACTATCACGGCTAAGAAGACTTCATAAGTTATTGAGTAATAGTCGATCAAGTAAAAAAAAATGTGTTCGGCGAAGTATAAAGGTAGTGCAGTCGCCAGAGGTTTTAATCTCCGAAAATTGTAATAGTGAATGGATTTTTGTTTTTGAGGTGTCATTTTCTTTTTTACACTATAACTTGCAAAGTTTACCAAAAATTTTTTGTGTTTTTAATTTTTTATATACTTAATTAAAAATTAATATTCCACCATATAAAACCGGTCCAGAAAAAAAAAATCTTGTTCCTGTTATTTAATGACTCTTATCCGATTGTTTACGTTGAAAATTAACCAAATACACAATTTTTAAAAATGAAAGTTTGCTTTGCTAAGCTAAATACGACTATAAGGTTTTTGCAAAGTTTTTAGAGATTAACGCTCGTCGTAACCAAGATAAAAGGGTTTGGGTGGATTTAAGGGTTGTAACGAAAAGTGTGTTAAACTTACTTGTTGTGCGTTTTTAATTTTTATAGAAATGATAACTTTTAAGTACTTAAAAACGTTTAAATATCTCCAAAAATGTGTAAAATAGACCGAAAATTTTTTTCTATATTTGTTGGGAATTTATTTAAGTGAGAGCTAAAACATTAAATGCATCGACAAATGAAAGACTTTTTCTAGTCTTTGAAATATATAAAAACTTTATTATTTATGTTATCAGCTACACATTCCTTTTTTTCTTTTCAATTTTCATCCACTATTGCAAAAATCGGAGGTTTGCGCGATTTTTACGCTCTGGGAACTCCACTAAGGAACTTTCGTTCAAATTCCTTTGAAAGTAACTGAGATGATTGTTATAAATGTACATTCATTGACCATGCAAAAATTTTCAAAAACTAGTGGTACTACGGAACCCTATATTGCGCGTGGCCCGACACGCACTTGGCCGGTTTTTCTTTTAGCGTCTTTCATAATATTACAGCTCAGAAGTAAAACTATGTTCCAATAAATTACAAAAGAAAATACTTTTGAATATCTAATATCGGATAAACTCCAATAGACAAAAAGGGGATAGAGTTATTTGGTATTTATTTTTCTTGGAAACGGGAAATAAATCACTTACCTCTTCCTTCTGTCCGGATTGCGAAACAAACAATTGAATATTAAAACGGACATCACTATAACATAGCTAGTACAAAAAGGATCCCGATATATTATGCAAAACAGTAGAATATGTAGAACGCTAGAATGAAATAGTGCTATTTTACCATGTAAATATATTTATTCTTTTTACTAAGAAAAATTGCACTGTGTATACAAAAGTGTTTTGTTTCTTAAACAATGTTTTGTCCTTGTTCGACACGTTAGGAAAGTGTCTTGAGGGCAATACAATGTCAAAATATTGTCAAAATGTTGTAATTACTATAACGTATAATCACAGTGTTTAATTAGTAAGGGATAAGAATATCGAATATTTGTATGACACAGACTTATGTGCCTTAATTTTTCTTTGTTACCACTAGAATCAGTTTATATTGCAAAGTTTCGCGTCGATGCGGTGCTACATTCAAAACTGAACTTCATTTACTACACAAGAAGATACATTTTGAACTGACTGACTTGCCGCTTCAGGCTCAGGCAGCTAACAGTTCCAAATTGGATTAGCTCATTTAAAAATGCATCGCTACGCTTCTTGTCGTTACAATTTGAACATTGACCTTTAGGGTCAATTCAGACAGCAACGCGAAGCGTAGATGCATTACTAAATTTGTATGGATTTAACAGTATTCAATTGCGTGAGGCGTCTTGCAAATCTGTCAATTCAATACAAATTTAGAAATGCATCTACGCGTTGCGTTTCGGTCTGAATTGACCCTTACATGAGCAAAGTAGCCGATGTCGGTGAAAACTAGCAATAACGTAAACCTCAAATTCGTGTACGCAATTTTGTGCCATCGAACTCATGTGATAAAGCCGTAAGTGCTATAAACAACCGGTGGTGGAGCAATTACAACCCACCCGTAGTAACAACAAACATCGAGCCGTTTACAATTCAGATAGCGATGTGATTTTAGCATAACAGGTATCATTCACGACACTATTATTTTTCACGATATACTTAGTAAAATATTATAAGTATGATTCTTATAATATTTTTACCCTTTTTCTCTGTTTGTTGACCGTTTAGCAAATTGTGATGATCTTTTATTTGTGTTCCTGAAAAGGAACATACTTTATCACGAAAAACGTACGGTTTCCGCGCTATCAATCATTTCTTACGCGGAGCTAAGGGAAACAGAATATTATTTTAATTTAAAAGGGGAAAATATCATTCAAATTTCAAAGCACTTAGCTATTATCAGATCTTTTGTGAGTGCTAAAAGCCAAGTTAATAAATGGTAATCAACAATTACGATTCTAAAAGGCTAAGATATTCACAAGTTCTGGCTATACAAACTTTTCTATTCATGAGCCTTTTAGATATTGTTTACGTAAATTATTAAATGAATTATGATAAAGTGAGAAACTAGTTTTAAAGGTATGTTGTTCAATTATTATGTGAATAAAAATGATGTGAAAAGTGTTGTTAAACAAATTAATATAACCTACTGTGTAGATAATATGGTACAATACCTAGCTATAATAACATAAAAAATAATAATACCCTTTAAAAGTAGAACTGAAAACAAAAATATAATATTAATAAATTATGAGTAATGAATATTATTTTAATTAAATGTTATTGGTATTGTTAATGTATTTACACTCATGTATTTTATTTATTTTAGGGCCAATCACATTATACATTATGTAGGACTTTTTAATTTATTCGGTTAATGTGGTTTTTAACTCATGTTTGGATCGGTTAGAAAAACAAACATAACGTTTCAAAATAAAACTGCTTTGCTTAAACAAATAAGTAAATATTATGTTACAAAACACAGGCCGAAAACATTATCGTGTACATCCAATACTGACCGAAAATGTAAATGTGTTGAAAAATTAAATTCTGTTTGCAAAAATGTGTTAGGCTGGGACTACACGAGCCGGAAATTTAAAGCTGCGGTAAAATTTACAATGAAATTAGAACTCTGCGCTTATACATAAGAGATCAAAATCAAGACATTTGGCTTGATATTCAAATTGAATCTCTAACGTACTAAATATATATTATTACATAGTTCTAATTTTGATGTCGTGAATTCATCCGCAATTCCGGAATCGTGCCCGTGTAACCCCAACGAAAGTTGACTGGACACAAAATTACAGATAAAAAAACAAACTGAATACTGGCCGAAAATGTGTTGCCATGGCGTATTGCCGTTAAAAAAAAAAATCCGAAAACGTGTCCCACGTACCCGTTCGTCGACAGCTACTTTGCGGGACTTCCATACAAATTCGCACACTGCGATGACGCACGCCACCCCCATTCCCCCCATCAGGACCACGAATACCCCACCTACGTTCGCCAGACCCAACTCGTTTGCTGTCGACGACGATTTCGACGTCTCGTCCTGTAGACAAAAAATATTTCACAATTTGACGTTTTGTCTTATAGACAAAAAACATATTACAATTTGACGCCTCGTCCTGTCGACAAAACAACACAATGGAATGATGGGCATGGCTGTGAATATGAATAATGATACGTCTCTGTGTTTTTCATAGGTCACAAAATTGCGTCGTCTAGATTTTCATCTACGTTACGTAATTTTTGGTACGATTATATTTTTTATTACCTACATTTTTCTCATTATAATTAACGTATTGTTGTATGTCCGTCTGTTAAATAATTACACTCAAAATAATGAACCACTTTTTAAATGTTAAACTTGTGCAAGTTTAACAAATCTGAAACAAAAACACCGTTAACACAGTAAAACAATTATTATGAAGTTTAATAAAAAAAAAACCACTATAAATTCCTTGGAATGTATTTTTATGAAATCATGCTATGTTCTTAGAATAACGGATAGGTATTTTGGAGTGAGTAATGCTCTATACGCAAACGACGCAGCCGCGTAGAAACTCTACGATCTTATGATAACTTATTTCATTTTATTCTTTTCTCTAAATTAAAAATAATAAGACTTTTATAAAGACTATTAATTACTTCAATAAAGTTAAAAGCAGCCAATTAGTGACTAAATTACGTCAATATTGCTTTGTCTCTAATTAATACAAAGCAACACCTGCTTATTAATAGCATTTGTTTATCGAACAATTAATTTTGTTTTGCATTAAATATAAGAATAATTCCATTATGAAACGTTTGCTAACGTCCTCGGCGAGACAATAACAAAAGTTATATTACGACGACGTTTTTATCCATTTAAGTTCATGTGTAATATCGCGCCACATTAAATAAAGGCTAAAATAAATTAATCTTTCGACATAAAAAAGTTACTTTACAACCCGATTTATAATCCGTAATTCGACTCGGATTTGGAAACTTCGTCACCCAACACCCAATAAACGTTCGCCATGCTAGACGTTGACCAATGACCGCACGGTAAAGTTTCCGAATCCGAGTCAAATGGAAATAGTGAATCGCCTGGGTGGCTCTAAATCCATTACATACCAATCAAACACATTTACGAAGTTAAATAAAGTCTCAAATGAATCCAGTTCAAAAGGCTCACCCTGCACGACCCCCCGCCGCGCTTCTCCTTCCACCATCTGGTCTTCAATATGTGTAGTTTCCCCTCCTCCTGCAGCTTCAACACGGCCCCACTTATAGCGGTCCGGTATGGTGAGTCTGAAAGGACCGCTTTTATCAAAACCGGCTTTATTAAATAGAACCTTTGCGAGAGTGCCTCAAAGTACGTTTCGGTTAGATGTTTCTGTTTTTTTAAATTAGGGTTCTAAATTAATCTTTATCAATCAAACAATAATCATATCTATGGACACTTCACACCACGTTAGTCTGGTCCCGTGCTAAGTACACGAAGGACTTGTGTTACGGGTAGCAAACAACGGAAATATATTTAATACTCTTATACTATACATATATTTAAGATTTTTATGATATTATACACATCCATAACGCAGGACCAATGAAAACTTTTTTGTTCCGTCAGCGGGATTCCAACCCGCGACTCCCGGCTTGAGCTGCCACACACTCTTAACCATTTGGCCACAGAGGTCGTCGTTGTTTTGTAGGACACAGTATAACTGTAATGTCTTAACGAATAAATAAATAACAATAATTTTGTGCATTAGGTTTCGGAAAGTAGGAATGGGTTTCTATCTTTTAATTTATTGTCCTATGTGATTGTTATATGAATACACATTTTCGTCATAACATGCAAATGAGCGACGAAACGCAAATACAAAACGTGTGGAAAATATTTTTATATTCCAGTGTGAGTGCAAAACAAAAAGTAAGACCTAATTTTGTTGCCCAGTGGATAACACATTCTCGAGCAAAAATAATAATAGGCTACGTTCATCTTTAAAATCGCTCGGAAAAACTGGGAAGGCAATCGGTAAGTATATGATATAATCAATGTAAATGATATAATAGATCTGTAGAACATCCATACTAATATTATAAATGCAAAAGTGTGTCTGTCTGCAACCTCTTCACGCCCAAACCGCTGAACCGATTATGCTGAAATTTGGTATAGAGATACTTTGAAACTCGGGAAAGGACATAATATATTTAGGATACTTTTTATCCAAGAAAAAGCACGGTTCGCATGCGATAAACGGATTTGGCGAAATGCAGTTGCGGTACTTACTTGGTGGCATAGCGATTCCGTATCCCTTAGAGTCGAGCATCCCTCCGACCTGTGTGAGGTCACAGTTCCTCTCGACGACATACTCTATCGTAGTGGACTCCATCAGGTACGCATAGCTCCCTTTTCCTCTCATCACTCTCTCTTCTCCTTCTTTGTTGCTGCTTGTGAACACAGATGGCCTGGCTGACTCCATAAACGACCACATGCGCTGATATGTCGAGAAGTTTGAATCCTTGAAAATTATTATTTTTTAAGGCTATGTGAAATTCATAATCCTTTCTTCTTGTCTGATATGTTAGAAAAGTGTCTTGACAGACAACGATAACATTGCCATAACCGCAACGACTTTATAAAATTAATAGTACCTAACTTATTTTTGTTCTAGGAGGATATTTTGAATCCGCCGAATGTTGTAAATTTGTATTACAATTTGTTTCACCAAACATTGTAACAAAAATCTACACAACCCGATAAACTTATTTATTACGTTACAAAACAAGAGAAAGTTAAAATCCCTCTTAATAAAGCTAAGAAAACATTAATATCATAAAAATACTGTACCCTAAAGAACGCAGCCGTGGAGCCTCCTTTGAGCGCGCCGTACTTTATCTTAGTTTGTTTAGCCAAGTCCTCCGCGCTCTCTATAGGCGAGTCCATTCTCTCCACAGTGAGGAAGGCGGCCAAGTTGGCGGTGTACGACGAAATCATTATCAACGTGAAAAACCACCACATCCCAGCCACCATACGCGTCGATACAGCTCTGTTCAAATACCCATTAGTAGTCATTGCAAATTGGCGTACTATTTAATTGCAAGTGGCAGCGAAATACTACATTATTAATTCTATTTACACACCTTGAAAAGTCATTTATGCATTTGTTTAATATCAGTGGTAATCAAATTTAATTTAGCTTTTTGTTTTATTAATTAAAATATTGTGCCAATCAACAGCAATTCTAATTGTAGCTTAAAATGATTGCAACAATCAATAATGATTTACAATTTATGATACACTGATGTTGCATGTTCACCTAGATGATATCACTAGATCTTATCTAAATCCTCAGCGATGCAAAATCATTGTATGTCTAAACTAGGAACAGACTTTGATGCAGCAAGTATGGATACTACACAAGCACAACAAACGAGCAATGAAGATTCCAGATTTAATTAGCAACTAATTAGGAGTCTAGCGACACGACACGGCTAGCGACCGAAATAACGGTCACTTCGATACTAGTTAGCAAAGTTCTAGCTTTGATGTGAAACATCTATCGTGTCAAATCGAGCTATTCACAAACTAGAGACTATTCAGTGAATTCAGATTAATCTTGTATGCTAAGTGCTAGTTGTCATTACTCACCGCGAAAAAGTACTACAATTTGTGTGGCTTGAAAAACATGAGCCACTAGAGGTTCGATGCGGCTCTCACAAATTCTAGTGAACTTCTGGGTGACTAATTACAAAAACTATCACTCAGCACTCCGATGCACAAACAGCTAGTAGAGTGCACGATATGACACGCGCAAATTTAAACTCTATGCGGTATGATATTCGATAGACAAATACGAGTGATATTCGATGTTTCACATCACCCGCGACGGCTCTATCCACACGGCCGTTGAGGTAAATGAAATAGCGCGCTTGACTTACTTTGGTGCGATATCCGAACCTTGCTGCATCAAGGATCCGATAGTGAACCACAGCGAGTTCAACAGTGTGAAATGATTCTCCAGAACCGGCGGCTCTTCTAGACAGTTCCGGGAGCTGTCCCACTCGTAGGGGCTGAACCTGCGCCCAAATTCCGAATGTTTAATGTCAACCAATTTTGAAAATGGAAAGGATTCGCCAAGTACAAAGTATCAAGAATAGTTTTTCGCGCTATTCTTATAACTTTTTTTTTTCAGTAAAATTGAGTTATTACCAAATAGCAAAATATACAGACATGTTTTAGTTACACAACCTACACAAACAACATTACCAATTCCTATTTTAACCTTCAGAGCCTGTTTACTGATCTAAATTAGGGCAAAACTGAATATTTACACACGAAATTACTTTTCCATTATGTAAATCGAAAATTGAAGCCTAAAATTTGAGAAATAGAGTTTTGTCTGTGGAATTCGCTGAGGTCACTCGTTGGTAAATAATCTTGATAGTTCTTACTTGGGTAAGAAATCACAGCTTTGCTGCATTAGTGATCCAATCGCAAACCATAAGCAGTTGGCGAGGGAAAATATGTTTTCCATCTTTTCACCGTCCGGCGTATGTGTTTGGTGCCATTCGTAAGGAGTAAACCTAGTAATGATCACGAAAGTTTGTTTATTTCCGACTAAAATATCTACTGAACTTCATTATGTAACGATAGGGATGCATTAAAAAAAAAGTTTCTTATGACCGATGCCAGGATAATAAACATTGATATTTGTTTACAAGTATTACAATTGTCCCATCGCGCTAGAGAATCTTCTTGTTTATGACAGTACAATATTACAATAGAAAACCCGTTATTGTGCTAATATCAGTTATATTTGTGTGATAAAAGAAAAACAAAAACATAACTCAACCACAACTTGACTCACCTGGCTAGTATAAACAGTAGTACGGAAACTCCTAAGTATGCCGTGGCCATGTAGATCCATACATCGAGTGACAGAGGTGACAGGAATGAGAATAGGTTCGGCGGCTGCTTTATCGGTTTCCGATACAGCACCGAGATGCCTAGGTTCATGAAAGGCATCGTGAAGTCCACTACTTGCTCCCTGTGTAAAAAACAGCATTTTTATTATAGTTGGGGATGGTACAATCGAAGAAATTGATTCATAGGTAGTTGACGGACCTACGTAATTTGGTCGGTTTTTTGTCGAACTCAGTCGACAGATCACGACTTTCATTGAATTGATATAGCTCGACTAAGTGACGCGGGTCTGTCATTTGTCTGTGAATCGATTTATTCGATGATACATTTTCTTTGGTCGTAAGAGGGGGTGTACGAATTGTGCTGCACCATGACTTTTGTTGCGTGTAACTTATGGGTCAAACTTAAACGATTCTTAATGCAGTACGTCTTGGGAATGCATAAAAGCAGTCCGAAATTAGATGACAATGCTCAATTCTTCCAAAGTTCTCAGTCCAATTTGTCGGAACATTGAAAATGTTTGCCCAATTTAAAATTCGAAGGCGAATTCCAAAAGAAAGTATCAATGTTTGCATTTATATTAGCTACTTTCAATACACTTTGTATAAATATTTTAGAATCGAACCTTAGATCGACTTCGCGCACGAATTATTTAGTAAATTATTTAGCAGATCAGTATTAAGGGCTCCTTCTTCCTCAAATACTGTTTTTAAAATCAATACGAATCAGTAAAAAATGGTCGTAAAATTCTGAGAAAAATATATGTTTTAGTTGAGGATCTAGCAGAGTGAAATTCGCTTACAGTTACACAATCAGATAAAATTCGCTCGATAGAAAAAAAATCCAAAGTTGCTTCTTTTTAAATTTTATTTTCATTACTGTGCTTAAAATAATAAATTTATTGACCTTATTTTTATACCTGCCTTTATATAAATTATTTATCTAGTAAAAGTCGCTGAAGTGGATGTTGTAGTGTTATTTCCCCAAATATGATGTCTTAATACCCACAAAATGAGCGAGCGCCGCGACTCGCGGGCTTCGTTAGTCGCGTGTTGACGCTTACGGACGTCGGACCTGTGCCGGTGCTCTACGCGACCGCCGACGTGCGAAGTATAGTGAATTTTCTATAATAAACTCTAATATATACATAACGAGACTGAGATTGTGACGACACAATGGCTAACAAACACAATAAACGAAAAAAGTCACGACGAGTTATATCAAAAACAAACAGGACCAATGCATTAAAAAGAAATGCAAAGTAAGTCCAGTACTCCACGTACATGTTTATTCATTTAAATTTTATTACTAATTGTACCTATTGTGTTGTATCTTATTTATTACGTAGGAATAGGAATCGATCTTTTTCTCTCAAAATATTGCCCTTTACTTCTTGTATTACTTACTATATAAATACGTACTTTGTTCGTTCTTATTTGAGAATGTACTATTTAGGTACCACCTACTCCTTTTTACTGGGTTAGAATACCCAATGTCTTTCTACCCTAGGTTCCTTGCCGTAAACATTACCACGGTAATATTATATAAGTAATACAAGGTGTAACGAAACTAAGTGATCATAATTTAGAGTGTGTAATACTTTAGGGCAGCGGTCGACAACACGCGGCCCGCGGGCCGCGTGCGGCCCGCGAACGTCTTACTTGTGGCCCGTGACTGTTTTGTTATGTGTTATGTTATATGTTGTATGTTATTTAAATTTTATATTATAAACTAGTTGCTTTTGAAAAACTTTGCCATAATCAGACGTAGTCCATCGAAATATGTACGACTATAATATTTTACATTATTTAGAAGGTACTAAAGTCTAAACTAAGATTATTTTTAAACTATTGTGATATATTATAATTAGATATCATAAATATAAGTTACTTAACGTGTTACCAATATTTTGAACTGTACCTAATGGTTTTTCTTTTAAATAGTTTCAGGACATTGATATCTGGTACCAAAGCTTTGACGTCAAATACATGCATCGATGAGCAGTACGCGTAAGTATAATACATACTTATTTATTACTTACTACTTACTAGACGTTGCCCGCGACTCCATCCGCGTTGATTTATAGATCCAGGCCACACGGCGCGTTGCGTCAACGTTGCGTCGATGCAACGCTGCGATGACACAGCGCCAGTGTGGCTGGCTATGCGTCAAACGGCAGCGCTGCGTCGACGCAAGGCTGATGAAAGGCGCCGTGTGAACTGGCTCGTAAGGTTCCACATGACGGAGACCAGCTATCACAATTAAATATAGCTTTTAGAGCAGGTACACATTGGGCGTTTTGAAGCACACGCTTTGCTAACGCGCGTTTTGAAAACCCCGGAGCGGGTTACTGGCGCGCTTGCATGTGTACGCTTCAATAGAATCCGGGGTTCTCAAAACGCGCGTTAGCAAAGCGTGTGCTTCAAAACGCCCAATGTGTACCTGCTCTTTATTATAATTATATTATATTTTATATTTTTTTTAGGGAAATGAAATACGGCGATAAATCTGTTGTAGACCATGATACTTACTGTCAGCCTAGCAAGTGTATTCGAGGATACTGAGTAAGTTATATGTGCAGTGCGTTGTACTTGAGAGTTGTGGTCCGTATATCTGGCCTCAATTGAAGATGTAAGTGGAAGAATCAAATAAGTATCATTTCCATACGGACAGTAACTAATTTTTCCCTGCCACCACCTGCAACTTTTCGCCATCGTCCCACGCGAAAAATATACCATCCTTATCACCTTGATGAGTGGCAGTCTTCCACCGTGCGTTTCTCGCGTAACTTTCTGCCGCGCACTGTAAAACTCTGGAACGAACTGTCACCAGCAGTATTTCCGGACCTTATACGACCTGCAAACCTTCAAGAAGAGAGCGTATTCCCTCTTAAAAGGCCGGCGACGTACCTGCAGCTCTTCTGATGTTGCGAGTGTCCATGGGGACGGTACTGCTTTCCATCAGGCGACCCGTTTGCTCGTTTGCCCCCTTATTTCATAAAAAAGTAAATAATCTGAGGTCAATTATTGTTGCAGAAAAACTAGTCAAGATGAGCCTCTTCTCGTTGAGTCTGGAAATCCAGACCACGAGTTTCAACCAGTAGCAGGAAGACGCATCATTGACATCAATTACTTGTTTAGTCAATTACAAGAAAAAGCACGTCACAACAATTTATTTGACTGCAAATTGGGAAATTTCCAGCTAATTGGTGAAAAAAGGAAGTACTTAATTGTGGCACTTATAATAAATCAAAAATATATTTCTTTAATTATCAACGAAACAATTATGTTTGTTTTATTCATTGTTTGCATTGTTTAATATACAGGGTGTAACAAAACATAGTGATAATATTTAATTTAATTAATTAATTTATATTTGTATGTGTCCCTTATATTATATAGTTCACTGTGAAAGTAGCAGCGAAGCGCAGTTTTTTTTTACCTTTTATATGGGTGAACTCGTAACGCCGCTGGGGCAATTGGCCATACAAATCTCAAATTTTTTTTTGCTCTTTCAGCGCTGCTACTTTCACAGTCAACTCTAGACGAGGGACGCATACACACCCTAAAGTATTATCACTTAGTTTTGTTACACTCTGTATAATCAGGTGCAACAAAATCTCCTATAATCATTTCTCTATTATCAAAAAGTGTAGTAAGAGTAGAGTAGACCGTATATGTTTACGGTATAAGCTTCCTAAGCTGTCGAAATAATACTAATATAATGCTGAAATAAAATAATATTATAATACCGAAATAGTCTATTAAACTAAACTTACCTTGCCTACTGCATTATTTTATACTGTGGCGCTCTCGTTTGCCGCCAAAGGTCGCCGGAGTTCATATCCGAACGGCTCCCGCGTAACGCGGATACAAGTCGCTTCGGCGCGTAAAATACCTAAAGCTTCAGAGGAAGGAGCCCTTAAAGCAGCTTTAGAAGAAAAGAAAATAGGTATTCCATCATTTTTAGGACTATAAAATACCAAAATACCTAATTTAGTTTAATTGCTAACAACAATAATAAAAGTTCTTCTGTAGTATTAGACAATATTATGTTTTTTTTTCCAGTCAACATGAACTCTATTCATAACACCAGATTTCAGAGTAATTCATAAAACATTACATAGTTTCTATTGTGATCATAGACTTATAATATATACTGATTGTGATCGGCCTAGTGCCTACCTACTGTAGTGACTGAGAATTTTTTAAAATATCGGTATGGTTGCTCAAGCACATACGGTATTCTCGCAACATAGTCGGCCTAGTCCAGAGGAATGAACAGGGACCAACTACGTGCGGGTTTCCTCACGATGTTTTCCTTCACCGTACGAGCGTCCGTATTATCAGAAGAAACGTCTTACTTACAGTAGATACAGTAGAATAATAGGTGACCTGTCAAATCGATAATTATTATTAAAAAAAATACCTGTCATAAGTAATAGTGAGATCTGCTATCGCGATATCAGCCCTCTGTTCCAGTAGCTCTCGTATCATGCCGTCCCACTCTCTCGTCTCTCTATTGTAGGACCCGTACCGGCCGTCTGGGGCCAGCTTGAAGGTGTAATTGAAGCCCAGGACGTTGGAGATCTGATGGATCAGGTCGATAGCGTAGCCCTCGTACTGCGCGTTCCCTGTTAGCTTCTCGCTCGCCTCCTTTCGCATACAGTATGGTGCGCTCTAGAGAAATTTGATATAATAAGGTTAAATCCCCAATTTTATTATTACCATGTTAAAAAAACTATAGAAAATAATATTATTGGCATACTATTTTAAATGGAAATCTAAGGTGTCAATAATAAAATGACTGCCAATGATGTTTTGTCCTTATATTATATTAACGACAAATCGGGATGGATGGGAAATACAAGATCAAAGTGTTCTCAAAAAATATAGATATTTTTCATAAGGAATGTTTTGACGAAATATCCGCCCTAAAATCATGGCGCCCGACGCCGTAACATTTAAATATTAAACAAGAAGTTTAATTCACTTTTGTAGCACTCCGGGGATAAATAAAGCGAGCAATATTCCGGCGCACGATTGTTCACGGTTGAGAGAGAAAGATTTGTATAATATGATAAATATAATGGCTGCGAGGTTAGTGCTTTTAGAATATGGTTGCCTTAAAACAGATGTTGCTACAAAGTTTGCTTTTTTAATTGGAACAGAAATGTCATCTCTACAGGGTGCAACAAAACAAAGTGATACCTTAGTATATGTAGTAGGTGTGTATGTCCCTTATAATATAGTTCATTACTTTTACAATGAACTATATTATAAGGGATCATCGCTGAAGGAGCAACATTTTTATGTGATTTGTGTGGGCAAGCGTTCTTGCGCGAGCGTCATGATTTTTCTTATACAAAAATAAAAAAAACTATTTCAAAACTGCTACTTTCTCACTTTGTTTTATTACACCTGTATAATTATTTAATTATGCATAGTTTTTTGTCTTACTTTTATGTACCTACATGGTTAGTTGCTTACTAATAATTTAAGAACCTACGATTGACGAAAACAGGATACAGGTCTAGAAAGTTCGAAGACATAAAATTGTGTGTTTTATCCTCTACTTTAAGTACCACTACATTACAATAATATCGAACTTTTTTGTAAGAATCAGCAATTTATTGGAAAGAATAATAATTCAGATCACGATTGGCAGAAGTTATTGTTAGAAGAAATACAATCTAATAAAACTTATGCTAAGAGTACGAGAAATTGCGATTAGATCAAATTGACGGCCAATCAAAGGCCGAGATGTGATTTCTAGAATATTGTTTTTCCCTCTTATTGCGGCACGTTCCAATATAAATAAATCTATTATTAGAGAGGACGAAGGAATTTTCACGTATAACATTTTATTAAATACCTCAAGTAGATATAAAAAAGAAAGATTTTTGTAGCATAATATCAAGATTAGTGTCTTTTGTATAGTTAAAATATATATATATATATATATATATATATATATATATATATATATATATATATTTTTTTTAATTCGGAAATTTACTTAATACATAAATACTTACAAGAATAGTCGTAACCACAAGCGTTTTGTTCTGCAGGATCTCCACAATCTGCTTCTGGTTGTCACCGTAAGACCTCGTGTAGTTGACGCCTTCAGAGGAGTTCCAGATGCCAGCCTTCTGCAGCCCGTCTCGTGTCAGCTCAATAATGTCCAAGGTGAAGTCACTTCTGAACCCTTGGTGGTCAAACTTGATCACCCCCGTGAGACCTTTCATTTCAACCTAAGAAAGAAAGATAGATTCGAATTTTCATGGAATTTTAGTAAATTGACTCGCAGACATCCTTAAACCTCTTATATGTACATACTACTAGATGCCCGCCCGCAACTCCATTTTGCCAAAATTCGTTTGAAAAATGTACGGTACATTTTTTCGGTAAGTATAAAAAGTACCGTATCCTATGCCCTTTCCCGGAACTCAAAATATCTCCATATCCAGCAAAATCCGTTCAGCGGTTTGTTCGTGAAGAGGTAACAGACAGACAGACAGACACTCTTTCGCATTTATAATATTAGTATGGATAGACATGTACGTAATTAAAAAATAGACAATCGTAGTTCTTCTACGTCTCTAAGACGATGACTTGTAGACCCTCGGCGAGTAGTCTCAGTAATTATAGTATTCGAGGTCTCGAGATTCGAGAACCGTTCACGTTTCTAGAGAGTCTACGAGCATATTTCATTCCCAAACTCGAAAACTTTTCTTTGGAACAAAAAAATTTGAATAGAAGCTGTTCTAGTGTTAATTACTGTCCCATTTCACTTTATTAATTTCACTGAGCAGTAAGCAACCTACACTGGATTTTTATTATGGCTTTGCAACTGTAGAACAAAAATTAGTTCAAACAGACTATAACAATACCAAGTGTTTTAAAATTTTAAAAATCAAACCAAAATATTTTTAAACTCGTAAAATTTTTCAACAGGTTGACAAACAATCGCCAATTCGAAGTTTAAATAATACAGTAACTCGAACGAATCACAATTTCGTTACTTTAATGTCTCCCAATTAAAGTGTTCTTCACAGCCAAGGGTTTTACGGTTATTCCAGAGCCAAAATTAAATTACAAACCGTATTACTACTGTTTTATTTTCTGCATCTGTTTTTTACGATGTCCATAATACTAGTATTTTTATGGCCGCATTTAGTTTGTGATATCGCGGCATGATTTTTATTAACGTCGATATAAGTGAGTAATCTACTGAAATGGATTAAACGTCGTCAATAAAATATTGAGCTGTATTTATTTGTCAAAATGATTTAACAGCTTTACAAAATATTAGAAATCCTAAATAAGTATTTTCATAGAAAAACAATGACAACCGACAAATTATACTTTGAACTTTGTCTTGTACAATCCTTGTTTGCAAGTCTAAGCTCAATTGAATACTGACCGTATAAAATGATACTTTTATACGGTCAGTATAAAAGTATCATTTTATACTGGAGAAAGATGGAGAGCGGCAGCGTTATATTAAATCAACAATTAACACTATCCTAGACTGGTGCTAGATTACTATAGAAACCAATAAAAGATGACCGATCTATCACGTCCATTATTTCGCAACTAGGGGTCAACTTACGATTTTCATGTAGTTGATGAGGCTGTACCCATGGGGCCAGGTGTCTTCGGCCTCGCAGGACAAGGGTCGGACGTCAATTTGTTGCGACGTGTCCAGGTCGTGTAGAGCCTTCGCGAACAGGTGTACCGCGTCGTACATTAGCGCTGTCTCCGTCTAATGTAGGGAAAGGTTTGAGACAACAACAATAGTAGGATATCTAAAAAGGCAATGTAAGCTGTTGCGATCTCTGTAATTTGGCCAAAAAACTGTAAAGTAAGCGCTTTTAATGTTTCCTTATAAAAAAGATTTTAGTAAAGAAACTGCCCTTTTTAGTATGATGTTAACTTTTAATAGTAATTTACTAGCCGAATGGTTCACCATTCGGCTATTAAATTACTATTAAAAGTTTAAAGAATCATAATATATTATGGCCGCTGAATTACTTTTGAAAATATTTAATGTCATAGCTTTACACATAATATTTTATTTTAAATTTTAAAAAGTTCTAGAACACAGTATCTGTTTTATAAACTTGCAAGATAAATTTCAACATAAAATTCCAGTGAAACTCACCTTTATAAACGTCATGTTTTCCTGCAAACAAAGAATTATGTTAGTATGCAACATTACGGGGGGAAGGGTGGTCTGGGAAAAATTATTGTACCTTAGCTGAGGTATGGCCTAGTTGCAGCTTCCGTCCTTTTCTGGCCTCATCGTAGACCCAGTCCCGGACGACTCTCTGTACCTCGGCCCTTTCAGGATCCAGCAGCCTCAATGCCGTTATGTTCGTGCCGCCATATTTGAATTCCTCCAAGTCGACGCTGTGCAAATCCTGACAGAATTTTTAAATTTAAAAATGGAACGAAATATTCTTTGTAGGATTTTTAAATTTTATTCACGGCTCATGCTTTTAATACTTTTCGCGTTGGTTAACGTTGGTTACTTTCAAAACAATATTTTAACACCATTTACTATATTCATAATTAATTGACAATATTATTATAATATGCCTTATTTTAATAATATATTATTTTTATTTTATTTATATATTATCACCTTTACAATAATTTAACTTCAATTTAGTATGTTACATAAAACAAAACATTTGGAAAGACGCCAGTAGAAAAGCATAGATTAAATAAATAAGTCATGTGTGGAATTAAGTATTTCATTGCATTTTTTAAAACTATTGTTGAAATATTATCTATACCAGTCGCACAATCACTTTTGAGATTTTTTATTATGTTTTCTACTTCTGCGTGATCAACATTACTTAGGACCATGGAGTCGCTCTGTCCTACGAGTCGTTGTTTTATTGCAGTAGTTACTGGGCCTAATGGAGTGTTGTGGAATGTTTCGCTTAGCCAATATTGCATTAGGTAATGTTTTACCGATTCCTCCAAAGTAGTTATTTACCTGATTTACCGAATCTTGGGGATTCTGAGCAACTTTTAATAGGTCAGTCGGTGGCAAGTATGAATTTTTTAAATTTGTTATTTTGTTAATAGTGCTCCACATTCCCTTGGGATTATTTTTATATTTTTGAAACTCGTTTTTTTCATATGTTATTTTTAGTTTTTTAAGCAAGTTGTTACAAAAATTTCGATATCTCGTGTAAGTTAGTTGTAAGATAGCATTATTAGGATTAAGCTTGGCTTTTTTATGTAAGTTATCACGATTTCTAATACATCGTGTGAGACCTGGAGTAAGCCAAGGTTTACTGGGGCGTTTTTTGTGTGGAACTCTTAATTGTGTAGAGTTTGCAGAGATCGCATTAGATATGATATCAATAAACACTGACACTGCGACATTTGCGTCGGTCGAACGATATATCTGACTAAAATCTGCCAATGCAATATCATTATTTAAATTATTGTAGTCAATTTGGGTACGCATTATATTCACCTGAGAACGCTTGACTCTGCAATCTAAGGAATATATGATTGGTACATGGTCGGTGACCAACGTGTTCAAGACAAGTTTGTGATCGACGGTCCGTTTTGACCATGACGTGATCTAAGCATCTATCTTGGCGTGTGGGATGTAGATGCGCTGGGAGTAGTCCATGCATAGCTAGAGTGTCCATATACACACAACTGCTTGTGTCAGGACATCCTTGAGCTATATTTATATTAATATCTCCGACTAGAATTACTGACTTAACATTCTTTAGTCCTAACAAACATGAATCCAAGCTATTGCAGAAATTATCTATATTTTTATAAGATGGTGAACGATACACGCCCATAACCGCAATGTCGCTATCAATGAGTTTAATAATTACGCTATTTGCATCTATTAATTTGAAAGATATTTCTGTTTTTATATTATGTTGAATATTCGATCTAATGTAAATAGTAACACCATCATTTTGGTTGTAATAGTTCGAAGTATATGATATGTAGCCTTTTATTTCAGGAATAGTTATCAATTTACTCAGCCAGCACTCGGTAAGCACTATAATATCACATTGAACAGTTATTCTTTCCAGCAAGAGTAGTAACGAGTCAAAGTTACAGTTTAAGCTCCTAATGTTCATATGCAAAATATTAAGAGATCTAATTAAGTTTTTCGATTGGTATTTTAGTTCTTCTGGGCTACATACTATTGATTGTGATACCTCCATGCAATCAATATTGTGTAATATATTAGTCGTAGAATCGAATTTTATATACGTATACACTTAGAGGTAGGGACAACATACCAAATAGGTTTGACCACTTACATACTGTATTAGAAAAACGTATACAATAATAATAATATTTTGATATGTCAAGTAATTTAGGTAGGGTACATTCTTTAGATGTGGAGTTTATAATTGTGTTTAGTTTGTGAGAGTGTAGATTATTATATTTTGTACATAACGTTTGTGTGAAACATAATAATAAATTTAGTTTTTTTACTAACATCCAATAGAAAGTATGAGTTACAGAATATACATGTTTGTACAGTAAACATAATATATTAATAATGTATTATGTTTACTGTACAAACTATGTTCAAAACTTTTTTTGTTCCAGATTATTTGAACTGGTGGTGTAAAGTTTAATAGGCTATTTCGAAGTTTAAGTCAATAATATTTTGATAACAATGGCCGTAACCAAACATTCTATGAACGTATTTAAGATAAATAGAATATAATTTAACGAACAAAAGGCTTTTAGTTTGTAAATTGTATCACATCTGTCATCTGTGTACCATCCTCTAGTTATAATATAATTTACTGTGATTTTAGCATTTAATTCAGAAACAATACCTACTTTATTACTTTCGAAAAGAGATATGTATACAGCTAGGTCATAATATTATTGTTTGTACGTTTAGTTTTCAGGGTGCATTATTGTAAGTATGCGGTGCGGTTAAGGTACAAATTGAAACCGCGCTACTCGCGACAACAGCTCTGACGACGTGTCGCCGCGACACTACTGGTTTCTATGGTACTGTCTTCTATGTCACTACTGGTGACATATAGATTTATATCATGGAAATGGCCTCGAAGGCAGCGACGCGGCGAGCGGCGCGCGGCGTACTAGACGGCTTCCAGCGCCGCGTGCGTCGCCGCCACCGCTCCCTCCCCGCTGGCCGCAAAATTCGAGGCACAGGCCTTAAAAAGTCTCTACTCAGTACTCACCAACGAAGTAATGAGGTAGCTGTGGTAGTCCGACATCATGCCGATTTGCTGAGCCTGCTGCAGGACGTCCCGGATCCGCTCCGTCGCGCAGTCCAGCACGATGTGGGATTCCGCTGAATTCTTGATCTGTTTCAGCAGTGGCCTGGACAGAAGTTACAATGTCGGTAACAATCCGTTGTGAATGATCCTCTCGAGTGCGAGCCAACGGTCTTCCCACTTGTCTAGGCCACGGACGCTCCTCAGGTACCTAGACATATTTGACGTAAACGCTCAATACGTCCGCGGTCCGTATCTATTACGATTTTGAACGTCCGAGCTTATTGGAACGAAATTCCTTGTCGCGCGTTGCGAAAGGGGGCTAGACGGAAAAAGTTGTAACGACACATTTTGATCAACACTTATTTTAATACCTGCGAAGTAGGGGCAAAGGGCGTTGATGTGGCGATGACGTCAACACCTTGACACCTCTTTTTTATTACAGATTTCGAAACGAAGCCCTGCTTGCGCAGATTTTGGAAAGACAATCGTAAAGCAACATGATATTCACGCAGGATTAACTTGGGTTGTAGTGAAGTACCTTGAATAAATAATAAATATTTGTAGTCCCAATGCCTTAATTACTTGTTTACAAAACCACGGCTACCTTTCATAATTTGATTATTGTTCGCATAATACATCAAAGTGATAAGGGTTAAGCGCTTATTATTATAGAACGTAGATAGTACCTAACGCCCGTTTTGAGTACCTAGTATTCAAAACGAGCGTTAGACCTCTGTAATAGGCTTAAATGAGAACCTATACTAAGACTTGGTATCTTAGCTTAGGGGATTCCTTTTAAACGTATTATACTTGTAAACATATTATATTAGTTAAAAAAGTAAATTAATAATAATACGTTAGTGGACACAGAATAACGTAAAATGTTATTCTTTTAACAATACATACGCAGGCTCTAAAGATTATGCATTATGATTTATGATATTCAGCATCATTGAGATGTTTCAGCATCAATGAATCACAGACCGATCTAATAGTGCAGGTTATTTGATGTTATAAGACGATATAAATTTCCCTGTTACAGGAAAATCTATCGTTTTCCTACTATATAATTCCCATTGCATTACATAAGGTGACTGTAACACCCGCATAAAAATCGTTTCAATAATTCCAACGTTTCGTTTGAATAGCTCAAAAAGGAATACAAAAAATTTAAACGTTCTGAGCTCTATTTATTTTATCGAGCGGCTGTCACGTGTGCTAGGCTGATGCCAAACAAAAGTATCGGATATTAGATTTTCCTATTCCTAAAACTGAATAAAATTCTACGTGTGAAGTAAAAAGTGTTGGAGCGACTGTGACGTTAACTCCAAAGAAACATATTTTATTACGTACAAACTTACGTTTCTATGAAACTAACGTATACTAATTCTATACTTAAAATAAAACTGTAGAAACGACGAATAACAATAGTTTTGTTATTCGTAGTATAGAAATGAAAGCTCTGTACATTAAAGATATTCAAAAAATAATAACCGGGGGGGGGGGGTGGCTGTCACTACAACGCTATAGAGTATAGGTTAGTTTTTTGTCTGTCTGTCTGTATGTTTGTTCTACTATCACACGAAAACTACTGATCAGATTTGAATGTGGTTTTCGCAGATATATATTTGTCTTCTTCCAAATTAACATTTGTTGCATAAAAATTTTCCCCCCCACCCCTCTAAGGGGACGGAAGAAGGGGTCAGATTTTGTATCAAACTTTTTTCTTTAACACAAAAACTACTGATCCGATTCGCATTCGGTTTTCGCAGATATTATCTGTTTTGTCTTCTTCCAACTCAACATCTGGTGTATAAAAATCTCCCCCTCCCACCCCTCTAAGAGGACCAAAGAGGGGGTCAGATATTGTATAAAACTTTTTTCTTTAATGGACTTACTTCATATTATCAACTACTAGCGACCCGCCTCGGCGTCGCACGGGTATAAAATATATAGCCACTGAAAAAATATTAAAATCGATAGCCTATGATCCTTGACGTGGTCTACTTCTTATCTGTGCCAAATAACATAAAAATTGCTCCAGTAGTTCACGAGATATGCCCTTTCAAATAATTTCCCCCGTTTTTTCCACATTCTCCTATTAGTCTAAGCGTGATAAAATATAGCCTATAGCCTTACTGAATAAATGAGCTATTTAACACTGTAAGAATTTTTTAAATCGGGCCAGTAGTTCCTGAGATTAGCGCGTTCAAGTTAGCCCTTTCAAATAATTTTCCCCGTTTTTTCCACATTTTCCTCTATTTCTTCGCTCCTATTAGTCTTAGCGAGATAAAATATAGCCTTCCTCAATAAATGGGCTATCTAACACTGAAAGAATTATCAAAATCCATATCGCGTAGTTTTAAAGATTAAAGGGAACAAAGGGACATGAGGGAAAAAAGCGACTTTGTTTTGTAATATGTATACTTAGATGTTTTCCAACTTAACATCTGGTGTATACATTTTTTCCCTCCTCCCCTTTTAGGGGACAAAAGAGGGGGTAAGATTTTGTATCAACTGATGAAGTTAAATGGCAAAACAACGTTTGCCGGGACAGCTATCTAATAATATTGTTGTGTAATTCAAATACATTTTGTAACGTAGTTCTTTTATTGTAAGAATATTTTATTGAAGTGTCGTAAACAACTCGGTGGTATGGTTGCCATAGCACCGAGTTAGACCCAAGGTAGCATAGATAAGTATATGTCAAATATGAATAACGGATGCAGTTGGCGAATAAAATATGATGACTTGATGATGATTTGTTAAAATCGCTTGGTTGGTCGATGGACTGGGCATTGGGAGGGAATTCATATTGCAACGTGTTACGTGACGTATTGGATGCAAAGGGTAACGGACATCCATACTAATATTATTATTAATGCGAAAGTGTGTCTGTTAAACCAACCGATAAGCCGATTTTGCTGAAATTTGTTATGGAGATACTTTGAGTTTTAGGAAAGGACATAGGATATTTTTATCCCGGAAAACGCGCGATAGACGAATTTTGGCGCTAAGGAGTTACGGACGTAAAATTGTAAGTAGCATAATATCATGTATAGGTACCAGTAAGCGAGCAATTAAATTGCGTAATATTATTGACCGTCTAGGGTTGATGTAGAACATCGCGCGCGCTTTTAATCTAATTGTCAAATAAACTGTTCAATAAAATTGAAGCGTGATATCGACAATACAATTGATTGATCGTCCAGGGACGGTTTAAAGGATAATGGCATAGATTAATAAATAGTTATAATGGTTACCTATAGTCGTGGGAGTCCGGCAGCTGTCGCACTGCCACCGGCAATTCCGACGGGCCATGTGCCTTCAGCAGCTCCTGCAGGCGCACCAGACCATCGCTGTTCTCGTACACTATCGTGAACGACTTCCACCCCCAAGCCCGGACCAGGTCCACGTACGCCTGGGAATGACAAGATGTTGAATGATTTGGGAAGAACGATGGGCTATATTGTAGATATGATAGGTGTAGACTTTAAATACTCACAGTTTGCATTAACTTTATATAATTGAGAGAAATGCATTGAGTTATTATGTACTAAGTACGAGAAATGTAAACAAATTAAAAGGTACGCAATAACTTGTACAAAATGGCTAAGTGTCTCGACATGCTACTGTATAATATAGTACGCTATCATAGCGTTTAAATATCTTATTAAAATACTATTACGTAATTAAATAAACATTGTAACGATATTTTTTTAGCTTCGAAAAGAACATAACTATGAGACGTCGGTTAAAAACAACAGTAATGCCATTGCAACTGTTGTTTTTAACCGACGTCTCTGTAATTTTGAGTGAAACAATGTACGTGCAGCTTTTGTGTAGCAAATATTTCTAACTGAAGGTTCAGAGACAATGCTGTATATAGAGAATATGATTACAGCGACGAGCTGAAAAGAAAATAACTTTTTCCGAACAAAAATGAACTCTTTTAATGAAATTAATGGCTTTAGCTTTTGTTGCTTACTCGTGAGTTGAAATCATTAAATATAATATGTATGGTGAATGTTGAATGTTACTAAATATAACTTTCTATTGATTGTGATATTTGTTTCCATTGAATCTACGTGGTGCGCGAAATTGAAGACTGTCTCTCATATTCATAATATGAGAAGATGTACGAATAACAAATAATAGGGGAACGTATAACTCATACATCTATCGTTTTGTTTGTGATTCCTTTTACGCACACTAAAATAACATTATAATATAGTAATGACAACGAAATAGAGACACCCCTCTGTATGTTATAATAAGATACCGCGGTAGCCTTTACGTCAATTTTTTATACAGTTCTTTTTTGCATTTATTAGACGTGGACGACGAATATCAGATAACTTTATTATAAATATTACATGCGAATTAAATGTTTCATAAAAATCATAAATATAGAGCTATTATTTAAATAATATCGTCAGAAAGCAGTAATATTATGATAACGTTTTTTCTTTTATTGTCAAAGCCTTACAAAGAAGTAACAGCAACAGTAGAGAGGTCGTCGACTTTTATTTTCACAGAGATACACAAAGTTTACAATAAGGATTTTTCGCCTTTTCTAGTTCATTTAACAACTTTGTTACAAGAGTCTTGGGTTTATTATTATACTTATGTTAGCATTCCATATGATTATTATGAAGAAAACGGCAATATCGCTGGTTATAATATCTCGTCTTATCCAATTATTAAACTGATTGAAGAAATTCGAAGAAATACAATATAGTTTAATTTAATTAATGCCCCTTACTTTGCAATTAACTTTAAATAAATCGGTCACCTAAAACATTAATGATACGGATGTGAATATATTAAGATTGTTGACTAAGGGTCACAAGGGGTACAGTCGAGGGTAGGACAGCCAGAAACTCGAATTACCCAGGCAATTTTGATTTAAAGTACCAGGACCCAATAAGACCAATCAACGTTGGTCCGCCATCTTCCTAGGAATCAATTTCTCTGACAGTACTTTTAATAATTTAAGGGCCTGTTTCACCGCTTCCTGATAAGGTGCCGGATAGGCTTATTTGACAGATTCTCCATACTCCATCTGTTAAGTTAAGTGGTGGATAGCCTTATCAGGAAGCGGTGAAACAGGCCCTAAGTGACTTTTTATATTCCACTTGCACTGCAATAAATTATTATTAAACATACCCGACTCAACGCAGCCGGATGTGGATACAGGTTCACTAGACACGACTCTCGTCTGGTCCGGTAGTCCCATCTCGTCTCCAGGTGGGGCAGCTCCATGGTGTCACATATGGACTGGACGTGGGCTGCCGCCGGCGCCGACTGCGGACCAAAGATGGCCGCCACGCCGCTCCGTAACAGGTGACATACTGGGGAAGAGTTTAATGTGAAAATCGTTGGAACAATACAGATATCGCTGCTTATTTTGGAATAGAAATTCAACCTAAAATAATATATTAGTAACAAGTTGACAACAATGAATAAGTAAGATTAAAGTGAGATTTTTAACACTAATTATGTCTACCAAAATTAAAATCTCTACTCCAAAGTTGTGGTTTGTATAATTGTATTTTGTGTTAATTATTAATTTTACCGACTGCTAAAAAGATTAAGACTGCACTTTTTAAATAACAGAAACATTCTAGGCCATACCATTCTAGAATTTCATCCTAAATTTTGTCACTGGCATCGTAGGCAGGTACTATTTACAGAATTTCGTGCATTCATTATGCAAAAGTAGGAATGTGGAAACTTTGTGCTTGCAAGTTGACTGCAACGTTGCAGTAATGAACGAAACCGTCACAGGAGCTTTACGACTCCGAAAATTCAAATTCTTTGACAAGTTTAGGGTGATTGTTGCCTGCGCTCTGTGTGGATCATCATCAGGAATATTTCCTCACTGCGTCGTTATGGTTGGGTACGAGTAATGGCGAGTGGTCTTTAAAGATAGAACACAGGACAGACAATAAAAATATGGGCTTTGAGTGTGCGCATTTTATGTATATTGTATATCATTAAATAAATAAATAGTATCTGTATTTAAGCCTGAGAGTTATACATAATATTGAAGCCTCTGGACCCCTCTACTAGGGTTAACTGGGGGGTACTTAAAGACGAAACTCTAGGAAAAGTTAGAAAAATAGAAGAAAAAGAGAAAAGAGTATCTCCAGGTTTCTTGTTTGAAAATTTGTCAACACATTCAGTATACACTGTACACTCCATAGCATTAACAAGATAAATGCTCTACAAACAATTAATATGTAAAGTTCAACCCTAAAATGTTCGCTGCTAAATAACTAAACATACGGAACGTGTTTGCGTAGTGCAAGCGATTACGGAGGATAACACAAACTTAACAATATTAAAGTGTGAGTGTTGTTAAACACTCCGAGCGTCTCGATGGAAACTTGCTATTTGTCCCCTGAGAGACGTACAGTAAACACTAATTTGTTTACTATTACGTTAATGTGTATTTTGCATTTTTTATGTTCTCTATGTTGTTTATTTAGTGTTTGCTTTTATTCCTGAAAAGTTTGTGACTTTGTTTGTGTCCTAGTACCACTTTTTGAAAATAAAAGTACGCTAGAGCTGGTCAGAATACTAATATTATGTGACTGTTATTGCTATCTGCTTGAGAATAATCACTATAGAGTGCTTTCGCACTACATGTGATCCGAATCCTAATCGGCCCGAACGGTATTTTCAAGGGTTTGTATCGGATTCTGATGGAACGTAATGTGATAGCGGTTTATGTGATCCTTCATCAGGGATAACGATCGAGTGCTACACGATAATACTAGTATTGTAAGCCTTCTAGGCCAACCTGCAAGCTTACAGTTTTTTACAAAAGTGTCCTCAAGCTCTGTCCATCTTATTTTTACGACTGAAATCTCAAACTCCAAAATATCTCGAATTGATTGGTAGGCTGTCAGTTATTACAAAATCGGAGGGACAAAATTTTTACCCCTTTTACACAAAAAAGATTTTACCTCTTTTAGAAGCATGAAAGCTGTCCTGTGGGGATATAGTCTCGACCTGCGCCAACAGTTTCGCCCGCGGCAGTATCGCACGGTCCGCGTTAACCCTCTCCACCGCGTAGCGAAACGCCACTTCCTGTTTGTCGTCCTCGGGGTGAAAAAGACCCCCTGCAACAAAATTTTCATGTAGATAAAGTAAAAATTGACAGGCAGGCAACCTGCACTAATTAAAAAGTAATTTTGTAGTTTTTTTTTTCACTTTTGTATGGGAAAGAAGCGTCACGTCCCCATACAAAAGTGAAATAAGAAATTGGTCTTTCAGCGGTGCTACTTTCACAGTGAACTCTCTAAGAGGAACACGTACACATCATAAAGTATTATCACTTAGTTTTGTTACACCCTGTATAATAAACTATTAGTACTACAAAATTACTGTTCATTTTGGTGCAGGTAGCTTGCGTCTCGCAAGCCACATGTGGCTCTTTTGAGCTGCGGCTCTTCGATTTAGCTAAATAATTCGTCTACAAAGCAGGCGACCTTTGCTGCTAGCTCATATTATATTCATAAGATAGTAAAATTTAAACTAATTTTACACGTTCACCCGCCAGAGAAATTGAGGCCTGAGTAAAATGCGTGGGTGGACGGTTTTATGAATAGCAGCTGTCATTTGCATAATATCGTAAAACCGACTTCAAAATTGCACGTAGGTAATTGAGAATTAAAACTCCCTATCTCCAAAACTACCGTACTTAATCGATTTTGATTAAAATTGCACTATTTAATAAGTTGAACAATACCTAGTACAACAAAAAGGAATTACTGAAATCGGCATGATAGTTCCAGAGATATGCGAACACAAACATAAAAACATACATATATACTTACATATACATTTTTGAAATTTGGCACATTTGTTCAGACGCTGATATAGACTAACATAATTGGGAATTTCTGGAAATATTACGTACTTACGAATTGATAACCTCCTTTTTTGAAGTCGGTTAAAATGTTATCTAGGAGGTTTTCAATCTATGTCGAAGTTCCTTATTGTCCTCCTAATAGCGGCTGTGAAGACTCATTACAGTTATCTCCCAACTATTTCACCCACATAATAACACTCATAAATTCTCTAACGGAATGGTGTCAAGAACCTAAATGAAGTCTGAAGTCTATGTAAAATTGCTGGGGTTTGTTTTTGTAGAGCAAGTGCTGAAGAAATTTATAAAAATCTATTTCATACAATAATTTTTTGTAACAATATTATTATTGTTTATAGCTACATCGTAGAACTACGTATAATAATATTAAACATAACTGTGTAATATGTACCTATTTATGATTGTAAAACTTAGGATATGACACGACGTAAGTTTGACGGTGTGTAGGTCGACCTCCAACTGGGTGGGACGACGATCTCGGTTTAGTTGCGGCCGTTGCGGGTCCATGTTGGCGTTATTAAAAGAGGCCTATGTCCAGCAGTGGACGAATATAGGCTGATATGATGATGATGATGATGAAGTTTGACGGTAGAAATACTCATACAAGAAAAAGTTGCGCAATCTACGTTATAATCAATCCCTCACATTGCGTTATTATAAAATTCCCTCAAATAACACTAAAATGAAACCATTCATTTAACCGTGCTTTTTGTCGACAGTCGACACATGCTATTTCTAATAGTATAACAAGCCTTTATCATGGTTATAATATATTTCAACGTTCAAGTACAGCACTTATTTTTATTTCGTTTTAAAATTTTCGAGCTTGGTTTATGATGGCAGCGTTTTAATAAATTGCACGTTTTACTTTGTATGAAGTGCAATAAAAAAATATGTAAGCGTTATAAAAATGTCGCTTGATGTTAAAATATACCGACGACGAGATTTGATATTGATGCTGAAGTGGTTTTTATTCTAGCAATTTACAAGATTTATAAACAAGGCTTGCTCCAAATCTACAACTCGGTACTTTGAGGATTAAGTTGATGATAATACTATGAAGAAAGATTGAAAACTATGATTCGCAATGTACCATCGAGGAAATTGATTCCTAGGCAGTTGACGGACCTACGTCATTTGGTCGGCGTATTATCTATTCAATGTTAGCTGTGATCGGTCGGATGGATTTGACCTAACGCGACCACGCTATCTGCCTAGGAATCAACTTCTCTGATAGTACATATTTTTAAAAATACCAAATAAGCAAGCAAGTTTTAATGCTATATATGCTACTAGATGACGCCCGCAACTCCGTTGCGCAAAAACTCGTTTATCGCGTTGGAACCGTACATTTTTCCGGGATAAAAAGTATCCTATGTCCTTTCCCGGGGCTCAAAGTACCTCCATGCAAAATTTCAGCAAAATTTCAGTTCAGCGGTTTGGGCGTGAAGAGGTAACAGACAGACAGACAGACAGATACACTTTTACATTTATAATATTAGTATGGAAGTATGGATTTATCTATGCTATTTATGCATACTAAGTGTTTATGCAATTCTATTTTGATGCTCCTGTCCTGTTCGTAAGTTGCTTCGTATACTGAAATCTCTTTCCACATCAAAGCAAAGGACAAAATAGTGTTTTTTTTCTGTAGCATATTATACTTGTACTACTTTAATTTTGTGTACTTATTACAATGTTGTAAGCCTTATATTAGCAACGTTAATGTTCCACTTAAGCCTCTACGAGCTTGAGAGCCTTGCACTACATGTAAAAACTAAAGTGTTGTTGGGAATTTTAATTTTTACTCACAAGGAGTTGACTCTAATGTCAAATGTATTAGTATAAAATAGTGTTAGTTACACGTTTTTTCTATTAATAGATAAAATAATTCATATTGTGTTATTTTTCTTACTTTTCTATTAATAAAAAATAATAATATATTTCTTATTTCCTGAACACAAAGATCATTAGGATAATAGTTACATATTACCCATCAACTCCCAAGCGGCACCCGGGTGCCGCATAACAATTGAATATCTATTGTGTCTGCGATTCCCAAGATCGAGGTATTAAACTGTAAGACCATTTTGGTACAAGTTTGAGTAGTAAAATTATGATATAGTTTCGCTAATATTCTTTTATTTTACCGTTTACGTTGACATCATATATTTTACTGTCCGTAGACGACCGTAAAAATAAGTTTAAGTAACAACAAAATTGTCCAAAATTATGATTTTATGGCGAAAGTCTTTCGGGTATAACATTTATGGTAAAACTTTTGTGTCAAGGTCAAAAGTTATGACTTATGACATCAGATATTATAATACATGCAGAATGTGGCCGTGACTTTCGGAAAAGTTTTTATATCTGTAATACGTGAAATATAATATTTATAACAATATGCGGCTTAAAGGATTATGTCGAACAATTATCAAATATTGATAACGAAGAAGAGTAGGTAGGTATATGGTATTTCTCTCATTGTTACGCAACTACTACTAACTTACAATTTCATCTATATTCACGCAGCTTTAGCCACCTTTTTTCATTCATTAACTATATTTCTAGCTGAGATACATTATATTCAAAGTTACAAGTTTTTAACATTAAAGGCTTGGCTTTTTTGTCAATATTCCTTCACGTTTTGGTAAAACCTATACCAGTCCCGAGTAAATTGTTTAACTTGCACTACTTTAGGTTCGATTCATAAGTTCGCCAATTATCGTATTAATCGTTATAATATACAATTCTTGCTTGTGATCTCGTGGTGTAGCGGCGTGCTCGGTTGCGCGGACGCATAATCGAGCCTTACTACTGTACTCACCTATTCGTATCGTATCTGGCAAGGCTGAAAGGTGTCCGAAGAGAAAAACCAGCATAAACGCTTTTACTCGTTTCATTCTGAAACAAAAAAATATATATATATTTATAACTAGATGACGCCCGCATTCCGTTGCGCCAAAACTCGTTTATCGCGCGGGAACCGTATATTTTTCCGGGACAAAAAATATCATATATTCTATCCCGGGACTCAAAGTATCTTCATGCCAAATTTCAGCAAAATCTGTTCAGCGGTTTGGGCGTGAAGAGGTAACAGAAAGACAGACAGACACTTTCGCATTTATAATATTAGTATGGATATTGCATTATTAACAGGCAAAACAGTGAATATAATAATAAATTCACAATCATTATTTTACGAGTAAAGACTATAAAATTGTTTTGTATCTGCTATAAAATATGAAATGTGGTTTCAAGTACTCAACAACATCATTTTGCACTCAAACTAAGCTAATCAATGCACTCTATAAAATAACCAGGTAAGTATATTAAAATGGAGTGCTTTTTGAATTGTTTATTAAGTACTTTGTTATGTTATTGTTAATTATGTAATAAATTATTGTATGTAATTTTACTTATTAAAGTGCTTGAAAGTGTAAAATATTTATTTTGTCGTATCAAGTTTCAGATTGGCCTTTTAGGCCTATCGCATATAGCATGATGCATAACAGCTTCTTCTTTAAGTAATTTTTATGTAAGACGCGCAGACAAAACAATTATCAGAACTCGCTTAGTATAATATTATTACACAACACATATTGCAGAAGTCTTGAGCAGATATACGTTTTACAAAACATCTTAACTTTACTTTGATTTATATCCGTCGTCCTGAATACTATCGAATGCTTTGAAAAAAAAGATTGCGTTTTAATGCTGGAATTTTATTATTTTCTAACGTTCCAGAGAAACGGATTCAATTATTTGTTCACTTTCATTTAAGTTAACTCCTAACGTCTCCGAGTTCAGCAATTGAATATAAGTTTTATGTTACTTGCAGCTTCCGTCCTGAAGTTTTCACAAGTAATTTCTTAGCTTCTCTTCTTATATTTGTCCGAAAAATAAAACCATTAGAAATGACACAACATTAAATTATAATAACGGACTTTAGAATAACTTTTTTAATTAAATTAAGTTTCACAAGACATCGAAATTAAGTTGTATTTAAAAACAATTTTAATAATAATTCCTTGACATGAAAAAAAACTTAATTGTGAGCCCTTATAATACAAATTAATAAACTGCCTTTATTAGTTTCCTAGCTGTGTAGTAAGTACAATATATTAGTTTTTCCAGTGCATCCCAAACACAAAGTCATAAAACTTCTCCAATGGCAGTGTCTGCGGAGATAAATAGAGGGAGAGCCCCGAAGAGGTAAAGTTTTGATCCTCAATAAAAGATGTGACTGTAAAAGCTCGTTTATTGGTATTGGTGAATAAGGGAAGGGAAATCGGAAAGGAAATCGAGATGTGTGGTTTGGTAAATCTGTTGATAACTTTTTTTTTTTAATTAAATGAGAGGACAAACGAGCAAACTGGTCATCTGATGTTAAGCAACTACCGTCGCCCATGGACACTCGCAACATCAAAAGAACTGCAGGTGCGTTGCCGGCAAAACTGGCATTGCATATCAGCTATATTAAAATTTACTACGGTAACTATTAATTTTCTGTTTAATCTAAGACTAATCTAAGTTATCTAGGTATTTTTCGGTTCAACTTAATTTTGTATTGTGCTACATGTGTGATATAAAACGTAAGCCGAAACATTATTTTGTCGATGAAATCAATCTAAGATTTATATTATTTGTAGCAAGTCGCTTGAATTGTGAAACTCCATCTGCCTCTATGGATATCTAAAATTTATAAGAAAAAGCTTGTAAACAATGAAACTTAACTACTGAATAAATCTAGAGAGTCACATTTCCGAACAAATGGATCGGATCATAAGTATATCAATCCCAGCCTTACTGAATCAAGTTTTGTGTTTTTCAGTGAGTAAGATCACCGACGGCTGAGGAAAGGGGTAAGGATTTAGATAGAACACAACCACTAGAGTTACATTAACTAGTCTTCCAGTGTCCACGGCGGCCAATGCTTACCAGGTAATCTCTCTGCTCGTCTGATTATTAACTCATCAATACCCAAGCGGCACCCGGCTGTCGCATAACAATTGAAAATCTATTGTGTCTGCGATACCCACGATCGAGGAATACCTTGATCGTGGGTTTGGTTGTAACCAATAACGCCTTTTCATCCACCGTGGATGATTTTTTACAGTATTTTCAGAGCGAAGCAACCACTTTTCATATATTGTAGTGCCTGGGACAATATTTTTAAATGACCGAATGGTTGCCCAAGCACATTCTCGCAACAAAGTCGGCCTAGTCCAAAAGAATGAGCAGGTCAATACGTCTGGGACTAACTATATGCAGTTTCCCTCACGCTGTTTTCCTTCACCATACGAGCGACCGTATTATGTACTTGTGAACTGAAAATGTCCCATTGGCACACGCCTCCACCCGGGATAGAATGTGCACCCTCTGGAGTGCGAGCCAAAGGTCTACGCACAAGGCCATGGACGCTCATCGGCTGATAATTTCACACATGTTTTGTATGAAATTAACCGCTTGTTAATTTCATTTTGTATGAAGGCCGTAGGTAATGCATATTATGTTATATGTGCGACGTTTCCATACACCGTTATTAAAACAAAATGCAATCGGCAATCTCATATTCATGAGGCGAGCCACAGCTGCATTACATTTTTCTAATTTCATTTTATGCTTTCATACGAGTACAGAGCGTACATTGTGGGATATGCTATAATATAATGTAGTATGTTTTATAGTTGTAGGTCAATGACCTCATAGAAAATACTGCATTCAAGAGAATTTAGCCAAGTTTCTTGTGACGTTGTAATAACAGCCACATTGCCACTTGGGGTTTTACAATTTCGGTCACCGCATCTGGTTTCAAACAGACAAGCTGCATAAGAATATTTTATAGTGATCGAGTGCGTGGGAGAGCCTTTTGAGGAGTATTAGTACTCCTTACTGTCGTTATCCAGTGGGACAGTTTACTGTCGTGACTGGGAAAAGATCATTCGCAGTATTGACATTTACAATGCGATCTTTTCAAACGATCAGGTAATAAGGCTACATTGTTCCTAGTTCCAACATCTCAAATACCCGGGAATCAAACCCAAACCTTAAACACTACACACTGAACCATGAAGGGAGATTACTTTACTGTATGAACATAGCCGAGATTCTTGTGACGATCGCGTAAATGTGTCACCGGCCAAGTCGCCAGTCAGCATACGAGGTCGATTCACACTTTGCTCTGTGCATTTATAATTGAGGCATATATTAAATTTAACGTTTAACGCGGTCACCGACCCAAAGGCAATGTATCCGGTGACGTGGAAGGAATCAATCATGCCGAAGCGTGGCGTCTTTGATCTTTTATTACCTCCAGAAAAAAAAACCCTTGAACGGCGAACGAAAAACGTTTAATGAAATTATATTAAATCTCGCTCTTTATTCAAGTTTCGGGATTGAGGAAAATAAGTTTCTCATCAAATTATTTACAGAGAAGTATTTATAAAATTGCAACTCTCCCTATTTCCGAATTTCCGTTTAAAAATTAGAAATGTACTTTTCAGTAATAAAATATTTTCGTTTGAAGTTTTACATATTAATATTCTCACGATTCGTATATTATTATGAGCGTAATTATATTAGAGTTGAATGTTTTGTTGTTATTACAAATTGAACATTAATTTTTAATTACTTTTTACTATGTACTTAACTACTATAATAATTACATTTGTTTGTTGAATAAACAGCGACAGGTGAAAATTCTAACAAAGCAAATGAAATTCAACCCAATCTGAACATTCAAGTGATATTGTAATTTGTAATACGCTTACCTGTTTACGCTACGTGTGGCCGCTTGGTATCAAATATCATGAGGCTTTATCACAAACACCAATCACAGTCTTCGGGAATCGGCAGTATTTGGCACTACAACTACCCGATTAACGCGTTATGAATATAATTGAATGAGTATCGATTAAATTTTTGTTGTAAATCGGGGGTGGATCGGGAAGCCATGGGAAAACGACCAGCCGCGCGGCTCGCGTCGTTGGGCTGCCGCTCCGTCCGCTCGCAGATTCCGAGCGCAAGATACGCCACCGAGCATGCGCCGAGCCCGCACCTTTCAATGGAGCCACATTCTGATACTATTACCCACAAAGGTTTCTTTTGTGGAAAAAATTCGATACAAAAAGAGATTACACATGAGATTCAAACGTTTTTTAAACTTCTCTTCGTCATAATGGAGATAGGCGAAGAAAGCTGAAGACGCGCGTCGATGTTCGTTTGATGGGAGTGTAATTATGTCAAGTTACATGGCGGCATTGGGGTGTTTGACCCACTCTATTGTTTGTTTTGGGATTTTGATTAACGGATAGTTCAGGATATGAGTAGAGAAAATAAATGAATTTACACAAACTTAATCCAGATTTAAATCAGAATATACTAAAATCATAATAAAATTTTCAGACAAGTCACAAAAGTGTGTTGTTTTCTTATTTCTCTATTATATACTAAAAACAACATTTACTTGCATATTTATAAAATACTAGCGACCCGCCCCGGTGTCGCACGGGTATAAAATATATAGCCACTGAAAAAATGATTAAAACCGATAGCCTATGATCCTTCACGTGGTCTTTTTTTTATCTGTGCCAAATAACATAATAATATCTCCAGTAGTTCGCGAGATAAGCCCTTGCAAATGATTTTTCCCGTTTTTTCCACATTCTTCTATTAGTCTTAGCGTGATAAAATACAGCCTATAGCCTTCCTTAATAAATGGGCTATCTAACACTGAAATAATTTTTCAAATCGGACCAGTAATTCCTGAGATTAGCGCGTTCAAGTTAGCCCTTTCAAATAATTTTTCCCGTTTTTTCCACATTTTCCTCTATTTCTTCGCTCCTATTAGTCTTTGCGTGACAAAATATAGCCTATAACCTTCCTCGATAAGTGGGCTATCTAACACTGAAAGAATCATCAAAATCCGTGTCGTAGTTTTAAAGATTAAAGGGAACAAAGGGAAATGAGGGAAAAAAAACCGACATTGTTTTATAATAAGTATAGATATAGATTCAACAGCTACGACTAAAAGTAATTCCACGAAAATTAAAAAAAAAATCTTATTTTAAGAACCACGCAGCTTTTCAATTTTGTTTTCTTTGGTACAACTGATATATTTTATAGATAAATAATAAGTATTTACTAGGTATAAAACAAAATATATTATCATTGGATTGACAAATAAATATATGAAAATTAGTGTTAAAATAATTTACTTACGAGTAAATATATAATGAATATATTGTGAATTATGAAAATGTCTCCTTAGTTCTTTTAAAATAAATATTAGTACATTGGTTTTATGGAACAAGAATTCAATATCCTCTTCATAAAAAGTAAATTATGTTATTCTCATAAAGTGGAGGTCTGAAGTAAGCCCTGGAAAGCTAGATCGGCTTAATCTTGACACTAGGCTTACAATAAAGCTGTTTTTCATCATACATGCTGGGTGGAGTACAAGAGCGATAACCTTTGTTACGAGAGCGCGTAAGACCATTTTACAATAACAAATGTGTGTATGGAAAAAGGAATATTAAATTAATTTTAGACTTTACGTGGTTAGGGAAGCTGTTGTTGTTCTAGAATATTTTTGAAACGCACTTACGCACAAACTATCACCCTATTCATAGGGTGGCTGTTTGTGTTTATGACAACTCATTTTTTTGCAATCGAAGTTATATTGAGAGAATGAGAATGTTATGTGAATGAGAGAAGAGATGTTTAAGTAGCTTGGATTGCAAATAAATTTGTAAGTAATCGTGATAAAACTATTCTGTTTTCTTTCCTGGGACTCATATTACTGCCGAAATTAAAATTGCAGTTTTTGCGTGAGAAAATAAAATTTGCACTGTTTTAATGAACAAAGAATAATGTTTCTATGTTGTAAAAAAGACAATATTTTTGTTTGTGTAGCAATTAGCGGTTCCTTTTAAGTAGAATGTCTTTTTTACAGAATTAGCCCATTGACTCGCTCATAAAATATTTAGCAGTTAACTAACTCAAAATATTGTCCATCCCCGGGCAAAGTTTCCATGATGAAGTTAAACTGAACCACGACTTAGCTTACCTAACTTGTACTTCGTACGAGTTGGGATAGTTATGTGGATTCTATGGACGCTTCACATCATGCTAGTCTGGCCCCGTGGTAAGTACCTGAAGGACTTGTGTTACAGGTACCAGACAACGGAAATATATTTAATACTTTTATACTATACATATATTTAAGATTTTTATTATATGATACACATATTTAATACACATCCATGACCCAGGAACTTTATAAACTTTTTGTTCCGTCGGCAGGACTCGAACCCGCGACCTCCGGCTTGAGCTATCAACGCGCTCACCACTGCGCCACGGAAGTCGTCAAGTCAATAATATAATTATACACTAATATTAATACTAGCATTATAATAATATTAAAGACTTGAGGGCATTAAGATACGCACAGGAATTATTCAGAACCATTTTGAATGGATGCACTCCATATGGATGTGCATCGAAACTTAGCCGGTTTCCATCCAAACGGACGTAGTTTTTATTACTTATTACCAATACGTTTTTAGAGTTTTGACAAAATTTCATCCACACACCGTCAATACACAATATATTAAAAGTGTGTCCAGATTAATATGAAATAACTGTGACCATGACTTTAAAGTCTGGCATAAGCTACTACCGTCGTATTAATATTAATTGCTATTATAATTATAACAAAGCGTTTTAATTATCTTATATAAATGAAAATATTAATTGTAATAAGAGAGGCATTTCAGCGGTGTGGAAATTATGATTTGAGTTAATTTCCTTCAAGAACGGTACGGAAGGCTTTCATTCAGTACAAGTTGCTAAAAGCCGTTTTAGGATAATGCCGCTAATATTTCAGGTCCACTCCACAGATTTATAAATAACTAGACGTTGAACACAATTTACGCAGGAACCGTACGTCTTAACAGAAAAAATATATAATCCTTTCCTCTGATCTATACTCGGCGCGGCGAACCTTGGTCCCTATGACACTGACAGTTAATCACACCATATAACATTGTAGTGGCGTCGCCATTAAATTAGGATCATAATGGAGGCGTCTAAAAATTCAATTTATAAATTTTACTTAACTTAATACCATTACAATGATATTCCGTTGGAATTTTTAACAATTCTTGACATTCACAAGAAATTATCTCAATATCAAATTACGTTTACGTCCTGCAAAACTTACTTCGTCACATGACGTAACTTTTGCAGGACGTAAACGTAAATACAGGTTCGCCGTTATGTCTGTGCCAAGTTTCATCAAAATGGTTTAAAATTCTAATAACCTCGTATTTTAAAGTTGGTTAAAAACAGTAATCATTGTGAAGAGACAAAACTTACGTGCACTTCATTATTGCTACTTATTACAATATTATATTACATATAATATGACATAGTAATAATTATTATACTTACTTAGAAATTAGACTCAGATTTGACCCCTGCGCAACAACAAAAAGTTGGGTGAGTTGATCAAAACCAAGTGGAAAGTTTTCGAATCAGGCCTTGTACCATGAAACTGTTTTGGGACTCAAACAATCGGACGATAATGCTGCGTCTTACTCTAACAAACGTGAAATGACGTTTTTAGAGCAGGACGCGGCATTCTCGCCCGATTGTTTGAGTCTCAAAACAGTTTCGTAGTAGGCCTACTGAGTCAAAAAGAAATTGTGAATCAACGTGGTGGGTTGTTGTCTTTTCTATCGTGTTCTATGAACCTCTGCCGTGCTAATAGCTTAATTATACCATTAAAATAAATGCTATTGATAAGTATTCTCTCTCGGCATAATGTCTAAATATACTCTATAAATGGATTAGGTACGCTCGAATAAGATTACAGATTATCAACAACCGGAAGATGTTATGTGATTTATGAAGGAAAATATCATGTAAAATAAACAAAAAGTAGGCTCAAACATATCCAAATAACGAAATAAATTATTCAGAACAAAAAGCTTTGCTATTTTTACAAAAACACTAAATGTTTTTCGCAATTCCGTTACGTTACAAGCCATTCTCTAGGTCCATTACCGAGAAATTTCTCATCAATACATCATACTAAATTTCATTAAAATCAGCTTAATTTTGAGGATGCAATATCCTCAAAATTAAGGCAAATAGACACAACAGTTCCTGATAGTTAAGATGGCAGACAATAAATTTATATAGGAAAAAAACTAAGATTCAAGATTCGTTAACTCGTATTCATAATAGCAGTGGATGAAAAGCAAGAAATTATTTTTAGGTAAAAAAATACAAATACAACTTTTTAAATACTTTTGTTAGTTAAAAAAAAGCCTTAGACTTCCAATTGGAAAAATATACTGTAATTATTATTGTTAAAACGGCCTTGGAAGTTGGACCTGACCTTTTCGTAGAGTGCTACGGACGTACTACGCGGTCTACGGAGTAGCACTCGCGACAAGTGATTAACTAGATAACGAGACGTGGAATAGTTTCTGGGCTGGAACTTGATATAGTCAGTTTGAAGTGAAGTGAAATGTAAAACAGATTGTATGGATTATATAAATGGGTAATTGGTATAGAACACAGGTTACTTAAAGGGTTTATTTTGAATGCATTAAATTATGTTTGATTTTTTTATTATTACGTCAGCGTTATGAAAATGTTTTAACATACATTTATACTGAACGTTATTATATCTCAAATATAAAAATTATATTCCCTATGACTTTTTTCACGCGTGGTTTATCACACGGTTAATTTTTATGCGATAAAATTTTGTAATGAGTAATTTCTTAAATGCAGTTTTTAGCCGTAACATACAGTAATTAATGTGTCTACACACTTTCGTATCTATCTATTAGCCTAGATTTATTAGTAACAAAACAATAATCTTTAACAAATATAACTCAACTCATTAAAAGAGTTTTCTTGTAAAAGTTTGTGATGCTCATGTTGGAATATCAAGCAGTAAATCTCAACTGCTAACGACGAAAGTATCAGGAGCGAAGTAAATCAATTATATGGAGGCGTTCACCTAACAAAATATAACACGGCAGCTATCGTAGTGTATAAATTACCTAGTAATTATACAAGTTGAACATAAAGCTTCATGTATACTAGCGATTATTAACATTTTTTACAACGGTATAGTTATACAGCGAAAACAACTATGCTGAAACATGTCTTTATTTGGGACACGTAGGTTACACACGCTAAAGTGTGTCCAATGTTCATTTGAACTCAATTTCTTTGGCAAAATGCAAGTCCAGTATAATTCCTATAACGGACAGTACTTATTAAATATTAATTAATAATTATACCTATTCAGATTACTAGGCTTTTTATTAACTTCGATCATAGATAAAAATAATAGTAAATTAAATAAACTTAGCGATTAGAAGTCAACATATTATTATAATTATAATGGGCACGACCTTAAATATCGTCAATATGAAAGAGCCCTAAGCCCTACCGCCCGCTCGCCCAATTAAGTGTGTCTTTTAGCGATGTCGTTAATATTATCCTGCAATAAAGTAGCGGTAATAGCGCCTTTTGTGAATATTTTGCTGATATATTCTTCATAAAACCTAACGAGGTTTGAGTCATCATTGAGTTTTTTCTATAATTTAAAGCACTTTTTTTTCTATAAATACTTTGTAATCGTTGATAAGAACAACGAAGATGTCTACTATTACGATTTGACTGATTAGGCAATAGCTTGCTTTATTTTTAAATTATCGTGACATAGATTTTTAGCCTGGGTATAAAAAAGGGTCTTAATATTATATCAATAAACCTACAATTAATATGTCAGTGAAATGTGATTAAAATGCTTAGGAAAAATGCTTAGAAATAGAAAAAAATCATACTGCGAAATAAGATTTTATACCCGAAACATGTTGCATAATTTAAAAACACTTCCTCTTGATATCATAACTTAATAATTGTAGCGACACAATACAAAGTCACAAACACGCCTCGCGGTAACGAGCGTGACTGTACCAAGATGGCTGCCAAGATGGCGGACGACAACTCATTGTTGGAAATTCCGTGAAACTTTCATTCGCGCGCCTTTTTTGTTTCAGCTTTATCCATGTTGTTTCAGGCGTAACCAAGCCTCAGAATGCATTTAATACGTTGAGTAGAAGTTTTGTCCTTAAAATTAAAACTAAATTATTGCAACAAACCGATTTCATGCTCGTTTTAAACCAACATTAATTTTCCAATTCACAAAATAAAAATGAATTTCAAATTTGTCTTTCTTGCTAAAATTCCAGAACGGCTGTACCAATCTGTCAAATATTAGTCCTGTAATATTTATTGAAGCCCAGGAAGGTTTTTTCGGTGAGAAACTTTACGCGTTAAGTGATATAAAGTTCACTGGTCATTTAGTTACATTATAAAATAAAATAAAAAACATAACATAATAATTAAAATTTATTGTTCTTACTATTACTGATCCGGCAAACGTTATTATACCATATAAATTATTTCTAGTACTTACAATATAAAAAGGAGATAAAAACCTATTCTCAGGCCTAACGAAAGTATAACATATAAAATATACATACATATAAAAAGTATAACATAATTAGGTATACATACAAAATTTAATTAAAATCGGTTGAGCCGTTTTGAAGGAGTTCGCGCACAAACACTGTGACACGAGAATTTTATACATTAGATGAAGATGAAGATGTTAAAACATTCTTATTGTCTTTATTCACCTAACCTATACAAACAATAATTAAGCTAGAGGCCAGTGCGACACGAACCAGAAGGCTCTTACAGCTGCTAAATAATTCCACCTCACCATTCACAGACATCACTAAATCAGAGACCACTTAGTTCTCATCTGCTAAGCTGGCTTCATTTATGTTACCGTTATGACTTTAATATAAGTACACTTTCAAGTTGTTTGAGATTTTATATAAGTAAGGGAGTAATTTAGTTGTTAAGTATTTATTTTCTGAAAAACAAAAAAATAAGACTGCGAGGTGGCGAAAGAGCTTTTAACATAAAAACATTATTATAAAGCTACATGTGAAAACATTGCTTTAAATTATGCTACATTAATGTCATATAAATATCCGTACACAGTTAATAATATTATGTTTAGGGTCGTTTTTGCTTCAACTTTCTAGTATTCTTTTGATTCGATTTTCGAAGGACACCTAAATGCATACTATTAAAGAAATTGTTTTTGATGAATGTTTATAGAAATAGAACTATCTACCGGCAGTTATAATATTCATAATATAACGTAGACTAATAAATGATAAATACAGTGATAGATATTCAAAGCCAGGCTATTCTCGGCTCGCTTACTCCGTGCTAACTACAGCAGGCTATCCCGTAGGAACCACAGATTCCGTATAACGACCAGCCGCAGCGTTCCAAAACTATTTGTATGCAAAATTTCATCTCCAACCTTTACTATCTTTGCTGCTTTAGAATAGAAAGATGTATTCATGAGCGCTATGATAATAACGCTGGAAAATCTAAAATTAAATGCTGCAACGTTCTGCAGACAAAATTTTACCAAAACTAATGGTACATAATGCAGATATGGCACTCTTAAAGAGGAAATAAGTTTAAGGCCGTCCCCCGAGCAAACGACCTTGGCCATACATTTGCCGCGTCGCCGAGATCGCACCAATACCCTATTTTTTTACTTATCTTAGTTCAAAATTGACTTAAAAAAATTCAAAACGGGGAATATGTAGTTTATGCTATTGCCGATCTATTGGCGCGTGTTTCAAATAAAAGTAATTTGTAAATACTAAGGAGATGCTGAATGTATGCTTGAATTTTAATAAATTGGCTTTACTTTGGAAGCTGATATCATGAGTATAATAAACGAAAATAGAAAATTTAAAACGTGGTAAGGATTGTTGACATACTGAAGATTATTGCTGTATTTTTATTATAACTCTGCAGCTTTCAAATGATGAGTTTATAAGGCTCTAAATACGGTAAATTACGGAATCTCCGTAGGGAAAGCCCTTATAGGAAATATATTTTATCAAACATTTTTATGCGTGGCGGCAATGATGGTATGCGGCAATGGTGGTGGTTTTTCGGCCTTATATTGGAATCCAGTTTAAATTAGTCTTCTATATCACCAAGTAAGTCCCGTATAATAAACATCTATAAAGAAGAAATGTGCAAAATAGTTAAAATTATGTTTAATTTATGGTTCATGTAAATGGCTTTAACTAAGCGTTTAAGGTTCTAAGGGCTCTTAGTTCATAAGACGCGGCCAGAGATCCGCCCTTTTACGTAATTAATGAGGGTTTGACCTACCGTCTTTGATGGTCGGTCTAACTGTAAGACCACATGTAATTTACGCTTTAGGGCGTGCCCTGGAATGTTCTAGTAGAGTGAGGCAAAAGTATTTATGTTATGGCGTTTTAATTGGAAGTAATTTATTTTCTGTTATTAATATATTTTAAATGTATTATGATAATAGATGTTAAAAGAAGTATACTTACCAATCTTCGATATATAGTATAGTACATAATATTATCTGTCAATAATATACACCTATTTGTTGTCAATATAGTATTAAAATAAGATACACTTTTAATATTTTAGCGATTTTGTGTCAGTTTAATTGGTCACACACTACTCACACAACACATTTGACAATGATCCAACTGTAAGAAGACGTGAGTGGAACAATCGAACAGATGACATTTCGTAACATACGGACAATAACTCGTTTTTTCCCTAATTATTTTAATAAAACTTGTAACTTAACTACTTCATAACCTAGCTAATATATCTGGCTACACATATAATCTATAGTTTTTCTATTTGAAATAAAGTTTCCGGACTTAAAGCCTCCATTTAAGCAAAAAACGGGAAGTCTTTTTATGTTACTTACCTTATTCTTCCACTCACGTCTTGAATTATGGTAATCCAGAGCGAATTTATGACACAATATTATGTTTGTTTGGAAGTTTTTCCGTGAACACACTTACAAACTTTTGCCTTTATGATTCAATTAGTGTAAAGTGTGCTAAGTCCATAACAGAAAAATCAGAGTAAAATTAATCAAGAAGAGACGAAAGACCCAAGAGTCAAGATAAATGATGATACCTATTCATTTCAATCGAAATTAATGAAATGCGGAGAAAAAGGAGCAACAAAAGTATTTTGTATAATTTAACAATTTTAAAAAGGTTTGTAATTTATTCTAATGAGCAATTAACAACCATTACACCGCGGTGAAAGCTTAAAGCAGAAGCTAAATATAGCTAAGGAGTAACAGACACAATAATATTAATAATAATAATAATAATATAATAATAATATCTATGGACGCTTCACACCACGTCGGTCTGGCCCCGTGCTAAGTACCTAAAGGTACCAGACAACGGAAATATATTTAATAATTTTATACTATACATATATTTAAGATTTTTATTATATCATACACATATTTAAGACACATCCAGACCCGGGAACATTGAAAACTTTTTGTTCCGTCGGCGGGATTCGAACCCGCGACCCCCGGCTTGAGCTACCGAAGCACTCACCACTGAGCCACAGAGGTCGTATTAATATTTAAGGTTGTTTAACTTATAAAATAAAGTGCTATAAAATAAAATTCCATACATTTTTTTTTCAAACTTTGACAATAAAAGCATCTTGCCTGTGGGGCGCGGGCCCAGGATGTAGCTCCAGGCTTTAATTGTGAAAAGCAACGCAAGGCAGAAATTTCCTTTTCTGATTACTGTACACATTGAATTTTAATGTAATGAAACAAAGAAATTTCGAGCAATAAACTCAATCAATTAGTGCAACAATTTGAGTGGAGGCGAAAGTGGGCCAGCCATAGAGCTCAAACCGTGTCACCGCCCCAGGTGTCACGGCCCACGTGATAATTGAAATGTGTCGCGCTCACAGCCATTCGATTTTTAAATTCACGGCCTCACAATATCGAGTTTTTTGTGAAAACTCGATATTGTGATCTGTCGTGAGGGGTGTGAATTTGGATCTGGTTGTGATAGTACAGCCAAGTGAATTTACAAAATTGAAATTATTTTTAAATATTTACCAAGTAACACCAAGAGATCATACCAATAATATTAATACAATACTTAGGGCCTGTTTCACCACTTCCTGATAAGGTGCCTGATAGGCTTATTTGACAGATTCTTCATACTCCATCTGTCAATTTAAGTGGTGGATAGCCTTATCAGGAAGCGGTGAAACAGGCCCTTAGAGTCTTTTTGTATTATTAGGTAGGTACATACCTCCCACGCTTTAGCTGATAAAGCAAATTTGATGCAATAGATGTTTTGAGTACCGGGAAAATAAAGTGGTTCCCGAGGGGACAAACAAAAGTCTAATTTTAACATAGAAAACCTTTAAAAAGTTTCTCGTTTCATTAATTTCACTTTCAATTTATAATTTTGTTCCTAAAACAGGCGAATGAAAACTCAACACTAACGACGCGATTTCGAACTGGGCCCTATTGTCCAAGTTCCAGACGATTCTCATATCAGTGAGAGTGATGAGTAATTTTTATTAGTTCATGCAAATATCAAGAAATTGCAGGCAAAGCCGTACACCATATTATATAGTAATGTAGTGCCCGACAGCACCTTTAACTAATTTTAGAGTTACTTTGAATTGGTGTTGCTATAGATAATTAGTTATTGTTTCATATTGTATTGAAGTGATATCATGAATTCATGCAATAATCAGGTGATTGCAAGCAAACCCGTGGGAAATAGCTAATAAAATTTATATATTTGAAATGTGCTAACAAAGTTCTTTTATTTGATACCCCACACCACATAGTCAGGTATTTTTTGTTCTATACTTTAAGTGACCTAGATGGCGCTATGGCCAATTTTACGTAAAGTCATGTAGCCTATAAAGAGCGGACAATCAAGACGCTTCCAATAACACCTCATTTGTCTAAATAGGACAAGTAGTTTTAAAGTTACGAGGGAACAGACAAACATCCATACCCACATACATACATACATACATACAGGCCAAAATCATAACCCTCCTTTTTGCTTCGCCGTAGTCGGGTAAAAATAAAATATGATTTCTTTGTTCAAGAAAGTAAGTACCCTCTACGCAATAGCTGTAACTTGTAAGACTGTGAAAGGGTATTTTATTAAAGTTTTTGTCCATAATACAAAATAAAAACAACACATAATAAAAAATAAAAACAACAACGCTAGTAACAACAATGACATAAATAAAATAAATATAAACGGTATAGGGGTAACTGATGCTTGGAAAATTGCCGATCATTTTAATGAAAACTTTTTAAATGATAATGATGACACAAAACAAAACATTAATAACAATGACATGGGTTCTGTCGGCAATACAATGTTCCTGAATCCAGTATCATTGGACGAAGTACAAAGAACCATAAATAATCTAAAAAATACCAATGCTGTAGGTTTTGACTCAGTATCAACACATATAGTAAAAAACTGTGCTAACAATATTTGTGAAGTAATAACCTATCTTATAAATCTTTCGTTTGAGGAAGGCACTTTTCCTGAGCTACTTAAGTTAGCAATAGTCAAACCACTACATAAAAAAGGTGATCGGACTGATCCAAACAACTACAGACCGATTACTCTTGTGCCAATATTTTCCAAAATATTCGAAAAATTAATGTATAAAAGAATTAGTAATTTTTTAGACAAACATAATATAATAACAACAGAACAATGTGGTTTCCAAAAAAATAAAACCACAACACTCGCTACTTTACGTTTGATTAAGGACATTCTAACACATATTGATAACAAAAAACAAGTGTCTGCGATATTATTTGACCTATCAAAAGCTTTTGACTGCGTGAATCATAAAATACTATTAGACAAATGTGAACGCTATGGTATAAGAGGTAAACCTCTTGAATGGATTGCCAGTTTTCTGAAAAACCGTAAGCAGTGCGTTGAAATTACTCGTATTATGAAAAAAGAGTTAAAAAAAAATCAGATCACGCGTAAAATTGAATAAGAAAGGGGTTCCACAAGGTAGCCTTCTAGGACCGCTACTATTTATAATATATATTAATGATTTACCTAAAATTTTGAAATATAAGTGTACACTATTTGCTGATGACATATCCATAGTTATTCCTAACAATAGAGAAAATACAAATTATGAGAATGAACTTATAAATATACTCAAACTAGTGAAAAAATGGCTCGACAAAAATGGTCTTAAATTAAATTTAAGTAAAACAAAAATAATACAATTCTATAACAAAAAAAAAATAAAAAACCAGCATTAAAAATAGAGTATGACAATCAACGTATAGAAGAGGTAAATGAAATTAAATTTTTAGGAATGATGCTAGACAGCTATTGTGATTGGAAAGCTCACGCTGATTTAATAACCAAAAAAATAAATAAATTTGTATATGCTATTAAATCTATAAAAAAAACTGTTAATAGAGCAGCTGCTTTAACAGCTTATCATGGGTACGTGGGCTCTCTGCTTAGGTACGGCATATTAATTTGGGGTAACACCACAGACATTAGCAGGATATTTATATCACAAAAGAAATGTGTAAGAGCTATACCCGGGGCCGGACCGCTAGAAACATGTAAGCCTCTTTTTAGTGAATATAAAATTTTAACTGTCACAGATTTATATATACTTGAGTGTTGTATTTTCATAAAAAAACAAATGGAACTGTTTCCAAAAGTTGATGAAAATAGAAAATATTTATCTAGGGACCCATCTAAGCTGAAGGTACCACTTAGTCACAGTTCTCTATTTCAAAAAAATTGTTACTATATGGCAATAAAAATTTATAACAACATTCCAAGAGACATAAGAGAGACACAATCAATAAATGCATTTAGAAATAAGTTAAAACTATGGCTTCTGACTAAAAGTTATTATAATTTAAACGAGTTTTTTGACTAATTATGTATAACAGTATTTAATATGACTATGGTGCGACATTATAATATATATAATTCAATAAATTTATATTTCTCATATTTATCTAATCCTAACTTTACATATTATTATCTGAATTTTGACATATTACCCAATTCTATTTTGACATTATATTAAAATGTCGTATTTAAAATAATTCTTATTTTGTTTTTAAAATTAATTCTTAATGTATTTGATATGATTATTTTTTTTGTATAATGAGGAAAATTTAATATTAATTTTTAATAATTAAAAATAAATTTCACACACCATTGTAATGGTAGAATGTAAGCACTGGACACTGGACTGTAACATCTTGTAATACTACTTCATTCTGTGAATAAAGACTATCTATCTATCTATCTATCTATCTGTCCACAACGAGTCCTTGTTGTCACTGTTATTAATGATCACACTTTGTAAGGAATAATGGATCCGTTTTATATAATACATAGCACAGAGACGTAAAAAAGCGAATTCTTAGTATAATTGCAAATGTGTATCTTACATCTTTAGGCTTTAGCAATATATAATCTGTGGCTTTAGTTCTAGAAACTTAAGTCAGTGGTATAGAGAAATTTTGGCTCCTTCGAAAAAAACTGTGTACGGTTGGGTACTACTTAATATGTCAGTACTTAATATGTCAGTGGTATAGGGTTGCTATTGCGACTTATCAACATAGATAGACCTACCTTAAATCAACAGATCTAAAACAAATTTTAGCGCCTAAATGAATAAGAAGGTGAAAAAAAAAACTTTACCTTTCTAGGGTCGTGCCGCTCGTGCGTCACGACATTAGTTCCATTAGTTCCTTATAGATAGTAATTTATCCTTTCTTGAAGTTTTCTTGGAAAGTGAACTAGTTAACACATGGCAGCGGCATCTGCCGAAATTTCTGTAAAACTTCATATCCTGCGAGGTTTCGGCCGACACCTGAAGATCTTGCCACCAGAAACAAAGTTAGTTACCAGTGAATTCTATAGATGACTCTGAACTGTTACGGTAAAAAAATATGGCAAAAAGGTACCGTAGACATATTTTAATGAATAAATATTTCGTTTTCGTTTTCTTTTTGATAATGTAGGTAAGGAGGTACTCATAAAAACTTTTCTAAAACAAAATTATCTGATTACATGTGTAATATTGTTAAATACTGCCATTAAATTAAAAAATATATACATTTCGTCGAATTCGATTGAACTTTGTAGGAATATAATTTGAGATTAAGAAAAAAACAATTACTTCTATAATGAAAAAATAAACGTTTTCACGCGGCAGCCAGATTTCACAAACTATTTAACATATCATTATCTTAATATTTTAACGACAGCCGGTACTTAAAAGTAATGACAGTTTGTTTGGGGGTCATTATAACAGTGCAGTCGTCTATAAGATTAGTTGTTTAGCTATTTTCGCCGACGCATGCACTGCCAAGAGACCAGACTGACACAATTTTATGTCCCACTAACCATAGCATACACTGTATTTTAACTGTGCATAGTAATCGATTTCATGGATCAAAATGTTTTAACTTAGAAATATTTTTAATGACGCGAAAAGTAAACAATAATAATGAAACTTAAAATTAATGTATAACTGAAAAAGATGAATTAAATTTTCGATAAAAAGTTGTAAACGACAATATGATAAGTTACTAAAAGTGGTATAAATATTTGGTGAAAATGTTGGTGTTGTGCTCTATCAAAAAAGCTAAATTAGTAGGTAAAATAACTCTGATTTTGTTAATTTTAATAGGATCAATAATATTTGTCAATGGTGATAGAAATATAGGTAAGTGAGCCTCACATTTTATTCTTTAATTAAATCGATACCTTGGATATAGTGTGGTAATAATACTAGTGACTAGGTAGAGTTAAAAGCACAGAAAATACAGTTTAGATTAAAATGTTCTAGATTTTTATATCTCAATGCTACAACAATTGCTATTTGCTATTGATCCTAATCCCAGCTGCAGAATATTAACAGTTCGAACAAAGTTCTGTAGAAATGCTAGTACATGTTATCACAATATTATGTTGCTAGTTACTGCCAACGTTACACAGCAACTCCCATTATTGAGAATTGCTTTTATTTTCTAGCTATGATTCCCGCTATTTCGTATATTTTACTGCGATAAAAAGTATTTCCAAAGTCCTTTTTGTATTTTCACGTAAACGTAATCCCTTCCATCACATGTACCATATCTCTAGCAATCCTATAACTGAAGTGTCTTCCATGCGTGATTTGGGTGTTATAGTTGATAGCAAACTAGATTTTCAAGAACATATAAATAGTATAACATCTAAAGCTGCTAAAATGGCTGGTTTTGTAATACCAAGTTTTTCAAAGATCCAGAAATACCGGTGATACTTTTTAACTGTTACGTTCGTTCCATTGTTGAATATTGTTCTCAAGTATGGAATCAATTTTATTATGCCCACATTTCGAGAATCGAGAAACTGCAAAAACATTTCTTGTATCATTTATGTTACTCTCAAAACCTTTGTCAAAAATTAATTTCTTATGAAGCTAAATTAGCACACTTCAATTTAGTTTCACTCGAATATAGACGTCGCATCTCCGATGTTGTTTTTTTACATAAATTAATTAACGGGAATTTAGACAGCACCCCACTTCTAAATAAGATCAATTTATCAGTGTCGACCGGGCAGCCGTACTCGAAATAGAAAAACTTTTGACATACCTGCATACCACACAAATTATGGACAAAACTCTCCATTATACCGAATGTGTGCCTTATACAATAAAACCTGCGGTGAAATCGATATTTTTGGTACATCTGTCTCATTATTCAAAGATAAGTTATATAAAATTGTAAGAAAATATTAGGTACTTAACAAGAATTTAGCACCATTTTTGTAACTTAGATTTATTTTGCATGTAGTATTCACTTCAAGAAGGAATGTACACTATGTTATGATACTTGGGTCGAAACGCAAAAAATTGTACTTCATACTATTTTTCGTTTGTCCCAATTTTATTTGTTTAATAATTTGATAGTTTTTTTGACAAATTTGAGTTTTTGTACATTGTTCTAAATAACGAGCTTCTTATGTTTAGATTAAATCTCCACGAAATGCAGTATCCCTAAACATTTATTTTTTAAATATATTTTTTCTATAAGTAGTGGTTTTACTTTCATATAAAAACGTTTTGTCCAACTGCTGCTTTTGTATGAAAAATTGATAATGTTTCCAAAAATGAATTTGTTTCTCGTATTTTTAAATTGTTATTACACTTTACAATATATTTTCTACGTGTCATAAACGAATTTATAAAAAATATCGCTTAAAGGTGAACGGAAATTTGGCCGCACCGCACGCACCGCAGTCGCCGCATTCGCAATTCTTCATATTATTATGAAGTTGCGAAGACTGCGGCGCGGGTTGGTTGGTATGCGAGCTTGCCTATAACTTCATATAAAGAATTGCGAATGCGGCGACTGCGGTGCGTGCGGTGCGGCCAAATCTGCGTTCACCTTTAGTTATCATTTCAGTCGATTTTAAAAATGTGTCCACTTTTCTTATGAGTGTGTAACGTCATGAATAGAACGTTTGTTTCTTTATGTTCAATGAGTAATTTGACAGTTTTTGCTATGTTCATATGTCAACACTGTCGAGCGAGATGCGAACATTCAGAAAAGAAAATCGGCCATACTTGTTCGCCAAGTTAAACTAAGACACAACTAAGATTTGTGTTCACTTCAAGATTTGTCGCCAAAAAATATGTGCCGCGCACTGTAAAACTCTGGAATGAACTGTCACCAGCAGTATTTCCGGACCTATACGACCTGCAAACCTTCAAGAAAAGAGCGTATTCCCTCTTAAAAGGCCGGCAACGCACCTGCAGCTCTTCTGATGTTGCGAGTGTCCATGGGCGATGGTAGTTGCTTACCATCAGGTGACCCGTTTGCTCGTTTGCCCCCTTATTTAATAAAAAAAAAAAAGATTTAAAAGATTCGTGATTACTGACTACGGTAAATTTACGTCCAAATCTATAGTTGATTGGAATAAAGTGATATTTGGATTAAGGGTAATGTCGCACGCTTTTTTACGTCATGAATGTTACAATGTGTAACAAATGTGTAACGTTACAGTCATGACCAGTTCTAAGGCGGAGACTACACTTGAAAATACTTATATAACTGTTGTATTTATTAATAACCCACAACGGTGTTGAAAAGTTTCGTAAATCACTATCAAGCTATTGAAAATTACATACTCGGCTGAAAATTCAGCAATCACCTTCGGCTCGTGCCCGATGTCAGCCACGTTCGTAGATATATAGAAGCATACTTACTTGTATTACAATTTACTATAATTAAATTTTTATATCTTGATATATTTAACCTCTTTTTCCTTTTCCATTAGCCTTTAATAAAAAAAATTGGATATACAGTTTATATACTAAGCTTTATGATGGTCATGTACGTAACATTCGGTCATGTACGTCGTAACGTGTGTTACGATGTCATGAATGTTTAGTACAATTTTTCGCGTTTCGACCCACTTACTAACTTGTATTTAGAAATAAGTTGTAAATGTGTATTATCTAGTTTAGTGAATCAATAAATAAAAAATAATTTCTAGCGATAAAAGTAGTCATGATATCCTTCCCTGTAGTTCACCATATCTGCGCCAATTTTTATCAAAATCAGTTGAGTAGTGGACTCAATTAAGACCGGGCTGCCAAATTTTGCTGTGTTTTCTAATAAGTATTACGATTCCGGAAGACGATTGACTTATATGAAATTGAAATTTATTTAATCATTGTATATACTGATATTTCCCTAACGGAAAACATGATTCCCATAATATTTTGACTCGATAGTTATATTTCTCGAAATTATCAATCTTTCTGGGCTTTTCAACAAATATCTGTTACACTTATTGAGTTACTATCATTAAATAACTTGCACTACTACAATCACACACTTTATAAAATAATGGCTAAAGAAAATATTAGTATTGTATTTAAATTTAAGTAATCATCAAAAACGTTTTTGGTACTTACGACCTTTACTTTCGTGTTACAATGCGGGAACCGTTCTTACACGATATTGTTCAATATTATCCACAGCGTAAGGCACAATGCTCGGTGGCACGATTAATGAATCATTATATCACGATTGGAGGATAGCGGGGTGTGTAGGCGGGGCTAGCGTGCTTTGATATTTGTGACAGCAGGCTCTTAACAATTTCGATTTAAACAAGAAAACATTACATCTTAGTCATTTTAAAATAGCTATAGATAAAATTGAGGTAGATACTAGAATATAAATAGTTTTTTACAAAGCTAGATTTAGACGATACAAAGAAGAGAATTGTTGTTTTGATGTGTAAAAACAGTAATTACGCAAAATTTGATTCCACAGGAGCAATTTTCGATGATAGCAGCTTCGTTCTCCAAGCAGCTTTCCACGTCGCTATGGCCGATGCATCAGAGAATGAAGAAAATCCATTTACCCCTGTTGTACTTCGCACACCTTCGGGCGATGTATTGGAAACAGAGAAAGCTTTTTGCACACTGTTGGAGGTAGGTTTATAAACTGCAATACTAGAATCTGAAATTGTTAAATCTTTACCTGTATAGCTTCCGGTATAAGATTAATCACTAGTCAAAAATCCCCTATTATTAAAAAGATATAATTTACATATTCGTTAGTGCATTTTGTCGCTTTTGAACTGATACATTTAAAAATACCATAATAATCGGATAAGCGTAAACTTTAGGATAAATATTTTAGAGAACAAGTCTTCTTCTATACTTATTATAAAACAAAGTCGCTTTTTTCCCTCATGTCCCTTTGTTCCCTTTAATCTTTAAAACTACGCAACAGATTTTGATGATTATTTCAGTGTTAGATAGCCCATTTATTGAGAAAGGCTATAGGCTATATTTTATGACGCTAAGACTAATAGGAGAATGTGGAAAATGTTGTGTATGGCAACTTAGGTTGATAGCGTTGGCAACATTGTCATGTAGATGATAGATTATAGAATATAATTGATTACAATAAAAAGATGGCTTGGTAGAAGAAGACTTTTATTTCCAACACATTGTATAAAACATGGTGTCAGGTGTAAAAATAGAAAAATACTCGACCATAGTAAGTGCCGTTCAAGATAACATACAGTTCAGAAAAGAAAAGGGAGGAATATAAAAAATTTGTGTACAAATAAGATACGCAAACATGGAGGGGTTGAGGCCACCGGTAAATCTAATTTTATCGGGCCCATCAGAGAACTTTCACATATTCAAAAGAAAGTTTTTGAACTACATCGAGGCTGCGGGTCTGACCGAAAAGTCGGAGGAACGTAAGATGGCACTATTTCTAAATTTAGCGGGGGATGACGCCATGGACGTCTATACCACGTCGATGGAAGATTTGAAGGTAAAAAGCTTAGAAAAGCTCTTAGAACTATTTGAAAAGCACATTAAACCGAGAAAAAACATAATCGCCAACAGTTATAAGTTTTTTAACATGGCGCAAGCCGAAGGAGAGACCTTTGAGCACTATATAACAGAATTAAAGAAACAAGCCAAACTCTGCGAATTCAAAGAAGAAGACAGGCTTGTGAGGGACATGATAGTGATTGGAATAAAGGACAAAGGTGTGCAAGAAAGATTACTACGGGAGAGTGACTTAACTTTGGATCAAGCCATGCAGTTTGGAAGAGCAGCAGAAATAGGGAAGATTCAGGTAGGAGCATTAAATGAAAAGAAAGAAATAGATAGCATACATAAACAGAGAGTAAACTAAAGGAAGGAGAAGAAAAACTACAGAAATAACTGTGGGAAATGTGGTAAAATACATGAACCGAGAAAATGTCCAGCGTTCGGTAAAAAGTGTGTGCTGTGCAATAAACTGAATCACTTCGCTGTGATGTGTAGGAATAAAAACATACACAGGAAGAAGAAACAAGCGTACAGCTTGGAAAAGGAGGAAAATAAAAGTGAAAGTGACAGCGATAATAATTATGCAATAGGAAGTTTAAACTATATAGACAATATTAAGTTACAGTGGAGAGAAAAAATAAATATTCTAGGTTTAAATATAGAATTTAAGCTAGACACGGGTGCAGACTGTAATACGTTGTCTTTAAAGTTGTTCAAGTGTATTAATAAAAATAATAAATTAAGTTTGAAACAAACACCTGCAATTCTTGTTGTTTATAATGGAGAGAAAATTAAAACAGTGGGACAAGTAGAACTAAGCTGTGTTGTTAAAGGGATAAATCAAAAGGTATGTTTTACTGTAATTGATTTAGATGTACAACCTGTAATAGGACTGCCAGATTGTATTAGGTTAAACTTGTTAAAAAGGATCGATGGAGTGCAAAGTGATAAGTTGTCAGAAAAGGAAAAATTTATAAAAGTTAATAAAGATATTTTTCAGGGGCTAGGGACGATAGGTACTTACCAAATTAAAATTTTAGATGATGCACAACCCGTTGTTAAACCTATAAGACGAATACCTTTAGCTATAAAAGATAGACTTAAGGAAACATTAAATAATTATGAAAACAGGAATATTATAGAGCGGGTAGAAGGTCCTACTGAGTGGTGTAATAACCTAGTTATTGTGGAAAAACCAGATAAATCTTTGAGGTTATGTTTAGATCCTAAAGAGCTTAATAAGTGTATATTAAGAGAGAGATATCTTATTCCATCTCCGGAAGAAATTTATAATAATTTAGCAGGTAAGAAAGTGTTCACTGTTTTAGATATGAAAGATGGATTTTTTCAGATAATGTTAAGTGATAAGGATAAATTGTGTACTTTTGGCACTCCATATGGTAGATATAGGTTTAAGAGGTTACCGTTTGGTATATCATCCGCTCCAGAAGTTATGCAAAGAATAAATACTAACATTTTTGGAGATATTGAAGGAGTTGAAATATACTATGATGATATAATAATAGCAGGGAGAAATAGCACAGAGCATGATGATATATTAAATAAAGTGATAGAAAGAGCCAGAAAATATAATGTTAAATTTAATAGAAATAAGATACAATATAAGTTGGACCATGTTAAGTATGTGGGATTGATCGTATCACAGGAAGGTATTCAAGTCGACCCCGGTAATGTAAAAGCTATATTAGAGTTAAAGGAACCTAGTAATGTAAAACAGCTACAAAAATTTTTAGGAATGTGTAACTATTTGAGTAAATTTATACCTCATTATTCAGTACATACAGAACCTTTAAGAAACTTACTTAAAAAAGATGTAGTGTGGGAGTGGTCTGAACCACAAGATAAAGCATTTAAAGAATTAAAAACCAAGATAAGTAATACACCTACGTTAGCTGTCTTAAACAGTAAAGGTTCAATAGTGTTACAAACTGATAGTTCTAAATCTGGCATGGGAGCGTGTCTGTTACAAAATGGTAAACCTATTTCTTTTTACTCAAGAGCTTATACTGAATGCCAAACTAGATGGGCACCAATAGAAAAAGAACTATTCGCTATCTGTGTTGCATTAGATAAATATCATCAGTTTGTTTATGGCAGGAATATAACGGTAGAGACTGATCATAAACCCTTGGTCACAATAATTAATAAAGATATAAATAAAATAAGTGCTAGACTACAACGTATGATCTTGAAATTGTTAAAATATGATATAAATATAAAGTATTTACCGGGTAACAAAATGTATATTGCAGACTACTTGTCAAGAAATTATATAAAAAATAATGCCGAGATAGATCCAACAACACAGGAGTTAGTGCATTGCTTTGAAATAGATTTAGCTATAACAGATAGTAAATTAGAAATGTTACAAAAAGAAACTGCAAATGATATAGATTTAATGCAAGTGATTAGTTGGTATAAAAATAGTTGGCCTAAAAATAATAAACTAATACATAATAAAGAGTTAAAAATATACTACAGTTTAAAAGAATATATACATGTAAAAGATAATATAGTGTATTTACAGGATAAAATAATTATACCAAAACATATAAGAAAAGAAATGCTTATGATTATACATACTGGACATACAGGTATAGTGAAGTGTAAAAAGAGAGCTAGAAATGTTATGTATTGGCCGGGAATGTCACAGGATATAGAAAGGTTTGTGTTAGCATGTAATTCTTGTGAAAAGTATAGACCGTCTAATAGTAAAGAACCTCTTATGTCCCATGATATTCCTAGCTTACCGTTCTACAAGATAGGTATGGATATATGTACTTACAGCAGAAAAGATTACCTAGTTGTTGTTGATTACTATTCAAAATGGATAGAAGTAAAATATTTATATGATAAAACAGCTGGTAGTGTAATTAAAAATTTATTAACTATATTTTCTACTCATGGTATACCAAAGTATATTGTAAGTGACAATATGCCGTTTGGAAGTTACTCTTTTAAAAAGTTTGCAAGTTCATTAGACATTCAGTTAATTTATGCAAGTCCTAGATATCCTCAGTCTAATGGTTTAAGTGAAAAAGCAGTAGGAATTGTAAAAAACATGTTGAAAAAATGTGAAAACAATAGTGACCATGATTTTTACTTATCTTTGTTACATTATAGATCTACACCAGTTGCAGGATTGGATTATAGTCCATCAGAGTTGTTAATGTCTAGACTTTTGAGAACTAACTTACCTTGTACTAAAGATCATTTAAAACCTAAAGTTGTTAATGTACAGGAAAAAATGTCATACAACAAACAAAAAACAGAATTTTATCATAATAAAAATAGTAAAGTTAGAAATGTAAACTTCAAACCAGGTCAAAATGTTGTGGTACAGAATAGACCAAACAGGGTGTGGCATCCAGGCAAAATTGTAAAGCCTGAGGGCCCTAGATCTTTTGTTGTTAAAAGGAAGGATGGAACAGAAGTCAGGAGGAATCAAAAGCATATAAATTATTCACCTAATCAGTTTATTGCTAAGACAGAAGTATTTGACAGTCCATTGGTTTCTCTTCCATCACCGATTTCAGAAAATCTTACTCCGGTGAGTACTTCACAAAATAGTAAGAGTACTGAAAATGTTATTAGTAATAAAGTCAGTAGGTATGGTAGAATAATAAAACAGCCAAATTATTACAAAGATTACTTACAATAGTTTGTGTTAGAAAATAAGTCTTAAACTTTAATTTCTTTAGAAGTTAAGCTGTAGTATTTTAAATTTAAAAGTATTATCAAACTTTGATTTCTTTACAAGATAAAGTTGTATTTTAAATATAAGTTTATTCTAAAAGGGGGGATGTTGTGTATGGCAACTTAGGTTGATAGCGTTGGCAACATTGTCATGTAGATGATAGATTATAGAATATAATTGATTACAATAAAAAGATGGCTTGGTAGAAGAAGACTTTTATTTCCAACACATTGTATAAAACAGAAAAAATGGGGGAAATTATTTGAAAGGGCTTATCTCGCGAACTACTGGAGCAATTTTTATGTTATTTGGCACAAATAAGAAGTAGACCACGTGAAGGATCATATAGGCTTTCGATTTTAATCATTTTTTCAGTGGCTATATTATATTTTATACCCATGCGACGCCGGGGCGGGTCGCTAGTAAGTTTATAAAAATATAAGTTTTTAAATATATTTTCTAAAATACAAATTTTATTTTGTGCAGAGCAGCATATTTGCAGTGTTGGGTCCATCTACAACGACTACAATGCAACATGTGCAATCTATAGCAGACGCTCTAGAGATCCCGCAGATTTTGTACGAGCCAACGACTGTTCAAAGCCGTAACTGGTCTGCCATCAATTTGTATCCACACCATGTTTCTTATTCTCAAGTAAGTAACTATTTTGAAGCAAATATGTTTTTCAGTCTGAATTTGAAGAACTTTATTTTCTTCAGGTCTTTATCATTACATAATTAAAATTAGCATTAATAAACATTTTAGAGTAATAAAATAACGATTTTAAATAAATCCTTCCATCGCGGATTCTTGGAAATGCTATTGTATTCTATTGTTGTCGCGATCACCGGTGCTCGTATGGGGCTTGAAGGATTATCAGAGCTAAGGTGACATTGTAGTTAGTAAATTTTAAATATTTTAGATATTTGCAGACATTATGGATATTAAGGGTTGGACAGAGTATACAGTTATATATGAAGGAGCAGAACTTTTACCATACTTGGATAGTATATTAGCATTTCAGAATATAGATTCAGGACCTAAAATCCTTATGACGGTGGTACAACTGCCTAACAGCGATGATTATCGGTAAGTAACACTTAGTAAAGATATATTTTTTTGGTTATTTTTAGTTAATTTCAGGAAACATTACCAATTTATATTTTTTATTTTAGATCTCAGTTGAAAACTATTAAGTCTTCAGGATCAGTAAATTACCTTGTAGCATGCAATAGAGACAAATTACCGCAATTTCTTGAGCAAGCTCAACAAGTTGGAATCATGTCAGACGAGCATAGCTACATTATCATGGACCCAGATCTACAAACAATAAATATCGATCCCTTTAAACATGGAGGCTCGAATGTTACCGGTATGTTTGATTGTGTAATTTTAAAATTAATTCATCAGTGGGCTTAATATTAACTGTAGTATTCATATTTTATATTTTAGCTGTACGATTTTTTGATCATAACTTAGAAGACATTAAAAAATTTATAGCAGCAGTCAATGAAAAAGTAAAAGAATTTGACGAAACTGTAGAAGAGGCAATTCCAGAAAATGGCTTGACGCTAGATGTAGCACTACTTTACGATGCAGTTATGTTATATACAGCAGCTATAAAAGCAATGGGACTCACAGAAGGAGCAAGTGTTAAATGCGACGATGGTGCATCTTGGAATTTAGGTTCTACTATTACAAATTACGTTAGAACGGTAAGAATTAAAAATACATTTTATTGAATTGTAATATTATGGCTAAAGTAAAAATAATAAATTGGATTCATTTATCATATTTACAGATGGAAGCTGATGGATTAAGTGGTATAATAAATTTTGATGAAGATGGTTTTCGATCCGAATTTGAAGTAGAGATACTAGAACTAATGGCGCATGGGTTAGAAAAGGTAGATTTAGTAATTTCAGATAGATTTAATTTATTTAATTCCCTATTTGTGCAAATCTCATGAAACTAAATAAATTAATTGATTAAAGGAATAACATTTTTAACATTTTAACATAGGTTGGAACTTGGACATTGGAAGATGGTTATACTATATCCCGAAAAGTTGTTCCACCGGTAGAAGAGGAAGGCAGCACATCTATGAAAGGAAAACACTTTCTAATATTAACCGCATTGGTTAGTCTAAAACTTCCTTTTCTTCTGATAATAATCACTCCCTAAATCTTATTCTGATTTAAATATAAGCAAGTCTTTATTAAACTATTTAATATGAAACTACTTAATAACTATTTCATAATTATATTTAAATATTGTTACAGAGCCCACCGTATGGCATGTTGAAAGAATCTGCCCACAAGCTTGAAGGTAACGATCGTTATGAGGGCTTTGGTATAGAAATTATTGCTGAGTTAGCAAAAATGAATGGATTTAATTATACTTTTGAATTGCAAGCTGACGGAGTTTATGGTTCCTATGACAATAAAACTGGTAAATGGAACGGCATGATGGAAAAGATTATGAAAGGAGTAAATATTAATTTTTGTTATTTCAATTTGTTTAAATATTTTGTATTTCATTATTATTATAATTCTAATATTTTACTTTTAGACTGCCGATTTTGCTATCACCGATTTATCAATAACTTCTCAACGTCAAAGAGCAGTGGATTTCACAAGTCCTTTCATGAACTTGGGCATCACAATATTATATAAAAAGCCAACCAAACAACCACCTGATCTCTTTTCATTTATTTCTCCGTTTTCCTATCAGGTACTGTACTTATTTTAAATTATTTTATTGACTTAATATTATTTTCATTACCTGCATACATTAATTTTAGGTTTGGGGCTGGATAACCGGGGCCTACATCGGAGTATCACTTCTCCTTTTTCTATTAGGAAGGTTTGCTCCAGAAGAATGGCAAAATCCATATCCATGTATTGAAGAGCCTGAAACTTTAGATAATCAGTTCACTCTTGCCAATTCTTTTTGGTTTACTTTGGGTAGTGTTCTTACACAAGGTTCTGAAATAGCACCAATGTAAGTAGCTATGGTTAACTTGGCAGGTAAAACTCTGTTAAAAACTAGGAATCATTTTCAACTCATTTGTAATCGCCGCAAATCTGCAAATTTGGGAACACTTATTTTTTGAAGAATAATAACTTTTTACATATTACGTGTAAAATATAATAATTACAAACTGGTGCTTACCTCAACGGGTCCCTCAAAAACGAATTTTGGACCAATTTAGCTATAAAACATAATATGTGACTAAATTCTTCATTATTAAACGTAATCACGACACTTTATGTAATGTAAGATGGTATAATATCAATTATTTTTATTCATCGACCTTCAAAATTAGAGTGTTCCCAAATTCGAAAGGTGCTCACGAATAGATTAAGCTACCTTATCTTACAAGCCAAAAGTTTTGATTGAATGAAGTTTTAAAATTACATTCTGTCTTAAAGTGCAGTATCGACGAGAATGGCAGGCAGTTTGTGGTGGTTCTTCACATTGATTATGGTGTCATCATACACAGCAAATTTAGCTGCATTTTTGACTGTCGAATCAAAATTTTACGCCATAAAAAATGTACAGGATTTAGCTGGAAATCCCTACGACATAGCTTATGGGGCTAAAAATGGTGGAGCCACTTTTAACTTTTTCAAGGTATGTCACTATTATTATATATCAGTTTACAAAGTTTAAAATTACAAAGATCTGGTAAAATGCTCAAAAAAAGTTAAATATAACATCGATTGTATAAATTGCAATAATTTTGCCCACATTTATTTATGAGATGTAGTACAGGATTACTGCCGATCCATTAGAGCTTTATTTGTTGTAATAAATGTTCCTGATAGCCAATAATGTTATGAATGTAATAACATAAGAGAAGCATGAAAATGGATCACCTACTGCGTGAATGTATCGTTACGTATACCGCACAAAATACCGTGTTAATATTTTTGTGTGTAATAATCGGGCCATTATTATATAGCCAACGCATCGAAACTTCTGAAACATAATTACTTAGTCGTATCTTGTTTTATAGGAATCAGATAACTTGCTGTACCAAAAAATGTACCGATACTTGGACTCGCATCCGGAACTTTGGACGAAGACAAATGATGAAGGCCTAATGAGGTGAACTTCAAATCATACTAAGAAAAATATTTTCTAACTAATAAAGTATATCAATCGTGCTGTTTTCTATTTTGTAGGGTTAAATCCGATAAGGAAAACTACGCATTCTTGATGGAGTCTACATCGATAGAATACGTTGTTGAGAGAAATTGTGATGTAGCACAAGTTGGTGGCTTGTTGGACAGTAAAGGATATGGAATAGCCATGAAAAAAAGTAAGTGGAATTTTGCGAGAATTCTTGCATTGTATTTTTACTGGCTTGTCTACAAGTATAACCGAATTGGGCTTATGATTACTCAGCTATTTTGTTTTTAGAAAATTCTACTAAATATTTAAGTAATATTTAATCAATCACATGCTTTTTACAGATTCACCTTATAGACAACCAATGAGCGAATCGATCTTGCAATTACAAGAGCAAGGTGTGTTGGCGAGAATGAAAGACAAATGGTGGAAAGAGAAAAGAGGAGGAGGTGCATGTACGGTAATTATTTTATAAAAAATAGATCATAATACTGTAGTAATTATAGGGTTTACAATCGAAGCTTTAACTTTTTAGTCTGATGACGAAGGGAGTGGTGATGCTCAACCGCTAGTTTTGGCGAACGTTGGTGGTGTCTTCATCGTATTGGTAGCTGGATCGGCTCTTGCCGTTGTATGCGCGTTTATCGAAATGATATTCGATGTATGGGTTACGTCACATAGAGTGAAGGTACGTTTTATAGAGATTAAGAGTTAAAAAAATGTATAATTATTGGCTTTAATAAAATATTTGAATATATATAACGGTGAGGGCTGATTTTCGTCGGTCATTTTTGAATTTAACGACTGTTTAACTATGTGGGCAGTTGTGGGTAATGTTGGAAAACACTTTAGTCCAATCACAAACTATATTCAACTAATTACAGAGTTAATATTAAAATTATCAATCACTAATAAATCACAGTCACTATAATCGCAGTATCTAGGTCACACAATCTATTTTTAGAACGCAGGATGGTTTAGTTGCCACCACCCGCACGCACCGCTCCCGAGAAGTGAAGTGAGTCCTCTCTGCCGCTGGCACTAAATAGTGGCGCGCGCGGTGCACTAACTCCATCGAGCGCCGAGAGATGGCGCTGGCGTTCTGAATGCAATTTCATTTCCGACATATAAATCATGTAAATTATTTTTAATATCCAAATCTTTAATTTTTTTATTTCACAGGTTCCATTCAGGGAAGAACTAATAGCCGAACTGAAGTTTATATTCAGCTTCAGTGGAAACGTGAAACCAGTGCGACATAGAGAGTCTACAGGATCCAAGAGCTCTAAAGATTCTAAGAAGGAAAAAGAGGAGGAGGCGGATGCAGAGTCACACATTGATGATGATGATGACGATAGGAACAATCTAGCACCGACTCCGTCTGAACGATCGAGCCACTCGCACCACACGCTGCATAGTCGAAGACAGAGTAACGCAGTGCAGTTGGCCAGAATGCGAAAGTTTAGTAGGCAGTTATCGAATAGAACCAATAGTTAAACACGAAAGTAATTTCAGTCTGTCTCGTAGGTAGAGCTTCGTAGGCAAATACTAGCGAATGCTTTTATAGCATTAAAAGCCAATGAAATACAAAATATAATGTTAAGTCCTTTAAAAGACATTGCTACTTGCTTTATTTAGATCGTACCTAGTTATTATTCATATTTTATCAAAAATACATTGTTTTCATTTAATAATTTTATATTATTATATTCCTTAATAAACTTTATTTATTTTTTAAACTGGATTTTATTTCTGTTTGCTTTGGGTAAAATTTTAAGAAAATTATCCACCATATTTAAGAAAATGTTGTTCGAACTCGTAGAACATAATATTGTACTTACAAGGAATTAAATTGTAAGCAAACTTAGCAGTAGAATACACTAGTAACTCATCTTCTGAAGCAATTTATCCAACTAATTGGATGTTCATGAGAGACTGCGGCCACGAGGTCAGCCCATAATACTGTAATGGAAGCCGGATACTTTATTTAAAACTGTGCTGATTTATTGCTTCGTTACCATAAAAAATGCGGATAAAATCGATTGGCTAAACCTTATGTAATATTGGTTTGGATTTAGCCCAAATATCCTCTATAGCCTATTATAATAATTATATTTTAAACATTGATTTTTGAGTGGCTGAATTCAGTAGATGCACGGCAATCGTCTATTCGATTTGGTAGTAAGGTTTCATCGTATGCGAACGAGGTTTTAATGACCCGGTGAAAGCAGTTCATAGAAATATGAACCCAGGATCAACAATGCTAGGATTTAATGAATGGAATTTCGCGTGTATAAGGTTCATTAGTGGACCTATTTGAAACTACCTTCGCCCGGGAATTAGACAGAAACTTGATGCCTTTTTTTAAAGAGATACCAGGTTTACTAGACCTGTTCATTATTCAAGCAGTACAAATATATAATAATAAGGATGGGATAGTAAAACAAATGCATCATATCGACAATTTTTTTTTGAAACCAGATGACGCACGCAACTCTGTTGTGCCAAAATTAGTTCTTCGCGCGGGAACCGTACATTTTTCCAGGATGAAAAGTATCCTATATCCCCCGATAACAAATTACAGCAAAATCAGTTCAGCAGTTTGTGCGTAAAGGAGTAACAGACAGACACACTTACGAATTTATAATATTAAGTATGGATAATGATAAGCAAAAACTGATTCAATGTTGTGCTTATGCTTTTTTTTTACCATTTTTTTGGCTTAATAACAGGTCTAACGGGAAATATATCAAAGACTTTTCACTACTTGAAACAATATTATTTGGCGCCATTTCACAACACTTTAATATTTACCACGCGATTAAATCATAAATATCACAACTGAAAAAACTTGCGCACTATCGACAACAAACAAAACATTCGACAGCACTAGCCGCTGTGCGCACTCCCCTCGCCCACTCAGTGCGGCTTGGAGGCCTTTGTAGGCCTGGTAGCCGCACTGAGCTTATCTAATTTTAGTTCAGTGCGAACTATGTTTAAAAAACCTGGTGCATTTTTAATCGTTAAACGTCATAAGCTTTAAAAATGGGTGTTAGATATAAAACTATATCTCTCGTACACGTAGTACTTCTCGAGTTACAGCGCCCGCACCGAGCGAAAAGACACGATAATTTTAGAGCGCGCACAGACTGAAAGCAATCAACCAGGCATATAATGCCTAGCTTCGTAGCGAACGTGTTAAATACATTGTTGATTTAATAAAGATCTATATGGCGCTTTACAGCATATCATTTAAATAAATGTTTTCGAAGATATTACATATTTAAAAATTGCGGGACGTAGTTTTTTAATCACTTTTTCAGTGAGTGACATAGGTAGGCTATATTATATTTTATACCCGCGCGAAGCCGGGGCGGTTCGCTAGTGTTATAATATTTCAAAAATACGTGATTCCACAGGTTTTTTACAGTCTCATAGAAATAAAACCGCTTTCTAGGTTTTGAATTTATAATCTTCAAGAGTAGCAATTCATAAACACGAGTACGTTTTAATGATAAAGTAACATGACGTGGAATATGTATTCTGTGGACGTGGTTGAATATCAAAGACCAATCACTCTACGTTTATAACATTCGCGTTGATGTTATTTCAGGCTTAATTTATGTTGCGGCTATTGAACCCTAAATAAATCTTGCTTAAATCATCTAAGACACTTTGGCTTCTGCCCAATAGTTCCACCATTTAATATTGTTATCGTCATGTGAATATGGATTTCGGGAAACCTTTTTACCCGCTTTAGTAATGGCTACAAATTAATAAGTCTTTAGAGGAATAACGTATTTTAGCAAAAACATATTTTATAGCCACTCTCTGAACCTTTTTATTTGCAATATGTTTTTGGTAAATCATCATCAAACATTTTTGGCGCTCTTGAAATTAATGTAAATAAATTAATGTAAATAATAAAATAACATTTTATTTTATTGTTAAAAACTTCAACATAATATTATAAACATACATTATGACTAGTAATTGCACGATTTTGTATTGTCTTATTCACACCTCTTATTACTTACTTCCTTATATTACCAAAAAAAACAATTGGGTGAGTTTAAACTGAAACGATGCGCGTTACCATGATACATATTAATAGCGATACAAGCTAGATACGCTACGTGATATTTTAACTTATTGTGCTTATACCGCCACACTTTTATGCATTGTCGAGTACCACATCTTTTCGTTTTGTACAGACCTTATTAATTACCCCTTCATGTATACTCTCTTCTCCTGGCAAAAGCTACACTCAAACCGGAAGAATGTTTCGAACTGTGAGAGTGATGAGTCCTGTGAGTGTCAGTAGAGCGTCCGGACCCTATGGACTTCAAAGACGTAATGTCATCCTTCGCCTCCGATTCCGCCAAAGCCTCGGCACTGGATGACGTCTTGGATGGCCTCTTCACTGGCTTTATGTCACCACTAAACATCACAGCGAACTTCAGTTCTTCTATCAGCTCGTATTTGAATGTCGTCTGAAAATAGAGTGTAAAATTAGAAAAGTGTAGGTAGGTATTAATGTTGGCTTTAAACGTAACTCCCATACTAATACAGTTTTAAATTTGGTTCCATTCGAACTGTCATGTAACGTCAGCCTTTATACCGCTCAAGGCCACTAAATATTGCAAATGTATTAAAATGTGTACCCAAGGTACACTTTTTTGACAAGTATTTTAGAGCATGTTTTTTTGACGGAGATACTCTTCCTTAGTTTTTATTATTCGTAGTTTAAAACGATACTTTACAAAATGCTTCGACGAAACAGGATAGGATCAATATCAGTATTATTACATTTTTTCATGTATCCATCTCTACGAATTCACATTTAAAATACTGTAGTCTAAGGCATAGAGAAAGACATTATGCCAAATATTGTACGTATTTTTGTGACCAGCTTCGTGATTCGGACCATAGTTGTGATAAAGCGGTACAAAGTCTACAAACTCACATTATACTTGACGGATCGTTTGAAGACGCCCCACATCATGTCTAGTGTGGAGATGACGAGACCTATCAGCAGCCCAACTCCGAGTACCACAAACGCACCCAGCATGTGCTTAAGACCGAGCTGCTTGTTTTCCTCATCGCGTTTTTCCTGTAAATAAATACTAGCTACATGACCGAACTTCGCTCGGTATTCAAAAAATTCAAAAAACACACATAAAATGACATTTTATGAAAATGATTCCTAGCTAGATCGATTTATCGCCCCCGAAACCACTATATACTAAATTTCATGAAAATCGTTGGAGCCGATTCCGAGATTCCAATTATATATTTATATATATACAAGAATTGCTCGTTTAAAGATATAAGATTCATGGTAAGTAAATATTTTTTTGAAATTTACAGCACCTCATTTTATATTGATAAAAGATTGCAACCTGCGGTTTTTTTTAATATTTTACGACGTATAGTTAGATGAAGGACAATATTTAGAATGTTTTCCTACTAATTTAGATATAAAGTGAAACCTTCACAAATAAGTGATACAAGCCACTCTGGCATAACTTTACTGTTGCATAAAAGTTAGATTAGAAAAGAGGATGAAAAGTTTCATAATTAAAATTTTCAATGCAGGAAAATCTGCAAACAATGTAACGAGACTCCGTGATACTCACGCCGCACTTGCCACCGCCTCTTTTCTCCTTCCACCAAATATCCTTTAGTTTTTGTATGTCGCCACTCTCCTTGAGTTTGAGAAGTGCATCGTCTATGTACTTTTTATAAGGCGACCCTTGAACGAATAAATGAATAAATACATGCGAATCGTCGAAACGATTTATTCGCGCTCGAATATTTAAATTACCTTTTATCATACCGATCCCGTAGCTTTTGGAGTCCAGTAAATCACCCACTTGGAGCAAATCACAGTGTCTCTCCGTGGTGTATTCAATCGAAGTTGATTCCATGAAAAATGCATACGTCGAATTTTCAGCGCTGAAAATGGTTTTGTAAATAAAGTTGGGTGTGAGGACACAAATAACCAGACTGTATAATGAGGACTTACATCTCGACGCCGTCGTCATTATCATCGACTAGCCAGTCTTTTGCTTTCATTTTCTCATACATCTTCTTATATATTGGGTTTGTAGATTCCTGTAATATTAATATACATAATTTATATCATAATTTCTAGTTTCTTTCTATAATTCTTCACGACAAAATACAAAGTCTGTGTAATAATTACACCCTGTTTATTTTTTATTGACTAAAAAGAGCATACGAATAAACTAATGTCACCACCCATAGACATTCGTAACTCTAACGGCCGTTCCCAATATTTGATCTATCTCTGGTTTTGCCCTACTAGATATAGAAATAGCTCACATTAGACATTAGAGACATTGTCACAGGCTACACGGTCAAATTCTCATCAATCTGATCCATCAGATTGACGGAATATTGATGGTTATAAAAAGTTCATATTAAAAATACGATTAATCCATCAATCCGAGTCGTACACGATCAAATTTTCGTCAATCCGTACCGGATTGATGGATCAGATTGATGAAAAATTGACCGTGTAGCCGGTGACATATATTTTATGTCAATTCAATGTTAGCTGCGATCAGTCGTATGTCAAACCAAAGACAGATTGAATATTGGGAACGGCCGTAAGTAAGAAACAGGAAATTGAATTGTCTTAATATTTTTTTTAATATTACCTTGAAAAAGTTTATCGTAGTACCTTTCTTCTTGGTTCCAAACGCAATACCCTTATGTTCATACAACTCTTCAACTGTTTGGAAGGGGAGGACGTTTTTCTCAACAGTAAGAAAAGCCACTAGAGTACCGACGTATGATGCCACCATCACCATTGTAAAGAACCACCATACACTCGTGATTATACGTGGTGCAAGAGCACTGCAACAAAATAGTACTGCGGGGCTAAAATGGTCGCTTTGTTGAATCATGATAGGAATCATAATTTGATTCAATTCTTTAAAATCGCAAAATGCAACTCTGCTTGCAATTCATTTCTGTATCTTTGTACTGATTTGACACTTGTCAGTTTGACGGTTTTGACAATTCATTTGCTGAATTGATTGAGAGGAATTGCTAAATGTTACCATTTTAGCCCCGCTTTGCTACATCACAAAAAACATACTTGGCCCCTTAGACACAGTATCTTTCGTTAAAAATGATGACAAAATTCGTTAGGTATCAAAATGTATGCGGTTTGACATATCAAGTTATCGCTAAATGCTATGATATAATATTATAAAAAAAGGTAGATATCGCACTAGCGTATATAGTTGCATGTTGGCAGCGAGTGAATGACGAGTTGTGAAGTTTTTGACTTAAATGCCAACCTGCGTTTTCAGAAAATGTAAAAATTATGATACTAAAGTAAAAAAGGACGAAACAGTTACGTACCATACGTAAGTACATGAAAATATCTAGAAGTTAATTTTTTGTTTGGATATTTTCCAAAATTATCGACGCGCCGATGCGCCTGTCAAAACATATAGTTATCCTTTTTTATACCATTCGTTACGTATTATCTGTCGCATTCATTGTTGTAACTATGGTAACCTATAGATATGACAGAGGTAAGTACGTATATGTCGTATGGGAACAAAATCTGAGGACCAATTTGTATGAGTATACGCCATCTTTATTAAAACATCATTGGCTAAATGACATTTAGCTTGCGAAGACTAATGTCAAATCCTGTCAAATCCCATGCATTTTGATAACGAATTTCGTCATCGTTTTTGACGAAAGGGACTTTGGCTACGGCCTCTGATATTATAAAGGCAAAAGTTTGTGACTATTATTCTTTACGCAAAAACCACTTACGTTTTTGAATAAATTCGACATCCTAGTAGTTTTATTAAAAACTCTATTAGCTATACTAGATACCTTAGCTTTGCCCGCGGCAGAGTTTCAAAACCATTAACCATCATTCGGTTATGCACATGAAACCTTATATTAACCGACCTATTATTAGGAGTCAATTGATACCTCATACAGTCATCGTACTTACGAGTCTCATACAATAGGAATAGCAATTTGGGTGCTATACACATGGACTCGTACTAAAATTGCGTCACAAAATTGGCATAGCTGTAGAGTGTAGAGTGAGTTGGGTTAAAAACCAATCCGTACTGGAAATATAAAAGGGAAAGTATATGTACGTCTGTAAGTCCGTTTGTCTGTCTATCTAACAAAATTATCTTTACGCTTAAACCGCTGAAACAATTTTAATGTTTGGTAAATTGGTACGGCGATACTTTGAGTCCTTTGAACGGACGTAAAAGTTATAATAAAGTCTCGAAGAAATGTACTGTTCCAGAGCCATCAAAGAAGTTATGTTCCACCGTGCGTTTTTGTGTCTAAAGACACTAGGCTGAATTACGCCGCAAATGTCAAATGCATACAAATCGCGACGTAATAGTGTGTCAACCCTCGCATTCGGCCCGTATTTTGTATGCAATTTAAACGCGGCGTAAACGCGGCGGAATTTACGCCGGCGTAATTCAGCCTAGTGTGTTTAGACCATTTTGAGTAACTTTCTACGACCTGCAAACCTTCAAGAAGAGAGCGTATTTTCTCATCAAAGGCTGGCAACGCACCTGCAGCTCTTCTAATGTTGCGAGTGTCCGTGGGCGATGGTAGTTGCTTACCATCAGTTGACCCGTTTGATCGTTTGCCCCTTATTTTATTACAAAAAAAATTATCACTTACATTGGGGCAATCTCCGATCCCTGCTGCATAACAGATCCAATGATCAGCCAGATGGAGTTGGCGAAGCTAAACTGGTTGGTGAGCTCTTCCGGTTGTTCCACACACGGCACCGGGTTCTGCCACTCCTTGTGCGAGATGCGACCCACGAAGATCATCACCACGCCCAGCGCGAGCTGCACGAACAGCATGTAGTACCACACCTAAGAAAAAAATGGTCAGTTCGGTTAATTGCGATAAGGCTTAAACGGCCATTCTCAGGAGAGCAAAATTTACGTGTCCCGGGCTTGTATACTCTGTAATATTATCTTATTCAAGTATGTAATATTTTTAAACGGTAGATAGCATCAGTATCTAGCTACAAACTTAAACACAGGCTTCTAATTTACGTAATTCAGACTAAATTAATTGAAGTCGTGTTCAAAAACCATGTTTTTCTAACTACCGTAACGTGTCCCCACGCCAACTTGATCTCGAAACTCGCTTGTAATTTTTATAACGTACCTATTTAATTTAATCTATTCATGGTTTTAAACGCCTATAAACATTGGTTATCGCATTGCAAAATATCGACTCAATAGGCCCAGCATATAAATAGTTATCATGAAATAATCGCTTGTCCGATCAAAAGTCCTAATTACCGTAACACCTGCTGTTCTTGGACGCCCATCCAAAAACATCAGGATTTGACACATTACGAGTGCACTGGTTGCTTCTCCTTAGTGTGTGCCATGGCCCATCAGCGGTCCCGCGTCGTTAATGTTAGTGTGCTGCCGATAAAGCACATTAGTATCTAACTACCGTAGCTTTGGTTACAAACTTGTCTAATTACCGTAATCGTTACTTTTCAATTATGTTTAAATTAGATTTTTATTATGTATATTATGTTTATGTTACATAATTGGGCTTATTTACGTTGCCTTGAGCCAGTTTTTGTCAATTGTATCGTTGTATCGTTACATAAAACACTACATTTCAGTGGCGAAGCGTCCATATAACCCGATTCCCATCGGCTTCCCTTAGGGCTTAGAAAAATCGAATATATGGGCCAACGACATATTTATCTAATAAATATTTTACATACCTACTTAAAAAACTTTGAATTCACAATGTTATATGCAATAAATTTTTCTCTCACTTGAAATACATAGTTTGAATTAATAACTATCGCCTACAAATTTTAAAAGGCAATGCAATGTGCGGGCGCAGAGAATCAAATAAGCCGCAGGATTAGCGGCTTATTTCTCCATACAACGACAGTTCATAGTAAGCATCTGTCCTTTTCATTCCTGTGAACTGGTCGTCATGTTCTGTCTCGTTCTAGCACGCGCGATATATACTTGGAAATAACTCGATGCCCGACGAGTTATTACGGAGAAAGGTTAATTAGCAACGCACAAGTGCAAGCGAGATAGATGAGTCATGAAGTAAAATTGTTATGATTCGAATTTAAGAATGAATGTAGCGACATTATACTTTTGCTGGCGCGTAATACATTTTATTTTGGTAGGATTTTTTGTAATACGACTTTATAAGAATGCCTTTAGCGGTACTAAATATGACAGGCGCGTAATACATTTTTATTTTGCTGGTTTTTAGATTGACATATTAATATGGCGGATAGTGTGTTTGTAAACAACATGTCGTTTGTTTTGTTTTGTCGAATTTAAATTTTGTTTTAGCGTTAGAACTTAGAAGAGTGTCGTGAATTAAATTAATTTATATTGTGACTTGTGAATTGTGAGTCGTACGACGTAATCGTGTAGTTCGGAAAATATGGCATTAATTCAGAAAGACTGTTGTCTGACAGATTATATTTTGCTGTCGAAGGAAACTTTGTTTTCCAAACTTAGTTTTGAAAATTAAAAGCATGTCATTCAATTATAAATTACCAAAATTGGTAAGTAGATTTTTTACTTCGGCTTCCCTTCTCAAAATATTCACCCCTCGCCACTGCTACATTTGTCTAATTGCCGTACCCATAAATTTTTATGTCTCCTTATCCAAAAAACTTTAACTAACTGTTTCACGACACATTTATTATTAAGCTCGTATCTTTCATTTCTTTAATATTTTAATGTGTCTTAGTCAAATCGACGAAGAAAAAAAATGGTTACGGTAATGAGGCAAATAATGCCAAACCGGAGAATGGCTGTAAAATGAACGTGGATGGGGGCGCTGCTGGTGAAGGAGAACTGTCAAAAATGAAGTTTTTGTATGATGGGAGCGTTACTTCCTTTTTTCGCCACGTTCATTTAAAGCCTTGTCGAGCTTTAAGTCCAATAATTCCAAGTCCAAGTTCAATAATATCATTTTTACTTTTTTCGAATTGAAATGTAGCCTACTACCAAGCCGATCAAAATCCTTTCAGTAGTTTTCGGAATGGTATTTTCACAAGTATGTAAACACACCAAACTTTCGCCGTTCAATATTAGTGTGATAGTGTAATAAGCTTGCTAAATTACATAACAACTATTTGAATTTGTTATTGCATAATAATATCATTAAAAAGTTTTTACCTCTTTAGAGAAAACTGCCATAAAAGAGAACATTTCAGGTGGTTGTTTACTTGGCTGTTTGTATAATATTCCAATACCGAGCGTCATGAATGGCGTTGAAAAATCTATTCCGCGTTGTCTTTCCGCCGATATAGTGAAATCGCATATCGCAAAATCTGCTTTCTGAAATTGTTTACAAAGGTATAATTTATTAGAAATCACTTACTTAAAAAGTATTAACATAATTTTAAGAAAAGAAAAGTTATTATTATTAAAAACTATTTTGGCATCAATATGCATAGACACGACGTAATTGTAGCAACCCTAAGAGCAAGGGTACACGGTTATACTGCGTTACGGTGCGTTGCGTCGTCGGAATGTCTGCGTTGCTGCTACGCACGTTAACATAATACAAGTATATGCAAGCACAAAGCCTTTTACTCACTGACCAATGGAGGTCCTCCATTATACAAGTACTTGTATAATGGAGGTCAGTGCTTTTACTTCATCTCATGTCATTCGTTTTGGCATGATACTGCGTGCGTCGAGGCAACGCATCAATTCACATCGAAGAGCTGTGCAGCTGCGGCAACACAACGTAATGCAGTTTCGTTCTAATGTAATCAATTTGCAAGATATTATACACTCAATTATATTTATCGAAAAGGTACCTCTTCTCTCAGTTTTAAAACCATTCCGTTCCATTTCTTTGTTTTAGGGTCCCAGCTTCCATAGTCTTTTTCGGTTTCAAACTCGTAACTGAACCCCAATATATCCGCTATTTTGTCTATCAGATCGATGGTAAAGCCTTCGTATCTATCATTGCCTTCTAATTTTTGAAGTGATTCTTTGACGAATCCGTATGGAGGTGTCTGAAATTATATAATTTAGTACGCATAATAATTATTAAAACAAACGTCACGACAGAACAAAGTCGAGACAAATAGTGTAAAATTAAAGTATACCTCGGTAATCTATACTTATAAAATCACATGTCCTGACTGACTGAGTGACTGATTCATCATCGCTGAGCAAAAACTATTAAAGTTACAGCCACGAAATTTGGTGAGTAGGGTTGTTTTATTAAGTAGACACCCACTAAGGAAGGAATTTTGAAAATGTTACCCCAAAGGGAGTGATATAGGGGTTGAAAGTTTGAATGAAAGTCCGTCATTTCTTAAGTTAGAAACATTAAGTCCATCTCCGTTATTATACTATGCTAACGCGGACGAAATCGCGGGCAACAGCTAGCTATTAATAGAATTACAATATACAATAATAATTATAATTCGCTTTTTAAGTATTTTCAATTTTGTGTCTATAATAAAATTGTCTTACCGTTGCAATGAGCACTTTAAAAGTCTTGTTTCTCATTATAGTCTCCTCTGCAATTTCAGCTTGTGGCACCGGTGGTCTCTGTATTACCAGTTTATTTTTCTTCCATTCGCCCATCTAAACAGTGATTATAAATATTTTACCATCGAATAAATTGTTTCATAGGCAGTGATGGACCTACGTCATGTGGTCGGCTTATTTCATTATTTATTATTCAATGTTAGCTGTGATCGGTCGGATGGGTGAGCTAACGCGACCAAATTAGTTAGGTCCGCCATCTGCCTAGGAATCAACTTCTCTGGATAAATGGTGCACTAAAACACTAGTGTACCTAATTACTAATTACTCAACGCCGTATTTCAGTTTAATTACACAATTATATTCAGACAATATTGTGATGCATTAATTATTGCCTAAACATAATTAACAGGTTTAATTTGCTATTGACGCGGTTCTAATTTTCTTATTGAGTTTTGAGTCTATAATTGAAGACATGAGTGGATGAATCATGAAGTCGATAATTACTATTACAGTACTCCAAAAGTGATAATGCGCATAGAAGTTTTCGAAATTTGTCGGCAACGGTCGTATTTCCCGAGCGACGGTAGACGATATTGCATTTTCTATTTGCATTGCGTTTAAGATACATGTATCAGTCAAAGTTCGTCGTGATATTCCTGTAGCTTTTGTAACACGGTCATTATTCACGGTCACTCATGCGCATTATTAATTTTGGAGTACTGTACTCTATTATAAGTACATTAATTTATGTCATAATGGCAAATACTCATATTTTCTCATATAATTTAATCAAACCTTGTAATTTACCTACTTTATCATCTGACTAATATAATATCTGGCTATACATAATATTATAATGTACATTTTTTACGTCTCCAAGTATCCATTTATGCAAAAAACGAACATTTTCAAATTGTTACTTACCCAGTTCATCCACTTACGTCTTCAGTTATAATACTTATGTTCGATTTTAGTAATACCGCGTATAAAATAACACTTACCGACTGATTGCCAGCTGGAGTCAGCTCTAGGACTTCAAAATTTACGTTTATTCTTTGTCCGAAGCCGTCATAAGTTAGTGGACCGCTCAAGCCTACTATTGAGCTCTGAAATAAATAACTATTTATTCGCTGGCTAATAGAAAAAACACAATCAATAAATATACATTATCTATAGTCACCAGACAAAGATATAACATTGTATGAACATGACGTCTGTGTAGAGATCAACTACGATAACATGGCGCGCCCCTCCAAAATTCAAAACTTTTGAAGTGCGTTGTCAAAACGTTTGAAGTGCGTTGTCTTGCGCGGTAGGCTAGTTATGATTAGTTGACCAACAAATCTTGGTAATGAGTGACATTATGTGAAATATTACGTGTGCTGTGATTGGTTGAATACTTACTACATACAAACTCTTTCATAAGGATGTGACTACACACATTGAAACAGTCATTTGGAGGGGCGCGCCAAGTTATCGTAGTTGATCTCTACAAATTAAATGATTTGCAGTGGGAAAACAACTCAGATATTCTTTTGTTAGTTTTTCATTTTCTAATATAAGGGCCAACCCACACGTACCACAACCACACGACAACCACAACCACACCGCAACCACACCACGTGGTCGGGCGTATATTTCGTATTGTAAATGAACTGGACCATTCACACGTACCACATTTTGCAGTCGTTGTCGACCACTTGTCAGATAACTTGTCAGACGCAACCACGGCCGACCACATCGCAACCACATCGCAACCACGTCACAACCACATCGCAACCACAACGTTGCGTCGATGCAACGACAGTGCACACCGCCTGCGCTCTTTCCCTCCCTCCGTTTCATTGACTTTCGTACGTAACCACATCGCAACCACTGGCGACAACGCAACCACGTCGGCATTTTGTCGGTACCACAACGCAACTACAAAAAGTTGCAGCGACACTATTCACACGTATGACGTAACCACTGCTCGACGACATTTTGTCGTTGGGATGTCGTGTGGTTGTGGCACGTGTGGGTTGACCCTAAGGTGTACTTTTGTAACATCTATACTTATTATAAAACAAAGTCGCTTTTTTTCCCTCATGTCCCTTTGTCTTTGTCTTTAATCTTTAAAACCACGCAACAGATTTTGATGCTTCTTTCAGTGTTAGATAGTCCATTTATCGAGGATGGTTATAGACTATATTTGATCACGCTAAGACTAATAGGAGCGAGGAAATAGAGAAAAATGTGGAAAAAACTGGGAAAATTATTTGAAAGAGCTAACTTGAACGCGCTAATCTCAGAAACTACTGGTCCGATTTGAAAAATTCTTTCAGTGTTAGATAGCCCATTTATTGAGAAGGCTATAGGCTATATTTTATCACGCTACAACTAATAGGAGAATGTGGAAAAAACGGGGGAAATTATTTGAAAGGGCTTATCTCGCGAACTACTGGAGCAACTTTTATGTTATTTGGCACAGATAAGAAGTAGACCACGTGAAGGATCATAGGCCATCGATTTTGATCGTTTTTTCAGTGGCTATATATTTTATACCCGTGCGACGCCGGGGCGGGTCACTAGTAATATTATATTATCATTTATCATGAGTCATAGGCAGTTGACGGATCTACTTTATTTGGCTAAATTATGTCAATTCAATGTTAAGTATGTGTTTGACAATTTTGTGTTTGACATAAAATCAGTTAATTACGTAGGCTCTACGAATAATAAAAACTAAGGAAGAGTAACTCCGTCAAAAAACATGCTCCAAAATACTTGTCAAAAAAGTGTACCTTAGGTACACATTTCAATACATTTGCAATATTTAGGCGGCCTTGAGCGGTATAAAGGCTGACGTTACATGACAGTTCGAAAGGAACCAAATTTTAAACGGTAATAGTATGGGAGTTATGTTTCCTTAGTTTTTATTATTCGTAGCGTATGCTCGTCATCTGCCTATGAACCAACTTAACTGATAGCACATTACTACTAACTTACAGTTTTAATAAAATTCATCACCGACGAGCCATACATCCAGGCATCATAGTTTTCGCAGCTCAGCGAGGCCGGCTGCACCTTCAACTTGGACAGCGCAGAATACAGCGTCTTGACAGCATCATGCACTAGCACAACTTTAGTCTCCAAGGTAGCGCTCTCCAGCATGTCGCCAGTCTCGTTGTTATACAGATCCGTGAACTCCCAAAGCCGCTGGTCACGTCTTAAATCTGTTAGCCGGAAACCTGAAATGAATAAAACATGCGGTGCAGCGGAGTGAATCAGATTTTCATACAAATCGACCTCGGCTCTCGTGACGTTTCATCAAGTTTTCAGCTCTTTGTTTCAGTGAATATCGTGTTAGACAAAATACTGATTTATATATAGTTTTATCATACAAGTTTTGTTGCTGGACCGATATATAATCTGAGCGACAGTATTATGACTTGAATTATTAGTGTTCTCTACTAGTATAATAATGTTTCAAAATATATACACCGCCATAGACCATATATACCATTTTATTTATATGCTAAAATAATGAACAGATTGCTTAAGTCTGGTTGCTGGGTAGAAAAAAATTCGGTCATTGACCTCTTGCTGTCTCTCATTCAATTTATCAGGTTTCTACTTACATAATATCAATATATTCGTATAAATAGAACTGCTAAGTCAATGCCTGCATTTCTACCGCGACCAGCAATTTTCTATCATACCTGTCATATTAACACCGCCATATCTATATCTCGTCAGGTCAATAGTGAAGAGATCTGGCGATACAAAAATGTACGAGTGCTCATCCGCCATGAGGCCAACTTGCTGAGCGTGGCGCAGTATCTGCTCCAGGTGTACAGTAGGACAGTCCACTATGAAGTTCGTGAAACCGCTGAGTTTAGCGTTTGTAAGTACGTCTCTGAAAAAAATATATAATTTACATTACCTACAGAAGAATAATATTACAATCGACACTTTTTTTTGGAATTCAGTAAAACATTATAGGATAAGTACAAAATAAATTGAAAAGGAATAAACGAATAGTCAGCCAAAAGTCGATGGTTACAATGTGAGTAAAGTCGACAAATATAAGATTTCCTACAGTTTCTCAAATTGCGCTATATGAAATAATTTCCGGGAATTAAGAAAGATTTAGGAAAAAATATTGTTTTTTGTTACTATTTGCAATCATCAAACTTAAGGCCATCCCCCGAGCAAACGACCTTGGCCATACATTTGCCTCGTTGCCGAGATCGCATCAAACCCCTATTTTTTTTACTTATCTTAGTTCAAAATTGTCCTAAAAAAAATTTAAAACGGGGAATATGTAGTTTATGATAATGTCGATCTATTGGCGTGTGTTTCAAATAAAAGTAATTTGTAAATCCTAAGGAGATGCTGAATGTATGCTTGAATTTTAATAAATTGGTTTTTACTTTGGAAGCTGATATCATAAGTATAATAAACAAAAATCTAAAAATTTAAAACGGGGAAAGGAATGTTGATATACTGAAGATTATTGCTGTATTTTTTTATAACTTTGTAGCTTTCAAATTATGAGTTTATAAGGCTTGAAATACGGTAAATTACGGAATCTCCGTAAGAAACGCCCTTAAAAGAGCAGTGTAAAAGAGTAACATATTAAATTATAATCTTTGATAAAGTAACACGAAACCCGAACCGAGACCAAGCAAGGCGCGATTTGGCGATGCATAAAAGTAATTCAAAATAATTTATAAAATATCAAAAACATTTAAATCTACACATATTATAAAACAAAGTCGCTTTGTTACCTTTAATCTTTAAAACTTCGCAACGGATTTTGATGATTCTTTCAGTGTTAGATAGCTCATATTTTATCGAGGAAGGCTATAGGCTACATTTTATCACGCTAAGACTAATAATAGCGAAGAAATAGAGGAAAATGTGGAAAAACCGGGGAAAATTATTTGAAAGGGCTAACTTGAACGCGCTAATCTCAGAAACTACTGGTCCGATTTGAAAAATTCTTTCAGCGTTAGATAGCCCATTTATTGAGGAAGGCTATAGGCTATATTTTATTACGCTAAGACTAATAGGAGAATGTGGAAAAAACGGGGGAAATTATTTGAAAGGGCTTATCTCGCGAACTACTGGAGCAATTTTTATGTTATTTGGCACAGATAAGAAGTAGACCACGTGAAGGACCATAGAGCCGTGCGACGCCGGGGCGGGTGGCTAGTTTTACATAATTTCAATTTTACCTCCCCGTTTCACGCTCTAAAAACTGAAGTTGTATCTCAATTTACCTGTAATCATCACCGCTCAGTTCTCTCAGGACGACCGTATTTTTCTCCGTCGGTTTTCCCATCTTCATCAGTTCATGCACTTTAGTTAGGGTGTGGCCCTTCACGTATATTATTGTAAAATTATTCCAGTCCTTTTGAAGTATTATACTTTGCAAAGCCTGAAAACAGTGTAGTGGCTCTGTTAAGTTCTTTTAACCCCCGAGAAAAAAGAAGGGTGTTATAAATTTTCCGTGTCTATATCTGCCTTTCTGTCTGTGTGTGTGTCCGTGGCATCGGAGCATCCAAATGGGTGAGCCCATTTGAATCAAGTTTTTTATTTGAAATCTGTCACATTCGAGAGTGTTATTTGCAATAGTTGATCAACATCAGCTCGCTCAATGCTGGAAAAAAATTATCTTTTTCATGAAAAGTTGAATGCAAAGTCCAGTTTTTTTATCGGGTCAGTGGGTATTACATTCTGATTCCTGATACTTACTAGAGTTTGGTATTTTTTTATGTATGCTTTGCTGTCAACTTTTCCGATAGTATTCTAGGGCCCGTATTTTTGGTCAGTACTTAAGATGTGACCCGGTCTCAAAACGCGGTTCGGCTCTGTAATTTGTCCAAATTTTGACAGCCAAGCAATCACAGAGCCTGAACAAGGTTTAAAGACCGAGATGCATCTTGAGTACTGACCAAAAATACGGGCCTAGGTGTCTGTAAGTATACTCACCATATTAAAAACTTCAGGACTTGGAAACATGTTAATTATAGACCAGTTTTTCGAGTCCAAGTCACTGTTCTGTATTGATATTAGCGGCATTTCAAGCGTATCGCATACAGCCTGAATATTCTCAGAAGCTCGGCCACCAACTCCATCTATGATTCCTATGACACCTTCCTAAAACAGAAAACAAACAAAAAATAAAGAAAGCAAAAGAGGTATGCTCTTAGACCTCAGTCAAAATCAAGCCATAATTTGTGTTTGTAATTCACATCATTTCCAGCTTTCTTTAGATTAGGTACATAGGTTGTTAGTCCGGGATGGTTTTTCCCGAAACTGGAACTGATGCGGGACTGTAAAAATTTTAGTGAGAGTAAAAGGAATCAAAATCAAAAATGCTAGCTGAGAGTGTGAGAGTTACATTTCCATAAATCTCGATGTTTCTAAGCAACATTTTCAGAAAACATTAAATTCATATTTGCAATACTAATTGCTTAAGTCTGTAGAATGTAGATCTTAGCGTATAATACAGGGTGTTGGGCTAACACTAAGTTCGGTCAGCAAATGACCGCGGAATGTTTGATGAAACATTCCTGTAATCGATTTCACTATTATCGGATTCTCGTCGGTGGCAAACATTCCAGGTTTATTGTTTCAGGGCTAATACCATGTTTGGAATTCGTACAAATATTATAAACTTGATGACGCCTGCGACTCCGTTGCACCAAAATTTGATTACCGTCCATTTTCCGGGATAAAGATAATCCTATGTCATTTCCCGGGACTCAAGGTATCTCCATACCAAATTTCAGCAAAATTGGTTTAGCGGTTTGGGCGTGAAGAGGTAACAAACGGACACACTTTCGCATTTATATGGAAGTATGGATGTGCAAGTATGTCTGTCTATCAGTTATATTATTATCTTCAGGCTGAAACGATCCAAATTAAATGAAATAAGTACTACTACTGTTCTTGAAAGGGCGCAGAACAGTTACGCCAAACCTACAATTAACTTAAAAATTAAAATTATAATACTTAGGTCGAAACTATAAAAGTCGGTCGTTTGACGTATATTTGAATACTACTTTGCTGTTAGGTAGGAAACAGACTGGATCAAACAAAGAACGAGTTTCATTAAAATAGTAGGCACCGATAGTACCCTATGACCAACCAACTTCCGATAATAATATTCCATTAAACCATCCGGCAGTCCGACTTGATGAGATATCAATAGCAGGAACACACCTCAGCTAATTCACAGATGAGGCTGTTCAGTTCGAGTATATTTCCTCGGCCAGACACCTCCTTTATTGAGGCAGTAAAGTTATACATCCGGGCACTGACTGTCAACGCTGTTTTCAAACTCTCCGCCTCCTCATAGAATATACCACCTGAAAATACAGACGGTAAGTAAATATATTATTCTGAGTTCTGACATAAGAAAACACATAGAGCGTTCATAATAGCAGAACAGATGCTTAGGAAATGATTTAACAGGTTTTTAAACATGTAAACACTGCCAATAGTATGAATGAACGAATAAATTAGGCTATACTTTGTTCAAAACTAAACATAAACACAAAGGTTTATTTTTGCATCATCTGGATACAGTTAAACTTGCTAAAACGAGGCAAGACACAAATTGTATTAGTAACGAGATCAGTGGTCATCATGTTTGGGGAATTTTAAATATTTGAATAATATAGGTCATGAATTCGGTCAAAGAATAGATTTTACACACGGGAATGTGAACTTTTGTTCAACATTAGATCTACGTAATATTTTGGGATAAGAATTAAGAACTATCATAACATTCCTTTTCCGGGCCTCAGAGTATCTCTATCTATACTTTCACTAAAATCTGTTTCGCGGTTAACGCGTGAAGAGGTAACACACAGAAAGACAGACAAATAAACAAAATGACACAGACTTTTCATCTGTAACATTGCAATTACTCCTTAGTTATGTGACATGGAGTTTGATCATCCATTCGGTTCAAGATATCCTTACCAATAATGCCCGGGGTATACTCTCTCTCCGACACAGCACATCCCAATAGAAACACCATACACAAAACTCTTGCAGACATTGTATATCATTTACACCTTACGCCATTATACGACTTTTACGATGTTTATACTTCACATGGTGATTAAGCCGAGAGAACGTTTAGAGCAGAGGCCGGCGCGCGGTAATGTGTTTAGTTTTGAATTAGGATGGTCTGCGACATGAGGCAGAAATAATCCGGCTAAATATAGGATTCCGAACGACATACTTCGCTCCGTCTGCGTTTGAAGGATGAATTTAACTGTTTGGTTACGTCTTGACTGGATTGGTTCGAATCGAGACTATGATTTTAAGTTTTACTATATTAGTGTCATATATAACAGATCTTTAACATATTTTTGGCATTGAGAATTGATTTACAAACGAGAGGCTGCAAGTTCGATTCTTGGTGATGACCTTATCTCAAGCACATTATCATAAAACATCGTGAGGAAACTCGCACATACCCTATTGTTTCTAAGCCAAGAACCAGGACTATAAAATTGTGAAGAAAAACACGTATTGATATTCGTAACAAGTAATTTTATGAATCACAACCGTAAACAGAAGGCAATTATATCTGTCGATGTTATTGGATTAAGTTATTTGTGTACTTGGCCTAATTATTTGAATAAAAGGCATCAAAGTTGTAAATTATTAACTCGTTTTATCATAAATCTCAGTACTTAAATCAGCAAAGGAACTTTTATTGCCGTTCACCGGGTCACCTATATCGAATAACAAAACAACGAAACGAGAGTAAAAATCGAATCGAATTTAAGGCCGTCCCCCGAGCAAACGAACATTTGCCGCGTTGCCGAGATCCCACCAAAACCCTATTTTTTTACTTATCATAATTCAAAATTAGATTATTTTGATTATTTAGAATTAGGAGAATATGTACTTTATGATATTGTCGATCTTTTTGCGTGTGTTTCAAATAAAAATAATTTATAAATACTATAAAGGAGATGCTGAATGTATGCTTGAATTTTAATAAATTGGTTTTACTTTGGAAGCTGATACCTACCATGAGTATAATCAACAAAAATAGAAAATTTAAAACGGGGAAAGGAATGTTGATATTATACTTAATATTATTGCTGTATTTTTATTATAACTTTGCAGCTTTCAAATTATGAGTTTATAAGGCTTTAAATACGGCAAATTACGGAATCTCCATAGGGAAGGCCCTTAACGATAAATTTGTATGCAATGGTCGCTAGACGTTCACCCGAGACGTGATTTTTAACCGACTTCCAAAAAAGAAAGAGGTTGTAGGATGTAGATTTTTTATTATTTTCAGTAGACGAAAGATTCTTGATCAGTTATGTTGGAACTTAGATATATAATATCTAAGTTCTAAACTAATTTCAAAATAATATCATCATGCCTCCTCTTTCACAAATTCCAAGAACAGGAAAGCTAACATTTAAGATTTGATTATGTGATTGCATTTAGGCCTGGAGGTACTGTCACAAAATTCTTGGTCATTTGTGCCAGTATGGCGGTTTTACAGGGGTATAATTACGTAAAGGCAAAAAGGAATATGATGGTCATAGCGCTCGCACTGGCCGGCAGCCCAAACGCGTGGGCGTTAATCGAACGTGTCGGATAAATAACGAGTGTCGAACGATTTGTTCCACAAAAATGCTTGTATTTTCAGATAGCCGAAAAAAAATAAGTAGGCGAAAGCGTAATGCCATACCTGTCGGGTGCGGCTTACAGCCCGCCATAACGACGCTAATATGTTAATTTTAATAAAAACAATTGAATCATTTGTACCAGGCTAATTTTTGCATAGCTAATCATCGTCGAGTCACGAAAATCACCTTGCCATACTTTTCCGATAGCGCCCAATGGCCGCCATACCACTGCAAAGGTGTTTTTTTTTCGCCAAACGATTTGTACCACCCTGAAACTTTTTTTAACAGATGCTTGTATGATTATAAATAGAAGTCTGATAATGCCATACCTGTGGGAGGTGGCGAATGTGAACAATATTTTTTTCAAAATCCTAAGATTTCATACGTAATTCAAACAGTTTTGCAAGTATGGCGCCACTTTTTCCGTCTACTACAAGTATGGCAAATACAATAATGGTCACATTGTATCGTATAATTTCCAAAAATCCAAATGCCATACTGGTACAAATCGTCCAATTTTTATCACTTTTTTGCTCAAGTCCGATAGTCATTCCGCCCCATGGTTACAATATGTAATAATTTTTTTTTGGTACAATAATTGCTAAATGACGAGAATACAATGATGCGATGATGTAAAATATGATTTTACGTATTTTATAGTCGTATTTTTAAAACGTGTCAAATAAATAAGTATTTCAAGTATGGCAGCACGTTTTCCCCCTACTAGAAGTAAGGGAAAAATAATAACGGTCATATTTTGTCAAATACTTTCCAAAAATTTAAATGCCATACTGGTACAAATCATTTTTGGGGAACAAATCGTTCGACACTCGTTATTTATCCGACACGTTCGATTAACGCCCACGCGTTTGGGCTGCCAGTGCCATGCTATAACCATCATTTTCCTTATTGCCTTTACGTAATTATACCCCTGTAAAACCGCCATACTGACACAAATGATCAAGAATTTTGTGTCAGTATCTCCAAGCCTTGGATTTATCAGCCTCTGGATTTATCAATCACCCTCATTGGTCATTGTTGATTCTGTATGTTTAAATGAGCCGTCGTAGGCAGTCCAACGCCGCGGGCAGCAAGTCTGTCGCCTCGTCGCGTTGCATCGTGTACTAACCCTTAGGATTCAAATTAAAATTTACAATGCATGGGACGATGAAATCCAATAAAATGTTTACGATCGGATTTCGCAAGTATTTGTGTGTCAAGTCAGTCTAACGACAGCTAAACTTTCAACGGCACTTAGTTTTGTTTGTTTTTGTTTACTAATTGTTTTTTGTTTCACGCGCATTGATTTTATTTAGGGATTGCATTTGTATATTTTTGTTCACTTATTTGTTGCACCCAGAAGAATTTTTACCTCAATAACAGCTATCTGCAATGATTGTTGTTGTTGCAGGTATAGATTGGTTATGCAACTTCGTCGACTCAATCGTGTTCAATTGAATTATGATGATTTTGAAAAGTTGTTAGAACTATGAATCATGTAATAACATTTTTGGCCTAAGAATACCAAATTTAATAAAAAATAAACTGAAATAAACGGTTGATTAATTAAAAATATACAGTTCATTGAATTATAGTGAAAAATTGCACGCCACCCAAACATTTTGTATCCTATTTTAGCAAACAAATAATTACTATGTATTTCTATCTTAGTGCCTAGCTGAAGTGTGTTTACAGACATAAAGCGGTCTATTAAGCTAACAGGACAACTAACCTGAGCGTTGTATTAAGGCCAAGGTAATTAAGACGCCATTTCTGTGGAAATGCTCGGACTACGTGATAGGACTGAAGTCTGAACGAGTGGCGAGAGCTCAAATTAATATAAGGTAATAGGGTCCTGTCTTTACCCCTTTGAGTGCAAAGCTGTAACTAGGCTGTAGCTGTAATCCTTTGATAAAAATCCTGTATACTTTAGACTTCGTGTTTTTTAATGTGAAATTGGGTTACGCCGTTTAGCATTTTAATTTTTAACCCATCAAGCCCCATAAGGACACCGGTGACCGCGACAACAAAGAATAACAATATATTTCCAAGTATCCACGATCGAAAGATTAATTTTGTCACTTTGAACCGTCGTAATGAGGGTGTTTAATTTAATATTCTATTTGCCACCAGGTGCCGCTAATCGCTATGTAGTATTAGTGCGACCGCACATTGGAGACACAACTGTAGTTAGACAGTCTTGTTTCACATAGACAAGTCAGTCTTACGACACAATTAAAACAGTTGTGACTGTCACGTGGCGCACACCAAGTCAAAACTGTCTTGACTGCGATGACGCAACGCATACAATTGTATAATATTAAACAGTAGAGAACGGACAGAGTACACATAATTATAGAATATGCCGACTTAGAAGTTAGAAATTAAATTAAAAATCGCTAGGGTTGTTAACTTGTCACTACGAACTTACGAAGTTTCATCAAGCAATGTTAAATAAATAATGCCTTGTTAAATCAGTTAATGGCCTGTTAGAGCTTTCGAGCGTTCCACCATGCCCTAATGTCACATTAAATCACCTAACATGGTGTTAAATTTAATCCCTACTCTGGAGGTCCGTTAAATATATAACAGGCTGTTATATAAGTCAATACAACAACTTTCAAAGACAATAATATGCAATATAAATATAAATAAAAGAATCTCTTTTGACTTTTGAGAGTTTCCGCTATGTTTCCGGCGCTACGTCCTTATTATTAATTATTTTTCATAGTTATGAATAATTACTTATTTTCACTTTGTCAAAAATTCAGCCCTCGGATTTTCCTTGATATTGGAAATATACTAACTTGTATCAAAATTACCAAACCGAAATATGTAAATAAAAATTTGTAACATGATTCATGTTTTCAGCTTTGACAGATAATAATTATTATCCTGGTAAATTAAGAAGAACTATTATAGCGTAACAAATGTATGCGATCAGTGATATTTTTATTTGGTCGCATTATCTACTATTAAACGAATAAGGAAGTAAGTGACACATTGCAGCAAACATGTCGTATTAAACTTGTACATTGCAATTTCGTCGCCTTACAACAAGAATGAACGAATTGATAGTTGTTCACTAGTTGTTCACTTAACATTGCTTTTACTAATCCTCTGTTAAATTTTTACTATGGGACATAAGTATTTTAACAGGCTGTTTAATTTTCTAAGGTCCGTTAAGTAATGCCTTGTTAGGATTTAACAAACAGAGGTTAGTAAAATTAGCTCTAAACATGTTAAATACGTTAAAAACGGGATGTGAAACACGTCAATTTGAAATAATTTATGTTTACAACTTAGGTATTTCAAATAACAAGTTGTATATTAATAAAATTAAAACCGAGTGCATTTTGCGTCTATTGCGAACAGTTCTGAAAGATTTTATAGATATAGATAGAAAAGTTCTCATTCGGATAAACATAACTTCAAAAATAAACGAGAAAGACTCGACGGGAAAGATAGTACTTGGATCGCTGGACGTGTTTCTCTTTTTGGTCGTATTATTGTTTATGTATTGGCACATATTATTGTGATTAAAATTGTCAGAATCTAATTTTGAAATCTATAAGTATGTAAAAATAAATTATATCGGCCAGCGCGAGGCACATTCCATTCATAATCTTAGTGGAACCCGACGAATTTTATATAATATATTGAAACCTGTCCGTCTCTTTGCAGTCAAAGTCCAGAGCTCGGAACCGGTACTTTTTTAACCAGGTTAAAACGCTCTATAACCAGGTTTTTGGATAAGTGCTCGTTCGGAGCAAAATAGAGATGCGAGCGGTATTGCTTCTGAAATTAACCTGGTTAATTTCTCACGGAAAGTAACTCTCGGAACCGGTATTTTTTTAAACAGGTTAAAACGCTCTATAACCAGGTTTTTGGATAAGTGTTTTTTCGGAGCGAAATAGAGATGCGAGCGGTATTGCTTCTGAAATTAACCTGGTAACTGGTTAATTTCTCGCGGAAAGTAACTCTTGGAACCGGTATTATTTTAAACCAGGTTAAAACGCTCTATAACCAGGTTTTTGCATAAGTGTTCGTTCGGAGCGAAATAGAGATGCGAGCGGTATTGCTTCTGAAATTACCTGGTTAATTTCTCGCGGAAAGTAACGAGTGGAGTGATATCTTCTATCCCTTTCTAGTGCATCATCTAATAGCCAATATGCCAAACACTCTTGAAAACGCTCTTTTGGAAATGTATGGCGTTTCTAACGAACATGATCGCGAAGATAAACCAGGTTTCCGAGCCTTGAGTCGAACTACTGGTAGTTATGTCTATTGTGGTTAGACAGTTTTGTCGTAGATGTGCGCGCTCGCATACACTTCAAAGGGAAGCCGACAGTCGTTAGTCAGACTTGTCGCGGGGCGCATTAGACAACTTTGTCTATGAGACGTCTCAAATGTGCACATCTAGTGCATTTTATTAGGCGATAGTCTGTTTTAAGACAGTCGTGTCTCAGGTGTGCGGTAGCTCTTAGACTGCCAGAGTCCGTATCAAACTGCTGTCATATCTCACGATATAGCTGTCATGTCATGTGTCACGACACAGCTGTCATGTGTCACGACCATTACGACGCACGACACGATCGACCCTAAGGCTACGTAGCGGCACCTGGTGACAAATAGAATTTCAAACACTCTCATTATTTTGAGCGGTTTTTTTAACCCATGCTGAAACCATTTATCATACTGTGGAGTACTTATTAAGCACTTACTTTATTGAATCAAAACTGATACTGCTTGTTTCATTAAAATGTTCTTGTTTGTTCCCAACAGTACAAGTCGATAACCTTGCATTTGAAGCTGAATACTCTATTCGATTATTTTCAACTTTTAAATGAAGTCATAAAATGTCGAACTTCGCCGCTTAAATAAAAATATGTGAATGCTAATGACTGGAAAATCGTACGAACTGGCGTTGAAATAATTTCTTTGTAGCTCACAAACACTTAGGATTTATTATGAAAACCTTTTAAGCAGTTTGTCGATTCAACATGAGTAGACTGGAAAATTAAAATAAAACCCATTTTAAAACTTTTAGAGGCAAAACCAATACAAGTATTTCGTTTAAAAGGTTTTAAAACATTATTTTAATAATAGGCAGCTAGTATGTAGAATGTAGGTGCATCATTGCATGGTCTCTACAATATAATTTATAAAAAGCAAACTTAAAGCGATTTTGATAATTTTCACAGTTTTCTTTTTTTATACTTCTAAACTTGCTTTTGTTTCATTTTATATACCTGCTGTCTATACCTTAGACGAGGTATTCCAAAACTGGATTCTGTATTAATTTTATTATTTGAGTTTCCATTATCAAGAAAGTTTAGGTTCTTTTCTCTGTCAAAGAATTAAGGAGATCGTGTATGAAATACTATTTACTTACATCTCAATGTTACTTACAATTATTTACAATTCGTGTTCAGTCAAGTGCAATGTTTGGCACAACACAATGCATCGTGTTGATTGAATCAGAGTCTGGCCTAATGAGTGACAGGCGAGACGGAATACAACGTCAGTTACACTCAGCATTAGATTACGGAGATGAATTACGCCTAACGATATAACGACCACATTATAATTATTATATACAGTAGACCGTCAGCCTAAGGCTGCGTTTCCACCAGAGCTGAGCGGAGCTGTGATGCGAGGAATGTGTTTTTGAGAACCAATAGCATCGCCGCGCTGAGTGATGTCATGGCAAAGTCATGTCAATGATGCAATTCTATTGGTTTTCAAAAACACATTCCTCCAACACAGCTCCGTTTAGCTCTGGTCGAAAGGCAGCCTAAAGCGGGGCCGCGGCGGCGCCTTTACTGCCCCCGGTGAGTCTTAAATACCCCGGTTGACCCCCAGGCCATTCTCATAGTACATCGACCGGATCGGACACACGCACACATAAGCGTGTTTTTAGATGATGAAGTTTTATCTGACTGACAGAACTTCAATCTGACTGCACTAGGGGCAGCGAACGACACTTCACGTCTTGATGATGCGGTATATCTCGTACAATTACTACATATAATATATTTTGGCATTTGGTAAAGTGTCAGATGACGTCGCGTCACTCAAAGTAAGCAGATTTGTGCGCGTTTGAAAATATTATCTATTATACTGAGTTACCCTACTGAATATGAAAATACTGCTGTATTGTGCAACGTCGTTCTCGGTTTAATCCTATAAACATACGCATGCTAATGCGTTTTATATGCTGAACAATGTGAATCTTGTCCGCACAAAAAAAAATTAAATACTTATAAGTTATATATAACTTTGGTATACAAATAAAACACAGTATTACTTGCACTTTTTCCGCTATATTCCTTAATTAAAATTTAAACACGACCGGTTTCGAAATAAATCATCATCAGGTGTACTTAACGTCGGTAGTTTTTTCTACCGACTTTAAAAAAACGACGTTTTATTTGTGTATTAAATGAATTTCTACCAAGAACCGACAGTACAATCAATTACATATGTTATAACTTTGGTGGTATCTAAATTATAAAAGAAAAAAATGTTCATAAGACGAAAACTTTTGTTACAGATTTCCAATTCGAATATAAAATCTACTCGATTAGGAGTGTCTTGGAAATATGTATATTATTATTAACTACACGAGTAGTTTTCAACTATCGTAAAACATAACATAATATATACTATTTGCCTTAGTTTGCAAGTGTTACTTAATATGAAATTGCTCAGTTAACATTTTAGTAAAGTATATTTTTACGACTAGAATACTTTAAAGTCGTTATCATTGAAGAGTCGTTCCTGATAAATACACTTCCATAAGAAATTGGGTTAATTTCGACAATTTGGTATCATTATCCATACTTATATTATAAAAGCGAATGTGTGTGTACGCCCAAAACGCTGATCCGATTTTGCTGAAATTTGGTATGAAGATATTTTTGAGTCCCAGGAAAGGACATTAAGGTTCCCGCCCGATAAACGAATTTTGGCGCAAAGGAGTTGCGGGCATCATCTAGTATAAAAGTAGTTTAATTTAATATTTTAGTGCGCAATAAAGTATTGTATTATTTCTTTTTATTGTTGCCTAAGTGCAAATAAAAATAACATCAGTAGTTTGTTGTCCTGGATAAAAGGCATACAAAAATGTTCTAATACCTATTTTTAGTTGTATAAAATATAGACTAGTTAACATTCACACCAAGTGTTGACTGAAACAAATTTTCACAAGTCATATAATATCCTAAATATGATGACGATACGTACATTCGTCTAGACAACGCTTAGCCCACGTGATATATTTAGGGACACATTTGAAGCGTTCAGCTGTGATGAATACTTTCAACTTTTTTCATCATCCACCAGACATAACCTCCATAATGTTTGTAAACAGTGTCTCGTCGATCGCTTTGACGTCGCTGGATCACACGAGTCGCTGATTTGATTAAACACGTCATATCGATGCGATGTTGTTTACGTTTTGTGGAAATGCAAGCCCACGCTGCAAAGAATACCTTGTAGTTTACAACAAAGTTTTCGCCCAAATAATCGATCAAATCAACTCAATCCACTAACGTCTTCAAGATTTAATTAATAATCTTTATATAATTGAAAACGTTAGTGGATTAACTTGATAAATAACATTTTTAGCATGAGGACAATTATTACTCTTTTTTTTTTTCTCTGGGTGGGTTATATCAACTTACTTTAACAATAACATGACCTACCCTATAATTTAAACAAACCTTCTGACTTATAGACTACTTCAGAATCTGAGTAATATATATCTGGCAATACATAAAATTCATCTTCTTTTGATTTTAAATCCTTTTTCTGGTGCTAAAGCCTCCATTTATGGAAAAAAGACGATTTTCAAATTGTTAGTTACCCTCTTCATCTACTCATGTTTTCAATTATCGTTACTCGTTAGGCTCACCGGTATAGACTCTGGCGATAAACTCAGACGACATAAAATCTATAGCTGCAGGTCCACGATGGATAATAATCATAGCCCAAGACAGACGAGTGTGGGCAACTTTGATAAAGCCTTTCACTCACGGAGGAGCTGTGAAAAATTAAACTTTGTCTATTGTATGTACCATCGAGGAAATTGATTTCTATTATATAGGATTTCTATTATATATATTCAACTCAAAAATATTTTTTAGTATTAAAATATTTAGTAGTAAATTAACTATTTAATTATATATTTTTTAGTATTTTATTCTATTTTTAGTGTTCAAATATTTAGTAGTAAATTTAGTAAAAAAAATTTATACACAAAAATTTTTTTTTTGAGTTTCAATATTTTGAAGCTAATTTTTGTTCAGGAACCTAGGTAATTACTATTTTAAGCTGAAAAATAACTCAAACATGTTAAATATTTTCGTATTTCGTACATTTAGCACATTTTGTCACAAATACTGTTACAAAGAAAAACATTTTTTTTTCCGTTGCAAATAAATTTAATTACTTTTACAGTGTATTAGTTTAATACATAAATATAAAACAATTTCAAATATTAAAAGCTTATTCAAATTTGCCTTCATTGGCTACAATAACGTCTTTTAAACATTGTGGCCAGTTATCATTAGAAACAGGGACTCTTTCCATGGGAAAATTCTTCACTGCCAGTCGTATGGATTGTCGTAGAGACTCCAAATTATCACGGCATTTACAGCAAGCCATACTCTCTAAAACTGACCAAAAATTATAATCCAATGGATTAAGATCGGGACTAGACGACGACCAGTCTTCAGCTCTGATGAAGTCCGAAACGTTCGTTCCCAACCAAGACCAAATCGACTGAGCTTTATGACCCGGCGCCGAGCCTTATTGGAAGGACCATTCTTGGTTATTGAACTTGATGTTGAACCTTAGAACTTCAAGCATAGGTAAAACCATTTTAACCGACTTCCAAAAAACGAGGAGGTTATATGTTCGGCTGTGGATATTTATTTTTTATTTTTTTTATTTTTGTATGTTCAACGATTACTCCGCCGTTTGTGAACCGATTTTCGAAATTTTTGTTGTGTTGTATTAGGTTTCACTCCAATTTGGTACCATGTTCACAAAAGTGGTGACCTGATGATGGGATCCATGAGTAATCGAGGGAACTCCTCGAAATTTATATGGAAACATATGGTAATTTTGGTTTTATGAGAAGCATCCTAAGCATATGCTACCAAAACGTAAGATTTTGCACCGAGGTATACTATGGTTCCGAAGCTACTAAGAGAACTCCGGATTCCTTATAGATACAAGTTTGGGAGTTTAGGCGCTGTTTTAAGAACTGAAAGCATATGCTACTATGCAAATTACATTCATCATCATCATCATCATTACCACGTCAGGGTCACCAATGTCACCAAAATTGAACATAACAAAATATTCAACCTTATCTCCAGAGCGTAAGGCACACATTTGACATTACTTCTGAGAAGTAAGTTGCTTCGATAATACAAGTAACATGCTAGAGTGCACAGCTGTCACACTTACCAATCGCGGCCACGGGCGGCCGTAGACTTCACAAGCGATACTATGTATTACAATAATAATGATAAAGTTTATAAAAATCATATGACACTGAAAGCCTCGCCGCTGCAAAAATTCCGGTTTGGCGCGCCCTAGCACGTGTCCACATCTATTTTATTAAATGTATTGTTTAAAATTATCTGCAGCTGATATTATATTTTGTAAGTGTGACTGTTAACAAATTGTAATAAGATACGTAGAATAGTATACAGGTGTATTAGGGCCGATTCACACCGGAATGGCAGAGGCGAGGCGAGCAGTTTCAGTGTCATATGATTTTAAACTTTATCTTCATTGTTGTAATAGATAGTATCGCTTGAGAAATCTACGGCCGCCCGTGGACGCAATGTATTACAATAATGAAGATAAAGTTTAAAATCATATGACACTGAAACTGCTCTCCTCGCCTCTGCCATTCGGTGTAAATCGGCCCTAATCTACGTATAGTACGCGATGATTTTACTTGGTAACTAAAAAGAGTGAAATTATTATTTTTAACAAAAAATTAAAACCGACTTCCAAGGTAAAAACAATAATAATATCCTTATAATATGAACTAAAAAGTATTAAATAATTTTTCCTATCTCATGGTGCCTTTTTCCGAATTCGGCTAAAACTCAACTATTTCTGTACTCAATATTCATAATTTTGAAGTCGGTGCCAGTTACAAATGTTTCAAATATTCTGGCATCTGGATTCAGCTATATCTGGTACCGAGTTCAAAATGATGAAGATTGAGTACAGAAATAGTTGAGTTTTAGCCGAATTCGGAAAAAGGCACCATGAAATAGGAAAAATTATTTAATACTTTTTAGTTCATATTATAAGGATATTATTATTGTTTTTACCTTGGAAGTCGGTTTTAATTTTTTGTTAAAAATAATAATGTTTGTTAAAATGTTGCTTAATAATTGTAAAAAAAAATCTCATCCGTAAACAAACATTTTTTGTGACCTCCCTTTGCGTACCGCTTTAGTAGTTGTTTTAATTTTACCACCCTTTCTTTTTTAAATTATCAGTTAGGAAATAGCCAGTACGTCTCTTGTAGGCTGAAAGTCCTAAGTCATCATTAAAAATACGCGACATGGTTCTAGGTGCCATATTTATCTCGTGAGATAAAATCTTTTACTTTCGAACCGATTTTTTTCAAATTCTTTCCCTTACTGCTTTAATCACCTTTTTCGTACGAACACTGCGTGGACGGCCAGATCTTTTCTGCCACAAGCAGAAGAGGTCTCATTGTACCTATTATTGGCCGCGGTACATAAACATTTTACTAATACCAAGCGTATGGAGAGTTTTAAAAATGACATTGGACTCCATACCTACTTTGTGTGATGCAATCACAGCGATTTGGTTCTTGTGATCACCCCACTCCATTTCAGTATCGCAAAATATTGTAAAATACATTGGCGCTAAAACGAGAAAACACAATAAACAATCATATAAAAATTACAGAATCCAAATTCAAATGTAATATTTTGTTTATTTTAACTAGTAACAGTATTTATGGCCAGACTAAGTATAATCCGTGCAATCCACGAAAACGCGCCCCACAGCCCACTTCCTCCTATATAATATCAGCTACTAGCTATCCCGGCAAACGTTGTTTTGCCCATATTATTTTATTGAAGTGACTAAAATATAAGTATGGCGCCATGGTCGTCCGACCTGGCTCTGTTAGGCATTTTCAAATATTTAAGAAAATGTTAATAGCATGTAATATTCTAGCTCTGAAAAGAACTGTTGTTTAGCCCTGAAAAGAACTGACATTGGTTAGCCCTGAGAAAAACTCTCGCACGCGCACCCCCGCTTGACGACGCCCATTTCGCAACGGGCCGTGAAATCGTAATATTTTAATTTCGCCATAACTTCAAAACCAAACGTCCAATTTTAGTCATTTAAAGACCATAAACTGTACTTAGTGATGAAATAATTTACTTTGATAAGGATTAATAGCATGAGTAAAATAAACGCGTTTAAATGTAGTCCAAAAAAAAATCAAGATTTTTTAAATAAAAAAATGGTTGTTGTGCCTCATTCGACATAGATAGGTATAGTGTGTCGCGGACTTTTTTGTAGATATTTATAAGATCTACAATTAATTGGAACATTATATGGTTCTATATTTTATAGTTTAGGCAGCGTACGCAAAATAAGTAACTTTTTTGGTTGATTTTTTGCACCTTGTGTCCGAAAAACCCAAATATCTTACGGAAACCTATTTTTTCCAAAATAAAATGTAGTCTATGTTACTCGTGAATAATGTAGCTTTCGAATGGTGAAAGAATTTTTAAAATCGGTCCAGTAGTTTTTGAGCCTATTTATTACAATTATACAAACAAAGTTTACATCTTTATAATATTAAGTATAGATACATTATTATTATAAAACAAAGTCGATTTTTTTCCCTCATGTCCCTTTCACATTTGTTCCCTTTTATCTTTAAAACTACGCAACGGATTTTGATGATTATTTCAGTGTTAGATAGTCCATTTATCGAGGAAGGCTATATAGGCTATATTTTATCACGCTAAGACTAATAGGAGAATGTGGAAAAAACGGGAGAAATTATTTGAAAGGGCTTAACTCGCCAACTACTGGAGCAATTTTTATGTTATTTGGCCCAGATAAGAAGTAGACCAAGTGAATAATCATAGGCTATCGATTTTAATCATTTTTTCAGTGGCTATATATTTATACTCATGCGACGCCGGGGCGGGTCGCTAGTATAGTATAATAAATACCAATTAAGAGAAAGCGTCACGGTCAAAGGGAAAGATGCTCAAAAATTATTGGTGGGGCGCGTCTTCGTGGATTGCACGGACTATATAATCTTAAGGTGACGCCGCGTTAAAGTAAGAAACCGTGTTGGATATGTTTTAGATTGCTTGTTTTCTATGAGAGGCCGGGCCGGCCTCTCATAGAAAACAAGCAATGGAACAGCAAAAAATGGAAAGGGCATAAGCAACAAAATGGTTTTTGTCGCGTAATTTAAAAACCATAAATACATTTCATATAAGCTATGCACATATTAAAGTGTATGCTTCAACCAATTTATGTACAAATTTTGGAACCTTAAATCACTCTCCTCTGTTGGAAAAATAGGAATCCCTTTTTTTACAGAGGTCTTTTCGATTGATAATTCTGTGTTATAAAAGTTGTCCAATCGTGTTATGCTATGGGCAATTCAAAGACAAAGACATGATGAATACTGACAATGAACTTTAGTTTCTTAGCTTTAGTCATTGCTGAGAAAAATCGGCATCGCTACAGCCAAATTATCAAGGCGTCGCCTTAATATATATAAATCTCGTGTCACAATGTTTGTCCTCAATGGACTCCTAAACCACTTAACCGATTATAATAAAATTCGCACACCATGTGCAGTTCGATCCAACTTGAGAGATAGGATAGTTTAAATCTCAAATTATAGTCGCAATTTTAATTTATTGCAAATTATTTGTCTATAAAGAGCGACCATTGTTTATGCGACGCGGGTCACGGGATAGCGATGGACGTTGCCATGGTGATATACTTATATTTTAGTCACTAATTCAATAAAATAAAACGGGCGATATACTTAATATAATATGGCAAAGAAACGTTTGCCGGGACAGCTAGTATATATATACGTCATTTGTTCGGCTTATGTCAATTCAATGTTAGCTGCGAATTGTGATCGGTCAAATACGCGCGACCAAATTACTTTATAGCTCCGCCATCTGCCTAGGAATCCATTTCTCTGACAGTACCTATATTAGTTATGTATTGTTACGTTCTAGAAATTAAAGACAGATATTAATTAAAATCATCAGACGTTTTGTTACCAAAATAAAGTCTTCCCCTTTTATTTTTGTAACGAATAAAACTTTGCATTCGCAGTTACGATGACCGGCTATTATTTACCCCAAGTAACGCGTTGCAATATCTATCTTCGGAAATTTGGAGCTTATTTAAATCCGATGTCGCCGAATGTTGTGTATCCCTGACTTGGGATGTTTTAGAATCAATCAAAGGATTTACGACGAAAGGGGACGTCGATCTTCTTCAATTTAAACTAATATAAAGATTTTCCACAATTTGTTTGTTTTGGTGCTTAAATTGTGGTGAAACGTTTAGAAATTTTTGAGGTTTAAAATAATTATATCTTTTAAAACATCGTATCCACAAAAAGTTTGAGATTGAAGTTATTTAAGAAAATGATTAAAACAGTTAAAAGATACCATAACTTTTGCGAGTAAAAGTCCAATAGATTAATGCGTCATTAATTTAAACCAAAGATAAGCTAAGCACCATAAAGAATTTTCATACAGTAAACAACATATTATAAAATGCCCAGAACAGGCGAAGTTGCAGTCAAATCTAGTGATAGCTTTATGATGATCTTGGAATAAATCCACCCGATTTTCTAATAAACGTTTAAATGCTAAGCTAGTAAAATATACTCTGTCTCACGTACGAAATTGATGATATTTGACTGCAAATGCTGCAGACAGTATCTGATAATCCGTTTGTGAGACTCAAATTAATAATGCTAAACCCTATAGGTCTCGTAGGACCAACCTACGCTTATTTTAACAGATCAGAGAAAAAGGAATATTGAGTAAAGTGCTCGTTGAAACTTATTTCTTTAACATTTATTATGTCACGACAACCATACTAATATTAATATGTGAAAGTGTGTCTGTCTGTTACCTCTTTACGCCCACACCGCTGAACTGTTTTTGCTAAAAAGTATTAAGTCGATACTTTGAGTTCCGGGAAAGGACATAGGATAATTTTTCTCCCGGAAAAATGTACAGTTCCCGCGCGATAAACTTTTTTTTCTTATTATTATAAAAATGTTGCTTCGTTTATATTAGTTAACGCCTAACATAAATCCTAGATCCAAAAGTAGTTTTGGAATTAGGTCACTCCTGTAGTTAATTTTGGTTGTCTTTTAATTAAAGTATTGCTAGATCAAGACGAATTGGACTAAATTACGTCTACCTCATTCAGAGACTTTCTCCAACGAATTCTCTATTTTAGACACAAGTTCGTTTCGACTCTCAATGACATTCAGCCGAGAAATATGTAGGGAGCCGGTATAATATAGGGCATCACCTGTACTATCATCCGTATAGCAATGAATGCCGTTGGGCTGTAATATTACGTCATTGATATGCAGTATGAATAGGGTAGGTACACACCTGTCTAATACTATACTCAAAGTAACCGCAATCACAACAATATAATATTTTATAATAGAATTTATTTCGAGTTCAGTTCAGGGACGCTCTGCCTTCTCTTTCTCTCAACTTTGCCGCCATAGTAGGACGCCATAGGACGTTGCCGCCCATGGCCATGGCCTATAATGCCTACCTATACATAAATCCAGAGCTGGTTCAGTTTTAATATTTAAAAAATATAAAACAGCTAGGGGTGACACCAGCGCAAAAATTTCCCTTTGTCGATGATGTGTGGACCGCAGACATAATAAGTCAAATAACCACATGCACAAGTCGAATCCCACCATTTCAATATCTCATGTGTAACAAGACAAGCAATTTTCACATAAAATTGAAAATCCTTCCTGGGCTCCTGAATTATTCAAGTAAAATTGAAAGTAACTGTGAAATAAATTGCAAATGGTGTCGATATGTCGAGACGATCCGCAAATTATGATAAAATATTGATCTTCCCTTTCATTTTATTATTCTTTTATTGATCTTTCGTTTCATTTTACTCGCTTAAATGGACTGCAAGTATTGTCAACGAAAATATTTAAAATCAATTTTTAATAGATTTTTTATGAAGCAACAATCAAACAACAGAGAGTTTAGCCAACATGTTTTCTTAATCGCTCCTCTAAAGAATTGCCAATAAAAATATTGTGTTCGATAATTATTATAACATTATGAAGTTGACATCCGACAGTCGACACCATAATATTATGTAATGTCAATTCCATACATTTTGATCGATGACTCTACCATTTCTACTAGATGTTCCGCGCGGCTTCGCCCGCGTAATTTAGGAATTTCACGGAAACCGTACATTTTCACAAAAAATAGCCTATGTCCCTTCATGTGGTCTATTCTTCATGTGTGCCAAACAACATAAAAATTGCTCCAGTAGTTATTAAGATAATCAGCAATTTCAAATAATTTCCCCCGTTTTTTCCACATTTTCCTCTATTTCTTCGCTCCTATTAGTTTTAGCGTGATAAAATATAGCTTATAGCCTTCCCCGATAAACGGGATATCTAACACTGAAAAGATTTTTCAAATCGGACCAGTAGTTCCTGAGATTCGGGCGATCAAACAAACAAACTCATCCGCTTTATAATATTAAGTATAGATTATGTGGGTATAGAAGCGATAAAGACATTGTTTTAAACTATAGCGTCTGCATACAAAATGTTGATTTTTTAACTAGTAAGAACATTATTTAATTATAGAGTAATTTGAATTCAATTGTTATTTCCAAGACCTTATTCCTCCCTCGCGGTCTGAAGTCACGCTCATTTTACTAGAGGCTTTATGCAATGCTTTCAGGATTTAAATTGATTTCTCCATCAACGTAGGTGTTACGTAGACAATATTGCTGAAGAAAATACAATTAGCTATTCATTTTTACGAAGGACAAAGTTACACAAAAGAGCTGTGATCATAAAAAAATACATAATAATATTATTTAGTGCAAAATACATATTTCAGATGCCAAAACACTAGTGTAGTTGGAATTCATTATATTCTGCGTACGTTTAAAAAAACTGATTCTGTGTTATTAAAATGAGTAGCAATACAAATATTTTGAAAAAGAAAAATCAAGTATGAAACAATAAAAATAATATCATTCGTATTTGACTTATTACGTAACATCTGGCTGTACATGAGTTATGAAGGGTTTAGGCTCGGTCCTCGGAGCTCTCAACGTCTTCACCATATATATATCATACAGTAGACTAACTTAACCGTGTCCTTGAAATAAAAATTACTCAAAACAGAGAGAAGTGTGACATGCGTGTAAAATATGACTGCATCTGAAAGTTGTCTGTAAGCACATGATTCGGGCAGCTAGCTCCCGCATACTACAGACTTTTAGTCGGCCGATAGCATTAGGAGGATCGCCGGGGACTTTTGCGGTTTTATTTAAAATTGTGCATTTAACGTCTCTACAAATTTTCAGCTCTATGCGAATTATTCCTAGGTTACGACTTTTTGCGCCTAATTAGACCGGACTATATAGGCCGATATATTTTGTACTAAATCGTTTATTGTGCTGATTAAGCGTTCGACTAAATCGTATATTATGCGGAGGCTATATTTATGAATATACTGTATATGTTTATATTGTGATGAGCTCGCCAATCGCCATATTTATTCGTAATCTCCTCCATCAATAACTCTTTGACCGTGAACTCCGAGATATCTCCAGGATTAATGTCTATTCGGGAATTACTTATGTTAATAATGCTATTAAGTGCGCAGGAAAAATGTTAAATAAGGAAGTTTTTTTTTTCATAAGCTCTATCTGTGATGAGCCATGATGGATGGATCCACGATCGCGAAGTTGATTCTTCTTCTCACCTGGTTAGTTCAGGTGACTGTGGTAGGCATCAATGTAGTCTCGACATTCAGAAAATATTTTTGTTTTATTGCTGTCTTTATTACGAAAAATCCACTTTGATCAAGAACCATCATTATGATGATGGCTCTTCTTCCTTGGCTATGGACGGCTGCGTTATTATGAGTTTGTCCAAACTCCAAATTATACCCATAATGTTATGACTGTGATAATATCTACAGTAGGTACAGTAGGCTGGATTTATAATATGCATTATCGGAACTGAAGTCGGAGTCGGAGTTTTCAAATTTGACTTATCGGAATCGGAACCGGAGTCGGAACCGAAGTCGGAGGTAGAGTCAAAAGTGGTGGCAGGAGAGAGGTATGTTTTAAGGACCAATAAAACATGATTAAGTCACGAATTAACAAGTGAAAAAATAATAGACGAAAGTACGCACATAGCGGGGATCGGATCGGGATATTATACTACAGTATATAGTTTATGAACCTGTTTAAATAACCGTTGACGCGGGCTGCCGCGCGCCGCTTTGTTCTGCTTCGACCTCCGATTTGAAAGCATCGGAAGCGAAGTCGGAACCTAAGGTGTAATATTAACCGGAGGTTCCGACTTATCGGAACCGAAGTCGAAGCTTCGTAACATCCCTGATATGCATCCACCCGAACGCGCGATTTGGCGACTACAATACGAGATTACAAACAAACCGCGCGTTCGCCGGGCGGACGCAAATAAATCGAGACTCACAGATTTTCGAAATGCCACGGTCATCGTAAGACCTAATTTGGACGCACCTTTATGGTCCTTTACCGTTCAAAATTATTCTTACGTAAACATTGAATTTTCAACCTCATAATTTGCCCATAAAAGAGTCCTTTAATTCCAAGAAACCCAAGCGGCAGAAAACGAATATAAAACTTCGTTTGCTAGCAATATCAACTCTGCAATCATGAGCTTGAATTCAATAATTTGAAATAATCCACTGGAAATATTATTTATTTGCTGCGCCTACATACACATCTATTGATTGTAATTTAACCATAGGCCTATGGAAATGATCAGATTTTCCACAAATGTGATGACTATATTATTATTTTTATACAAGGAGCATGTTTTCTGTTATTTAATTCGCAATAAAAGTAGCCTGTCTTGACTTCTATCCTCCAGTCTTATATCAATAATTGTCAGTCTCTCTACAATTTCTTCACTCTAAATATTATGCCGAAGCGGTATGATAATAACGGTGAGTTCGGCGCCTACGGCGCGTACGTCGCTGACAAATAGCACAGTCAACATCGAACGTGAGGCATGCCCGCGGGCCGCGACGCATCCTCGCCCTCTGACCGTATCCAAAACTTTCGCTTTGTTATTAAAATGACAGTTGGTGTTGTATTCGATGACGCATTCAATTATTGAATGCGCCAAAACGAAAGTTGAATGAAAGAAGATGACGAAAATTGAAAACGAAAGCGCATAGTGTGGACATAGCTAGGCGATCAGTTGGGTCAATTCAGACCGCAGTCCGCAACGCGACGTGTAGATGTATTTGTATTGAAAAGACAGATTTTAATTGCGTGAGACGTCTTGCAAATCTATCACAACGATACAAAATAAGAAATGCATCTAGGCGTCGCGTTGCGGTCTGAATTGACCCTGTCGGCAACAGTGAGCCTTCAATTCAAATTTAGCTACTGTCCACTAGTTTGATTTCTCCAAATTCGTGAGTCTGTGGCCTGCGTTTTGGTTGGCGTGGGCTTATCACGTGACCCAATTCGGAACTTAATTATGGCGGTTCTATTGATACTGAACCGACGCGGATGCGCCAATTACCTGTCACATGTATGGACTTTATGATCAAATATTATTCTATAATGATGATAATATTATAGTACTAGATGATGCCCGCAACTCTGTTGCGCCAAAATTCGTTTATCGCGCCGGAACCGTACATTTTCCGGGGATAAAAAGCATCCCATATCCTTTCCCGGAACTCAAAGTATCTCCAACCAAATTTAAGCTAAATCGGTTCAGCGGTTTGGGCGTGAAGAGGTAACACTTTCGCATTTATGATAATAATTATTGTTCAGAATATCTCGCAGCTCACTGCAAACGTTTACAATACTACCGCCATTTACTCAACAAGAGCGTGAGTTGAACAGTTTGTTTGGTAATTAAGATTCGACATACTCCCAACTCCTACAATTCTTATTAATCGGTGCATAACTTTCACAAGCGATTTTGTATCGATGCCCACGTGAACTTCCATACAACTTCTATGAAGCCATTTCCTTGCTGTTAGTGTAAAGCAACGGTTTTCAGTAGCGAACACCCTTTTTTGACGGACTCGCCAAAAAATAATGTTTTGTCTTTGAATGAATTGTCTCCATCCTGGTATCTAACGACATATATATTCTGTGGTATCGCTTGCGAAGCCCCTACAAAGCCTTGAGCCCGAAGGCTTCGCGGAGCACACTTTGAGAATGGCTACTATAATGAATATTTTATCCACTAAAACGATTTTAATAAGAATTTTGGTATGATGTCACTTCCATTCCTAGGAAAGGACACAAATTATTTTAAAAAAGGAAACTGTACGGTTTGCGTGCCAGAAAAGAATTTCATCAAAATGGAATTGTTGCGAAAATATTATGTTGCCTACATATTTTAATACTAATACTATCTGTCTCGGCAAACGTTGTTTTGCCATAATTATAAAGTATTTCGCCCATCACGCTTTGATGGGTGAAATACTATAATACACGGAAGTGCGCAGGCCTAGTTCCAGCAGGCCGCGCGCATGCCGTGCACTATTTACACGAACCGTTTCGACGCACTTTTGACCCCTCTGTAGCTCAGTGCCTATTACAAGTGCAAAGATAAAATTATACCTACGTAATTATATACTAGTACTTACACAGTATACCAAATTTTATAGATATAGCTTAGGTAGATCCTGAAATATCTCCCTGTAAAAATAGCTAATTTTGGCACTCACTCACTCACTCACTCACTCACTGACTGGTAATCAAAACCTCTAGGCCACTTCCAAATATCCTAGCGTTATGACATTTGGCACACAGGTCGGTTGTTACATGTAGATTAACAAAAAATTAAGAAATTTTAGAAATCGGTCAAGCGTGAGTCGGCACATCTACGAACTTTAGAGGCTACTTCCAAATATCCTAGCGTTATGAAATTTGGCACACAGGTCGTGTGTTATAGGTTCGTAGATTAACAAAAAATTAAGAAATTTTAGAAATCGGTCAAGCGTGAGTCGGCTCATCTACGAACTTTAGAGGCTACTTCCAAATATCCCTAGCGTAATGTAATTTGGCACACAGGTCGTGTGTTATACATACGTATATTAATACAAAAATAAGACATTTAAGACATCGGTCAAGCGTGACGGCTCATCTACGAACTTGAGATAAAAATTCTTATGTACTAGTGACACAATGAGAATACGATGAGGAGGGTGGGAGGAGGAGAGTGGGGGGTATAAATTAATATTGTCATGTATAATGCACACTGTATAGCTTAATAAATAAATACTGTTTACTTAAAATTTGGCTTCTATTGATAGTTTAACAAATACCACTAGCGGCATCTATCAAAACTATTGTTTATATCGGGCGTGGCACAAAAAGAAAACAATAAACATAGGTATGATTTCTTGAAAAAAAAGTATTGAAATCCCACCAAAAACATACCTGTTAAAATAGGGCCTAGTTCCTGTAGGCTGATTTTTGGCCTAAAAAAGAGTTGAAATCTAATCCAATATCAAGTTCAGATGCACTTCACCGATCACAATCATCTTCATCAACAGCCTGATCCATAATACTTCTAAATTTGAACTTGGCAGGTTTTTGTGCTATACTTAACACTTGATAATTATATAATTAGATAATATTTATAGAATTTAAGTAACCTGCCAAGTTTAAATTAGAAGTGTTATGGATCAGGCTGTCGATGAAGATGATTATGATCGGTGAAGTGCATCTGAACTTGGCATTGGATTAGATTTCAACTCTTTTTTTAGGCAAAAAATCAGCCTACAGGAACTAGGCCCTATTTTAACAGGTGTGTTTTTGGTGAGATATTATTTTATTGAAGTGACTAAATAAGTATGGCACCATGGCAACGTCCATCGCTGTCCCGTCGCACAAACAATGGTCGCCGTCAGTCTCGAGTTGTAATAATTTACTATTATTTCTTCAAAAAAATCATTTATCAATATAAAAAGTAGCCAGTAGCCGATTCTCAGACCTACTGAATATTGCTAAAAATCAATATAGCCGTTTCGGAGTACGATAGCTAGCATTGTGACACGAGAATTTTATATATTTTATGATTATAATATCGTGAAGAAATAAAATCAAAAGTCTGTACATATAATAGGACTGTCATTACGCTGTATTGCGTTATAAACTTATTAAACGCAATACAAAGCGCGCAGTGTTGCATAATGACGAGTGCAAACAACCCCTAGTCGTGAAGATGGGGCAACTTAGAGTTCTATCGCAATTTGAATGCTAAACAGTTTTCGATGTGATGATCTTATGAATATAAAACGTGTTCTGATACTAAAGCCTCTGCGTGCAGACAATTACTAGATCTTACTCAGTTGCATTAAAATAATTTTATTGCCAGTAATAATATAAGGCAGCAGGCACACTGCTCAACTACTTTACGTCGTAGTGCATTGCTACAGTTAAGTGGCCTTTGTGATATCGATAAATTGATTCGTAGGCATGGTGGACCTACGTCATTTGGTCAGGATATATGAAGTCAATATTAATGGTACGCTACGTCATTCAGTGGAATTAGGTCAAGCTGGCATAATTCGACTAAAATATAATGTAGGTTTGCCATGTATGAATCAACTTCTACCATCTGCCATATTTTATGGCATTTATGCATGATTTATGCATTGTGATTTATGGCATTTATGAATCGCGATGTTACACGCGATCTTTTTAGGAAATTAGGAAAGAACGACAAGAGATGCAGTTGGAATTCGCTGTTTTAATGTTTTATCGTGCAGCATGCTTCATCGCAAAACTGCAGTTGTGGTGTGAGTTGCATTTTTTCGTTACGACGACGCGACGTAACGCAAAGAGAAGTGTGACTTCGCTGGCACATGACTTTGCCAGACACAAGAGCTTATGAGTTAAAGATATATTTGAATAATATTAGAATATAAAAGGCTTTAGGAATTATTAAGAAAGTATGGTTGTAAAGTAAGTATTATAAGGACACGTCGAGTGCTTTTAGGGAGCTTTGTTAAAAGCATAGCTACGCCTAACTAAATCGCTTCGAATTCGAAAGCTTTAACTATAACTTCATTTAACTCACGAGCTACTTTGAAGCTGAAAGAGTTCCATTCTGTGGCAACAATCAATCTTAGTAAGACCTCACTTACTGCTAAAGTTTTTGTTACTGGACGCCTGCAGTGATTGTCGTAAATAAAGTTATTTATTCAAGTTTTGATTTCTGTAAACAAGTTTTTTTAATTTTATTTTTAAGATTGTTTTTCTCTGAGCCTTCATATTTTTCTGGTCTAGGGTGGGTCTAGGCTATTATTATTTCAGTTTTGACCAATAAAATATATGACCCTTCCAGCACATTTACTCCCTTAGTAATCATAATATCATAATTCTTCATACCTTAATATTATAAAGGCGAAAGTCCATTTTTATGTTACCTTTTCACGCCCAATCCGTTAAACCGATTTTGTTGTTTGGTATGGCGATACTTTGAGTCCCTGGAATGGACATAGGATACTTTTATTCCGGAAAAATGTATGGTTCCCTCGTGATAAACGAATTTTGGTGCAACGGAGTTGCAGACCTCATCTAGTAATTAATACACGTGAAAGGAATATTGATTAAAAAAATCTATACAAACATACGTTTGTTTGTATAGATTGTAAAAAAAAATAATTAAATAGGTCGGATGAGGACCTCCTCATCCCACATGATCGTTTTGAATTTCAAAATCTATTATTTTTTCCGGAACATTTAATTGCTCCTAAAAATCTTCTGATCTATTTAAAATTCTTATCCTATTTTTAGCGTTTCCCGTAAACAACAAACTTTAATTCATCCCGATAGATCCATCCGTCTACAGCCAGACAAGTAGCGACAAGTCCTCATCACTTTGATGAGTGGCAGTCTTCCACCGTGCGTTTTTCGCGTAACTTTCTGCCGCGCACTGTAAAACTCTGAAATGAACTGTCACGTGTCACCAGCAGTATTTCCGGACCTATACGACCTGCAAACCTTCAAGAAGAGAGCGTATTCCTTCTTAAAACCGGCAACGCGCCTGCAGCTCTTCTGATGTTGCGAGTGTCCATGGGCGACGGTAGTTGCTTGCCATCAGGTGACCCGTTTGCTCGTTTGCCCCCTTATTTAATTAAAAAAAAAGTGGAAAATTCTCAAGCTGGTATAGTTTTTTTATTTTTATTTTTTTACGCTCGGCTTGTGAGCTTTTTAGGACTATATCACTTCGCTATCGCTTTTGATTGGTTAATTTTTGAAGTAAACTAAAAGTAAAGTAAGTTAAGCAACATTGTATTTTTGCTAAGATTATCTGAGGTACAATAAAATAATATTGTGGTAAAACCAAAAGTAAGAATTTATAATAAAAAAAAAACTCATCCCACTGTATAGAGCTTAATTGCTATTTAACCGTACCGTTTAATAACAAATAGAATGGTTGCCTGTGCTTGAATAGAATCCATAAATACTTGTATGCTATATGAAAATCTAAATATTATGATTTCCCTCTCTGTAAATATTTTGCACCTTATCATATAATTTTATTACACTAGGGGTGAAATATCACGACCAATTTTGTGTTACATATTTACTTTGCCTGCTATAAAACGATATTATATTTAGAAGCACCAGAATCTGATGAAAGGAAAACGTCTAAATATTTACTTCGCATACAATGACTGATACGAACCATATTCTACTGAAATCTATTGATTTACCTTATTTTATTTTCTAATGCCAGTGTAAAATTAAGTACATTTCGCCAGCATACAAGATGTATCTTACTTTCAAAGGGGAGGTCAAAAATCCTCAACATAATATCGTAATTTATAAACTTGCAATTTAAGTTCTCTTCTGGTGTTGTCCACGGGCGACTGTAGTTGCTTTCCATGAGGCGACTCGTTTTGCTTGTTTGCCCCTAAGAAAAAAAACTTTAGCTAATATTTCTGCTACATTCGGCGGCTGACAATTCAATGTGCACACAACCTAAACATAATATGAGCATCAAAGTAATTTCAAACCATCAGACGATCTTTCTGCTCGTTTACCCTTCAACCCTATCTTACGCTATAGTTTCCTTATATTAACTTAATCAGACCCCCGATAGTCATAAAGTACTAATATGGCACAGAAACGACACTGTGAGAGTATGCGGAACATTTAAAAGAGTCCCTTTACTGAATACTAGGAAACTTTGTCAAAATTAAATGCTTTCGACATTTTGTGAGACTTCATGATCATGACTCAAACTATGTTTTAAGACGAACGAAAATGTTTTAGACGAACACCTCTTGGTGTTCATGCAGAAATGCGATTATGCGTTTTATGCGTTCAATGCAAAGGTAGCTTTTTAAATTATAATTTTAAAATGAAGTAAGATAGTTTGAAAAGTTTGAAATGACTGAAACTTTAAAATGTGCAGAAACGAAAGGCATGGGATTTACGGTATACCTTTCGTTTCTGCACTTATTTTTTTTAATACTAATAAAAACCCGAATTAGGTTTTGTAAATACTCTTTTCCAGTATGGCTGCTAAAATAATAATAATAATATATTTTGTAACAAGTAGATGACGCTCGCCACTACTTTACGCCAAAATTCGTTTATTGCGCAGGATCCGTATATTTTTCTGAAATAAAAAGTATCCACCTTCTCTTGACCTTTCCCAGGACTCAAATTATCGCCATACCAAATTTCTGCAAAATCGGTTCAGCGGTTGGGGCGTGAAGAGGTAACAGACACAGACTTTCACATTTATAATATTAGTAGGATAGTGCGGATATTAAGGGAAGAAACGATAGTAAGTAAATGATAAGCTGATGTCTCCAATTAAGGACGGGTCTAATTCGATGTTCACGAGCCCAAAGCCTCTCTCACCTTTATATGAATAATTCTCTTAGATAAAATTTAGGGATGTAGCCGTGATATGCTTAGCAATTTTGCATTACAATTTAATTCCTCGGGTGTATTTTTTATTTAGGTGAAAAAAATATTTAATCGATACACAAAACCCATATAAAAATAGATAGGTGTATAAAAAAATATCCATACTAATATTATAAATACGAAAGTGTGTCTGTCTGTATGTCTGTCTGTTACCTCTTCACGCCCAAATCACTGAACCGATTTCGCTGAAATTTGGTATGAAGATACTTTGAGTCTCGGGAAAGGACACAGGATTCTATTTATGCCGAAAAAATGTACAGTTCCCGCGCGATAAACGAATTTTGGCGCAGTGATGTTGCGGGCGTCATCTATTTAAATTATATAAAAGTCCTCGTTTTTATTTTAAATCAAAATAAGTTTTAACTTGATTATTTTAACCCATCAAGCCCCATAAGCTCACCGGTGAGCGAGAAACAGTACAGAATAACAATAGATTTCTGAGAATCCACGATCGAAGGATTAATCCTCAACACATTTTGATACGGCTATTTTGAGTCACATCACAAAATAATTACACATCGCAATTTTAAGTGCTTTTATCAAAAAGTTTATTGAATTTTCATAATATAAACAGAAGCAAATCTTTACATTTCTCTATAGGTAATATCGTTTAGAGATCAACTACGATAACATGGCGCGCCTCTCCAAAATTCAAAACGTTTGAAGTGCGTTGTCTTGCGCGGTAGGCTAGCTGTTATGATTAGTTGACCAACAAATCTTGGTAATAAGTGACATTAACTGATATATAACGTGTACTGCGATTGGTTGAATACTTACTACATACAAACTCTTTCATAAAGATGTGATTACACACATTAAAATAGTCATTTGGAGTCAATTACTTCAGAACTCAGGTAGACCTGAGTTCTGAAGTAACAAATCAACGGAAATCTTCTTATTTTGTCAAATAGAGCCGTTTGTTTTATCACTGGCGATAGCATCTCATATTATTTTCACTCTAACGTAAATATTATTCATTTTCCTCTATATTTTTACACTAGATGAAAGAAATGTATATTGTGACTGCTGGAAGATATAAATCACGCGCTGTATGATTTTCTCTTACATGTAACGTTATAAAATGTTAATATTTCTAAGCAGTTTGACGCTGGAATTGTCGGTACAGGATGTTTTGCAGATTAGCCTACTTCAAAATTTGGTCGTGCTAATTAGGAGTATAACGACAAGGTTGCTAAAATACACATTTTGACCTAGGGGCTTCAAATAAATTGAGAACTATCAAATTCATTTTTCAACATTATCGTAGAATATTAAATTGTTTCAATTCAATTATTTAAACAATCTAATATTTTACTATGAAGTTGTAAAAACAATTCCGATAGCAGCTCCTAGCAAATGTGCAAAAATTTCATCATCGAAAATGTTAAAAAGTGGTAATTTTATTGAATTGAGATGAAAATTATTGTAACTCATATAAACAATGTTACCTACTTTATCCACCACTTTTTAACATGGTAATCCATCTTAAGTAATAAAGGTAGATAAAATTGCTCTAATGACATATAATAATAATATTTTGTACTAACTATAGTCTTAAAGTGAACCAACTTTAAAATGTACAATTTTTATAAACAGGAATTGAAGACCTAGATAAAACTTAACTTGACTTATTACCATATTATGAATACAAGTTTGTTTGCAAATTAAACTAAAGGCTTAGCACTCGCCTAACATATGAACATATTTAGTCAGTCATGAGTATACCTAGGTATATAATATATAGTATAAGTAGTGTGTTTTCGCGGATTCTGGATCACGATTCTGGGTCCACCCCTCCCCCCGCTTGCTGCTCGCAACTTTCTCGATCACTTTTTGTCGGTTCGAGTGGCGACGTCGCCTAAACAAAAAAAAGTTTGGTGTCAAAATAGGGGTTTTTGACCATGCCCGTTCGATATATGCGATCCGTTTCTGCGTATTTGCATTAGTTTCAAAGTTAGCTTTTGTGTTTAACCCTCATTATCTACTATCACCACGCTCCATTGTTCCTTCATAATTACAATCGCTACTTATTGCATTGTTATGCTCGCCTCGGTGTCCTATTGTTCGTAATGACTACCTGGGCTTATCGCTTACATCACCTTAATTTCTTACAAGATTTTAAATAAATATGAATGATAATTAACTAATGAATTATTGCAAATTAAAAGTACCTAATAATTAATTATGTAGGTCACCCGATCATTCGATGGACTTCGTAAACATATGACGACGCGGCGCGCAAACTGAGTCTTTTTTTTTAACAATATAATTAAAGCTAAGGTTAAAATAAAACTTTGGTTTACTTTCAAACAAATTATTTATTTCGTATTACATACCACAGTTCATAAAACAAGATTCAAACATTTTATTCAAAAACATATCATTTTTAAGTGTGTCACTACCAAATTCAGTCTGAAACTCTGACAATGACTTGTTATGAAACTTGTATAACAACAAGTACATTAAACAGTACTCTCCACACACAGAAGTCCAATCATTTTGTAACCTGATAGTATTATAACGCCATTTCCTTGCATTTCTATTCAAAAACATTTTGTGCATTCCCATAGGGAAGCGACCATATGTATCAAAATATTCACCAATGCCATGTTTGTCTATGTGAATAGCTACCCAGTGAGATCCTGGTTTTGAGTCCGGGTCCAAATTGCTTATAAGATATGTAAGCTTATAACTATTACAGTTTATACTCAGTGTCTGAATTTTAGTGTTCATAAATATGGAGGTAAAATATCTTTATTTATTTTTCTTTGTTTCATATGACTCACGTATTTTTTAATTTTAGTATCCTAACAGTTATTTTAATTAATTTTACAGAACAATTTTGAAGAAAATACTTACAAAGCCTTCTACTTCACATCTCCTGATAGTGAAACAACCGACTTAGAAATAATATCCAATCCAAGCAAAAAAAGATCGGCATCACCGCTTGCAAGGCTAGATGATCTATTTGACGTCCAAAAAAGCAAAAAGAAAAAGCTATCGTCGTCAGTTTTACGGATGCAAAAGAATGGAAGCACAGCATTCGTCTCTACCAATGCAGATGATGAACAAAGTTCCTCACATTTAATAAAAATTGAGGTTTACGATTTGAAGAAAATATCAAAGATCCCAACGAATGAACATTGGAAAAATACCGAAAGCAGAATCAAATTATTCACTTCTAAAACAAACAAAAACTTTGAACCCATTCAAAGATTAATTTTTGATTTAACAAAAGAGTGTGAGTTTGATTTAACAAAAGAGTGTAAATAGTATATCATATCGACGGTCCCTACGTATAAAAAAGGTCATGTCCAAAATAGCAAAAATTTTTAATGCATCATGCATTTCTGCATAATAAGACGCATATTCCTACATTATTGTTATTTTTCTATCACAAGCAATTCCAAAGATAAAAAGACGTAAATGAGGACAAGTTGGGCGTTTTATTAGATTTTACTGTTGTATATACGGACATCTATACTTACTTACCGTCTTGTGCCGCGTTGGAAATTACGCGCCATTCCTCGTCATGTCGTATATGTCCGTTTCTACCTCTAAGGTAGCGAATTATTTATATACTTGCTACCATTTACGTTCAGTTATTATGAGACTTTAGTTCTTTTTCAGTGGGACTCGTGGCGCAAATTCAATTAATTTCAAACCAATATGAGCATCGGAGTGTTATAAATAATCAGCAACGTGAAATAATAGTTGCAACGTAGGCTGAGGCTTCTTTTCGTAATGAACAACCATCTGGACCTTACCGTTATCGATATAGAGCAAAAAATCGTGTTTGTTGTACGAGGCTCCACAATAATCATTTATTTTATTTTAATTTTACTATATTTGTTTAAATATCGCCAATAAAAAAAACGTAATTTGTGAAAACTACTACTGTTGCGGTTCTTGAGATAAAGCTTGGTGATAGACGAATGGATGACAGATAGAAAGCGAATTCTGATATGTATTTATTTAATTATGAATATGAATGTTATTTATTTTAAAAAAGTATTAAAAACGCTAGTAAATTATATAAAATTAATTAAAAACTATTAAGAACACTCCTTGTTCACTTGATAGATGGACTCTCTCGACAACGCGGTATCGTTTGGTTGTAGGGTTGAGAAGGGCTGGAAAAAAATTCCGGAAAAGCTCATATTAAACATCTAAAGTGATATCGGTGCATGATTAACCTAAAAATTAAAAAGTTTATGGGCTATTTTTTTTGCTCCAATAGAGTTTGTAAGATAGCCTTTTCAAATTATGTCCCATGTTTTTTTCACATTTTCCCCTGTTTCTTTGTTCCTATTAATCATAGCGCTATAATTTACAACGTATAGCCTTCCTCGATAAATGAGCTATCTAACATTTAAAGAATTTCCAAATCGGATAAGTAGTTCCTGAGATTAGGGGGTTCAAACAAACAAATCTCAGCTGTATAATATGAGTATAGAATTGATAAGGTGTTCTGTAGTCAATTTGGCAGTCGCAAATTGGGATGAAATACTATTTTCTTCCTGCGAGGAACGTGTTAGACGATTACATCAATGCAGTTCTGTATTCAACGGTAATACTAAAAATTACGACCTACAGAAAAGTTCAAGAGTCAGTTAAAGCTGAATATAATAATCGACTCAGAAATATATTTTAAGGTCCGGAGTCCAGACTTGTCCACCGCAGAAGTTATAACGAAGCCTCAAAGAATTTACTCATGTAAGATGCAATAAAAGTCTAAGGTCGTGAATGGTCACCTAGGTCTCAAAATTGGAAAAGGTCCAATACCTAGCTTAAGTATCCGAAATGACCAAGAAGAAGAAAAAGGCAAAGTATCTGGGCATTCGTTATCTTCAACAACATGTAAAATGTAAAAAGTTTTTTTTCTACATTATATCCATATTATACAAGTATCATTGACAAATTTTCAAAAATATTATATACAAATCTAAATCATAGCAACTTTAGTAAAATAAAATGAATTAATACATAGATACTAAACTTTATAGACTTTTTAAAACTAAACAGTTTAATTTATCAAATAGTCACATTTTATTACAATTTTTCATTATGGACCTAAAGTAATTGATGACATGTCCTTTTATTCGTTCATTATAATATAGAAAAAACTACTTAATAAGCAGCGTATAAAAGATATATGTGTTTTTTAGTTTTTCTCATCGAAGAGCCAGAATTTGTAATACTTATATGTTATAAACTTATAAATTATGATAATACGAATTATTTTATATAGTGTTGAATGAATTTAGGACCTAATATAATATTTTAATTCTTCCAAAGTAAAAATGGACATGTACGACTTAACCGTTATGGGCAGTCTTGAATTGTCACCATAAAAACGGTCATCTGGCAATTTTGGCGGAAATACAGTAAATATTTAAAATTGTGTTATATCATGACAAACGGCCTACATTAAGCTTTACAGATCAACAAAAATAATTGTGATTATCTGTAATCTGTAATGGTAATCTACAGTAACAGTTTGAATCTTAAAAACGCTCTCCTGAAAACCACTACTTTTGACATGTCGCTTTATACGTAGGGACCGTCGATTTATGAGACATTTCAACTTGAAGCTTTCGTCAATTATTGATTAATTATAATATGGGACAAATTAGTCATAATATAATTGTATTAAAACTGTCAACAAACATTAGTCAGTCTCGTCCCGGGGCAGTTTTGACCCTAATTTTCGTCTTTGAGATGTTTCGAGTGTGCGCAGCTTTATATATATTTTGTCTTATAGTTAATTCTCGACACTTAATCGCGTCGCCGTTTCATATTAGAGAAGTCGCTGCAACTAAAATTGGGGGACAAGTTGACACAGTAATATTCGGTTTCTAATTTACGTCGCCGTGTCGCAACATTGTTACCATATTTTAACTAGATTTCACAAATCATTCGTTCAATCGTTCATAATCGTTCATTCGTTGACATCGACTAGTGAAAGAATTAAAAATAAGAAACTGTCATCTTATCACCAAGGTAAGTAAACAAAGATTTTGTTTTTATTCAATATTATGGTTTTTATGCCTAAATCTGAGTGGGAAATTAAATTCATCGTGTATTTAGTGGGATAGTTCGAAATTTATCTTATTTTATCCATTCCTACGAAAATACATTGTTGGTTTATAATAATAATTTTATTTTGTATTGTCAAAAACTTATACCTAATGCAATAATACTCTTGAATATTGAATAGCAAACTTAATATTAGCAGCAATAAACCGTATAATCGATTTAAATTAAAAAAAAATTGTTATGTGAAAAAATTTCTCGGCACAGCTAGTAATACAAAGTTACGATAACTATCGACATTGTGTGGGAATGTTACCGAAAGTAGTCACAAAGTTACGGTATTTTCAAAATGGTATCTCCTTGATTTTCTGTTCACAGCTTCTCAAACTTTGCCTGACAAAATGCCATATTGCATTCTTTTAACAAAAGAAAGCTCTTCCGAGTTAAGATACCTCGTACCAAGTACCCTATTCAAACGAAATAAATATTGCATTATTTATATTAATTAAGTATTCTTTTTCAGAGATGCAAAGCATGCATAAAATCACAAACTAAAATCAAACAGACTAAGGAATCTAGCCAGAAATAACTAAATAATCGGCCAAGTGCCAGCCGGACTGATGCGCCTAGGGTTTCGTACTGCAAAAACAGGCCAAAATTTGTGTTTCTAGTATGGTATCCCCCTTATTTTTTTAAAATAAAACTATTATTAATTATTGAATTAGACATGCTATTATAGTTAGAGGGCTTTGTGAAAATATCAAGTGCCTACTTGTTGCCATTATAGAGCAGTATGGGAGCCCCCTTTATGAACTAGTTGTGATAACCAACAGTTTTATTATATTTTTGTCAAAAAATAGGAGGTTCTCAATTCGACAGTTATATAAGTTCTAACGTACTTTACTATTTTTTTTTATTTTAATTAAACGGCAAACAGGCAGTTCACACAACAAAAAGTTTTAGAATGACTGGCATTTGGTGATATACATTTGTCAAAGTTTGTGTTTAGTTATTACGTAGGTTTACCACACATGTTACAACCCAGTTACCACATATTGTTACCAATATTGTACAGTAGTTACATACCATACGCTACGTGTGGAAAACGTGTGTACACATTTTTTTCTGTAACAAGCGGACACGGTTACAACACGTAGAAGCAAACACACCACACAGTCGCAAAGTGTCGTATCAGCTACGAAACTGTTACGACTTGTTACAGATTTACAAATCTGCGACCGAAAATGGCTATACGGGAGGGAAGAAAATGTATGGAAATATTATACGCTTTTAAATTTCCGTCAACGATAATTTATAAACGTGCACGTTAGAGGACATCATGCCGTCTACACTCTTCTGAATCGCACAAAACGTCCGCGGCGCGTAAAATCAAAAGGGCATTTAACGTACCCAACATTTTATTGTGGAAGTCGGCGTTCACGATAACGTCACATCCGGAATTATAAAAACGCACAACCGTAGATTATTCCCGCTATGCCGATGCGAACGTCCCCCGTTGCAGACGTTTCCGCTTCGCAGTCGCTTTGGTCGCATAGGTTTGGCCGAAGCCTATTCTTTTTATTAACGAAAAAAAGTCAAACAACTGTTTTGTCGTAGGTGGGCGGTAAACCTAAATTTGTTTATGAAAGGAGGCATTTCGCATTCCGATGCTAAATACGATTATCGTCTAATGACCGTATATAAATTGGGATTACTTAATTAAAACTAAAATATTCATTTAGGTCTGAGATTTAAGTTTTTTCTTTGTCATCAAGGCTTACGTATTGCGATACTTTGCTACGCGCACATAGCAGACAAAAGTAACTACTGTGTGTCTACACAAGAAATACAAAATAAATAATTTATTTTTATTTATTTTATTTATTAATTTTTTTATTTATTTTAATTATTTATTTATTTTAATTATTTATTAATAGATAAGGTTATAAAGTCCGGTAACGACATAAGCCTTTTCGGTGTTGCATTGTAACTTTTACTATCAGAGAAGCTGTTGATTCGGCAGATGGTGGACCAACGTTATTTGGTCGCGTTATGTCAAACCCAGCCGACAGATCACGAATTACATTGAATTGACACAATCGAACCAAATGACGTAGGTCTATCAACTGCAGCGACCACATTCAACTGTCTATGAATCAATTTCTTCCATGTTACAAGTATTACCTTTATAAGCGAGTATAATCTGTGCTTCCACGGGATGTACAGAGAATAAAGAAAACTTTCGAAACAAGTCAATATTCTAAGGGCTACTAGCTTAAAAAAATACGCTGTATTTCTCGCTACAACTTTTTAATTTACTATGCAGTGAGGCATAAAATTAAACGTAGGAGTTCTAAGTCGACGTAGGTTTCCATCCTTCCTACTTTATAAAATAACTTTGTTGCATATTCTAGAACACTTTAAAGTTTATCCAATACTTATTTTTAAAAAGGTATTTACATTTAATCTTATATATCAAATTCTCGTGTCACAATGTTAGGCCGCGTACTCCTCCGAAACGGCTTTACTGATTTTAACCAAATTTTATATGCATATTCAGTGGGTCTGAGAATCGGCTACTGGGTACTTTTTATATTGATAAGTGCATTTGTTTAATAAATAATAGTAAATTAATACAACTCGAGACTGACGGCGACCATTGTTTGCGCGACGCGAGTCACGGGATAGACGTTGCCATGGTGACATACTTATTTAGTCACTTCAATAAAATAATATGGGCGATATACTTTATAATTATGGCAAAGAAACGTTTGCCGGGACAGCTAGTATTACAATAAAAAAAACTCCCATGGTTATGCGGGCAATCTCACAAAGATGAATTTTAGCTTATAAGACTTTCGATCACGTCAGCAAAATGTCATAATCCGTTCATCCGCAGAGCTACACCATTAGAGATCAACTACGATAATATGGCGCGCCCCTCCAAAATTCAAAACTTTTGAAGTGCGTTGTGAAAACGTTTGAAGTGCGTTGTCTTGCGCGGTAGGCTAGTTATGATTAGTTGACCAACAAATCTTGGTAATGAGTGACATTAAGTGAAATATCACGTGTACTGTGATTGGTTGAATACTTACTACATACAAACTCTTTCATAAGGATGTGACTACACACATTGAAACAGTCATTTGGAGGGGCGCGCCAAGTTGTCGTAGTTGATCTCTACAATATGCAGATAAGTATTTTTTTATACATCCCACTGTTTTCGTCAAGACTTAAAATGAACTTTAAAAAGATTGAAAAACAAAAATTTAAAAACATGCCGTTATTTTTTAAGCAATTATTAAGTATTTGATATATTATTGTATTTTAAACGTGTACCTTAACAATAATTTAATACAATTAAATTATTGCTGAAGCCATATCTATAAGAAGCTTAATTACAGCGAAAGCTTAAATTATTTTAAAAGGTTAAATTATTTTAATCGCATTTATTGTAAGAGCAACTCACAAATCATGATTAATTGCTCAGGTTTTAATATAAATGTTATAATTACTCGTATTTAACATTATAGTGGATAATGAGGTATGTCGAGACACCGTAGAATGCTGTCCTGCCAAAGGTTTTGACATTCTTATGATTTTAGGTGATCAACATTCCATATCATTAATTTAATTTAAATATGCGTATGTAAAGTAGGTTTCTCTAGACTTGGTTTTTAGATCAATTCGTTCCGATACGAGATACAACGTGGCATTTAAAGCAAACCAAAATTTCAGCTTTATTACGCTGTGTTATAATGCAACTAGATGATAATACAACTCTGTTGCGCTAAAATTCATTTATCTCGCGGGAATCGTTTTTCCTGGCTAAAAAGTTTCTTATGTCCTTTCCCGAGACTCAAAGTTTCTCCATACCATAGACATAGATCAAGATAGATACCGCATATACTTCGCGTACCATATCGCGTTCCCAAACGACGAGCAATGCTCGTCTTTCGAAAGTCTGTTCATTAGTCTGCTATCGGAATTGGACATCAATCGAAATTTTAAAAATGCCTAAATGCCTAAAAGTACCGTATTGAGCTGTAGAAATTCAAATAGAAACGTTGGCCTTGATTGACACGTCTCTTATCATCGGTAGAGATCAACTACGATAACTTGGCGCGCCCCTCCAAATGACTGTCACATCCTTATGAAAGAGTTTGTATGTAGTAAGTATTCAACCAATCACAGTTCACGTAATATTTCAGTTAATGCCACTTATTACCAAGATTTGTTGGTCAACTAATCATAACTAGCCGACCGCGCAAGACAACGCGCACTTTAAACGTTTTGACAACGCACTTCAAACGTTTTGAATTTTGGAGGGGCGCGCCAAGTTATCGTAGTTAATCTCTACGTTACAGTGGTAGGAAAAAAGGGACACGCTCGTTTTCATACAAATGGAGCGACATGCGGTATCTATCTTGATCTATGTCTGTGCTCCATACCAAATTTTGAACAAAATAAAAAAAAAGGTAATGGACAGACAGACACACTTAATTTCGCATTTATATTGTTAGTATGGATTTTACATTGAATAAAGTCTTAAAAATCGCCAAATCTTCTCTCGTTTTGATCTTCACTGTTATGCATCGAGTAAGCGATGTCTTGTATCAAGCGTTTTGCAAAATTTTAAAACTTTGAATGTGCTGTTCTGCAGGACACTCAACTTCAGGTTTAAAAAAGGAGAGTTGAAATTTGACCTGCTGCATTTTAGCACCTTAAACTTGTGGGATTTATTTAAAATAAAAGTTTATAAAAATCATATTCTTTACGTTAACTTACTTGGTAACCTAATAAAGTTTACGATTTTTTTCTACGTGAATGTGTTTAAATGAGTAAGTTGGTACTCATTAAAACATAAACTTATGATATTATAAGTTTATGCATTAAAATGTAGAGTAGGACTAAGGTACTAATCTGCGTGGGCCAAAAGAACGTTGTATAATATTTAAAATATAAAGAAAAGCCTAAGATACGTCATTAAGAAGTCAAAATTTTGTGAGTTTGTGTAATAATTCCTTCACGCTCAAACTACCAAACGGACTTTAATCTTTGGCATGACAAGTGGGCTCTGTCCTGCGGTCTGTACTGCGGTAATAAAATAGAGGTGTAGTTAGTCATAGATCCGGACAGAACGGATAATTCATCACTATTTTATTCTATCGTCAAATACCAATCAACAACTCTGTTAAAAAGATAAGCTCCTATCAACAAAAAAAAAACTCAGAAGCCGGGCAAATGATCACTAAATGGACAATAATTTTTAATTTTCCGTATCCTATCGTCAGGAGGCAGACGGTCTGACTGACTGACAACATCGTGTGTCACACTCAGATCATAAATCGCTATCTGCTATCAGTTTATCACTCAGCAGTCGGTGTTGAGTCGCGGTAGATGCGACACGCGCGGGCGGTATCGTGAGACGCTTGTGTTCGGAACTTTTTACGATAAATATACAATGTGGATGTGAATTGATATTTGTAAAAAGGTAATAAGTTCTAAAAAAAATATATTTTTTGATTTTGCATTAAATTTGAGGATTAAGTTTTTACCTGATACAGGTAAGTACTTTACATACCTAATAACATAGTAATTAACTAACTACACGATTAAAGCTTTCTTAAATCTTATCTAGTTTTATCGTAAAACAATAAAAGTTTTTCTTCAAATAATGAGCAAAAACATTTTCTCCGGTCAATATATTAGTTGTGTCAGGGAAAAACTTTATGTCAAATCAACAGACAGGTAGTTAGGAAAATATTCGCAATTTCGATTATTTTCACGTTCGAGGTGAAATCCCGTAGAATCATTAAAATTATTTGCCAAACAAACAAAACCATAATTATTATGTTTGTTTGTTCAACAAACATGTTAATGTGCTCTGCTGGTTGCTGTGAATCAGTACAGAGATTAACAATAAAAGCCAAAGGTCATTGACACGCTGAAATTAATAAACTAGCACCACTTGGTACCATACCTTAACCTATTGACAGCAATAAAAACATAGTTTTCTTGCACTAATGAGGTGGAAGTTATAGTAATTTGAATTTTCACCAAGAACCGACAATGCTTACTGATATTGTGAATGCGAAAATGTGTCTGTCTATCTGTCTGTCTGTTACCCCTTCAAGCCTAAACAACTTAGCCGATTTTGCTGAAACTTGAAATGGAGATAATTTGACTCCCGCGGATGGACTTGTTGCAAAAACTAAAAAGTCCCAAACGCAGAATTAATCATTGCAAATTTCAAATGCATCCCAGATAAATTTTCTGCTATAAAGTAAACATTGCAATGTACTTTTTCTAATAATATATTATTTAAATTTAAATATTCATGAAACGAAATAATTTACATTATGACTATAATATTTAAAATAATTCTCAAACTGCAATTCATTGTTATTTTATGAAACGGTTTGTTATAAATCAGTAAATACTGAAAACATTTTCCTACAGTAACTCAATGTATCATTGTTCATATCTATCTGCAAATAAATGTTGCACTGCATGGACCGTCACATACAGGATGTAATAATGTACTAACAAATAATATTACTCTCTATTCAGTACTTTATACTTCCGTTGAACGAATAAAAATGCAATCAACAAACTATAATGTGACTCTTATTTGAATTCGATAAATGTTGGATATTGAATGAAGTTTCTTGTGGTAACGTTATAAGGAATAACGAGCGACCATTTTAGTTTTGGGTAAAACATGCATATGGCCTAGGTGTTTTATGCATAGCTAATATTTTGTATTTTTAAGCATTATTTCTTACTTTTTAATTAGAAGCTCAAGCAAATCTGTTAAGCACTTTTTTTTGATGCAATAAGGGGGCAAACGAGCAAACGGGTCACCTGATGGAAAGCAACTTCCGTCGCCTATGGACACTCGCAGCATCAGAAGAGCTGCAGGTGCGTTGCCAGCCTTTTAAGGGGTAATAGGGGAGGGTAGGGAAGGAAATAGGGAAGGGTAGGGAAGGGATAAGGGTAGGGGATTGGACCTCCGGTAAACTCACTCACTCGGCGAAACACAGCGCGAGCGCTGCTTCACGCCAGTTTTCTGTGAGGACGTGGTATTTCCCCGGTCGAACCGGCCCTTTCGTGCCGTTCGTACTATCAGAGAAGTTGATTCCTATCCAGGTCGGGGACCTACGTAGTTTGGTTGCGTTACGTCAAACCCAGCTGACAAATCACAATTACATTGAATTGACATATTCGACCAAATAACGTTGGTCTATCAACTGCATAGGATCAATTTCCTCGATGGTACATTAAAATTGTGGCCATAAAAGTAACATACGCTATTTTATGATTTATGTGAACAGAAATTAGTAGTTTATTGTAAGCCTACGGCTTATTGCCAATACGGCTTTGTTACCAAAAAAGTTGATTTGTAGGCAGATGCTATTAGTATAAACAAATACTTTATAGTAATTATGTAATTCTTTCACAAGCATATTGCGACTTTGAGAATCATTTAGGAATTTTGAAACAAGTTATACAGGACCAGTACCCTCGTCTCAGTAGACGTGGTGTGAATACTGAATACTTACAGTATTTGAAATTTACCTGTATCTGTATTGGACTATACCAGCGACCGCAACAAAATGGCGTCTACTTTTCCGTAGTCGCTCTATGTTTTTCCCCAATATTATCATCTATCAACATCGGAAAGGTTCGGGCATATAATTCATTGCAAACTTCCGCTTTAATTATGATTATTATTAGACCAGCCAATATTTTAAGAACCTGTAATATTTTGCGACTTTCAGGGTTTTGCATTTACGCTTCTCTACAATTTTTGGCAGTGGCTGCTGAGATAATGAAGACTATAAAAGCTTGATGGGCAATTTTAGCTTCAGAGTTTATAAAAACGTTCATTTTCATACATACTTTATTACTGGATTAAAATAAGAATGAAAATCTGCAGGTATTGTTTACCTACTCTACTTTTAGTAAAATGATTTATTGGCATATTATGATGGACCTATGTAATTTGGTTGGGTTGTTTCAAGCTCAGCCGTGGGATCACGATTAACATTGACTTGGAAAAACCTGATCAAATTATGTAGGTAACTGATTTATGAGCCGAATTCATCGAAAAAGGCATGTTACTGCAATATTTTTACGCTAGAGGTAACACCAGCGCAGCGTAGACAGTAAACAACAAGTTTTTTCGACGTTTGGAAAATATTCTGATTCTAATACAACGTGTGCTACATGCCGGATTTTGGTTGGATTGGTCATTCGGTTTAGTGATTATATAACAAAACTATCCAACTTAACGCTAACATAGTCAAACAAGATGAAGTTCATAGACAATACACAATATTATGTAAATAAAAATATTATCTATACCTACCTTATAATATTATAAAGCCCTATCTAAAGTAGTGAGTGCTGATAGTCACTTCTGACATAATATCCCGCGTCCTATCACAGCTGTAATCTAGACGTACCCAAAGTCTTTTTGTTAGCGGTCCATTACTAACCTCTAGGTCATTTCTAACCCTATTCACATAAAGTATACCAATCAAACCTTTCATAAGGCTGCCCGTTAAAACGACACCCGCTTAGAACTATCAAAACTTTTTGCAACTACCCCCAAAAAGCTAATCTGCGAAGGTCTATACCGCTATTTGCTGGCCAACTTTCATCATAGCGATTTGAAATTCAAATTAACATCTGACCCTTAATTTCGATCCCGTAGTGCTTATATAAAAGCAACACTAGTTCTCACTCCTCTTTTTAGTTCATTCGAAAAGTGTTTTCCGATAATTGAAATACTGCGTGGGTTTTAATCCTAGACTAGGCAACTCTACCTTTGATACTTGCTAATTAATAATTTTCAGAATATTGCCTTTTTATAAGTTGTATCACGTTGCCCACCTGTTGATATTTTTCATAATTCTGAAAAATGATTGCTATGAATATTGCAAATAATATTGCTTGTCAGCGAGTTAGAAATACAAACGATACTTTATAGTTTATACACGTCAGGCTTAATTTCCGATAACCTTCTTTTGAACTTCTTAATGTATAGCTGAATAGGGATTAAAAATCAATTATTATTGTATTTAGGGTAGGGGTAGGGTGAATTATATCTTGGGATAAATTAATTAAATGGTTATTTTAAGGAACTTCTTAACTATAGGAAAAGGCCGGCAAAGCACCTGCAACTCTTCTGAAGTTGTGAGTGTACATGAGCAATTGCTTTCCATCAGGTGATCCGTTTGCTCGTTTGCCCCCTAATTTTATAAAAAAAATAATTAGACGTAAGTTGGTATAGGTACGACTTACGAGTAACTTGATCGTGTTAAGCTGGCCTTACGCGAGCCATCTAAGAATCCAAATGGTGTGATCTAAAATCTTCCCTTGGATGATTTAAATGCCATCCATTAATATATTACTGTTTGTATGTAAGGCCGACTTTATCTGCAAAATAAGAACTTTCAAGAACCCGAGTCTTTTTATTCAATTTGGAATACTTTTTACGACACCAAAAATCGTTCGATTTGTTCAAGTGAACTTTTATGTTGAAGGTTTTACACTTTTAGGTAACAACGGTAATAAATTTTCAATTTTATTGATTTTGATACATAATACCTCGAAGACAGGCGCAAGGCTGAGCTTGTTATCTCCATATAAATTGATCGAGCGATATCAAAAATTCGCAGTTTAATTGATGTTAAAGTCTCATAATTAGTTTGACATTTCCCAGGAATTTCTTGGTTTGGTAGCGCTACTTAACATTTAAAGTACCTAATAATAATAATATATTCAATGTAAATCCCTAAAGACAAAAATATTATGTCATAATTTAAAATATAATGTTATTTTATAATTACTGTATCTTACTAAATTGTGTATAATTTTGAATAACTACATATAAATACAAAAATCGACATATTCTCCTTCTCCAATCCATTTTAACAAAATCTTCGTAACAATTTCACGGTAAATTAAGAAAATAACCCATTGATTTTATTATCTCTTAAATATAAAATTCTCGTGTCACAATGTTAGTCATCGAACTCCTCCGAAACGGCTTTACTGATTTTTACCAAATTTTTTTATGCATATTCAGTGGGTCTGAGAATCGGCTACTGGGTACTTTATATATTGATAAGTGCATTTGTTGAATAAATAATAGTAAATTATTGCAACCTGAGACTGACGGCGACCATTGTTTGTGCGACGGGATAGCGATCGACGTTGCCATGGCGACTTACTTATTTAGTCACTTCAATAAAATGATATGGGCGAAATACTTTATATTATGGCACAGAATATATATTAGTTGTACCAACAGAATTCCCACTGCCGAAACCCGTTTAAAGAATTAACGACTCATGCCACGATACTATAAAGTTCAAATTCCGACCGCGCAGTGCTAGGTGCCTACAATTATATTTGCCTACATCTCCGCTCTCTTTCTATCGCATAACTCGTACCTTTTCTGAAGAAATCAGAGTTGTCTATTTTTAAAAATAATATTATAATCTTTATATTTAATTAACTACATTTTATTTAACTCGAAATAATCTAAGATATTATGTCTTAGTACTATGTAGATTTAATTATCATAAATTTGCGTGTAACTAGTTACGCGTACTTAGATTCGATAGGTACCGTATCTTAATTATTGGAACCGGTCTTATATTACCTACTTAAAGTGTTTGTATAACTTAGTTATTTTTGTAAACAAATGAAGTTTCGAATAGTACGCATCACGAAATATACTATAAAAGACGCGACACCAACCTACGATGCTTACTATTAGTAATAATTAATACCTAACCTGATTAATTAATGTGTTTTTTTTAATGAAATACCTTTATAAATAAATACCAATTATAAGTCTACGAAGGTAACCCAACTAATATATTCTACTTCAACTAGTATTTAAAACTATTTAAATCATAAGTAAGTAATCGTAATTGGACTCTATAATAAATTGTACAAAATTTAAATCTATAATAAATAATAATAAAACAATTTAAAAAAGTTCTTAACTCTCATTGTCCTTAGGGAGCTTAAAGAAAGTTAAATTTGGTTCACATTCCGTGTTAAGACAGTTAAGCACTGCGCAATATTTCTTTGCCCTTTATTTTACTGTCCATTGTGATCAGATTAATTTATCAATTCTGTGACAGCGAATGAATAAGTACGCAGGTAGGCATGCAACGATCAACTAAATAAACCTCGTGCGCGCGCGTCATCGCTCGCCTGTGAGTCCCTACTGAAGTGCCCCCCTAGGGGGGTACTTACAGTTCGATGCCTACACGCGCGAGTGGGACAGGCCTGATTATGGCAAAGCCACGGATGTAAAAAAAATACGGATGGAGCATTACACTATAAAGAGTTGAAGCATGCAAGGTAGGACAATTTCGTCACAATTTCGTTTATTGTACACGTGACCGGCACTCACACACGCAACTAGGTACTACAACCCGCTGTCATTGTACATAGAGTGACGGCGCCAATGACAAGCACACATCCTACACGGGCGGCCATTATTATGCTTCACTCGGGATTAGACAAGGTTACGTCCGTATTTTTTTTAAGTCCGTGGGCAAAGCAACGTTTGCCGGGACAGCTAGTATTACTGTATGAAATTAAATTGGAAAGCATTGTTTGCTAAGTGACGCCCGGTTTGTTACATATTGGCTCATATTGGGCAAAGAATTTGACATTTAACTCGCACAAAAAAATAGATTAAGTATAGAATATAAAATAAGAAGTAGTGTATTCATAATAGTTTATCGCGTGTAAATAAAACATAATTTGGGTTAAAATGTATCTCAACACCAGTCCATGTTAAACATGAAATTCGACAAAACAGAATTTGTGAAGGTAAAATATAATTGGATAATTTAAACACACCTGTCCACATATTTTTAATTTACATAAAATAAATTACATACTTTATAAATTACTCAAAGGACGTAGGATAGTTTTTATCCCGTAAAAAATATGTAAGGTTCTCGCGCGCTTAACGAATATTGGCGCAACGGCGTTGCGGGCGTCTAGTTTTAAATAAGTTTCCTACAGTTATCCCGCAGAAAATAAGATAAAAAATTGACCATTCATTCTAAGAAGTGTTCTAAAATAATCTTAGCGGGCCCTTACATGGTCAATTTTATTGCGCAATATCACGTGTTGTACAATATTATTGACCGTCTAAGGTTGAACGCCTTTCTATTTTATTGCCAAATAAATTTGTTAAATAATATTGTTCAAGGATATTGCACCATAAAATTGATCGAATAATTTAATAAAACCTTCGATCGCGGATTTTTGAAAATCTATTGTTTTCTACTGTTGTCACGGTCACTGGTGTCCTTATGGGGTTTGATAGGTTAATAAATACCTATAACAAACTTTCATAATTTTAATTTTATAATTTAATTTTAAATATTTAGAATTTCAATAGGCGACTATAAGTTTTGTAACAGAGAAATACATTGGAACAGTACAGAGTGCCAATCACTCTGCAAAACAAATTATTTTAGACAAAGAACAATGACTTCAGACTATAAATAGTTGATAGTGTCCCAGAAAACAGCAAACTATCTAGAAATACACTGCTAGCCATTCCAAATTAATTACGAAAAGTGAGTGAACTAGACATTGTTAAATTATTATTTTTCAGAATTATAATAATAATCTAAATTCCCATGTACTTTATATTTCTTAGGCTGAAATGGAAACTCATTTAAAATCTAAAAAGTCTATGGATTTATACTTCATAAACTTCCACCCTGGGTAAATTACCCGTAACGTCTGTAAAATTCTCTAAATTTTTATGGTTGATTCGTTCTAAAAAATATAGGTATATTTTTTAAACCGCTTAATAAATAGTTTACGTGCTTACTGCTTAATGGTCTGCTTACACCGTTCAAATCCACTGATCCAATCCAGCGCTGGATTGGAATAATGCTAAACCGCAGTTATAGCGGCCGGGTTATCATCATGCACTAAATAGTGAATTGCATTCCAATGCATTCTAGTGCCCGTTTACATAGTTCCAGTAGTAATCCAGCGCTGAATTCATTTACTTACTGGGTTGGAATAATATAATCGTGGCAAAACGAGACACAATAGCATACAATAGCTTTTTCATTGTTATCGCGGCCGGATGTGACCGCTTGGGGCTAGATGAAATAATATTGTTATAGAATATAGGCAGATTTTTATTGTATGTTTAGTGTTTACACTTTATCAACTTAAATGGACATCCCAAAGTTTTTATTCCCAAAAAGCTCTCAAAGCAATGAAGTCTGAACATTGTAAAAGGTTTCTCACGGGTTTTATTATAACAATTATTATTATTACTTGAAATTCATAATTATTGTTATATTCAGTTTTACATTAGGTCAAAATATTCTTACAAAAAAGTCTGAGTTAAGAATAATATACAAGGTGTAAGAAAACTAAGTGATAATACTTTAGGATATGTATGAGTCCCATGTATAAAGTTCACTGTAAAAGTGCAGCGCTGAAAGAGCAAAATTCTTTTTCACTTTTGTATGGAAAAGTTCGTGACGCTGGGGCTCTTGCCCATACAAATCACAAAAAAATGATCTTTCAGCGCTGCTACTTTCACAATGAACTCTCTACAAGGAACGCATACACCTTAAAGTATTATCACTTAGTTTTGTTACACCCTGTAGAAAGGGAATGTCTTGATGAATTCACAATGTCTCGTTACTTGTATGTTGTCGGTCTAACCACACTTGAATCTTCCGAAATTCGTCTTGACCTCGTCGTGTAACGAACCGAAAAATTGTCGCAGACACCCTGTATTCACTTTTGAAAGGAATCCCGTCATTCAAGTCAAAATAAAGGAGATGCTGAAAATATGTGAAAGGAAATCTGTCCGAAATATATTTCCTTAGCCCCTCGACTACAAGAAAATAGGAAAAGGAGATTGGTGAATACTGTCCCTCCGTCAAGAGCGTTTGGTTTCAAAGAAAGCTTATGTGTACTTAAAATTACTTAACATTTTCATAAGTTGGGAATCAAATATTTCTGAACACACTATAGTCTTCATTACTTTGAAGTCGGTACCAGTCTTGGATATTCTGACACTGACTGAACTCATGATTAAATTAGCTGGACTTCCAAAAAGGAGGAGGTAATATGTTTGGCTGTATCTTTTTTTTTTTGTATGTTCCACGATTACTCAGCCGTTTGTGGCCCGATTTTCAAAATTATTTTTGTGTTGTATAGGGTTTAACTCGAATTTGGTACCATGTTCACAAAAGTGGTGATCTGATGATGGGATCCTTGAGGAATCGAGGGGACTCCTTGAAATTTGTATAGAAACATATAGTGATTTCAAATTTTTCTGAAGCATTCGAGGTAAATGATACCAAAAAGTAAGACTTCGCATCAGGTTATATCCTGGATCATAAGGTACCGAACAGAACTTTTGAATGCTTATAGGTACAGGTTCGGGGATTTCGGCGTTGTTTATACAACTGAAAGCATAAGCCAACACATCAAATTTGATTGATCCTCATCATCATCATCATGGGTCATCACACCATGACCCAATCATTGGTACTTTTCGTGATATTTTGCATCGAAGCTGATGTTTTTGCTGATTGATTCGCTGTTTATGGACCGATTTTCAAAATTCTTGTGTTTTTGTATGGGATGTAATCTTAATTTGGTATAATGATTACGAAAGTGGTGATCTGATGATGGGATCTATGAACAATTGAGAGAAACCCTTGAAATTTATTAAAACACCCATGATGGTTAAGTTGTTTATAATAACTTAAACATACTCGTACAAATAACTATAAGTGAAATTTCATACGAAGGTGTCTTTTGATCCGAAGGTACTGAACAGAACTCCCGAACCTTTAAAGATAAAAGTTTGGAAATTGCAGCATCGCTTAGATAACCGCAAGCATTTACCACAATTTCGCTTACAGTAACATAATGTGAATAGTTAACATTCGGAGTGGTTATATACGCATATAGTCTTATCTTGTAGATAACTAAAAAGAGTGAAATTATTATTTTTAACAAAAAATTAAAACCGACTTCCAAGGTAAAAACAATAGTTATATGAACTAAAAAGTATTAAATAACTCTTACTCTTTAATAGTGCCTTTTTCAGAATTCGTCTAAATCTCAACTATTTCTGAACACACTACAGTCTTCATTACTTTGAAGTCGGTACCAGTCTTGGATATTCTGACACTGACTGAACTCATGATTAAATTAGCTGGTACCGACTTCAAAATAATGAAGACTGTAGTGTGTTCAGAAATAGTTGAGATTTAGACGAATTCTGAAAAAGGCACTATTAAAGAGTAAGAGTTATTTAATACTTTTTAGTTCATATTACTATTGTTTTTACCTTGGAAGTCGGTTTTAATTTTTTGTTAAAAATAATTATAAGCAACATCTTTCAGAATGGTAACGTAGCAGGGCAGTTAAATGTAGAGTGACTTGCTAACCTCCTTTCTTGGTGCTCGTAAAAATCCAATTCCTTCTTTCAAGTATCAAGACCTGTGTCATCCAATTTGCGCGCAATCCTTCCCCGCCCATATATTTTGAGGGATTGGGCATTAATTTTGAATATGTCAGCTGTTATTTCTCTGATGTATTGCCTTTTAACGCTAAATATTATGATTGATTACAGAAATAAATGCGATATCGTTTATACGCCGCTGCGCAGTTCGAGAGTTTGAAAGAAAGTTCTGACTCAGTAGTTCTAGTTTGTATTCAAGAGATTTAGTCTCTGAAATAACAAGGCTTTATATTTTCTGACGTAGATAAAGAATTTCCATTTGCAAAGTCGAACGATTACTTACTATAAGGCTGGCCGCAAACGCACGTTTTCCATGTTCGATTTCGTTCGTTTTTTAGGGCTCCGTGCCCAAAGGGACCAGGACCCTATTATTAAGACTGTGATGTCTGTCCATGCTGTACGCCTATCCATCTGTCCGTCTGTCTCCAGGCTGTAACTTAAGAACGGTAATTATAGCTATAGAGTTGAAATTTTCACAGATAACGTATTTGTGTTACCTCTATAACAACAAATACTAAAAGTTGAAATGTGAAATGTACACAAAATACTCAGCTGTATTTATGCTTTAATAATTCATACTAAAATTTTAATAAAGTAAATAATTAAGGGGGCTCCCATAAAAAAAACATAATTTTTTACTATTTTTGTTCTATAATGGTACGGAACCCTACCTGCGCGAGTCCAACTTGCACTTGGCCGATTTTTTTACGCCTTTTTTCGCCGGCTTGCACTTGAAACGTACGTATGGAATTCGTTCCGTACGGAGAAAAACACACGTTTGCGGCAGTTAATATATTATATCTTCTACTGATTCCATGCGTTTGAAATTCGGAAATCGCATACGGAAAACGTATGTATGCTGCCGGCCTAATACTTAGATGTTGCCCGCGACTTAATTTGCAATTTGCATAGACAGTGCGCGAACTATTTATTTTTTCGTGACAAAACCCAAGACTCTTTTAAGAACATACTAGCTATTTGACCGAGCTTTGCTCGGTACTCGATAATACGAATAAAATGACATTTTCTAAAAATGATTCCTAGGCAGATCGATTTATCGCCCCCGAAACCTAATTATACTAAATTTCATGAAAATCGTTGGAGCCGATTCCGAGATTCTAATTATAAATTAATATACAAGAATTGCTCGTTTAAAGATATAAGATTATTATCTAGTTCTGCCACGGGAAAATGAATATGCTTACATTAAATTAAAGTATAGCAATAAATTTCATCAAAACCTGCAGTGCCGCGTTATACATTGGTAATCGGTTGTAATAATTATGATTAGTCAATCATGGTCCAAAGAGAGGCCAAATAAAAAAAAATACCACGTGCACATGGAGGGTATGTAAGACCTAAATAAAAATGGCGGTGGATGTCACGACACGAGGATAAAAGCTTTCGTGTGTAATTAAGATAATATTACCGAAGTGCTAATATCTTTAATGCACTAAAATGTTGACCACAATTAAGATTTTCAATTAGCGTTTACTGATAAAGATGAGAAAAGTAATGTAGCGTAATTTTTGGAACGCAATCCTCAAGAATTATAATAACAGTAATAATTATTATTATTATGCATATTATTTTGTTTTTAGGGTTCCGTAGCCAAATGGCAAAAAACGGAACCCTATAGATTCGTCATGTCTGTCTGTATGTCTGTATGTCTGTCTGTCCGTCCGTAGGTCACAGCCACTTTTCTCCGAAACTATGAGAGCTATATTAGTGAAACTTGATAAGTAGATGTAGTCTGTGAACCGCATCAAGATTTTGATACAAAAATAGAAAAAATATTAAAAATTTAACTGAAATGTAAAAATAAATCAAACACCTTTTAATTTCATAGAAATAAACCTTATTGCTGCTGCGTAACCCTTTATGGGCGAGTCCAACTCGCACTTGGCCGGTTTTTTAAAGTGAAAACTTCTTTAGCGGCGTTGAGCACTTTTGTGGGATGGGTAAAAACTGTGAAACTCGCGCCAGATTTTCGTGTTGATCGAAAAACCATAGAAAAAACGATAAGACGGTTGGAGAGTAGTGTTTTGTGTCGAACTCGAACTCGAACGAAATGTACAGTCGGGGAAATGAGTTGTTTAGCAGAAATGTACAGTCGGAGAAAATTGTGCTAAGCAGAAATGTACAGTCGGGGAAAATTGTGCTAAGCAGAAATGTATAGTCGGGGAAATGAGTTGTTTAGCAGAAATGTACAGTCGGGGAAATGAGTTGTTTAGCAGAAATGTACAGTCAGGGAAAATTGTGCTTAGCAGGAATGTACAGTCGGGGAAATGAGTTGTTTAGCAGAAATGTACAGTCGGGGAAATGAGTTGTTTAGCTGATTTCAGCTAAACAACTATATTTATACAGTCGGGGAAAATTGTGCTAAGCAGAAATGTACAGTCGGGGAAATGAGTTGTTTAGCAGAAATATACAGTCGGGGAAATGAGTTGTTTAACAGAAATGTACAGTCGGGGAAAATTGTGCTAAGCAGAAATGTACAGTCGGGGAAATGAGTTGTTTAGCAGAAATGTACAGTCGGGGAAATGAGTTGTTTAGCAGAAATGTACAATCGGGGAAAATTGTGCTAAGCAGAAATGTACAGTCGGGGAAATGAGTTGTTTAGCAGAAATGTACAGTCGGGGAAATGAGTTCTTTAGCAGACGCGATGATTAAGGTCGCGTTTCCACCTGCAAGACAACTGTCGCGAGAAGTGTCTGACAGTCTGTCTGACAGCAGCTTTTTTTTTCGATTGTCGATATTTTTTAATCGATTGTAAGGGTTTCGATTAATTAATTAAAACGATCGTTTTTTTATTATTTTTTTTAATCGATTTTCATAAAAAAATTGGTTAAAAAAATAATGCACAACGTTAATAATCAAGTTTTCACTTCTGCCGGTACTCCCGGAGTGCAACCCGTCTTTTTTTTAACTATTGCGTAGCTTCTATCGCGGGCTTCGAGTGCGGCGCCCGAATCAAGAAATTCCGTAACGAAAAAATCTTACACACCTCCATTGCCAGATTTCGGCGCGGTGTTTGTGTGCGTGTATTCATATGCGAAATTTAATTTCTTAAGTTGATAAAAAATGCTACATACAGTAAGTACTGACAGGCCTCCCAACTTTTCCTCCACAAATTGCATAACAAAAAGTATTTTCACTAAAGGTTGGCTTCTGCTAAGTCCAAAATTTACCGTCTATTGAATCTCGTAAAAGCGAAATAAATTCGTGAATGCTTCCGTCCTTCATTAGGACTCAGCATTTGCTCCATTTTGTTCGTAATACGAGGCATCAGGCCTGCAGCCAAACTAAAGTCGGTTTACTAATCCTATATGATCCACAATATTATACTGACTAATATTATAAGCCTAATTTATTAGACGTCTTTATAATAATTGGCTAAAAGTAGGTCAAAATTTTATGATTGTTTTTATTTGTTTCAAAATGTTATTATTTATTAGTGTAGACGGCAGCTTTATAATTAGGTATTTGTTTATCAAACTATTTAATGACAAATTGTAAAAAAACTTAAAAGTAAGTATCTGCCAAGTATTTTAATTTAATTATTTTAGTAATACGTAATTTTACCCTTACCTTATTAAACTGTTTCACAAGCTTAATTTGGTTCCATGCTATAATTAATATTGTTAAACTCTACAAAAATATTAAGACTTTTCGTATTAAAATTTTTGCGTCGATAAAATCAGTGGGCGAGAAGGTGGTAATGCGTGTTATTGTGAAAGAGGTCCGGAATTTTCAATTAATTCCAATGATAAAGTCACCGAAGTCAGTAGGTTTGGTAATTGGCAGGCAAATCGGAATTCAAAACTTCTTTAAACCAATTAAATTCTGCCAAGTCACAAAGGTGATAAGGGTGAGGTGATAAAGGTGATTGCAGATCACTCTTTCGTCCGTGCGTGAAATCACGTCCGCGTCGCGTGTCGCTTGTCACGCCCTTGTTCCTGTTCAACTGTTCCAAAATTAGTCGGTTTTATAGTTCAAAAGAAACAAAGCTTTATAATTTGATATTCTCTGTTCATATTACAAACGCACTAAAAACGTCGTCCACGACCATTTGATATGAAATTACGAGTTCACTGTTTTGATCAGTAGAAGATAGAGATGTCAGTGTAGTTTGCAAGAATGCAAGTTTTTCTAAATCTTAATTTGAACAATGCCTTGTTGGAAATAATTTTTAAATGTTTTAGTGGTGTAAGATTGAGAAGTCTGAAAAGACATTAGACATCAGTGTCATAAAACACAGACAGATACACATATTTTGCATTAAACTAGCAAGTTTAAAATGAATTTATGTTATAACTTAATAGTGACGACAAATCACCGCGACAAGTCGCTCGCTGCTCACATGTCTTCACCTCACAGGAGCGGGCGACATTCCGACATGTGCAGGCCTCTGTCCCATATCGCAGGTGACGTGACTTCAATATTTTCGGCGACACCTTGAAATTGAATCACTGCTGCTGCTCAACATCCTTACTAGATGACGGTCACTTTTGTATTGAGTCAACAGGACAAAACTGCTATTTTCTATCAAAATTGCATCAATAACTGCGACAACAAACTGAACGATGTAGTAAGGATTAAGGTATAATCAAAATAACGAGGCACATAATATTATTATGATGCGCTGTTTGAACTTTAGATAAAGGCATAGCGAGTTGTAGTAGTATCATAGTTCATGCTAAGAAACGCAAAAAAGTATTTTTATTATCCTGTCCATATTCTATTGAAACCATAAGCCTAGAAGCAATGTGTTTTTATGTACTTATTAGAAAATAATATCAGCTACTGAATAATATCAGCTACTTCTGAACTGGGAGTGAAATCAAAGAACATTTCAATTAACTTTATTAGTGTTTTATTACAAGTATCGGAGACTTCCCAGTTCCTTAGTAATCAATAAGCTATGGAACTAATTTATTATGTCTGTGGAGCTGTTGAAATGAGGGTCTTTATTAATAATGTCAAAGTCGCCTTCTTATTTCTTTTCTCGAATATTCGAAAAAGTCCCCATCAGCTTGATGAGTGGCATTCTTCCACAATTCGTTCGCGTAGCTTTCTGCCGCGCACTATAAAACTCTGAACGACCTGTCGCCAGCAGTATTACCAATCCTGCAATACTGCAAACCTTCAAGAAAAGATAGTATTCCCTTTATAAAGGCCGGCAATGCACCTGCAACTCTTCTGATATTGCGAAGTCCATGTACGACGGTAGCTGTTTTCCAATCAGGTAACCCGTTTGCCCCCTAATTTTTTAACAAAAAACATAGTCTCATTTATTTTGGGTCAATTTGTTATTCGTAGGGCTCAATGCTTTCAGACTGCAGTGTAAACAACTCTTTATGCTGTAAGCGTGCCGCATCTTTGACAGTGACTTTGCTGTATTATTTTGCTACTAAAATTACTTGAAACCGTGCAAATAAGTTTGGGCAACATCTGTTTTGTCTACAAGTAACAAGTTTCATCTATTAATATACAAAAAAAAAAAATCTGTAATCGCCGTTTCGGAATCGTTTTGATGATAATTAGTTCCTCGTTTTTAACTGAGCTCCAGATACTAGAATCTATAGAATTTACAAAGTATCATCACGTCAACAAAGATGTCAACACCTCAACGTAATCCAAGGAAGTTATATATTCAAAGGACAAAGTTGGGACAGGAGACATGGGCCCGTCAGAGCTGGCTGAATTTTAACCCAACTTTGTAACACAATATAAAATTTTCCAAACAATATACATGATAAGTTATATTCGAAGTTCAGCTCTCAATGGCATCTATATTGAATCGTATGACTAGGAAAATTTTTCGACTTATTCCTTGCAATCTAGTAATTTTTAAATATTATTTCACCCTTTTAAAATTTTCTAAATGAATTATTCGAAACGAAATATATAAATTGAATTTGTTTGTCTATTACTTCTTCATGGTTATTACAGTTTGCTAAGTTTGTATCAACGATCTCTCGATTTCTAGATAATATAGAAACATTATTGCTTAATTTCTAATAACAAATATTATATTTCTAATACAAAATACTTTTCATTCAATTTTAATTTTTTGGTGCTTTAGGTCTTGTATTAGATAATATATCAGCTCACGTTGTTTTTACGTCATCTGTCAGGTTTTGACAAAAATGGTACTTGTTAACCAGAGTAATCTGCGTGTTTTCACAATTCCAATTTTCAACACAACTCTAAGGATTTCTCTAAGGATTCTATTCTATTTAAATATTGCCTTTCGCATTTTGAAGGAAATGAAAATATTTACTTGCAGCTCTGCTAAGTTTTCAACAACGGAATGATCAAAGGAAAAAGAATCATAAATTATGAAATAAAACATTCAGTAATTATCCAAAGAAAGCCGCATTATAATCCTGTTATTTTGGTGGTATCTGGTGCATGGTTTAATACTAGAAAAACATGTCACACCTACTACTAATCATAATATTATAATGTATTTTGCCGTAGGTACATATTCCCCTATATTATATCTGATATTTGAAGAAAACGAAAAACGGAAAAACTACATTGGAATTGTCTCTATGTTAATCTTCAGTCTTCACATTATAATCCGACACGGTCTTATTACTTCGCTTCGGCTTATGGAACTTAATATTAACTGTCTACTAGGCCTGTATTGTAATAGTGTTATCGAATACGAATAATATTAGTTTCGCAAACTTGGTTTTAATTGCTAAAGACTTTTTTCATTTTAAATACTATATTTATGTTCATTTAAATACTATGCTTCTGAAGCCCTATCCAATATCTATATGTTTTGTTTTCTGATAAAATTGAAAGTTTTAGTTAAGTATATTGTTATTCATACTGAAAGCAAATATTGAGAATGATAAAAACGAGAATATAATATTAATATTATTTTAATTAGATCGTACAACTATTTAATAAAGACATTTCTCGTTTTCATTTATCTGTGCATTCCTTTCTGAGAGCTTTATTAAAGCTTGTTTGTCCGCACCGGATCGCGTCGCTATCATACTCGTCGACGTATTCAAAAACGTCCGCATAGTTGCATACTGGTCGACAAATCGCCACGAAACGCGCGACTGCGGTAGCGACAAAACGTGCGATTGGACCTAGTTAAGACACAGCAGGAGCCGCACAGTTTAGACTAGAGTCTTCCAAAAAGCTTGCAAATTGCAAATCTGCGTTTTATTGTCGTTCTCGCTATCACTGTCGCGTGTTTCATGGCCCGCGCCCAGTCGGTAGAATGTTGACCGACGCGACGTGACACACCGATGTATGGACGTCTGATGACGAAACTCGGAAAATTTCATCCTAAGTCCCATCAAACTTCGTCTCCGTTGGAAGAATTTTTAATTGAATTGTTTCATACTTGTTCCATTGTTCTCGCAAACAAGTTAGATTTCATTTGTTTTAGCAAATACAGTGAATTACTGAAACATCTTAGTTAATTATTTGTTACACACATTGTCGAAATAAATTAATTAACGTTGTGAAGACTCGAGGCTCTATCAAAAGCAGGTTTTCAGTAATTAGACTCAGCATTTTATCAGTTTATCAGCTTTGAATCCAAAGTAATAAAACTTTTCTTAAATTTTAGAGCTTACTAATAGAAAAGAAAAGTAACTTCGTCTAGGCGAGACCTCCTATGGGAGTTTAGATATTGAATAAGTTTTTTTTTTCTTTATATTGTTGTAGATTTAGATTTATTTAGCAAAGTAGCTTTATTCATTTCTGCTCTCTGCTTATTTGGGTTACCCCCGAGCTTCGGCAGGTTACTTACGATTCCATTTAACGTGAAATTTCCAGGAAAATTGTAGCGCCAAGGGATATTTTCCAATAGAAACGTATTAAAAAGAATAGAAAAAAACAAAGCGTGTTCCATGAAACAAAATTGTTACATTCGTCGACACTATTCACAAAAAATGTTTAAAAATAGCATTCGTTTGGAATTGTGCTTCCGAGGATTACTGAATGGAACAGCTGAAATAGCTGATATAAAGTGCAGTCGCACAAAACAACGCAAAGGGTTAGCGATCCCATAATAAAATAATATTGACAGTCGGCAGTTTTGCTTGAATCTTTTTAGATAAAAGATTACAGCAACTTATACTATTCATAACTTACAATTTGCATATTTCTTAACTTTCATAATATTTTCTTATTTAAAAAAATACAATTTTACAGAAATCAAACATTTTAAAGCTTAAGAAAACGATGTCCTTTTCGGGTCATTTTTCTATACCAAACATCGAGAATGAAACAAAGCAAATTGATAATATTTTAGGGTATGTATGAACTATGAGTATGAGTATAGAGCTCACAAAGCTATTTTTTTAAACTTTTGTATGGGCCAATTAGCCCTTGCTCGTAATAGTCACAAAAAATATTTGCTCTTTCAGACTTTCACAATGAACTCTTACATACCTTGAAGTATTATTTTGTTACATTCTGTATTGTTTTGTTACACTCTGTATACTAGCTTGATATGAATGTGGGTCGTATGTATCGTTTACCGGACCCTGCCCTGCACATAGCAGTTAGCACAGTAGATATTAATTGATTTTAATCTCACCTCCGATCTGCTGTTGTCTTAACTGATGCAACAATACAATACCCTATTGGCTATTGTATATCTTCAAGTTGGCTATTACTCTCACAGGTTTCAGTTTCTTACCTTAATTTAGTATGTATTGATAAATAGATACATAATATACAATTTAACACTTGAGATAATTTGCTTTTGTTGTATGTTCAAACAGAATAAGTAACATTTTAAATTTAGTGTAAAGAAAAATTGAATGTTACTTATTTTTAATTAATATTATAAATTTTCAAGATAATAATAGTATTTTAAAATAAAAAGATAAAACCGACTTCAAATTTTTGTACGTAATTAAGAATTAAAATTTCCTATCTCAAAAACTACAGAACCGATTTTAATGAAACTTGCAGTATTCCCTAAGTTGAACAATACCTTTTTTTTTTTTTTTTTTTTTTTTTTTTTTTTTTTTTTTTTTTTTTTTTAAGGAGGGAAAATGCATTACGCATCCCCCGCCCCCCTCGGGGGAAAGGGCAGGGGTATGTCGGACTCCCTCCGCAGATGTCTACCGACTAAAACCCCCCCATGCCCTCGTCAACGCTACACGCGAAAGGAGCGGGAACGCAAGCATTCAACCGCGTCCTCCCGCAGCGCTTGCTGCTTGCGGCACCACATCATTGCAGCAGCCTATGCCACCGCCTGTCTTCACCGAGAGGCTCCCCGGGCATCGAGGGAGCCTTTCTCCGCGGGGCCTATAATATTGTGGACGGTGGTCCCCCGATCAACCGCCCACAAGCCTAGGCTTCCACCTCCATGGCGGGGGCGTTTTGACTCGCCCCTGCCTCATCTGCTCCAGGCCGCTTACGCGGCCGAGCCTTGGAGGGAGCCTTGCGCTTCTTCCTCGTGCTGGGCGGCTTACTGGCTGCTGAGATGCAGCCGGTAGCCCCCAGCACGTGGTTGCTCTCCTTGCCGAGCGCGGCGCAGAAGAAGCAGCTGGGCTCCTCCGCGCACTCGGCGGCCTTGTGCCCCGGCTTACCGCAGCGGAAACAATTCCCGCTACGGTCCACCGGAGACTGGCAGTTCGGCGCCAGGTGGCCGGTGTCTAGACATCGGTAGCACCGCGTTGGCCTCGCGGCCAGCAGCACCACCTTCGCCATGACCCAGCCTACCTGCAGCCGCCCAGAAGTTACCAACTCCTTGGCGGCAGCCGAGTGGACGTGAAGCCACACGCTCCGCGCGCCCCTAGGGCCCACCGTTATTCTACCCGACCGGATGTCGGTGGCCGGGCAGCCGCCTTCTTTTGCCGCCGCCTTGGTGACATCGGCGGCGGTTGCTGCGTCGTCCATACCGGAGACGAGCACATCCACCCTTTGGACAGGGCGAGCGATCTTCACCGCTTCCCTGTCGAGGACTTCCCTCAGTCTATTCGCGAGGGCGTCCGCCCTCTGCTGGGCGTCCTCCCCGAACACTTCAAGTATCCGGGCGCCTGTCCTCGCCTGCCGGAATCGAACCTTGTTCCTTCTCTGGTAGATCCCTACCTCCTCAAGGTCGATCCGGCTCGTCGCTTCCTGAAGTATGGAAGCGTACGTCACGCTCTGGTCCACCCCCTTCTTCTTTTTTCTCTTGGGGGCTGCCTTTTTGGCAGCTCCCTTTCCCTTCTTTTTCCTCCCCGCGGCTCCACTGTGGACCACGAGGGGTCAGACGCAGACGGGGCGGGTGTTCTTGCCCTCATCTGTTCGGCCTCACGTGCGGCCATCGTCTGTTTTCTTCTCTTCTTCTCCCCCTCCTTAGGCGGCGCGTTGGCGGCGGGAGCCTGTGATGGCCCCGCCACCTCCGTTGTCACCTTCTTCTTACTCTTTTTAGCCGGTGGCCTACTTGCAGCCATCGGCGGTCCTCCCTCAGCCGGCACCTTCACATCAGCAGCCGCTGCATCAAAAGCAAGCGGCGGCCTCCGTCTGGGCTCTGAAAGGAGACGATCCTCCAGGCCGGCGAGTCGCGCATTCAGCATGTTGCCGAAGGTCTCGATGTTGGAGCGTGAGACCTCCGACAACAGCTTTTGCATCTCCTCCGTGGCGGGCTTGGAGACTTGATAACGCAGCTCCTCCAGCTCCCGGCCCATAGTGCCGATTTGCTGTTGGAGCTGCTGGTTCTGCGCTTCCAAAGCCCGTATTTCCTCATTTTGAGAGCGGTCCCTCATGTCAGAGACGGCCTCCTTTATGTTGGCGACCGCCTCATTGAGGTACTGCTTAAAAGTCCCCTTTAAGTTGGAGGATTTGCTGGCGACCATAGAAATGGTCTCCAGCGATCTCTCCACGCTTGCGCTCAGCGCCGCGCTCGTCCTCGCTGCATCATCTGCAGCCGGTGTGGGGCTCTTGCGAAGAGAGGCTCGCGCCTCCCTCGCCGCCCGAGCCGTCTCGGCAACTTGCTCCTCAGCAAGCAGCCGGAGGCTCTCCGCCTTTTCCCTGTTGTCGACTTTAGCTTTCGCCAAGCCGACGTACTGACCGGTCTTAGGAGGCCGGCCTCGTCCTCTCTTGGGTGGTGCTGGCGCCGTCATCTTGCTGGTGGACGGCGGCATTTCGTCTTCATCTGGGATCCTCCTCTTGAGAGGAGTCGTTCGTCCAGAGCGTACGGGCAGTCCCCAGGAGTCCAGCGACATGTTGCTGCCGGACCCTGAGTAACAGCTCTCGCTGTCGGTGTTACTCCAATCACGAACCGGACGACCATAAGTGAACTCAAAGTAGTCCCGTCTTATGCCGTCCGTATCGCCCCTCGCAACTTTTTTGTCAATTAATGCTCCGAGCCGGCGCACCGCATCGGGCTGCGGCACGGAGAAATCGACGTCCTCGTCGGTAAGTGGTTCCCTGGCCGGTGCGGTTAGGTGCACCGGCTTGGGATCCGGGCGCTTCTTGGCGCTTCGATTTTTCCTCCTCTCCTCCTTCTCCTCTTCCTTCCTCGCAGCAGTTGGCCCCTCCGTATACACGGGCCTGACACTGTCCGTAGACAGTGTGTGGGATTCTCCGGCTCCTGAAGAGCCGGGACCCACCCGGAGAATACTTTCCCTGTTGCGATCTGCCATATCTTCAAACACCGACTCCCCGGGTCGCGGGCCTGTTCGTCACACTGCAGGCGCAGCCAAACACACACACAAACACTCGCACATACCGGCGTTCAGCCACCCCTCCCGTGTCACCGTGAAAAGGCTCACGATGGCACGGGGGAGGTGCCCAGGGACACGACGTGGACGGACCGGTATCGCCCCCAAGTTGAACAATACCTAGTACAATAAAAAAATAATCGCTAAAATCGGACTTGTGGTTCCGGAGATATGCGTGCGCAAACATAAAAACATACAGACATACATACACTTTTGAAATTTGACACATTTGTTCAGAAGCTGTCATAGATTAACATATATACAAGACTGGGCAGTTCTGGAAATATTACATACATACGCGTCGAATTGATAACCTCCTTTTTTTGAAGTCGGTTAAAAAACAGCCTATCTGTCCAGAGCTTATGGTACGTAATATTCTGTATAATAATTATTAATTGCCACTCTAACGACTACTGTGCACTTGTTTTTACGTCAAGTACCAGCAAAATACTCGGAAAATTTTACTTTTATAAACGAGACGTAGTCGATGTCGGTTATCGTTTTGTAAATTGTAAGGCTTTTTTAAATAAACTTTTTAGTCATAAAAAATATTATAGTAGAAAAATTTAAAGCCAAATCTTCTAGATTAAAGGACTGAATTAAAAAAAAAACACCTTAAATCATTTCATATGAAAAATTCTATATATTGCGCGACAATGGTATTGCAAAATAAATAGATGTGCACATAAATTTGTGTAGTAATAGTATGAAATTAGCTAATTAATGTCGATTGTTTTTTTGTATGGGAAACGAACCACCTTAAAGCCGAGAACTTATCAAACAGCCTTTATTATTGTAGATTAGAATATAATTTGAAATAGCATTATCGTAGAGGCTCAGCTTGAACGTGTCATATGAAATATCATAGGCATTTCGTAAACGATTATTAGATCAGATCACGAAATACTTAAATAAAACGGGATCGCTTCAGAGTCTATAAATATTAGAATTTGGGTAGGATCAGGATTATTGGGGTAGGAAACTTGCAAGGCACGCCAAATGGGATATTCGCGAGGTTTACTATAATACCTGTTTTATTTTATTTATGAAAAGCCTTTATATTTAGCAGAATCAATTATAGGAAAATAAATAATTTTCAGATAAAAATACGTAAGCAGTTGATTTGAAATCATCAGCTTTTTCTGAACCTTACTTTTTCACAACGCCTCCGTGGTTTAGAGTGAAAATTTTAGCAATACTGCAATTTTTATCAACTTCTATGAGTCAAGTGCAATATTATCGTTGACCAATGTCAACAGGCCACTGCCTGTATTAGTTTAATAAAATATTATGTCATGAAACCTTCAAGCTTTACACAGTTTTAGAGGCTGTGGAGTTATAACTAGTAACTACGATTAAAATTATTTTAACGGTAACGAAACACTTTTTGATTAAATTTATTTTCAGGCAAGTAATGTACAAAATGTTGTAGAGAACATAATATTGTATCAAATAATTAAGAAATGATGTTCAAAGTAAGGCTTCGTTTGATAGACGTACGTATCTAGCAGGGGTGAGAAATCGGGAACAAGGAATTCACGTCGCAGTCCCCGTGACGAAGATCACAAACGATCATTAATCAATTGTCTCTCCAATTTCTACCCGGATTAGATCTTTGATGTATACAGTGTACACATAAATACTATAAATTAAGTAGCACTGAGAATATTCTAAGGTTAATATAACTAGCTTTTACTCGCGGCGTTACGTCCTATATTTTAGTTTTAAGTAAGGTCACAGCACATTCCTGCACGTTTCCTGCACGTTTTTTTGCAGTATACAAGACAAAAAAAACGAGGAATACGGCTTTTGCTGAACCAAAGATTTCCTTTGGTAGGATTGATCTTTATATCCCTAAGATGGGTTTACGATGTGGAGCCACCTGAATATTTCATACAGGTGGGGGAGGGGGGAGGGGGGGGTAGCTTTAACAAGGTATGAGGTCAATAACTGCGTGGGTTTAGGTATATAGTCGAGCTTGGTATCATTTTCGATTGAATCGAATGTTTAAATGCCAATTTTGGAATAATATTTAGATAAAAAATAGTAAAAATAAAATAAAATAAAAAAATTAGAATATATTATTTTCAACCAACGAAAACGCTGTTGACAGTGCTTAATTAATATAAGGAGGCTGATAGCTGCATTATTCTGCATGCCAAAGACATGGTGATGAATGGAGCAATAAACATATTAATAATACTAGACGTTCCGCGCGACTTCGTCCGCGTAAATCTGAAATGTCACAGAAACCGTATATTTTTCACAAATTAATAACCCATGTCTCACGTAGTCTACTATGTATTCGTATTTCGTGTCAAATAACATAGCGTGACAAAATATAGCTCATAGGCTTCCTCGATAAATAGGCTATCAAACACTGAAAGATTTTTTCAAATCGGGCCAGTAGTTCTTGAAATTAGTGCGTTCAAACAAACAAACTAACCAACAAACTCTTCGGGTTTATTTTCACATTTTCCTCTGTAACTTTGCTCCTATTGGTCTTAGCGTGATAAAATATAGGTTATAGCCTTTCACGATAAATAGGCTATCAAACACTGAAAGATTCTTTCAAATCGGATGAGTAACTCCTGAGATTAGCGCGTTCAAACAAACAAACTCTTCAGCTTTATAATATTACTAGGCGTTCCGCGCTGCCACGCCCGCGTAAATTAGATTTTTCACAGACAAATTAGTCCACAATAAATAGCCTATGATCTTTCACGTTTCTACTTTTTATCTGTGCCAAATAACAGAAAAATTACTCCAGTAGTTCGTGAAATAAGCCCTTTCAAATCATTTCCCCCGTTTTTTCCACATTTTCCTCTATTTCTTAGCTTATATTAGTCTTAGCGTAATAAAATATAGCCTATAGCCTTCCTTTATAAATGGGTTATCTATAGACCTGGGGCCAGTGACAGATTTTCATGACCAAGTCCCTCCCAACCGAAACTTCGTAAAATGAATAAGGTTGGTGGGTTGGGCAGTGGCAACCTCCCAAAGATGAAGAAAAAAAATTTTTTTTCAGTCATTTCCTCTCATTTGAAAATTCATCAGAGTAAAGTTTATGTTGTATTTTGAAAGAAAAACATAGTCAACTGATCATAACACGGTGGATCATACGTTAGCTGGCTCCTTAAACATGATAAAAAAAATTTTTTTTCAATGATTTCCTCTAAGCTAAAAATTTACCTGATGATCGTTTATATGCTACGATGAATGAAAATTAATGTCAGCTTGCTGTATCTCAGTGGAAAGTTTGTCAGCTGCTTCCTTGAAAGTTGTAACGCATTGCATCTATGACCTACTGAAACTTATCAGCTGACGACTTTTCCCTTGATTTACAGCTAGCTGATTTTTTTATAGTTTACCATCAGTATTTTAACAATTCTCTGATAAATTTTCATCCGGGAGGAAATAACATTTCTTATGTTATTTGGCGGTATGTTTAATTTGAGAGTTTTGATAACAAATACAGTGTGTAACAAAAATAAGTGATAATACTTTAGGGTGTGTACGTGTTCCTTGTAGTAGTTCACTGTGAAAGTAGCAGCTCTGAAAGATTTTTTTTTTCACTTTTGCATGGGCAAGGGCCCGAGCGTCACGAGTTTCCCCATACAAAAGTGAAAAAAATTTTTTGTCTTTCAGCGCTGCTACTTCCACAGTGAACTCTCTACAAGGAACACGTACACACCCTAAAGTATTATCACTTATTTTTGTTACACCCTGTATAAAGTTTAATATTTAAGAAAATGTTGGTATGAGTAAATTAATTAAGTATTGAATAATTTATTGTAATTAAGTATATTCAACTCTTTTTGACTTGTGTCGCCAAAAAGAGATTTAAGCCCGTCACAGACTTAGCTATAATATATATTAATATATTTATAGCTAGGCATATTAGTATATATATATTTTCTATACAATCCACATATCACAGAAATATATATTATAGCTGAGTGTACGGTCACGCGAAAATTTGTATAGAAAATATATAATAATATGCCTAGCTATAAAAATATTAATATATATTATAGCTAAGTCTGTGACGGGCTTGAAACTAATTAATTTTTATTAATTTTTTAATAAATTAATTGAAATAAATTGTATTAACTGAAAAAATATGTCACAATAAATTATTCAATACTTAATTAATTTACTCATAGTTACCAGCATTTTCTCCAATATTAAACTTTATATTTGCTATCAAAACTCTCAAATTAAACATACCGCCAAATAACACAAGAAATGTTATTTCCTCCCGGATGAAAATTAATCAGAGTATTGTTAAAATACTCTAGTCTCTAGTAAACAAAAAAAAATCAGCTAGCTGTAAGTCAAGGGAAAAGTCGTCAGCTGATAAGTTTCAGTAGGTCATAGATGCTGTTGCGTTACAACTTTCAAGGAACCAGCTGACAAACTTTCCACTGAGATACAGCAAGCTGATATTAATTTTCATTCATAGTAGCATATAAACGATCATCAGGTAAATTTTTAGCTGAGAGGAAATCATTGAAAAAAATTATTATTTTTTTCATGTTCAAGGAGCCAGCTGACGTATAATCCACCGTGTTATGGTCAGCTGACTATGTTTTTCTTTCAAAATACAACATAAACTATACTCTGGTGAATTTTCAAATGAGAGGAAATTACTGAATTTTTTTTTTATTTCTTCATCTTTGGGAGGCTGTCACTGCCCACCCCACCCACGGAGTTGCAGCTGACGCTCGCTAGTATTCATAGAATAAGTCCCTTATGCATTGTACAAAGTTTCGCCCGGGAGGAAATCATTGACCAAAAATTTACCTGGCTCCCGGGGCACTAACACTGTAAGAATTTTTCAAATCGGACCAGTAATTACTGACTCATACTAAGATTAGCGCGTTTAAATAATGCTTCTTCTTCTTCTTCTTTTTACGTTGTTTAACATCTTTATTGTGCAAATATGAGTCCTAAAATGAATTAAACATTCTTAAGTCATCCGAATATGGTACCGAACTTGGAATATTACCATAATTAATGCCTATATACAGATTGAGACTCTATTTTCCTCCAGAGCAGCTGCTAAAATGCTGCTAAAAGCTGCTAAAATTTAAAAAAAATTACATCAAAAATCGCGGTGGCTCCATACTTAAATCCATCCTTGGGCCATAAGGACCAAACCTACCAAAGGAAATCTTTGGTGCAGCAATAGCCGTATAATTTACCGTACACACGCAACTATAATGAAAACGGCCACGACGCGTTCTGGCAATCACAAAAAGACCATAACGCGAAATTCGTGCCGTTTATTATGCTATTCGTTTTTCTTGATTTGTTCTTGATTGAAGGCTTTTGAGCAAACATTAAATTTCGAACGTGAGTAAATTTTTCAAAATATCTTGGGGCGAGGTTAAATAGTGTATCTAATTTTGTATGTTAGAAAAAACATTTCATCAGGCAAAACCCCAAAGAAAGCTAGTCAGTCTATAAACAAAATATAATAATATTAAAATGTTAAAAGGTTGTGTAATGGCTTATTCATAAATTGTAAGCTTCTAATAAAAATAGCTTTTAACAAGCCTTTTATCGAGATAATTATTATGATGTTATTTTTAAAAACCTTTTGCGTTATACTTGGTTGTTAAATTGGGATCAAAATCACATTAGGAGCTTGTCCAAATCTTTTTCTGCCCGCAGGCTTCACATGTACCCATAATATTATATTAGTTTCGTTTTCAACATCTTATTTTTATGACATTACATTCTGGTTTCGTGATTATAATGAAAAAAGTAGTATAGAATAAGAAAAAATATTTCTGCAATGTTTTCACGCTAGTTGTTTCGTTTCTGACAATCTATACATATTATAAAACAAAGTCGCATTTTAGAGTTCCGTACCCAAAGGGTAAAAACGGGACCCTATTCATGAGACTTCGATGTCTGTCCGTCTGTCTGTCCGTCTGTCTGTCCGTCTGTCTGTCCGTCTGTCTGTCTGTCTGTCTCCAGGCTGTATCTCAAGAACCGCTATAGCTAGAGTTCTGAAATTTTCACAGATTGTGTATTTCCGGTGCCGCTATAACAACAAATACTAAAATAAAAATAGTATTTTAAAAAGATAAAACCGACTTCAAGTAACCGACGTAATTAAGCATTAAAATTCCCTATCTCAAAAACTACTGAACCGATTTTGATGAAACTTGCAGCATTCCCTAAGTTGAACAATACCTAGTACAACAAAAAAAGAATCATTTAAATCGGACTTGTAGTTCCGGAGATGTGCGTGCACAAACATAAAAACATACATACATACATACATACATACATACATACATACATACATACATACATACATACATACATACATACATACATACATACATACATACATACATACATACATACATACACTGCTATAGATTAACATATACAAGCTGCTATAGATTAACATATACAAAAAATGGGCAGTTCTGGAAATATTACATACATACGCGTCGAATTGATAACCTCCTTTTTTGAAGTCGGTTAAAAAATTAAAGGGGGCTCCCATACAAAAAATACAATTTTCAGTCTATGTTTGCTCTGTAACGGTACGGAACCCTTCGTGCGCGAGTCCGACTCACACTTGGCCGATTAATATTTTTTCCTCATGGTTCCCCTTATCTTTAAAACTACGCAACGGATTTTGATGATTCTTTCTGTGTTAGATAGCCCATTTATCAAGGAAGGTTATAGGCTATATTTTGTCACGCTAAGACTAATAGGAGCGAAGAAATAGAGAAAAATGCAGAAAAAACGGGGAAAATTATATGAAAGGGCTAACTTGAACGCGCGAATCTCAGGAACTACTGGTCCGATTTGAAAAATTATTTCAGTGTTAGATAGCCCATTTATTAAGGAAGGCTATAGGCTATATTTTATCACGCTAAGACTAATATGAGAATGTGAAAAAAACGGGAGAAATTATTTGAAAGGGCTTATCTCGCGAACTACTGGAGCAATTCTTATGTTATTTGGCACAGATAAGAAGTTAGCCCACATGAAGGATCATAGGCTATCGATTTTAATCATTTTTTCAGTGGCTATATATTTTATACCCGTGCGACGCCGGGGCGGGTCGCTAGTTATCTGATAAATCTGATAATTATGGTAGGTGTTGCTACATTTCGGATTTTGGTCGCATTAAGTATATAATATTTTTATCTACTGCATGTCCTAATAACTCCCCTTGCTCCGACCTTTGCGTCTTGATAATATTTACTAATTAACCTAATATAACATAATGTAATTCTTATTATGATAATAATTATAATAATTATTATGATCAATCATTGTTCTTTTTTCTCTCCGTGCTTGTTTTTAACGTTTTAGCAGAAAAACAAATAATGACGTACAATTGAATTATTGTCGATGGCTCCCGTTTCCAATCCTCCCACAATAAAATATCGTGTTCTCGGGAAAAATTTATTGTGTGTAATTTATGAGCCTAATAGAGTCAAGAGCCGACACAAATTGGCCTGTATGTCCTTGGCCACGAATCGAGGAAGCTCGATAATGCTTATTTCAACATAATATTTATTAGCTACAGTCGGGGCATTTTAATAGGCCACATTTGACATCTGTCAGATTAATCTCCATAGTGAGGTGAGCTGCGTAAAAACATCGACCAAAACGAATAAATCGATACGGACTTGAAATAAAATATTTAAATTTTATACGTTTTAAACAAACTCCTGTCCCATTATTACTTTTTCTTTTGCAAATTCAAGGAGCAAAATAAGACAAGTACATGATTTACAAAAAAAAATGCATTTATTCGCTTGAATTATAAAAACTGTTAAATGTAGTATTATCATTATTCATTTCACATAAATATGTGTTACTTTTCACAACGTGGTTATTAATTTATGGGGATATTTCGTTACAAGTAATCAATGCATCGATACTATTTATTCGCTTCCAATTTTTAGGGTAACTTCCCTAGAGTTTAAAAAGAAAAAAGGTCAGCTAACGTAACATTGTAACGACGTGCAATTATTAAGATCAGAATTTGTTTATTACACTTAGAATTGTTTATCAGTAAAAGCAAATCGTTAAATAATTCGTATCGGTCATATTTACAATAAATATGTAATCGACATTGAAAAAAGTTAGTCAATTGTGCAGTTATAAAAAAACGAAAACATTTATTTTTTGTGTACGTCGCTATAAGGTTACCTGGTACAATTTTGATGAACTGTCAAATGTGGCCTATTAAAATGTCCCGACTATAATGTTGTTTTTACGTCATAGCTGTGGCAGAATTAATAAGGTTCAGTATTTGACTTACAAGTACAAGTTACAGGCTACGGCCTTAGAGAGGAGTATACTTTTAATGCCGACGATGGACAAGGGATCATTAACATGTATTCATACGTGGGAGAGCCATGCTTCGGCACAAATGGGCCGGCTCGACCGGAGAAATACCACTCACAGAAAACCGGCGTGAAACAGCGCTTGAGCTGTGTTTCGCCGAATGAGTGAGTTTACCGGAGGCCCAATCCTCTCCCCTATTCCCTTCCCTTCCCATCCCTATCCTCCCCTATTACCCTATTATTCCCTCTTAAAAGGCCGGCAACGCACCTGCAGCTCTTCTGATGCTGCGAGTGTCCATGGGCGACGGAAGTTGCTTTCCATCAGGTGACCCGTTTGCTCGTTTGCCCCCTTATTTCATAAAAAAAAGGGGGCAAATCTGTGAATTGTGATTGCCAATGATTGACGTTATTAGTTCTAACTCTGCAGCACAATAATTATGATTGTTGTTGATTGAAGGAAAGCATAATTTTATTACTTCTATTCTAAAACTGCAAAGCAATGTTAAAAAGCTTTCACTACCAAACTACTGATATTACACATAAAAATTTTTCCAAGCTAAAGCAGAAAATATGAAAAGGAATAATCGTTAATTGCAATACACTAACGAGATAGCTGGAAAAGTAAACTAATGTTCGGAGGAACTTCCGGTCTTGATCATATTTATAAAGGAGACTATCTCTTAGGATAAATCGTGCCACATTAAAGTATTACGAGCTAAAATGGCCTTATGGTACGAGTGAATAAATTACATTTGCCAAAGCGTCACCAGCTATAAAGAAGTATCATTACACTTTTATGAACGAATTTCCACGTCGTATTTTATTTATGTATAAGGTTGTAAATTAAGGCTCAACACACACTGCGCAAAATACGCGTCATATTTTTCGCCAAAGCATCTCTATCGTTCTATTTTTAATTATTGGAACGAAGTTCCTTATCGCGCGTTCGGCGTACATAAGAGGCTAGATAGAACGATACTTGACATCGACACTTTTTTATTAGTACCTGCATGGTAGGGGCCAGAGGGCGTCGATAGTATTCCTGTGCGTCAACTAGATGGCGTTTTTCGAGACTAAACAGCGACGCGTTGTTAGTGTTATTGGGCTTCAATAGATGGCACTTTTTTAATATTTTTTTAGTATATACAGGTTTTTGAACATAAGAAATAACTTCGTTCCATTCAAGTGTCCCATGACACCTCTCAAGTTTTTATTGTAGTAAAAATTTCTGGTGACAGTATGGAATCGTCCAGTTGCGAATACGCATGTCGACGCGCACTAGGATATTTCATATTCAGGCTCTTAAATAATAACACAATAGAGGTGAATAGAGCGCTTCGAATCTAGGCCAGTGTGAGTTGAGCCTAAATGTTTGCTGTCTGAAAATACATATACGATTTACTAGGGATACAGTTAAAGATATAAGTCTATTCATTATTCAAGACATCATGGCATCAACACCAGACAAACACCAGACTACACTAGACAAACAAGACCAGTTTTTTTTCTATTGACGAAAAAACATTCATGACTAAAATAAACCATTCTGAAAATACACTCCTCAAATATCGTTGTAACTCTTAACATAGTTTTAAATTGTGGGTGCGATTTAATTTGTGTGTCGCAAAACAAAAGCATCGCTGTTACATCAGAATAACAAATAGCCCTAGCTTCTTAGTCAATATGCATTCGATAATTTTTACGGTGAGGATAGAATAAAAATGGGAATAGGGAATATTATGCAAAGGTCGGAGCAGAGGGCGCTAGTAGGACGTACAATAAATAACAGTAAATAAACCGACCAAAATCTGACAAGTTGTACACGTCATAATATAAGATCATCGACAATCTGACAGAAACGTTGTCAAACCTCAAACAAAACTTCGTTTACTGTCCATGCTGGTGCTGCCTGTAGCGTGAAAACGTAGCAGTAAATAGTAATGTAATATCCTACTGACGTTACCTTTCGAGCTGCCGATTCATTAAATCAAACGCCATGTAACTTTTGATTTCCAACTTCAGTGTCATAATATTTGTCGAACACAACTAGACTAAAGGTCCTCGTCCAGACGAATTAGCACCGATTTCATTAACATTTTCGTTTTCTGTTCCACTGAGGGCGTGATTGATGCTTGTTGCTTATGATTGATCGTCAACGTGATAAGAAGCGTTTCCTTTTATAGCACTAGAAATGTTTTCCTTCGTTATATTATACCTACCGAGAGCATGATATACAGGGTGTAACAAAACAAAGTGATAATATATATTTTAAGGTGTATATGAGTCCCCTGTATGACTGTGAAAGGAGCAGCGCCGGAAGAGTTACTATTTTTAAACTTTTGTATGAGCAAATTCGTTGTACATACTACATATTGCCCAAATATTGTCCGATTTTAATCCCACCACACGCTTTAATAAGAATTTTTTTCTTGGCTAAGGTTTTTTTGCGGAAGTTTTGTATAAAATGTTTTGTTACACGGCATAGTCCCAATATAAAATTTATGTTGCGCGTAATACAGAATGAAAAATATGCAATTTACAAAAACATTTCTTTATTTTTATACGGGTCAACCATTTCCGCGCCACATAATATTGTTACAGATACGGGCAGGTGTTTACCTGCGCGCGAACAGTTGCGCGTAATTTCTAGAAAAGTCCAACCCTTGTTTATGTGAATTGCGTGTTTACGTAAACAATCCAGAATGGAACGTTCCAGAAAGTATGGCGGGCGATATAAAAGGTAAACACGCCGGCAATCAATTCAGTTTGATACAAGCGATCATCAAGGCGACTTTGAAGTGAGAACAAGTGATCAATAGTGAGTGACAGTGATAGTGCTTAGTGTTTGGACTTAGTGCTTAGTGTTTGGACTTAGTGATTTGTGTGAGCTAGTGTTTGTGAATAAAGTCTTCAAGAGAGTCACCAGGTCTTTCTCTCCGAATCCAACGAACCCTAGCACGTAACAATATTTTTATACGGACATTCAAGAGCATAGCCCGCATAGGTGACACATCCTTTTATATTCCGTGAAAGGATGTCTACAATATAAAGGTTGAAAATTTAACAACATATTCTAGCAACCCATCCTACTAGAAAGATATTATGTTTCCTTTAAAAATAATGTACAGTCTTCGTTCTCCTTACGTAATTAATAATAATATTTTTTTTTCTTTGAATATATTATGCTAATAGTAGGTAAGTAAGACGTACTATACAGTGTTTCATAGGTAGAATATTATAATACTTATGGGTCAAAATGAGATACGAAAAGTTCTACGAACATTACACTAACTAAAAGTTACGAAGCTTTCTATCTACATAAAAATATTTTATGTTTTTTTAACTGGGTCCTACTTTTCTTGGTTAACGTGACTTGGGTGAAGTTTATGGATGTTTATTTAGTACAAGGGTACTTTAACACTTACGCTAAGTGTACTTGAAGGGTACATTTACCTATTCACCCTTAGATAGCTTGACAAATGACACATTACGTCAGGAATCAGCGGGGCTAAAATGGTAACGTTTTGCAATTCCTCCAGAAAATGAATTGTGAAAACTGACAAATGTCAAAATAGTACAAAATGTGCAAATTACTAGACATATGAATTGTAAGCAGAATGATTTATAAAAAATAAAGCTTCGTTTTTTAAAAATCACACTGCTTGCAATTAATATGTCTACGTCATCTGGTAATTTGCACAATTTGTACTAATTTGACATTTGTCAGTTTGACAGTTTTCACAATTAATTTTCTGGAGGAATTGCAAAACGTTACCATTTTAGCCCCGCTGGACAGGGGTTTTCACGTCAGCCGATTTTTATATTCCCTGATACATTGCGACGTATTCAGCCTAACATATTCTGTGGCCTAACTTGTCCTAGCCAAACTTGAGAACTAAATCTTTACAACGCGGGAATGGAACCCAATACCTGAGAGACGAGAGCCACGTTTAAGGGAATGGACCATGGAGGCGGTATTTAGTCATATTATACGACCAGCTTTAAGTTTCTTAGTTTTTTTTTAGCTGATGAAGTGATGATACTAGAAGGCTATAAGCCATTTCTTCGGTAACAAAATTTCTGTCCACATCGATGACAACTGACAAGTGCCTAATATCGTTTTTATGACTCCCACAAAATCGTAATATAATACTTTTGTGCCAACTAAGAAAGTAACGGCGAAAATATAGAGTAGACCAAACGTTCATTGATCTTATACATGCTAATATTATAAATGCGAAAGTGTGTCTGTCTGTCTGTCTGTTAACTTTTTACGGCCAAACCACTGAACCGATTTTGCTGAAATTTGGTATGTTTACTTTGAGTCCCGGGAAAGGACATAGGATATATTTTGTCCCGGAAACATGTACATTGTACGGTTCCCGCGCGATAAACATTCGTTATACATATTTGTTTTGAAAAATTGCTTAAAATACGGAAAACGTAATGCCGTTGAAAGCAATTGAATTACTATCTCCATACTCCATAGTATGCCACGCAAGAAGAAACAATTTATGCAAATTAAAGGCACGCAGTATAGATACACTGTGCCTTTAATTTGCATCTAATGATCCTTGTACTATCAGAGAAGTTGATTCATAGGCACGGTGGACCTACGTAATTTGGTTGCGTTATGTCAAACCCAGCCGACAGATTGAGACTGATATTGACTTGACATAATCCGACCAAACGACGCACGTCTATCATCAATAAATTCCTTCGATGATACAATGTTTTTTCTTGTATGCGTATGTGTAACCTTAAACACTGTATTAATCAATGTATTATGTCAAACCCAATGCAATGTGACCGGTGCAAAATGATTCAAAAATGAAGCCCCATATTCACTTTGATTAGTAATAAGTGCAAGTGATTAGTGCAGGTGATTAGTAATCAGGTAAAAGTACGTGTGGACAGCGACTGATTAGTCCAATTCCTTTGATTTCTACTAATCACTAATCTCTTGAACTAATCACTTGCACTCGCACTAATCAAAGTGAATACAGACCCGAAACAGAATCAAGATTAATAAGGCTGGATAAGCAATAAAATAAAATAATGCAATAAAATAATTGTCAGCATGACGATTCTAAATTAATCCAACCAAAATTAACCCGTAAAAATAAATTGGGTGCACAATTTTGGTAATTTGTGGTCGGGTTATAAGGTACTAAACGAAGAGATTTTATAATAAGAACAAGTAATAAAAGCATAAGGACTTTTTGATACCTCTTTACAATCGTTTCAAGAGGATTTACTAGCAGGTTTATTCGAAAAGTTCAAGATTATCAAGAATATAGAACGCGGCTTTAATAATAATAAAGATAACATTACATACAGGGTGTAACAAAACTAATTGAAGATACTTTAGGGCAGGGGTTCCCAATCTTTTTCAGCCTGCGGCGCACTTACAAGTCAATATTTTGTCACGGCGCGGCGCCCTACTCTACCTAGCTATTACAAAAATATACATAAATAGACACCTTTAATAATAGTTATAGTTAGGTTAAGCAGGTAAATAATAATAAACAAATATTTAATCATCTACCTGCTTTGTATAACAATTCGTATTATAATTTTATTTTATAATATTTGTGGTATGGATAATGATAGAGGATCGACTCACGGCGCGGCGCCCCACTTGCCTTTCCACGGCGCACCAGGGCGCCGCGGCGTACAGTTTGGGAACCCCTGCTTTAGGGTATGTATCAGTCCCCTGTATTGAGTTCAATATCGCAGCGCTAAAACAATAACTTTTTTAAAATTTAGTATGGGCAAAGTCCTGACGCTGCTGGGGCGCTTGTCCATACACAAAAAATTGCTCTAACAGCGCTGCTACTTTCACAGTCATGAACTATATTATATAAGGGACTCGTACAAACTCTGAAGTATTATTACTTACTTTTGTTACACCCTGTACAGCAACGTGTGCACTCTGTAAATTGTTTCTGATATCTATGGTAAAACCATTCTAAAGCCTTTAAACCTTTGACCTATTAAATATTATTTCATCGAGCTTATTACGTCTTCGCTCGTCACAAGTTCGAAACATTTCTTGTAATTCTATTGTAACTAAATTAGCAACTTCTCAAAGTTTCGCTCAGTGTTTTCAATGTAAATTGCGCCTTATTATTTTTACTCACCGATCGATGTATTTATTTAGACCTCGTTTCATTTGATAAAACTTTATTAGGCTTTTTTATCTATCTTTATATATATTAAGGACAGATTTTTCTTATTGCAGGAATAGCACCCCTATGGAAAGAATATTAGGCTTCTTACTACTGTAACAAGCGTAATATTTTGTGCCTAATCAATACAATTTTTGTTTCAGGTATCTTGAATGTGAAATGTGAGAGTTGCGCTCCGACAAAAATGCTATCGACAAGACGAGTGTTCTTCAAAAATGACTCTCCGCCGCTGCGATAGTCTTCCGACAAGACTCCGGGAAACGCCGCTGCCGAGCCCCGAGGCGACGCAGCCCCTAACCAACATCCCCAATTCCATCACCGACGCCAATTCCAACGGATATGTTCGAGAGAAGGTAGTCGCCACATGGGAATCGCTCCACACCGACGTAAATAACATAAAGAACGGAATCCCGAAAAACGAAAATGAGACTGATAAAGCGGAATCTAATAACGCATCGAAAAAGAGATCGAAGAGGATCAGCTACGACAATCGTGTCGTGGTCGGCTCGGACGAGGATGCCGTGCCGGGCAAGAATGTCAAGAAAAGTAAGAAGACAAACTCGGTCAAGCGACGGACGTTGTTGGAGAGGCTGCTCTCCTGGAGGACTCCGGAGTGCGACTGCCACTTGAAGTGCCGGAGAAAAGATTGTGTGACGAAGACTAGACCGGATGAGATATTGTGTACTTGTGGTGTAGTGGCGAGCTCGCCGACCAAACAGAAGTTCTCTGAGCGAGCTCGATCCAAGAGTGTCGGTTACGAAGTGCCTCGTGAAGTGACACGGTTTAGACGGTTAGTTCGATCGCGGTCAATAAGCGTTTTCTTAGCAAGAAAGTTTTAATAATACCTATTTATCGCTAATTATGGCAAATCACTAATGCCCAGCTTCTCAGGATTATTGACAGGAGTTTATCTATGCAACATAATTTTTGATTGGCTTATATTTTAACTTTAGCTTAAGTATATAAAACGTTAGTGAATTGATGAAAAAAAACCTCCAAATTGATCAAGTTTTGGTACTTATTTAGACAACTTTATAATATTGTATGTTTGATAGACTTTCTCGATCGGAAGAATACGTTCAGTTGTTGAATCATAATCGTAATGATTTCTCTAGTATACAAACAATATAGGCTTTCAACTATAAAGACCACCTGAGACCCACCCAATACTTAAAAAACATAATTATAAGGCAAACCACGAACTTTCTTGCTTAATAATATATTAAATTCATCTCTAGGTTAAAAAGTAACACTGCATAAAATTTCCGCGTCTTTCATAATGGATAAAGTGGAAAATGGCTTTAAAATGTAAGTTGATTAAGCACTGAAACGGACGGGGTAAAAGCTAAGGAAAATACTGACAAACCATTTGCGATAGCGTCGATATTTACTTAACTTACATTCAATTTCCTGAAACGAAAATACTAAAATGAAATTTAAAACGTATTTTTAAGTACACATTAGATAGCTAGGTGTTTCATATTTTGTCTATGCAAAAATTAATGGAAATCCGTTAAGAAGATAATGAGCAAATTCGATTAAATATACCAAACAAACATTTTTCGGAAAACAAGATTAGAGATAGCAATTAGTCAAAGTAGCCTTATTTTTAGCCTGGATTAGTATTAAGTTTGCGCCACTTCATAATATATACACGCGCAAGCACACACATGCATCAATGATCAAATAACGCTTGGTACTTACGGAGCATACCCATACTACGTGACCTACTTTTTAAGATTTTTTGACCCCCTCCCTCCCCCTGGTGACCACGCGTAGTATATGCCATGACCCCCCCCCCCCCATCAATTGTTCACGTGGTAGTGACAAGAATAATTTTTAATCATTTTTTAAGTAGAAAGAGTAGATAGCAAATGAAAATAATTTGACTCATATTTGTGTTTATTAGGTAAGTTATTTAGGATGTGTACGTGTTGCTTATAGTGAGTTTACTGTGAAAGTAGCAGCGCTGAATGACCCAAATTTTTTCACTTTTCTATGGGTAAGCGCCCCGATGTAACGTGTTGAAAAAAAATTGATCTTTTAGGGGTGAACTCTATATAAGGAATACAGACACACCCTATAGTATTATCACTTAGATTTATATTTAATATAATACATAATAATATAGTTGCGTGTGTACGGTAAATTATACGGCTATTGCTGAACCAAAGATTTCCTTTGAAAGGATTGGTCCTCAGGGCCCAAGGATGGATTTAAGATGTGGAGCCACGACGATATTTGATGTGAATTTTTTAAAATTTTAGCAGCTTCTGCTCTGGAAGAGTCTCAATCTGTACCTCTATATAGATTAATCATGGTACTATTCCAAGTTCGATACCATATTCGGATGACTTAAGAATGCTTAATTCATTTTAGTACTCATATTTGCACGATAAAGATTAGCTTAGAAAGAAGCATTATTTAAACGCGCTAATCTTATTATGAGTCAGTAATCACTGGTCCGATTTAAAAAATTCTTTCAGTGTTAGATAGCCCATTTATCAAGGAAGGCTATAGGCTATATTTTATTATGCTTAGACTAATATAAGAGGAAAATGTGGAAAAAAACGGGGGAAATTATTTGAAAGGGCTTATTTCACGAACTACTGTAGTAATTTTTCTGTTATTTGGCACAAATAAAAAGTAGGAACGTGAAGGATCATAGGCTATTTTTGTGGACTAATTTGTCTGTGAAATATCTAATTTATGCGGGCGAATCAGCGCGGAACGTCTAGAAATATTATAAAGCTGAAGAGTTTGTGTGTTTGAACGCGCTAATCTCAGGAGTTACTCATCCGATTTGGAAGAATCTTTCAGTGTTTGATAGCCTATTTATCGAGGAAGGCTATAGCCTAAATTTTATCATGCTAAGACCAATAGGAGCAAAGACACAGAGGAAAATATGAAAATAAAGCTGAAGAGTTTGTTGGTTAGTTTGTTTTTTGAACGCGCTAATCTCAAGAACTACTGGCCCGATTAAAAAAAAAAAAACTTTCAGTGTTTGATAGCTTATTTATCATGGAAGGCTATAAGCTATATTTTATCACGCTAAGACTAATAAGAGCAAAGATAAAGAGGAAAACATAAAAAACGGGGAAAATTATTTGAAAGGGCTAATATCTCACAGACTACTGGAGCAATTTTTATGTTATTTGACACGAATATATAATAGACTACGTGAGACATGGGTTATTAATTTGTGAAAACTATACGGTTTTCGTGAAATTTCAGATTTACGCGGACGAAGCCGCGCGGAACGTCTAGTATTATTAATTTATTATAATAGCAATAGGAGCAATAAACATATTTATTATAATATGTTTATTGCTCCATTCATCACCATGTCTTGGCATGCAGAATAATGCCGCTATCAGCCTCCTTAAGCCTATCAAGCCCTATCAACATCGTTTTCGTTGGTTGAAAATCATATATTCAAATTTCTTATTTTATTTTATTTTTACTATATTTTATCTAAATGTTATTCCAAAATTGGCATTTAAACATTCGATTCAATCGAAAATAATACCAAACTCGACTATATACCTAAATCCCACGCAGTTATTGACCTCATACCTTGTTAAAGCTAAAAAAAAAACCCCTCCCCCACCTGCATGAGATATTCAGGTGGCTCCACATCGTAAACCCATCTTAGGGATATAAAGATCAATCCTACCAAAGGAAATCTTTGGTTCAGCAAAAGCCGTATTCCTCGTTTTTTTGTCTTGTACGCACACGACTAGTAGTATAAAATTACAATAGAAAAATCAGAGAAATTAATTTATAGGCAGATGGTGGACCTAAGTAATTTGGTCGCGTTTAAAGTATAAGCCCAACCGACGGATCACAATCAACATTGAATTGACATTGTCAATAATTATTGTGATCCGTACGTCATGAACGTCATGTAGTCGGATCCATAGAACTAGAACGTATAGAACTTAGAACATAGAACTAGAATGTATTGACATCGTTGGTCGGATCATGTCATGATTCGACTACATGACGTTGGTCTGTCAACTACCTAGGAATCAATTTCCTCGATGGTACATACTAGCTATTTTAGTCACGACTGTAGTTCAAATTGTAATCGAACACCAAATATAGTAAACTAGATGTCCCGCGCGGCTTCGCCCGCGTAAATTAGGAATTTCACGGAAACCGTACATTTTCCCGCAAAAAAAATAGATAATGCCCTTTTACGTGGTCTACTCTATATCTGTGCCAAATAACATAAAATTGCTCCAGTAGTTCGTGAGATAGACTCTTTCTAATAATTTTCCCCGTTTTTTCCACATTTTTCTTAGTATAGATTTTATTAAATCGAGTCGAACTCGAGTCTCGATCTAAAAGACTATAAAAAGCACCAATAATAGGGTCATAATAGGTATTATACGGCAGTGATGAAGATGATTATGATGAATGTAATTTGCATAGTAGCATAATATGCTTTCCGTTGTTAAAACAACGCCGAAACTCCTAAACTTGTATCTATAAAGAATCAGGAGTTCTCTCAGCACTTTCCGAACCATGGTATACCTCGGTGCAAAATCTTACTTGTTGGTAGCATATGCATATGCTTAGAGCACTGCTCACGAAACCAAAGTCACCACAATATGTTTCCATATAAATTTTGAGGAGTTCCCTCTATTACTTATGGATCCCTTCATCAGGTCACCACTTTTGTGAATATAGTACCAAACTGGGACGATACCCTATACAGCAAAAGAAAAATTTTGAAAACATTTTGATAACACCTCCCCCATTTTGAAAGTCGGTTAAAATTGTAACCTATGTGTTATTCTGATGTACCTATAAGCTATATTATTGTAAAGTTTCATTAAAATCCATTCAGCAGTTATTGCGTGAAACAGTAACAAACATCCATACATCCAAACAAACTTTAGCCTTTTTAATATTATGAGGATGATCACTAAGCTTGACAGCTTCGCCAAACTTTAAAGTGCTTGACAAGTGACAACGGTGCCTGTTTTTTTTAATGGCTGTTTGCTATATAATAAATGTCAGTGTCAAGTATTAAATGGCGAGAAAAAAAATTCACATGACGTTTCTCTCGGCAAAATTGACTACATGACAAAACTCTAAACCCCTTCCCCCCCTCTTGTGACCGAGCGTAGTATTTTGAAGCCCCCCCCCCCCCCCCCCCTAAATGGGTCACGTAGTATGGGTATGCTCCCTTAAAGTTTCAACCTAATTTGACTCACACACTAATAAAATCCTATTGCTCGTGAAATTCTATATTTTTTTTTAATGGTCTGAGTTCGAAGACTCTTGTGAGTTTGTATCTAGATAAATCATTACCGCCTTGCTAGGTGTGCTAGTGCCGGTGCGACTGTTGGCGCGGAGACGGCCGCAGCCATCCGTGCTAGGGCGGCCCTGACGCTGGCCAGGCGGTACTACCCTGAAGGTGGTTGGGGCTGGACTATAACGGTGGTGAGCACTATCGTCCAAGTGCTGTCACACGGGCTGCAGCTGGGCGGAGGCACTGGAGCCATCGCCTGCACCGCTGCGGTCAAATACCACGTGCCTCCACTTTATACTTATGGTGAGTTTTATTTGTAAGTTGATTACATAGAATAGGATTTTGTTAAGATAATGTTTAAAAAAAATAACAGCACGTTTTTAGTTAAATATATTTAAGCCTGCAGCAGTTTTCTAGATTCTTTAATTAGTTTTCTTATGACGTTGTCTTATAAATCAAGGTTTACGAAATTACGACCGAAAATATAGAGTAGATAGCTGGTACTATTGCACTTTTGTTTTACAATATATATTTTATAACAAATTCAAACTATGTAAATTGGTTTAAAACAAACCAATTAATAAACTTGAATATCCCAAAACGAACTAAATATACCAGCTTCCAAAGCGAAAACTAAGCTTCTGCGGTTGAAGTTTTGTTTTCCGCGGAACAAGCAGGAACAATTCACAGATTAATCGTAACCTTATCAAAATGACGTATGAAAATTATGGCAGTTTCCCGTACACGTTTGATATTCTTTTAGCCTTCTTCAAAACATTATCGTAGCAAAAAAGGAGGTTAACATTGTCTACCAGTCTTATTTATAAGAAACTTAGTTGTGCGTAGTTCTGTATTGATTTCAAATCTAGAACTCCCATGCAAAACTTGGCTGTGTTTATTATTTAATTTATGCACAAACTCTCGACAACTTTTGTGTTACTTTTTATAATATAAGTATCGCAGATTGAAACGTAGAGTAAAATACTTTTTCGTATATGAAAACAGTAATATACTATGTAGAACTTTCAGATCATTCTCACCACAACAATTTTTTTAGGTTTGTATGTAATTTTCTAAGCGGGCCCCTAGACGTTCAATTATATTGCACAATTATTGAACACGTTGCCTTTCAATCTTTTTGTCAAATAAGTTATTCAATAAAATATGATTAAATATTATTGTAGGAGCCCGCTAACACGTACACAGAATCATAATGTGCCTACAACCAAAAGAACGTAAAAGTATGCTTGTAGTACTGTAATCGGTTCGACAGCTTCCTTATGAACTAGGCTCTTTTTTAGCACGAAAGCATACAAATAAAACTTTATTCCCATTTTCAAAAACATAACACAACCATATTAAAACAAACATATAGTAACAAGAAGAACTCGGTAGAAAACTAAAAAAACATAATCTAAACAAGAATAAAAAAACGAACATTAACAAAAGACACTTAAAACTAAACAGAGTGTTTTTCAGTTTATGGCAGTGCTATGCCAAAAAAATGAGGAAAAGGTGACCACTCAGGTTATGACAGCAGTCTTCCTTCTGGAAAACGTGAAATGATATACCGATATCATATTTTAAAATGGCAGTTCTTGACAGAATGATTAAATATTATGTTCTGCATTTATTATGTACAGATTAATTAGTTATTTAGGTATGTATCATGTTTTCTGATGTCAGAGTTAATTAACCGTCTATTGATCACAAAAGAACAATGATACCCAAATATTATAATGAGAAAGACGATAGTTAATAACACAATTAATACAAACATTATTCGCCACTGTTATCTGTTATGAAGTAAATCGTACGACGAACCATGTTTTAAAGGAAATAATTAATAGAAGAATGACATTAGAAAAAATGTAGGGCCCGTTTTACGAAATCTGAAATGAAATAGAGAAGTACAATATTATAATTAAACAAAATGGCAATTTTCGGCCAGCAGATGGTATGGTATCAAAAGATTTTATTGGTTCACGTTACTGTGCCATTACGAAATTGACAATTTGTAAATGAATCTTCCATTCGTTTGTCATATTTTTCTTCTTACTGCGAGGGTCGCGCGAGTACTCTACGCGTAAAAGGAAAATTGAATGCAAATATTTACCTAAAGATCCCTTACAATGAAGTTTTATGAATAACAGCGTTTTGAGACTACAGATTGAACCACGTTGTCTTATTATAATTACGACGATGAAGTATGAAAATAACAATAGCTTAGCTCGATGCTTACATGACGTCACATATGCTTTTGATTTTGAACCTACTCCGTCATAATTAGCGATGGCAGCTTAGCTATGGACCAATTTCCTCCATGAGTCTCTGAATCATACACATCATAATATTATATTAAACAGCAAATTAATATCATAGTTTAAGAGTCCGTACCTATACGAAATTTTGCCGATTTCGCCGAAATTGCAAAGGGTTGCTACAGAAATATTATTTGTTTTTTTCCCCTTATTAGACTTAAAAAAATATATATAAATTATTAGATTTAATATATATTTAAGCGCGGAAAGCCGACTCGAACTTGCGGCGAGTAATATAATGTGAGATTTAGGTTGTTTTGAATCGTGTTTTTTTTGGCACAATTTGTTTTTTTCCTTTTTTCTCGAATTGGATAGAATTTTATCTATAGATTATTTCTGTCGTTTTCTTTTTATGAATTATAGCTCCAAGTTGCCGATTAACAGCAATTCTTTGCCCATTTTCTCTAAAATTTTGCTAAGTTACATATTTTTTTACTCAACTATTTCATATTGAAGTGGTAAAAAGTAATTCCAACATTTTATAGACGACTTTCTCAACAGTATATTGTATTTTTTTCATACAGTTAAGACGTCAATACAATCCATAAACAGGTAATATTCTAAACCTTTTACAGCAAAAATCACAAAACTGTCGCGGGTTTGAGTTGGATTATTTGAACTTAAAAAAATATACTTAAAAAAATAAAAAATCCAGCTCCAACATTAGATTATAATTGAAATGATCTTACGTGTAGTGCATTAAAACTTATAGAAATACTGTATTTTAACTGTTAAATCACGTCTGTAAAATCAGCGAAATCGGCAAATTTCGTATATCGACCCTTAAGTCACTTACGATTTACATCTTCCGTATAATATCAAATGAAAAATTTGATGCCAAAGTGTTTTTGACTGTCTTACAAGAGTTTGGTTTTAAATAACGTGTTAGAACGGTAGTCTTTGAAACTGATGTTTTAGAAACTTGAGGCAGGAAATAACATTTCCTGCAACCACGACAAGCTTTTTAACAAAAAGGTCTTTCAAAGTGTTAAAACATAATAATATTCTGTATTGTTCTCAATGGGAGTGAGAAAAATCTTAAAAATCTGTGGCATATCAAAATAAAATGACAAAAAACTGGCCACTGCATTTTTTTTTCCCTAAAAAGTAAAAACGTTACAGGAATTTAAAATTAGAATAAAAATTCAAATACAGAATGTTTGAATACAAACATTATAGTCAGCAAAATACCGTTCGGAAAACATGGTTATTGGACTCATTTTATGCGATTCCAATCGCATCTAACAACTACTATTCACTTTTCATTTCGCGTGAAGTCCAATAAATATGTAGTCTATGTTCCAGTCGATTTGTTTTTACGAGGCTGTTAGTTGGAAATTGTGGTATTGTATTTAGAAATCACTCCTAGACGTACATAACTTATTGTACAAGTGGAACTCTGTCAATGAAATTAAAGCAAAAGATTTAAAACATAAGGGAAAAGCACTAATAGTAGACACTATAAGGAAAATTAAAACATTTGAATGTTATAAAATGTATATTTATGAAAATAAAAGATTGACAACTTATTTCATGTCTTCTGTAACTTTAACAAATTAAAAATATTATAGTTATTCTTTGATAAATCAATTAAAAAATATATTATTGGTATTTTTGTAAACTTAGTCATAAACCCTAAGGGCCAACCCACACGTACCACAACCACACGACATAGCAACGACAAAATGTCGTCGACCTGTGGTTACGTGTGAATGGTGTCGCTGCAGCATTTTGTGGTTGCGTTGTGGTACCGACAAAATGACGACGGCCAGTGGTTGCGATGTGGTTGCGACGTGGTTGCGATGTGGTTGCGACGTGGTTGCGTCGTGTGCAAGTCGAACTATTGTAGTTCGACTCCGGCTTTTATAGCGGAAACACGTCTTGCCCAAAGTCATGGATTTCGAAGAGGAAACTATTGTTGCTATCCTTGCTTTATGTATTATTTTTTTACTTTGTTTCTTTTTGAGTCTAAATCAATTTTGGTGTAAGAGAATTCCACATAATTTCTTCAGACTGGAAGCTTAAAAATCAGTCTTTTCGAACTGGCCTGGCCTTAAAAGATATTTTGTTTCTAACACTTCATTTTACGCAGAGTAGATAACACGTTTTAAATTCCCACTTTTCAGGAAAATTCTACGTTTATTTTACCTTCCAGTACCAACTTTTGCTACAGCTCTAATGAATTATGAAAACACAATATCTATATATAAAAAACCTTGACTGATGATAGCTACCACTTGACCTACTAAACTACCTACAACTAAAATGTTGGTCGTTTTATCAAAATGAAGCTACTCACAAAAAATTAGCTTGATGGTAATCAAATAAAAATTGTTCTAGGGCTCCCGGACTATATTTGAGGCGTGGAATTTTTTCTTTCTTTCTTTCTCGTTAAAGTTTTGCCCCCCTGAAGAAATGAATGAAGGGGGGGGGGGAGCAAATTTATTTTCAGTCTTTAGTCTCCATGCTTCTCTTGCCTCTTCTTTTTTCTTCTTTCTTTCTCAGCTTTCCTTTTTCTTCTTTTTACTGCTGAAAAACTAAAGCAATCGATTTTTAGATCAGTACAAGGTCTAATATTTGACACCATGTCCATTTTTCGGTACAGTAGTTCTAAGTTGTTAGTTTGTTAATAGAATTATATTTTCGGAGAATAGTGATGATATTTGCAGTAGAATAAACTACTAAATAACTTTAGTATGTATTGCAAAACTAAAAGATGAGATCCATGTCATCTATTAGATTTTTTTACCTTTTTAAGAACAAATAGTAGACACCCTTTATATTGTTAGGGAAAATGGATAAAAAATCATAAATAAACATTAATTAGTGTTTACAACATTACCATTAATCCAATGAAATCAATAGAAATTACAAAATATCAAATAAATCACTGAACTGATCCCATTTTAAAATTTTGTTCCCGAAGGCGTCCCTAATATATTTTGTCACATCAACAGATAGCTTGAGAAGCTTATTTAAAATTTACAGTGTTGAGAAATAAGTAGAGTAATTCTTATTTTTATGGTATTTTTTTCGTAAGTGTCATCTATTAGTTCCGTGTCGAGCATTAGATCTTTTCCCTTAATACATTGCAAAAAGTTACGACATCGCTCGCCATGAACATTAAATCATAACTGAAATGTCAAAATGTCTGGAACTCCTGGACAACTCCAAAAGCTATTATTTGAGCAAGCCGCGTCCTTTTATCTGTGTATGATAAAAACGCAAAAGCCTACGTTATTATAGCTGTGTCGCCGCACACGGGCCACAAACGCCGCAACTCATAAGAAACAAGAGATTGAATTATTGTAGCGTGTGGGGCGTCAACCGTGTGCGGCGAGTCCATATAAAATGTATGAAATACGCCTGTAGAGGCGTTTTGTGGTTGTGGCTGGTGGCCCGTGTGCGGATGCCCTAAGAGCTATAATGTAGAGTAGAACCACCGCGTAAACATAAATGTTTTCTTCCGTGACTAATGTTCTAAATTGTGTGATTTCGTACACAATAAGGACAGAGGAGGCTTAATATAATTAAGGAAATCCTGTAGTGTCTTCTTCAACGACATTTATTTGTCATGTCTTGTTTTTTTGTTGCTACCTAGACAAAATATGAGCTGTTTTTCTACTTCACATGCGGGATTCATACCGGGCCGGCACATGAAAAACATCCCAGCAATTATACTATACGAGTATGTGCTCAAACCGAAAAAGTAAAGGCAGAGTTTTGTCAAAAAAAAATTAGACTGGATTTTTGTTTGTAGAACTAGTGCGTAGATACTCTACAAGTCTACATGCTTGATGCTACACACTAAAAAAAAATCCACAGCCAAACATAATTAACCTCCTCGTTTTTTTGGAAGTCGGTTAAAAATAAACGTGGTGTGCGCGCGATAGTGTGTAATTACTTAATTAGTAATTTTACACAGAAGGTTTTACCGCCGCACTCGCAGACGTTTATTAACCCTTAATGATCATTAAATATGAAATGTCACTCTCAGAGTCAGTTAATGATTCATTCAACAATTCAAAATCGCGATTTTCAAATACGGAAAAAGACAATAATTTAACTAGCCGTTGATGTTATTACTACGTTTAAATTTTCTTTCTTTTACGTCTTTTTTTATTCAGCTTCATTTTAGGCCATCAATGATCAAATACATCTTCCGACAGCCAGGCTTTTGGTACCGGGCCGAAGTAGCAGCCATTTTGTTTGCGAGCACTCGGGGTGATGGCTGCGAATCTTCACGGAGTCATCAGGCTGAGTGCTATCCCCCGATTGAGTTAGGATTCCCACCTGATCTAAACGCTTCGTCCATTAACCTAATTAAAATACTTGGGTTTGCTAGTGTCAGATATAAACTTCCTGGAAATATTATTACAATTATTATAATAATTTTTCGAATATAATAATTTTATGGGAACCTACAACGGTTCTATTATACGCGTATACAGGGTGTAACAAAAACAAGTGATAATACTTTAGGGTGCGTACGTGTTCCCTTTAGAGAGTTCACTGTGACAGTAGCAGCGCTGAAAGACCAAACATTTTTTTCACTTTTGTATGGGGAAACTCGTGACGCTCGGTCCCTTGCCCATACAAAAGTAAAAAAAAATGGTCTTTCAGCGCTGCTACTTTCACAGTGAACTCTCTACAGGAAACACGTACACACCCAGCTAAAGTATTATCATTTGTTTTTGTTACAACCTGTATACGCTTAGGAATTAAAAGCAGCTGAGCAACAGATTTACGAAAATAATAATTGAAGACGTGAGTGGAAGAATCGAACAAGTAACATTTCGTAACATACGGATAATAACTCATTTTTCCCTAATTAATAATAATAATATCTATGGACGCTTCACACCACGTCAGTCTGGCCCCGTGCGTGTACCTGAAGGACTTGTGTTACGGGTACCAGACAACGGAAATATATTTAATACTTTTATACTATACAATATAATATATTTAAGATTTTTATTATATCATACACATAATTAAAACACATCCATGACCCAAGAATTTTGAAAACTTTTTGTTCCGTCGGCGGAATTCGAACCTGCGACCCCCGGCTTGAGCTACCAACAGCCCACCAACTGAGCCACAGAGGTCGTCTAATTATCTTAATATCGTCGTCACTAATTATCTTAATATAGCTTCTAATATTATATCTGGCTACACATAATATGTATAATCAATTTTTTTTTCTATTTCAAATAATTTTTCCGGCCTTAAAGCCTCCGTTTAAGCAAAAAACAGGGAGTTTTTTTTTATGTTACTTACCTTATTCTTCCACTCACTTCTTGAATTATGTTTTTCAGGGAAATGTGACATTCAGCTCAGATAAGGTTGACAGGAGTTAGGACTACACTATTTACTATAAAAATATACGTAGGCACTGTATCTCACTACTACTCTAATATTTACTATAAAATATGTTGTCTGTCTGTCTGTTAGAACTTAGAGCATCCGTGGCCTAATGGGTAGACCTTTGGTTCGCACTCGTACAGGGTCCATGTTCAATCCAGGGTGGAGGCGCGTAGCAATAAGACATTTTTTGATCTCAAGTACCATAATACGGACACTCATAGGGTGAAGGAAAACGTCGTGAAGAAACAAAGACGTATTGACTAGTTTTTTCCTCTGGGCTGGCTATGTTGCGAGAATGCCGTATGTGCTTGGGCAACCATACGGACATTTTAAAATCTTGTCCCAGGCACTACAGTATTTGAGGAATGGAATATTTCGCTCTGAAAATGTTATATAAATCATCCACAACGGGATATAAAGGCCTAGTTTTTACTGTCTGTTACTTCTTTATACTTAAACCACTAGACCGATGTTGATAAAATTTGGTATAGAGATACCTTGAGTCCCGGGATATGAGATAGGATACTTTTACCCAAAAAAAATTACGGTACCCCCGCACGATAAACGAATTTTGGCGCAACTGAGTTACGAACAACAACTAGATTCTAGACCAGAGGTTCCGAAACTTTTTAAAATTATCACACTTTTACTTATTTCTAAATATCCTCGCTCTGTTATATTTAATCTGCTAATATAATATTGTCTGCCTATATTCATAGGAGAAGTCAAGTCGGGTCACCTAATTTTTATAGACTTTAACGACTCGTGGACCCCCATTTTTTTCCACGCAAGCGTCCCTATCGGGCTCCCGTGGACCCCTGGGGGTCCTCCTGGACCACTTTGGGAATCAATGTTCTAGACGTTTTGTATAAATGTCTGCACTAGTAAGCAGTTCTCAGAACGGGTGTTTTAATTTTAATATTATTACCCACTCCTAATTCAATAAAGAAGAAACTAATATGAAACATTTCGTTATAACAGATAACGGTAAGACCAGAATGCTAAGTAACAAATGTCCGAAGTTTCCCTTTAGGTCAAGGTCACGAAAATCATTATAATAAGGACTATCTGAAAAAATTAAGAATTATGTATTTTAATAGCCTGAGGTGCTGAGGAAATTAGAGCAATTTCCGCTTTTATTTATTAGGAAGACGGCTACAATTTGGATAAATACAAAAACCGGCCAAGTGCGTGTCGGGCCACGCGCAATATAGGGTTCCGTAGTACCGCTAGTTTTTATAATTTTTGTATGGTCAATGAATGTACATTTATAACGTCTTTTACACTACTAACAAAACCATCTTGCGTTCAAAGGCATTTGAACGAAAAGTTTCTTTATACTTCGCCGAATATTTTTTTTAGTTGATCGACTATTACTCAATACCTTATGAAGTTTTCTTAGCCGTGATAATTTTCCTTTTAAATTTAGCATATTACTTACTCTCGTGATTTTTTTCACATTTCCAGAAGCTACCGTTTAGCTGGTAGAAGGGGAGGACACTGGACCGTACGATTTTTTCCACTTTTAAACTTCATATTTCACAAGTTGATCCCTAAATACGGAAAATGATCCATAAATACTCGTAATATTTTTAAAAAACCTATCCAACGACACACCACACGGTGGGGTAGACGCGAAAAAAATATCATCCCCGCTTGATGTGTAGGGGAGGTATCATAAAAAATATATCTTTTAAGATTTTATATACCATTTTGTCGGCATCATTAATATCTCCATTCATGCCCAATTACAGCTTTGTAGGTTCTATAGTCTCTGAGTAAAACCGCGGAAAGACAGACGGACAGACAGACAGACGGACGTACAGACCGAAACTATAAGGGTTCCTTGTTGACTACGGAACCCTAAAAAGTAAGATCACACCTTAGCTACTTTACAGAATATTTCAAAAATGTTTAAGGATAAGACGTACCTACTTGATTATTTTAATTAGAGCCTAAATTCATGTAGGCATTTATCTTTTTATCATAATATTGTTTACTTATTGGTTAGAAAAGGGCTATTGAAATGATAAACTCCAGTCAAAAAGCCTTAGAAACCAGGTTAACAGTCTGATAGAATTATCGAAGTGCGTGACACTGCCGTGACGCCCGCGCCTCTGCGACATGCAAAGTGATACCGTCACGGTGTTAGCGTGACGTAAACACGTCGATTGCGCTGTCAGTTGTCACGTCACGTAACATGATGGCAATATCACGTTAAATGTCACTTCATAATAGGTTGTGACAAGCATCTTTTATTTTTAGCGTGCTTCTAGTCCATAAACTTATAAAATAATGTACTCCTACTGGATGAAAAAAAATACCAAAGTCACATCTTTCAGGAACTTTAAACAGTTCAGCAGGGCAATCGCGTTATTTTTAAACGTTCAGGTTCACATCTGCTTTGGCTGTGGTTCAGTTACGGTTCGGTTCCGCTGCGTTTGAATAAATTTCAGTACCTATCGTGGTAACGTTCCAACCGCAACTCAACCATAGATGGAACTCGAACGGAGCGCAACGTTTGACCTTTAGACAGACATTGCAGCGGACCAATTAGCGCCCTTCTGATTTAATCTTGATTGGTTTAAATATAAACACATTTTTTCCGATGCGTTAATTGGTCAATTGACAAATTGTTTATTTACGAATGAAAATGACAAGAGTGAAGTTGTTTCAAGTAGTTATTGTGATTTGTGGATGATTATTACTTGGAGTTTAAAATTTACGTAGTTAAATTCATATTGTTTTACTTTAATTTACAAAAGCCGTGTTGAGAAGTGACTTGTGAAGTTGTGACAAAAGTTTTTTGTGGCATAGAAAACATTTACGTAAAGAAGTATGTAAGTAATGTCAAAGTTCAATTCACTTTTTAACAAACTCAAATAGTCCTTTGAAGAGCTTTGAAGTAAAACAAAAGCTTATATTAAGTATATAATTCGATAATAGCTTATGTTATATTTTTCCATCGATTTTCGTCAATTTAACACAACAAAATAAGAAACGTTTCAGAAACGTGCGAGTAGAAGTAGCTTTGTATCAACTTTTTGTTTTGACAGCGTTTGCGCTTGGGCTGAGGTTCAGTAACGTCTCAACTGGCTGTCAAAACGTTAGCGCGATACCGAATCGTTCCAAAAGTCGATCAACGTCCGAGTTTCATTTACGGTTCAGTTGAAAACATTTAGCGCGATTGCCCTGCTGTTTATATGATAACTTTTACAAAAATCCAAAGATTGCCGGATTTAATTTTCGGTTCTGACATCTAGATTTCCCATTATATTTATTTTTTCCTCTAACAAACGAAAAATGTAACCACGCTACCGAGTGAACACTTCACATCTCTATCTCTCTGGCATGAAAATCGACAGTGATACGACAGTGGTGGAGAGTGATGCGAGATCAAAGTCATTGGCAGTTGTCAGCGTCTTAAGAGCCCGGGTAACCCTCGAAATTCTCATACATATATAATACCAAAATAATTTTCTCATACGAAAATATTTAACATGTTTGAGTTATTTTTCAGCTTAAAATAGTTAAATAAATATTTTCGTATGACAAAATGATTTTGGTATTACGTATGTATGAGAATTTCGAGGGTAGCCCGGGCTCTTAAGTCTTTACGACGAACTCCGTGGCGCAGTGGTGAGCGCGTTGGTAGCTCAAGCCGTAGGTCGTGGGTTCGAGTCCCGCCGACGGAACAAAAAGTTTATGACGTTCCTGGGTCATGGATGTTGTATTAAATATGTATATATAATAAAAATCTTAAATATATGTATAGTATAAAAAGTATTAAATATATTTCCGTTGTCTGGTACCTGTAACACAAGTCCTTCAGGTACTTACCACGGGGCCAGACTGACGTGGTGTGAAGCGTCCATAGATAAAAAAAAATAAGTGTGAAAAGATATAGGTAAGTTTACAGATAGCCTACTACTTTTAGTAAGTACTTATATTATTTAATTATTTTTACTTTGAATAAAATCACTTGTATCTACGTATAATTAAAATTAAACTCTTAACTATACCGTACATATCAACTTCATACATAAAACATTCGTACGCAACTTTGCAACCAGAAACGTAACTTTTGCAAATAAAATCATTCAGTGATCCCGATCAATTCATAACATGGCGCCTCAAAAAACCTAAACATGGCCACCTCAAATTGACATGGCCGCTATAAAAGGGCATCAACGTTTATTTTTAGTAAAAACGTGTTCATGTTATATCAATCTTAATCAACCGAAGTTGTTTGATAAGATAACAGATACGAAAACTGTCACAGTAGAGGCTAATTTTAGTAAGCTTTTAGTTAAGTAAATGCTATGAACTATATATTTACGTCTGAGAAATTGAAACCCAATGTAAATGAGTGTTTATATTAATGATCGTATACAAGACAGATTAAGATACATACAGAATAAATGTGAAAAATTTCATTCACCTAAGTTACGTTTTCCCATTTTTCGTCAAGAGGGATATAAAGTTTTTCTCTCGCGTATTAATATGAACAGGATGTTTTCTCTACACAAAGAATGGGCCAGCTTTCAAACTTCAAGCAAGCCAAGCCCTTCGTCAGTACAGAGACATCATTAATGTTGGCATGAACATTGGATTTCTTATTCCTAAGTAGGATATCTGTGATAAGTGTCATAGTTATTCTTAACATAATATGTTTTCGACAGAAGAGCAAATACTGGCTTATAATAGGCAACTACAGAAACGGACACAAGCAAGCGAGATGAAGAACAATGTGTGGGTTACATTTGACTTTCAAAAACTTTATGTGCTACATTTAACTTTCAAAAATTTTTGTAGTACAGTTTGGAATCCATGTTTTCAAGTACACATTAATCGGATTGAAAATATTCAAAAAAGTTTCTAAAAGCACTCAATTACCGTCTTAACGTTTTCAATTAACCTTATGAAGATACCCTGCGTAGGCACAATTTAACAACTCTTTATGATAGACGCTCAGACCAATAAAAAAAGATTTTTTATTGGTCTGAGGATAGACGTAACAACATGTTACGTCTATCCATCACACAACTATATAAAATATTAAACTCACTCATTGATTCGCCCACATTATTATCAATGATATCGTTCAAGGCTTATTCTCGGCTACCTGTGCGACCCTCACGTAACAAGCCACTATTTGTTCCTCCGAAACTTTCTAAAACTTACACTCGTAATTCATTTTTATACCGTTCCACTAACAATTACAATAGAAGCTTCACGGATATTGATATTTTTAATAATTCCCTTATTAGCCTAAAATCAGAACTCAAGCGTAAGCTGAGAACCGTCTAAGTTTTGTACTTATGTAATATTAAAATCTAAAAGATATGTAACGACATCGACTTAAATCTATACAATTTGTATTTATTTATTATTATTATTTTTTGTATTTTTCGGTTACTCATGGCACCCTGTACGTTTAGCAACATTATGCTGTGCATACAGGGTGCAATGAATAGCCATACTCAGGCATGTTTTTAAAATAATAGCATCTTGTAGGAAGATGACCTAGAGTAAGCTATAGTTTTAACTTTTAAGTTTATCTTTAATCATATACGCGTCTCTCCAAAATTCGTTAAATATTATGTTTCGGCACTATAGGTCTATTGTAAAAAATTATATTATATTCTATTGTCTTTGTATATATGACTGTTTGTTGCCAAAATAAAGGAAAAAATAAAAAAATATATAATGTGTAATATAAGTCGCATTTACATGCCATTAAGGTGACGCCGCGTTAAAGTAAGAAACCGTGTTGGATATGTTTTAGATTGCTTGTTTTCTATGAGAGGCCGGGCCGGCCTCTCATAGAAAACAAGCAATGGAACAGCAATAAATGGAAAGGGCGTAAGCGATAAAATGGTTTTTGTCGCGTAATTTAAAAACCATAAATACATTTCATATAAGCTATGCACATATTAAAGTGTATGCTTCAACCAATTTATGTACAAATTTTGGAACCTTAAATCACTCTCCTCTGTTGGAAAAATAGGAATCCCTTTTTTTACAGAGGTCTTTTCGATTGATAATTCTGTGTTATAAAAGTTGTCCAATCGTGTTATGCTATGGGCAATTCAAAGACAAATACATGATGAATACTGACAATGAACTTTAGTTTCTTAGCTTTAGTCATTGCTGAGAAAAATCGGCATCGCTATAGCCAAATTATCAAGGCGTCGCCTTAAGTTAAAAGGCCAACACTCTGAGCAAGCGGCCGCCCACTTCGCTCCTGTATCGTATAAATTATGAATAATATCAGTTTACAAACCGACATTATGAGTAAATGGGAAGACCTGCATCTAGGAAGTAGGAATTTATCATAGGAAATAACAGTAATAGCCTTGAGAATCGACTTCAAGAAGTTGCCCAAAAGTAAATTAATTGCTTAGAAACTAAAATAACATGTTATTTAACATTTAACATTTTAAAATGTTATTATAAATGCGAAAGTGTGTCTGTTTGTCTGTCTGTTACCTCTTCACGCCTAAACCGCTGAACCGATTGTGCTGAAATTTGGCATGAAGATACATTAAGTCCCGGGAAAGGACATAGGATACTTTGTATCCCGGAAAAATGTACGGTTACCGCACGCTAAACTAATTTTTGCGCAACGGAGTTGCGGGCATCATTTATATCATTATATAAAAGGCTTTGTCCTGAATGACATGAAAATGGAATCACGCCACGGCCTAAACCAGTGATTGTAAATACTTGAAATTTGGAGGGAGTGTTCTTCGTATAACGTAGGCGTGCGATAAGAAGGAATTTTTAGAAATTCCTCTCCTAAGGGTGTGAAAAGGGGGGATGAAGTTAGTATGGGACAACTCGATTCCTTAGTCCAATCTGCTCGAAAATTCGCATCATTATTATTTGATGTATTTTATTGAAGATGTAATTCATAGTTTGTTGAAATTTATCCTTATAAGTCGTTAAAAAGCATAAACAGTTTACAGCGCTTTACAGCGTTTAGTAGCGGCTTGCAGCGACGCAGGGAGTTAGAGACGCCAATCACTGCTTTTTGCCACAAGAGACATAATCTGTGTATTCTATTTTTGCCATGCAAGTTATGGCTGGTTTACACGTATTAAGTAGATAAGTAGTCAACTAAATTTTCACTTATGACTTTATAATTACTTCACTAAATTTGAACATGCTACTTGCTACTAAATTTGTGTTTACATGCAATTGATAACTTAAAATTAAGTAAAAATTTAGTTAACTACTTATCCATTTAATACGTGTAAAGCAGCCATTAGAGCTCATTTGAGTAAATACTCTTTTGCTTATAAAATAAAGCCACCATTCAGATAAAGCGATCTCATTCTATTTGTAAATTATCTAGATTTACAATCGAAATTGCAACTTATGAAGCCTATTATATTATTGTAACAATTAGTTGTTAAATCTAAATAATAACTAAATATTTCTAACAATTTATTGTTATTATGATATTATTGTTTTCTTATACTTTTGTAGAATTTAGAAAGATTGTCTTGAATGGAGGGCTTTACATTATGTTTTGTCATCATGTTCTTTCTTTTTCTTCTTTTTTGGCAACTTGACACAAAGGATGTGTATGTTGTGCCACAGACAAGGTAAAAAGGTAAGGAATATGGCGGGAAAACCATATTCCTCCTATTATAATTTTCATCATCGTTTTCATGTATCGTCAGGTCTAAAGTCTAGTCAAAGTCTAAGTAAAAGTCAATACAGTCAAGGAGTCAAGTCGGTCGATTCAGTAAAGTGGTAGACGCTTTACTGAAACTTTCGATGGAGTTTCGGAGGGAACACAAAATAGCACGTTTCTGGATATTACATCACTTTCCTACACTTGTGCATGAACACGAATATCTAATGGTTAATATTCTACCAATATTACACATTAAAAACCCAGCTAACACAATTTTTAGGAAAATAATACAAAAACACAACAGCACTCTTTCACATGCCCGCCAAAAACTCTGTCATCGTGTTGTCAAAAAAATATTGGCGTTCGAAATTGAAAATTAATTATTCCTGTACGAATTGGTGTTTTTTTTTTTCATTGAGATTTTATTTTACCCACAACAGATTGTGTAAAGTGCCAAAAACTTAAAAATATTTTTTTTTATAAGAAATGAAGTTACACTTTTACTATTCTATTTAATTTATAATAATATATACATATTAACATATTATCAATAGCAGGCTTTGTCTTGAATGATATAATAATCATAATACTTACTTAGTAATTTTCAGTAAGTATTAATAATTAATATACATGGTGAGGTATTAGTTTACAGTGGTGCCAGAATTAGTTTACCCTGTGTTTTAGGCGAAATCTAGGGTTAAAGCAATTATTAGATATGAAAATGGAATTACGATAAAACCTAAACCACTGATCGTAGAGACTGAAAATTTTGGGGAAGCCGGAGGAAGTGTTCTCCGTATGACGCAGACGTGCGCGGTGCGATGTAAGGAGGGATGTTCATGTTTCGAAAAAATGTTATTAAGTTTTATAATAATACTTGCTGTCCCGGCAAACGTTATTTTGCCATATAAAGTATTTTAGTGAGGTTATTAATAAGTATGGCACCATGGCAACGTTCGTCGCTAGCCCGTCGCACAATGGTTGTCGACACTCTCGAGTTGTAGTAATTTACTATTATTTATTCAACAAATGCACTCATCAATATAAAAAGTAGCCAGTAGCCCAGAGACCAGACATACTATTTCCTTAGTCTATGCAGTAGCCGATTCTCAGACCTACTGAATATGCATAATACTTATAATATAAAAATCAGTGAAGCCGTTTCGGAGGAGTACGGTTTTTAACTAACATACAGTGTGTGACAAAACTAAGTAACACTTTAGGGTGTGTACGTGTTCCTTGTAGAGAGTTCACTGTGAAAGTAGCAGCTCTGAAAGACGTATTTTTTTCACTTTTGTATGAGCAAGGGCCCGATCGTCGCCAGTTTCCCCATACATAAGTGAAAAAAAGAATTGTCTTTCAGCGCTGCTACTTTTACAGTGAACTCTCTACAAGGAACACGTACACATCCCAAAGTATTATCACTTAGTTTTGTTACACCCTGTATAAGATTATTATTTTATGAGTAAATTATGTCTTCACTCTTGACTGACCTGACTAGCTGAAAAAAAAGTAAGTAGCATTCTAATTTCGAAATTCATTTTCGAAATTTTAGTTTGTGTTATTTAATTATTCTGAGTGTAGACATTATTTAAATTCCTTTATCAATTTAAAAAATATATTTTTGTGTAGGTAATTATTAGGTATTAGTTAAACTGTGTAGTGTGTAGTTAAGTACTTATCTGGTTCTGATATAGATTTTTAGTTTTGTAGGTTAACGGAGTATTAAACGTGTATAATATTATAAGGTAAGAAAGTTGTTTTTTTGGCTAAGGTTCACAAACCTTCCCCAGCAAGTTGCCGAAATGACTGCCGGCGCCGTATCAAGCGCATCATTTTTATTTCATTTCATTATTAATGAAAAGACTTTACAGAAAGCCTACTTAGAAAGGCCTACCTAAGAAAGGAGGGCGCGGGAGACGCAGCCCCCCGCCAAAACAAAACAAACACAATCAAGAAATTCCAAATCAAGAAAAAGTAGGTTGTCTTCTTCTATACATATTACAAAACAAAGTCGCTTTTTTCCCTCATGTCCCTTTGTTCCCTTTAATCTTTAAAACTACGACACGGATTTTGATGATTCTTTCAGTGTTAGATAGCCCATTTATCGAGGAACGTTATAGGGTATATTTTATCACGCCAAGACTAATAGGAGCGAAGAAATAGAGGAAAATGTGGAAAAAACGGGGGAAACTATTTGAAAGGGCTTATCTCGCGAACTACTGGAGCAATTTTTATGTTATTTGGCACATAATATAAGAAGTAGGTCACCACGTGAAGGATCATAGGCTGTCGATTTTAATCATTTATTCAGTGGCTATATATTTTATACCCGTGCGACGCCGGGGCGGGTCGCTAGTCTAGTTTTATATACGTTCTTCTAAGTAATTTGTTCTAATTGCACTATGTATATAAAATTTATAAATATAATACTAGCTGACCCTGTGAACTTCGTATCACTTAACAAACCTCCTTATACTTAATATGAACCTTCCCTGGACTTCCACGAATACTTCAAGACTTAAATAAGATAAATCGGTTCACCCATGCTCGAGTTTTAGCAATCTGACTAACAAAGTTAATTTTTATTATTTAAGTACAGAATGTAACTGGGTGGGTATGTATCGGTCGCCTATATAGAGTTCTCTGTGAAAGTGCAGCGATGACAGATATTTTTTTTTACTTTTGTATGGAAAAATTCATGACGGTCGGGCGCTTGCGCCCATACAAATCATTAAAAAAAATTTGCTCTTTCAGCGCAGCAACTTTCACAGTGAACTCTATATATGCCCACTTTAAAGTTTTATGGGTCGTTTATCAAGTTGCCTACCCTCGCGCTTTTTCAGTTCAACTTTGTAATTATTTTGTGACACCTTGTCTCCTCTCGTTTCGGTGTGTTTTCAAGTTATTAGATCTTGTATCGTCCTTAAATAAAATTTACATTCCTAGCTGCAAGCTTAAAATATGTTGATCGTCACTTAAAAACCATTAAAATGAATGATGCATATTTTAATAAGCAATATGTAAAAGTAATGAGATTTATGTTGAAAAACTTATATCGAATGGCCCTTTTTTAGTAGGTTGATCGACATATTTAGTGTTTTATAGTTTTATAAATCAATCTACTTCTGTTTAAGGCAATAATATGGGAGACGCGTTAAACGATCTCATTGCTAAGCTTTTATGGTATTATGCAATTTTGTTTTATTGATTCAGTAAATCTATGATACGAGTATATTATAATGAAAAGTCATAGATCAAATAATTTATAGTTATTTCCTTTATAGGGATTCACATCTCTGTACCCATCTGAATACGTAGAAAATAGAGAAAATAAAATTGCTAATGAAAAAAAGAAGTAGAATTAAAAATATATATATTTTCTACAAAGAAAATACTAAGTAATTGTAATTATAGTCCATTGAAATGTTAGTATTTGCTTTGCATTTATTAGAGGACGCAATTTTATTTTTGGAATATGTTGGGGGGGTCAATAGAAGCTTAACCTCAAATTTGTGGGGTCGCCACTCTTGTGGCCGCCATCTTGAAAAAAGGGCTGACAGCACTATTTTCGTGATATCTCGGAAACTATACGTCAGCAACATAATGTGTTGCAAATTAATATACGTACAAAAACGTTTATACAACTTTTTACCCTAAATCAAAAATTTAAAAAGTTATAAGCAAAAAAGTGAGAAAAATTCTGAATAGGTTTATTATCACTTTGACTTTGTTTACATTTTACAAAAAAAAAATACCTTAGACCTTGTAAATGATCTTTTGAGAAAAAGACACCCCGATCCCATGAAATTAATTTTCTGCAGACACAAAGGAAACTGTGGAACCGTGTGTGGCTACAGAAAAGCAGGCCTGAATTAATGCTTTATAGTATATTAGGCATGTGCAGACTAGTATAATAGTAGGCATACTATAATATAGTTTGCATATTATATTTATGTAGCGTAGTAGGCATACTGTAAACTGTGCTTGCAGAAAAGCAGGCCTAAAATGCTTTACAGAATAGTAGGCATACTGTAGGGCATTTTAGGCCTGATTTTATGCAGCCACACATACTTTCAAAGTTTCCTTTGCATCTGCAGAAAATTAATTTCACGAGATCGGGGGGGATTGAGGGATATTTTCCTTAAAAGATCATCTATAAGGTTTTCTAAGGTAATTTTATTGTAATTGTTACTGTATATTATTATTATTATTTCAAGATGGCGGCCAGGAGACAAGAATGGTGACCCCACAAACTTAAGGTTAATCTTCTATTGATTTCCCCAACATATTCCAAAAATAAAATTGCGTCCTCTAATAAATGCAATATTCGGTCCTAAAATTATAACATTTCAATGGACTAATATTTTATTATATAGTACCCAACGTCAGACCAAGGGTTTAGAGAAGGAATGTTAGTCTATACTCTATGTATAATATAATATTATCATTGGTCTATGACCTATGTACTGACTACATGACGTCAGACGTGATGATATGCCGAATCTTCAGCTTATATTGTATTTCTGTCATTTTCGTCTGCAGTTTTAAAACGCGAACCGTTTTCCTTCATTGATATTCTTTGTGAATTGCAGACAGTCTGAGTGATATGAATAGCAGCAAATTGTCCGTAGGTGTATTTCCATATGGTAAAAGCGTGGCCTCCCACACACAATACTGTCAGACTCAAGGGTTCAGACGATTTCAAGCGGTTTAAAGTTTAAACTTTAAAATACGAAGACCTTACTTAGCCACACATACATTATATTATATTTGAGTTAAGATCACCGTGATTTTAAATGGGTTAAATAAAATCCTATGTTAAAGCATATCACGTTACCATTTTGCGATTTTATCCGATGTAAAAAAATACCGAACGCACGCTGATAACTTTGTTTTACGGGCTCGATTGACAACTAGTTTTTCAATAGATTTTGTTTGTGATCGAATGATGGGATACGTAATGTGAAATATCTAATACCTATTAAAGGACTAAACACATGTTATTAGGTTTCTAGTCGAATTTCGAGTCCCAAATCGAAAAGTGTAGATTGGAAGGCTATAAAAACAACAGCCTGAACCATATTATATTTAGAAAGAACTATTATCTAGCTTTTGATATATTTCAAGTAGTTTCAACGTCATAAAACCAGGATAAAGTAAATTTTCTGGTTATAGTCATTTTTTAATCAGTAAAGTTAGTGTAAAAGTCAAACTTACCTCAATCTCAGTTTCCTGACTCATTCGCACTGGTGTGAAATCGTTGATGCGCGATTCGCGAACGAAATAGCCTGAAAAGATTTTTTACAATAAATAAAAATGAATTTTCAATTTTGTTAGTCTCGCTAAACCTCGAGAACGGCTGAACCGATTTGGCTAATTTCAGTCTTGAAATATTCGTGGAAAAAAAGTGCAGGAAAAGTTTATATAAAGAGAAAAGTGATACAAAGTTCACCGGGTCGTCTAGAGACTAGTAGGTACTATCATATTACATAAGAAATGCCTGAGGACCAAGAAAAGGTTTCACGAGGCCCAAGGGCATCAGATGTAACATTATGTTAGTATTTTCATGTTTAGATGGAGGATCAATGTCCTGAGTGTACGACCCTTGACCTATTAACGGAGCTCAGCGCAAACTTGCGACTGCAACTAGTGATTAGCCGCGACAAACAGAGGGTTGTTGAGTATGTTATTATTAAAAGAGGAGGTTATTATCAACATAATTCTGTCTCCACAAAATACAAGCACTAAATACATTATACAACCATACCGATCTTTCATAGTAATTGCTCGCAGACCTCGAATTTTGCGAGAAATCGCGAGATGAATATTTATACTCTCGTGAGATCTCAGCTAAGCTAAAATATTACGAGATCTTTACGATATAAATATATTATATCGTTGTTTCTATTCCATAACGGATTTTACTGTACATTATTCTGTATTTTTTAATGTGTCCACCAAAATATAAATCCATACTAATATTATAAATGCGAAAGTGTGTCTGTCTGTCTGTCTGTTACCTCTTCACGCTCAAACCGCTGAACCTATTTTGCTGAAATTTTATATGGAGATACTTTGAGTCCCGGGACAGGACATAGGATACTTTTTATCCCCGAAAACGTACGGTGTCCCACAGCCATAGTATAGTATAGTCACAGCCACATTTATTTTTATATTTTCACAAAAGTCGCGGTCGTAGCCTGCAACCGATCTGCGCTGACCATAATATTTCTGTAGGCAAATCGAATTACCACTTTAACAGCTGTGATAATAGCCGCATTTTTACAACTGTAGCAAATGAAGCTCCTATCTTATTTCACTATACTACCACTTTGTTTTATGTGCTACTTTATACTTGGTTATTTACATTGTTTAAGTGGACTTTTTTACTGAGTGTACTTTTTTGGGTTGGCTAAAAACGTTAAACGGATGTCCTGACAGGTCTTTCTGTCCCAGGAGACCCAGGACACGCGGCCAGGATCGAAAATTTGTAAGATGAATGTAGACTGCCGCGCTGGCGCGAGTCTATTTCTCTCTCTTTCTACTGAGCTATGAAAATGTATGCCTGCCCCTACTAATTCGTTTTCACTTCTTCCAGCACTCTTGGAGTGCTATCTTTTAGTCTTAAAATAAACTTTTTCTCTTTACTCGACTGCAGTGTCAGTGTGGCATGACTTGTATGAATTTTTATTCATACAAGTCATGCCTAACATGTTTAACTTTTTTATATTTTATATCTATTATAAATGATTTATAACATACCCGTGTGAAATTAATTTAGCTGGATAATATTATCATTTTCTTCGCCATTAGAAATCATCAGAGCGTTAATGTTTATGGCTTTAGAACCCAAAGGTCTGGACCCAGGGCCCTTACTTTTGACTTAACAGACAGAACCTAATAATTTCATGATTATATTCGCAAGAATAATTTCACTGCATAGCCTTTATATTGTGATAACAAACGAGTAAATGGTTGGTGTAATGGTAAGATTGATCAATGTTCACGCACTTCCTAAGTTTGTAGCAGACCTCTACCCGATGTTTGTCTACTGTAAATAATATTATACAGTACCTGGGAAGCCGTGCCTTAAAAGAAATACAAATAAGTAAGTCAAAAATTTGGGTTTTGAGATAGGAAACACATAAATGGTTTTTCTCCCCAGAAATTCCATACATAGTAAATTTTACGGTTATAGAAGTTGCAGCCGTTGCCGAGAAAGTTATAATAGAAATACGCAAGGCTGTCTCATATAAAATATGTAACCATATTTTATTAGAGGAAGCGCAGACTATAGGTATAAAGCATATAAATATTTTTACTGTACGCACTTTGTAAATCGTCACGGCATTTCACACAGAATGTATTAACCTTGACGCGCCCCCCCCCCCCACATACTTTCTCATACATTCATAATTCATGAAAATATGAGCTATTACTGTCGAGTGTCGTGTAAAAGTTTTCAGGAAAATGTAAGAAAAAATTACAAAAATTTTTACACAACAACTAAGTACTTAACTTTGAAAGGAATTTTGTGTTTTCAAATTACATTCATCATGAGGGTTGGATTACCAAAGTAATATTTTAACGAGTCCAAGCCAAAAATGGTAAAAAAAAAAGATTTTAACCGTCTATCATCTAATAATCAATTTTACAATACTATTAGTAAGTACATTGAAGAATACTGGAACTTTTATTTATTAAAATACTAGTGTAGCACCAAAATATACGCTAAGAAGTTTTAGAAAATCTTTTTCAAATCGAAATCCCAAGGGTATCTTAAGAATTAAAGCGAACCGAAGAGCAATAGAAGCGGTCAGTTTAGCCGACAATATATTGCCTCGTTAGTTGGCTTTCATATTAGAACCGAGCAAAACATGGCGATAATTAAAGTCTAGACAAAATAAACGCAATAAAATGCTAAATAGAGATGTTGGTACGATTAAACTCAATGAAGCTAAACATGTAGAGTTCTATTCGGTATTTTGATCGGATCGGATTCATGTACAATAATTTATTTATGGCAGGCGGCAGTTCAACGTGCTTGGGTTATGACTTATGACCAGTGATCGGAGTAGGTAGATTGATTTTTGCTACTTGCATCATAAATGTACATAGAAAGAAGAACGTGGATAAGCCATTATTCCTGGAAGTCATTTCAGTATTTCCCGATTCAATCAAAGATGGTTTATGTTGGTAATCGATACTAATTCCATACTATACTAATATTATAAATGCGAAAGTGTGTCTGTTTGTCTGTTACCTCTTCATGCCCAAACCGCTGAACCGATTTTGCTGAAATTTGGTATGGAGATACCTTGAGTCCCGAGAAAGGACATAGATACTTTTTGTCCCAGGAAAATGTACGGTTCCGGCGCGACAAACGAGTTTTGGCGCAACGGAGTTGCGGGCATTGTCTAGCTTACCATAATTTTAATGGATAATGAATGAAATCGACCTAATTAAAAGTCTTAGAATTTTAAATTATACACCTACTAATTATTTAAATTTAGGTTTAAAATATTAACAAAGTCCGGGATTTCGAAGGAATGTCCATATTATTATGTACGTTTCGGATCGTTAACCTCATTTCAATCTACGTACTCCGATCACTGCTTATGACTTATGTCAAGTGTCAAGTCAATGTCAGTCATGATCACCTATAGGCCCTTCCCCTACGGAGATTCCGTAGTTTACCGTTTTTAAAGCATCCGCTAACTCATAATTTTAAAGCTACAAAGTTATAATAAAAATACAGCAATGAAGTCTTCAGTATATCAACATTCCTTTCCTCGTTTTTAATTTCCTATTTTTGGTTATTATAATACTCCAAAGTAAATGGTAATACCAATTTTTTTAAATTGAAGCATAGTTTCAGCATCTCCCTAGTATTCACAAATTACGTTTATTTGAAACACACGACAATAGATAGGCAATTTCATTAACTACACATTCCCCGTTTTGAATTCTTAGATCAATTTTGAACTAAAATAAGTAAAAAAAATAGGATTTTTGTGCGATCTCGGCAACGTGTCAAATGTATGGTCAAGGTCGTTTGCTCAGGGGATGGCTCATGGCCTTAACGATCCGACCAAATTACGAATGTCCGACTATGAATCAATTTCCTTGATACAATATCAACAGTGTTATAGCCCGATTAAAGTCCCAAAAGTTTTCGTTTATCGACGTCTCCAGACATTCTTACGTTAAAAGTAACCGCAACAACTGCATAAGTGGTTGAAGTTATACGAACAAGAGTAGATAAAATAGACATTCTCATTTTCTTTTAAAATCTTAAATAAATCACCTTAATTGTAAAGTGATTTTTATATTTTTAATATTGTTGTATTTCATTACCTCCAACACAAATATTTACATTTACTCGCTCACGCGCTGAAGTAGCTACTTTTATATTAATTAATTAAAAATATAAAAGGTTTTGATGTCCACTTAATTAAGGAAAATTTTGCGACGACACGATCCAACATTATAACAAAATGTTTAGTAAATATCTACAGCACAAAATCCAGCGACAACCTTTCGTCATTTTGTAACAGCTGAAGGTTTACCTAATTATGACCGTATGTAAGAACGACCAGTTACTATGGAGTTTCAGTCGCGGTTACTTTAGGAGGTATCCAGCTCTTTAGGTCTATCTGACCTTCGATTTATTGAAACTTAAAATAACTGATAAAGCACAATTTTTCGTCTTATTTTTTTTTTCTGGATAGCGGTGGAATCTGGTCTTCTATTGTTATATTGTTGTAATAGTTGCTTACCACTGTCAGACACCATTAAACTACCTTAAAGTAGACTTTGACATGATCTGACAGTGAGAGACGAGATTCCTACAGTATTTATAAAATGAAGTCTGGTTGTCGCTGGCTCTTACTTTATTAAATAAAGCGTAAATTAGTGACTTGTAAACACTGCTTGTTATTTATACCCGGGCTAAAATTAGAACTGTAATGGTATCCTTTATTGACAAGCCTTTTAAGTAACTTAGTAGTTGTTGCTAATACTTCGTGAAAATGAAAATCTCAAGGAAACATAATAATATTTTGTTTGCGAAACAATTTTAACGAAAAAAACTGACTTCAAATTGTATTTCCTTATCATGGGACCACCTTTGAACTGTTCTTTTTGTTGTTCTTGGCGTGATAAAATATAGCCTATAGCCTTCCTCGATAAATGGGCTATCTAACACTGAAAAAATCATCAAAATCCGTTGCGTCGTTTTAAAGATTAAAGGGAACAAAGGTACATAAGGGAAAATTATTTTTAACAAAAAATTAAAACTGACTTCCAATGATAGCATCCATATAATATGAACTATAAATTTAATGATATTCCAATAAAACGAGTTTCTGAAGTAAGGGATTTGGGAGTTTTGTTTGACACAAAAATGAATATGATTAAACACATAGACGAGATAACAAGTAAATCTTATAAAAATTTAGGATTTATTTTAAGAACTTGTAAGCCTTTTAATGATGTTCAAAGTCTTAAAGTCCTTTACTATGCATACATTAGGAGTACACTAGAATATGCCTGTCAAGTGTGGCAACCGTACTATGCTATCCACATTAATAGAATTGAAAGAATTCAAAAGAAGTTCGTGTCATTAGTAAACTTTAAAAGTAAAAATAAACCTGCTAACTACATTGACAACTGCCGCACATATGGCTCACTTTCTCTTGAGGATAGACGATCCCTTATGAATATGAGCCTGCTCTTTGACATCTTGCGAGGGCGTATAAGCAGCCCTGATTTGTTAGCACAAATAACATTTAATACTCCTGCTTACTGCACGAGGAACACCCCTCTACTTGCTGTGTCTTCGCATCGTACATCTTGCGGGCAAAATGCTGTTCTTACAAGAATAACCAAAATTTATAATAAATTCTTTTCTGAGGTTGATATTTTTCTTGGTAACAAAAAATCTTTCATGGATAAAATAAAAAATATTGCATCTAGTGGGAGTAAATAATTAAACTCATATTATATTTATGTAACGCGAAGGGTGTTACCACACTGGTATAATGTAAATATATAGTAAGTACTAATATAATTATTATCTGTATCTGATTTTATAAAGTATGTAGTTAAGATGTATAATCTTTAGTGGTTTTTTTATTTATCATAAAAATAATACTATGTATGTTTAATATAGCCATATCTTACCTCAACGCAACATTCCTAGAAATAGCAATTAACAATGTAACAATTTCCTTTTTTTTCTGTCTACCTTATTCTTGTGAGCTAATATTAAGAATTTAAGCTTTAGCTTTAACTTATAATGCTTATAATAAGTAGTCCATTTAGCTACATTCAAGTAGATAACTGTAAATGACCTTTTAGTTAACTATACTTTGTATTTATAATAATTAAGTTTTAAGGTTGTAGTTGTCTTATAAAATAAGTAAACTAAAAAGTATTAAATAATTATTCCTATCTAATAGTGCCTTTTTCCGAATTCGGCTAAAACTCAACTATTTCTGTACTCAATCTTCATTTTGAAGTCGGTACCAGATGAATCTGACAGAATATTTGAAACTTTTGGAACTGGCACCGACTTCAAAATTATGAAGATTGAGTACAGAAATAGTTGAGTTTTAGCCGAATTCGGAAAAAGGCACTATTAGATAGGAATAATTATTTAATACTTTTTAGTTCATATTATAAGGATGCTATTATTGTTTTACCTTGGAAGTCGGTTTTAATTTTTTGTTAAAAATAATAATTTCACTCTTTTTAGTTACCTAGTAAGCAAGCGCGTACTATACGTAGAATAATACACCTGCTGCCTTACTCCAGAAACTGATACCAACTTGATACGAGTCTGATTTCGATTTCGTTTTTGATGTCATTGTAATGCGTAGGAATTCCGGAACGAAACCGTATCAAAATCGAGATGTTGCCATGGCGTCTTGTCAACGTCGTTATAGCAACGTCGATTGTTATAAGGTAGCAGAAGGTTATATCGAAAAATAACGAAAAATATGAATATGAAATAATGTTTGTGTTTTTTCGTCATACCATAAAAATACATATCTTTAGAAACTTTAGATGGATGTGCCCATTTTCTACTTTAGTGGGTTTAAAATAGTTATTTTCGTTAAGGAACATCTTGACATTAAACAAATATGTAAATTATCTTTTGTAGTTACACTTAACTTCGTCATACATATTCTAGTGTTTGTAAAATTTGTATCCCTGCATGCCGACATTAAAAATTAGTTTTTATTTGGAAAATAATGGTAACCTACAAATGGAGATGTTGTTGAGATTCCTGGAAGAATATCCAGGAATCGCAAAAGGGTACATGCGGGCGAGCCAAGCTAGGCACGATACCAAACTTAAATGGGACCGTATAGAGCTTAACTCCACTGGAGGTGCCATCAATCATATTAAAAATGCTTGCAGATGAGCCATATTATTATGCTAAAATAATAATGAATTAATAATTATTATCAAAAAAAATGAAACGACACCACACCAATCGATGCCCTAGTTACCCTAAAAAACGTTTACAATACCTAACTCGGCAACTATCAATCTCAATCGTTGTCGATGCCTCTGCAGTTGCTACTGTGAAATTTGACGTTTGTAAACGATCTGTAAGGTGATTCTCAGACAATTTTGTTTGTCGCGAGCTCAGACCAATAAAAAAAGAAAGACGGGGTATTTACAGGTAATGGGGTGAAGTCGCTGTCGATCAATGTGTGCGTCACGCCTAGCATAAATACGCTAGGCGTGCGCTTGTGTGCAAAAAAATAATGTTGCCAACTCAGGGTTTCAGATTGTCAAACTCCCATCCTGTTGCAGTCTTATTAAACTACTAAGTAATGACTACAAAAGTTGCTATCAAACTAGATTGTTAATCATCATTCATTAGTAATTGCTGAAAAAAGTAAATACTTAAATATCTATATCTAATAAATTATGTGTTTCAACTAAGAACAGACAGACAGACAGACATACATACAGACAAAAATTGTAAAGAATGTTGTTTGGTGTATGCAGTATGTATCGTATACAGATTAATATGCAAATAGTAAAAAAATCTTTCAATACTACAAACAGACACGCCAATTTTATTTATATTAATAGATTTTAAATGAATAACGAATTTTAGGTTAAAAATAAACATTTGTCAGGATAATACAGCACGTAATAACATTTTTCCCCTATTATGGGAAAAAATATCTTGCGACCAGCGTGCAGCACTGGTTGAGGTTCTGTGTTCCGAGACTCCCGAGACAATTTTTAAAACTAATAAATTAAATTCGTTATTTCGGTGGTAATACATAAATATTCAACTAATTACTTGTGAAACGTAATCCCACAAGGTTTCTTTTGAGCACAAGAATTGTTTTTGCACCATTTAACGATGCAGGACGGCATATTTTGATATTTCTTGACACAGATGAAAACGACATGCGCCGTCACTCGTTGAAACCGGAATGGCGGGCGGCCGGCTTCCTATGGCCGTATCGGCTTCCTATTGCCTGCCTCATCTCTATCTTTTTTTATGAGGTCGCGAGCACCTAAGATTTCGATTTGGCGAATGTTTCGATGCTGATTAGTTCCAAATTGAGCTGCAGCTCGATCGTGCGCTAGCATAGCTGTCAGGAGTAGCAAAATCCTCTGAGGTTGAATTAGTTTCAAATCGATCCGCAGCACGATCGTGCGCTATTTTAGATGACTAAAACATGTCTTAAGTGTCAAAAGCCGTTGAAATCGAAAATCGAAATCGATATCAGTTTGGGGAGTAAGGCCCCTGTATATTATTCTACGTATCTTATTACAGTCACACTTACAATATATTATAATATCAGCTGCAGCCTGCAGATATTTTTAAACAATACATTTAAAAAAAAGATGGGTTGCACTCCGGGAGTCCCGGCAGAAGTGAAAACTTGATTATTAACGTTGTGCATTATTTTTTCAACCCATTTTTTATGAAAATCCTTTTAATTTAAAAAAAAAACGATCGTTTTAATTAATTAATCGAAACCCTTACAATCGATTAAAAAATATCGACAATCGAAAAAAAAAGCTGCTGTCAGACAGACTGTCAGACACTTCTCGCGACAGTTGTCTTGCAGGTGGAAACGCGGTCTTAATCAGCGCATCTGCTAAAGAACTCATTTCCCCGACTGTACATTTCTGCTATACAACTCATTTCCCCGACTGTACATTTCTGCTTAGCACAATTTTCCCCGACTGTACATTTCTGCTAAACAACTCATTTCCCCGACTGTACATTTCTGCTACGCAACTCATTTTACCGAGTGTACATTTCTGCTTAGCACAATTTTCCCCGACTGTACATTTCTGCTAAGCAACTCATTTCCGCGACTGTACATTTCTGCTAAACAACTCATTTTCCCGACTGTACATTTCAGCTAAACAACTCATTTCCCTGACTGTACATTACTGCTAAACAACTCATTTCCCCGACTGTACATTTCTGCTTAGCACAATTTTCCCGACTGTACATTTCTGCTAAACAACGCATTTCCCCGACTGTAAATTTCTGCTAAACAACTCATTTCCCCGTCTGTACATTTCTGCTAAACAACTCATTTCCCCGACTATACATTCCTTCTTAGCAAATTTTTCCCCGACTGTATATTTCTGCTAAACAACTCATTTCCCCGACTGTACATTCCTTCTTAGCAAATTTTTCCCCGACTGTACATTTCTGCTAAACAACTCATTTCCCCGACTGTACATTTCTGCTAAACAACTCATTTTACCGACTGTACATTTCTGCTAAACAACTCATTTCCCCAACTGTACATTTCTGCTAAACAATGAATATTTATACTCTCGTGAGATCTCAGCTAAGCTAAAATATTACGAGATCTTTACGATATAAATATATTATATCGTTGTTTCTATTCCATAACGGATTTTACTGTACATTATTCTGTATTTTTTAATGTGTCCACCAAAATATAAATCCATACTAATATTATAAATGCGAAAGTGTGTCTGTCTGTCTGTCTGTTACCTCTTCACGCTCAAACCGCTGAACCTATTTTGCTGAAATTTTATATGGAGATACTTTGAGTCCCGGGACAGGACATAGGATACTTTTTATCCCCGAAAACGTACGGTGTCCCACAGCCATAGTATAGTATAGTCACAGCCACATTTATTTTTATATTTTCACAAAAGTCGCGGTCGTAGCCTGCAACCGATCTGCGCTGACCATAATATTTCTGTAGGCAAATCGAATTACCACTTTAACAGCTGTGATAATAGCCGCATTTTTACAACTGTAGCAAATGAAGCTCCTATCTTATTTCACTATACTACCACTTTGTTTTATGTGCTACTTTATACTTGGTTATTTACATTGTTTAAGTGGACTTTTTTACTGAGTGTACTTTTTTGGGTTGGCTAAAAACGTTAAACGGATGTCCTGACAGGTCTTTCTGTCCCAGGAGACCCAGGACACGCGGCCAGGATCGAAAATTTGTAAGATGAATGTAGACTGCCGCGCTGGCGCGAGTCTATTTCTCTCTCTTTCTACTGAGCTATGAAAATGTATGCCTGCTCCTACTAATTCGTTTTCACTTCTTCCAGCACTCTTGGAGTGCTATCTTTTAGTCTTAAAATAAACTTTTTCTCTTTACTCGACTGCAGTGTCAGTGTGGCATGACTTGTATGAATTTTTATTCATACAAGTCATGCCTAACATGTTTAACTTTTTTATATTTTATATCTATTATAAATGATTTATAACATACCCGTGTGAAATTAATTTAGCTGGATAATATTATCATTTTCTTCGCCATTAGAAATCATCAGAGCGTTAATGTTTATGGCTTTAGAACCTAAAGGTCTGGACCCAGGGCCCTTACTTTTGACTTAACAGACAGAACCTAATAATTTCATGATTATATTCGCAAGAATAATTTCACTGCATAGCCTTTATATTGTGATAACAAACGAGTAAATGGTTGGTGTAATGGTAAGATTGATCAATGTTCACGCACTTCCTAAGTTTGTAGCAGACCTCTACCCGATGTTTGTCTACTGTAAATAATATTATACAGTACCTGGGAAGCCGTGCCTTAAAAGAAATACAAATAAGTAAGTCAAAAATTTGGGTTTTGAGATAGGAAACACATAAATGGTTTTTCTCCCCAGAAATTCCATACATAGTAAATTTTACGGTTATAGAAGTTGCAGCCGTTGCCGAGAAAGTTATAATAGAAATACGCAAGGCTGTCTCATATAAAATATGTAACCATATTTTATTAGAGGAAGCGCAGACTATAGGTATAAAGCATATAAATATTTTTACTGTACGCACTTTGTAAATCGTCACGGCATTTCACACAGAATGTATTAACCTTGACGCGCCCCCCCCCCCACATACTTTCTCATACATTCATAATTCATGAAAATATGAGCTATTACTGTCGAGTGTCGTGTAAAAGTTTTCAGGAAAATGTAAGAAAAAATTACAAAAATTTTTACACAACAACTAAGTACTTAACTTTGAAAGGAATTTTGTGTTTTCAAATTACATTCATCATGAGGGTTGGATTACCAAAGTAATATTTTAACGAGTCCAAGCCAAAAATGGTAAAAAAAAAAGATTTTAACCGTCTATCATCTAATAATCAATTTTACAATACTATTAGTAAGTACATTGAAGAATACTGGAACTTTTATTTATTAAAATACTAGTGTAGCACCAAAATATACGCTAAGAAGTTTTAGAAAATCTTTTTCAAATCGAAATCCCAAGGGTATCTTAAGAATTAAAGCGAACCGAAGAGCAATAGAAGCGGTCAGTTTAGCCGACAATATATTGCCTCGTTAGTTGGCTTTCATATTAGAACCGAGCAAAACATGGCGATAATTAAAGTCTAGACAAAATAAACGCAATAAAATGCTAAATAGAGATGTTGGTACGATTAAACTCAATGAAGCTAAACATGTAGAGTTCTATTCGGTATTTTGATCGGATCGGATTCATGTACAATAATTTATTTATGGCAGGCGGCAGTTCAACGTGCTTGGGTTATGACTTATGACCAGTGATCGGAGTAGGTAGATTGATTTTTGCTACTTGCATCATAAATGTACATAGAAAGAAGAACGTGGATAAGCCATTATTCCTGGAAGTCATTTCAGTATTTCCCGATTCAATCAAAGATGGTTTATGTTGGTAATCGATACTAATTCCATACTATACTAATATTATAAATGCGAAAGTGTGTCTGTTTGTCTGTTACCTCTTCATGCCCAAACCGCTGAACCGATTTTGCTGAAATTTGGTATGGAGATACCTTGAGTCCCGAGAAAGGACATAGATACTTTTTGTCCCAGGAAAATGTACGGTTCCGGCGCGACAAACGAGTTTTGGCGCAACGGAGTTGCGGGCATTGTCTAGCTTACCATAATTTTAATGGATAATGAATGAAATCGACCTAATTAAAAGTCTTAGAATTTTAAATTATACACCTACTAATTATTTAAATTTAGGTTTAAAATATTAACAAAGTCCGGGATTTCGAAGGAATGTCCATATTATTATGTACGTTTCGGATCGTTAACCTCATTTCAATCTACGTACTCCGATCACTGCTTATGACTTATGTCAAGTGTCAAGTCAATGTCAGTCATGATCACCTATAGGCCCTTCCCCTACGGAGATTCCGTAGTTTACCGTTTTTAAAGCATCCGCTAACTCATAATTTTAAAGCTACAAAGTTATAATAAAAATACAGCAATGAAGTCTTCAGTATATCAACATTCCTTTCCTCGTTTTTAATTTCCTATTTTTGGTTATTATAATACTCCAAAGTAAATGGTAATACCAATTTTTTTAAATTGAAGCATAGTTTCAGCATCTCCCTAGTATTCACAAATTACGTTTATTTGAAACACACGACAATAGATAGGCAATTTCATTAACTACACATTCCCCGTTTTGAATTCTTAGATCAATTTTGAACTAAAATAAGTAAAAAAAATAGGATTTTTGTGCGATCTCGGCAACGTGTCAAATGTATGGTCAAGGTCGTTTGCTCAGGGGATGGCTCATGGCCTTAACGATCCGACCAAATTACGAATGTCCGACTATGAATCAATTTCCTTGATACAATATCAACAGTGTTATAGCCCGATTAAAGTCCCAAAAGTTTTCGTTTATCGACGTCTCCAGACATTCTTACGTTAAAAGTAACCGCAACAACTGCATAAGTGGTTGAAGTTATACGAACAAGAGTAGATAAAATAGACATTCTCATTTTCTTTTAAAATCTTAAATAAATCACCTTAATTGTAAAGTGATTTTTATATTTTTAATATTGTTGTATTTCATTACCTCCAACACAAATATTTACATTTACTCGCTCACGCGCTGAAGTAGCTACTTTTATATTAATTAATTAAAAATATAAAAGGTTTTGATGTCCACTTAATTAAGGAAAATTTTGCGACGACACGATCCAACATTATAACAAAATGTTTAGTAAATATCTACAGCACAAAATCCAGCGACAACCTTTCGTCATTTTGTAACAGCTGAAGGTTTACCTAATTATGACCGTATGTAAGAACGACCAGTTACTATGGAGTTTCAGTCGCGGTTACTTTAGGAGGTATCCAGCTCTTTAGGTCTATCTGACCTTCGATTTATTGAAACTTAAAATAACTGATAAAGCACAATTTTTCGTCTTATTTTTTTTTTCTGGATAGCGGTGGAATCTGGTCTTCTATTGTTATATTGTTGTAATAGTTGCTTACCACTGTCAGACACCATTAAACTACCTTAAAGTAGACTTTGACATGATCTGACAGTGAGAGACGAGATTCCTACAGTATTTATAAAATGAAGTCTGGTTGTCGCTGGCTCTTACTTTATTAAATAAAGCGTAAATTAGTGACTTGTAAACACTGCTTGTTATTTATACCCGGGCTAAAATTAGAACTGTAATGGTATCCTTTATTGACAAGCCTTTTAAGTAACTTAGTAGTTGTTGCTAATACTTCGTGAAAATGAAAATCTCAAGGAAACATAATAATATTTTGTTTGCGAAACAATTTTAACGAAAAAAACTGACTTCAAATTGTATTTCCTTATCATGGGACCACCTTTGAACTGTTCTTTTTGTTGTTCTTGGCGTGATAAAATATAGCCTATAGCCTTCCTCGATAAATGGGCTATCTAACACTGAAAAAATCATCAAAATCCGTTGCGTCGTTTTAAAGATTAAAGGGAACAAAGGTACATAAGGGAAAATTATTTTTAACAAAAAATTAAAACTGACTTCCAATGATAGCATCCATATAATATGAACTATAAATTTAATGATATTCCAATAAAACGAGTTTCTGAAGTAAGGGATTTGGGAGTTTTGTTTGACACAAAAATGAATATGATTAAACACATAGACGAGATAACAAGTAAATCTTATAAAAATTTAGGATTTATTTTAAGAACTTGTAAGCCTTTTAATGATGTTCAAAGTCTTAAAGTCCTTTACTATGCATACATTAGGAGTACACTAGAATATGCCTGTCAAGTGTGGCAACCGTACTATGCTATCCACATTAATAGAATTGAAAGAATTCAAAAGAAGTTCGTGTCATTAGTAAACTTTAAAAGTAAAAATAAACCTGCTAACTACATTGACAACTGCCGCACATATGGCTCACTTTCTCTTGAGGATAGACGATCCCTTATGAATATGAGCCTGCTCTTTGACATCTTGCGAGGGCGTATAAGCAGCCCTGATTTGTTAGCACAAATAACATTTAATACTCCTGCTTACTGCACGAGGAACACCCCTCTACTTGCTGTGTCTTCGCATCGTACATCTTGCGGGCAAAATGCTGTTCTTACAAGAATAACCAAAATTTATAATAAATTCTTTTCTGAGGTTGATATTTTTCTTGGTAACAAAAAATCTTTCATGGATAAAATAAAAAATATTGCATCTAGTGGGAGTAAGTAATTAAACTCATATTATATTTATGTAACGTGAAAGTTGTTACCACACTGGTATAATGTGAATATATAGTAAGTACTAATATAATTATTATCTGTATCTGATTTTATAAAGTATGTAGTTAAGATGTATAATATAGAAACTATTATGTTATGTTTAGGGAATCTTTAGTGGTTTTTTTTATTTATCATAAGAATAATACTATGTATGTTTAATATAGCCATATCTTACCTCAACGCAACATTCCTAGAAATAGCAATTAACAATGTAACAATTTCCTTTTTTTTCTGTCTACCTTATTCTTTTATATGTTGGCATATGTGAGCTAATATTAAGAATTTAAACTTTAGCTTTAACTTATAATGTTTATAATAAGTCTAAGTCCATTTAGCTACATTCAGGTAGATAACTGTAAATGACCTTTTAGTTAACTATACTTTGTATTTATAATAAGTAATTAAGTTTTAAGGTTGTAGTTGTCTTATAAAATAAATAAATAAATAAACTAAAAAGTATTAAATAATTATTCCTATCTAATAGTGCCTTTTTCCGAATTCGGCTAAAACTCAACTATTTCTGTACTCAATCTTCATCATTTTGGAGTAGGTACCAGATGAATCTGACAGAATATTTGAAACTTTTGGAACTGGCACCGACTTCAAAATTATGAAGATTGAGTACAGAAATAGTTGAGTTTTAGCCGAATTCGGAAAAAGGCACTATTAGATAGGAATAATTATTTAATACTTTTTAGTTCATATTATATGGATGCTATTATTGTTTTACCTTAGAAGTCGGTTTTAATTTTTTGTTAAAAATAATAATTTCACTCTTTTTAGTTACCTAGTAAGCAAGCGGGTACTATACGTAGAATAATACGCCTGCTGCCTTACTCCCGAAACTGATACCAACTTGATACGAGTCTGATTTCGATTTCGTTTTTGATGTCATTGTAATGCGTAGGAATTTCGGAACAAAACCGTTTCAAAATCGAGATGTTGCCATGGGGTCTTGTCAACGTCGTTATAGCAACGTCGATTGTTATAAAGTAGCAGAAGGTTATATCGAAAAATAACGAAAAATATGAATATGAATTAATAATGTTTGTGTTTTTCGTCATACCATAAAAATACATATCTTTAGAAACTTTAGATGGATGTGCCCATTTTCTACTTTAGTGGGTTTAAAATAGTTATTTTCGTTAAGGAACATCAACAACAACAACAACTTTTGTAGTTACACTTAACTTTGTCATACATATTCATTCTAGTGTTTGTAAAATTTGTATCCCTGCATGCCGACATTAAAAATTAGTTTTTATTTGGAAAATAATGGTAACCTACAAATGGAGATGTTGTTGAGATTCCTGGAAGAAAATCCAGGAATCGCAAAAGGGTACATGCGGGCGAGTCAAGCTAAGCACGATACCAAACTTAAATGGGACCGTATAGAGCTTAACTCCACTGGAGGTGCCATAAATCATATTAAAAATGCTTGCAGATGAACCATAAAATAATAATGAATTAATAATTATTATCAACAAAAAATGAAGCGACACCACACCAATCGATGCCCTAGTTACCCTAAAAAACGTTTACAATACCTAACTCGGCAACTATCGATCTCAATCGATGTCGATGCCTCTGCAGTTGCTACCGTGAAATTTTTGTAAACGATCTGTAAGTCGATTCTCAGACAATTTTGTTTGTCGCGAGCACCTAAGATTTCGATTTGGCGAATGTTTCGATGCTGATTAGTTCCAAATTGAGCCGCAGCTCGATCGTGCGCTAGCATATCTGTCAGGAATAGCAAAATCCATTGAGGTTGAATTAGTTTCAAATCGATCCGCAGCACGATCGTGCGCTATTTTAGATGTCTAAAACATGTCTTAAGTGTCAAAAGCCATTGAAATCGAAAATCGAAATCGATATCACTTTGGGGAGTAAGGCCCCTGTATATTATTCTACGTATCTTATTACAGTCACACTTACAAAATATTATAATATCAGCTGCAGCCTGCAGATATTTTTAAACAATACATTTAAAAAAAGATGGGTTGCACTCCGGGAGTCCCGGCAGAAGTGAAAACTTGATTATTAACGTTGTGCATTATTTTTTCAACCCATTTTTTATGAAAATCGATTTAAATTTAAAAAAAAAACGATCGTTTTAATTAATTAATCGAAACCCTTATAATCGATTAAAAAATATCGACAATCGAAAAAAAAAGCTGCTGTCAGACAGACTGTCAGACACTTCTCGCGACAGTTGTTTTGCAGGTGGAAACGCGGTCTTAATCAGCGCATCTGCTAAAGAACTCATTTCCCCGACTGTACATTTCTGCTTAGCACAATTTTCCCCGACTGTACATTTCTGCTAAACAACTCATTTCCCCGACTGTACATTTCTGCTAAGCAACTCATTTTACCGACTGTACATTTCTGCTTAGCACAATTTTCCCCGACTGTACATTTCTGCTAAGCAACTCATTTCTGCGACTGTACATTTCTGCTAAGCAACTCATTTTCCCGACTGTACATTTCAGCTAAACAACTCATTTCTTTGACTGTACATTTCTGCTAAACAACTCATTTCCCCGACTGTACATTTCTGCTAAGCAACTCATTTCCCCGACTGTACATTTCTGCTAAACAACTCATTTCCCCGACTGTATATTCATTCTTAGCAAAATTTTCCCCGACTGTACATTTCTGCAAAACTACTCATTTCTCCGACTGTACATTTCTGCTAAACAACTCATTTTCCCGACTGTACATTTCTGCTAAACAACTCATTTCTCTGACTGTACATTTCTGCTAAACAACTCATTTCCCCGACTGTACATTTCTGCTGAGCTACTCATTTCCCCGACTGTAAATTTCTGCTAAACGACTTATTTCCCCGACTGTACATTTCTGCTAAACAACTCATTTACCCGACTGTACATTTCTTCTTAGCACAATTTTACCCGACTGTACATTTCTGCTAAACAACTCATTTCCCCGACTGTACATTTCGTTCGAGTTCGAGTTCGACTCAAAACACTACTCTCCAACCGTCTTACGCGTTTTGTATGGTTTTTCGATGAACACGAAAATCTGGCGCGAGTTTCACAGTTTTTACCCATCCCACAAAAGTGCTCAACGCCGCTAAAGAAGTTTTCACTTCAAAAAAATCGACACGAATGAACACGTGTGACGTGCTAAGTAGCCGGTCACCGGACTAGTTTCAATAGGCTGGCACTCGCTCGACTTGTCGCACGTGACCATGGATCTAAACAAACTAGCGGAAGATAGGTAACTCGCCTCTAGCGCGTGGACCGCTTAAATTAGGTCCCCGTCGCCTAATTGCTCTCAGTCGCGATCAGCGGGTGACGTCAGTTGCGCGTGTGACGTGAAGAATCTGTTTTATTAGTTTAAGCGGGATAAACGTTACCAAAATGCCTTCATGTGCTTTTATGCGCTGCACAAATCATTCAAAAAGAAAGAACAAATCTCATGGAATCACTTTTCACTCGTAAGTACACGAAAACTTGAAAATTGTTATGATATTTTTAAATGAGCATGTTGTTTTGATCGCCATTTTGCAGAGCGAGATAGAAAGATACGATAGTTTTATGTGCGACAAGCTAAGTATGATCACGCACGTGCTGCCGTCGCTGCACGTTGTTTTCGCAGTAGGGTCAGCACAAGAATATGAAAACATGTTTTTTAATTATAAAAATTAAAAAATATATTTCATTTTTTCATTCTTAACTTTAATGTAGACAAATAAAATATTTGTCACGTTATTATGTAAAAAAGAAAGTAAGTTATGTACTAGTGTTTGTTATAACATTTGATTTTATAATATTATAGCGTTCCGTGGTTTGTTTTCTAGGTTTCCTGGGGATGAACTTGTGAGACATAAATGGCTTCTTGTGGTTCGTAATCAAAGGCAAGAGCCAGACTGGACACCTAATAAAAATAGTCGTGTATGTTCGATGCACTTCAAACCGGAAGACATGTATACTACTAACAAAGGTTATAGAAGATTGTCAAAGACCGCAGTGCCATTTTTTCGGGTATGTTATAATTAAATCTTATATTATGTACTGTATTTGAATTCTGGTAGTCTATTTGTATTGGTCTAGTTAAGTAGTAAACAGAAATAGTTGGCGTCTCAGATACTATACATACCATTACTTATTACATATTTAAGGCCCTGTGTTACCAGAAACGGACGATTTTCAAGATTTAAAAGTGATCTAACGCAGTGGAGTTCATATTCCATTACACAATATCATGAACTTCACTCGATAGAAAAAAAAATCCAAAGTTACCCCTTCTTTTCACGAAATTGCATTACTATGTCCAAATTATTTGGAATTTTCAGAAAATTTTTGCACTGAACGAAGGACATCTAGGGAATTGTGTTTTTTTCCCTCGATTGAATTATGTACATAATAACGACGATCAAAAAACTATAAAATTGCATGAGCGTCTGAGCGCGACTGAAAACCTTTGCGCCTGCAATTTTATAGTGTTTTGATCCTCGTTATTTTTTTGTGTGTGTTATTTATATTACTATAATTTTATGTCTCCTGTCACTTTTAAATCTTGAAAATCGTCCGTTACTGGAAAACAGGGCCTTAAGAGCCCGGGTTACCCTCGAAATTCTCATACATACGTAATACCAAAATCATTTTGTTATACGAAAATATTTAACATGTTTGAGTTATTTTTCAGCTTAAAATAGTAATTACCTAGGTTCCTGAACAAAAATTAACTTCAAAATATTTAAACACTTTTTTTTTTTTTTGTGTAAAATTTTTTTTTACTAAATTTACTACTAAATATTTAAACACTAAAAAATAAAGTAAAACACTAAAAATATATAAATAAATAGTAAATTTACTACAAAATATTTCAACTCTAAAAAATATTTTTTAGTATTAAAATATTTTGTAGTAAATTTACTAATTATTTATAAATTTTTGAGTGTCTCACTTTATTTTTTAGTGTTTAAATATTTTGTAGTAAATTTAGTAAAAAAAATTTATACACAAAAAAAAATTTTTTAGTGTTTAAATATTTTGAAGTTAATTTTTGTTCAGGAACCTAGGTAATTACTATTTTATGCTGAAAAATAACTCAAACATGTTAAATATTTTCGTATTACAAAATGATTTTGGTATTACGTATGTATGAGAATTTCGAGGGTTACCCGGGCTCTTAATACACATACAACACTACCACAAATTATTTTTTATTTCAGGCCGCGATGTTATCCTACACTTGTTCAAGACCGACGACACCGAATTCTTTGAATAGTGTCAATATTTCCGACTTAGAATCTGTTTTTGAGACACCGAGAAAATCATTTTTGAAGGGAAAGTTGCGTTTGATGCAAATGAAGAAGAGGAAACTAATACAAAGTAATAAAAATTTGAAGAAAAAAGTTAAAAGACTCACAGAAAAATGTAAAAGCCTTAAGGAAACAATGATTCAATTAAAAAAGAAATTAAATGTTACAGAGGATCAGTTCGCAGAGATGTGCCTCAAGGCAGAATCTGTTGACTTATTTAAAAGAATGATTAGACACAAAAAGGGAAATAAAAATTCAAGAATGAGTTTTTCACCAAGCCTCCGAAAATTTGCATTGACCTTGAACTATTATAGTCCAGCGGGATACAAATATGTACGACAAGTATTTGAAGATGCTCTGCCTCATCCACGCACTTTAGCTAAGTGGTATGAAAAGACAAATGCGTCACCTGGGTTTACTGCGGAAGCTTTCGAGGTTTTAAAAAAAAAGTATATAGCAACCAAAACCAATATAATATGTACACTTGTTGTTGACGAGATGGCCATACGACAACAATCCATTTGGAATGGCAAAAAAACCGAGGGGTTGGTTGATTACGGCATCGGATCTGCAGAAAATGATAAAATCGCGGCACAAGCTTTTGTTATGATGGTAGTTAGTTTAAAAGAGAATTGGAAGCTTCCGGTGGCGTACTTTCTTGTGAATGGAATAACAGCAGAATGCAAAGCAAATTTAATTCGGACATGCTTAATAAAGTGCCACGATGTAGGAGTTACTGTAGTGGCATTAACTTTTGACGGTTGTAAGACAAATTTCAATGCAGCAAACTTATTAGGCTGTAAGCTAAATGATATTACTAATTTGAAAACCACTTTTAAACACCCATCATGTGACGTGGAGGTAGCAGTTTTCCCTGATCCATGTCACATGGTGAAATTAGTACGCAACACGTTCGAGTCAAAGAAAATATTTTTCGACGATAATGGACGAGAGGTAAAGTGGCAATTTTTAGTCAACTTAGTTGACTTGCAAAAAAGTGAAACGTTAACGTTTGCTAATAAGTTGACGCCGAGGCATTTAGAGTTCAGAAATCAAATTATGAAGGTTAAATTAGCGACGCAGCTGCTGAGTATGAGCGTCGCCAAATCTCTAATATTGTGCGAACAAATTCTTAAACCAGGAAGATTCACTAATACTGGTGCTACTGTGAAATTTATAAAAAACTTTAATAATATCTTTGATGTGATGAATTCACGAAAACGGAATAAATTTGGGTTCCAAAAGCCTATATGTCCTGATAATAAAAACCAAATTTTTAGATTCCTCGATGAAATTAAAAGATATATTTCCGGATTACAGTACCTAGTAAAAACTCGAAGGATGACAAAGAAAAAAGTGGTTATGAAAATAAGTAAAAGGAAAGTTGTGGATACTATTTGTAAGACGGGGTTCGTTGGATTCATTATATGCGCGGAAAGCTTAAAACATCTGTATAATACTCTTGTGGAAACTAAAGTGTTACAATACATTGCTACCTATCGACTATCCCAAGATCATATAGAGCTGTTTTTTGGTATTATTCGCAGGCAGGGTGGATATAATAATAATCCTAATGCTAAACAGTTTCGAGGTATCTATAAAAAGGCATTAGGACATTTAGAATTACGTTCTTCTTTTTCAGGAAACTGTATACCTCTAGACAATTTTCCTTTACTTACATGTACTTCGGCTGTAGAGTGTATAAATCAAACTGTAGAAAGGAATTTAGACGATGACAGAACAGTATCTATTTCAGATTTAAGCCAAAAATCACAAGCGTTTAACAAATATCAAGTAACAAAATTTAAATCAAGGGTGCGTGTACAACTTATAAAAAATAACAAGGTTTTACTAAGCGATTCAACTGTGGAAACGAATGTTAATATACTGAGTAATCTATTAAATGATAAATATAAACATAATCTGTCTACTTGTGCTGAACAAATTGTTGGTTACATAGCTGGTTGGGTAGCACGTGCACTAATTACGACCATCAAATGTGAAACTTGTGTTTCTGAACTCATAACCACACAAAAATTGAATTTTCACAAGCTTGTATCCATAAAAGATATGGGTGGACTATGCTTTCCTTCATATGATACTTTCTTGGTATGTGCAAGAACTGAAAATATTCTTAAAACATATGTTAGCCAAGGAAAGCATATTACTTGTGAGAAAGATTTTTTGCAGCTAAAATTGATTGTATTAAAAGATTTTCTTTATTCAAATGTTTTCTCAAAATTACTTGTTCATGCTAAAGATCAACCAGTAACATTAAATCACCGGACACACCTTATAAGAGCAATTATTGACAAGTTCTGTAACGTAAGATTACATTACGCACATAAAACTGACCCGGCTTTATCGACAGAAACAAAACGACAAAAGAGGAACAAACTGTCGCTATTTGAAGGAAAATAAATTTAATGTACAATGGAGCACCTCTAGCGTAACATGAGCGAAACACGAAATACATAGGAGATTTTGTAGTGCATTTGTAACGCTTTAACTGTGCAAACATTGATTAATATTTATCGTCGCTTGAGAGTGAAAACCTCGTAAACGCACATACGAGAATTAATGTTCTATATTTTTTTGTACAGAAAATCTTTGATAATACGTCATGTTTCACTTCCAAATAATCAACATAGTATCAAAAGATTTTTAAAATTAAATTAAGTAGGTGATTGTTAAGGCGATCTTATCTATTATAAAAAATATATAAAATTAAATTAACGAATGGTACGGGAGCTCTAGAACAAATTTTTCTGTGATTACTAACAAGCAAATTTTTTGTGAGTAGCTACATTTTGATAAGACGAACAACATTTTTATTTTCGAAAAATCTCGAAAGTGGTAGCTAACAGAGATAGAAAGGATTTCATACTTTGCCTTGATGGTTCTAAAATATGGATTGTTTTATTTGTAGGACAAGGTTACTCTTAAATTATATAACTATTAACCTACCAATATACAAAAAATCAGCTGGTTAGGGTTCCGTTTTAGGGTTCTGTAATCAACAAAACTTGGTTGACTACTGTACCCTAAAACGGAACCCTAACCAGCTGATTTTTTCTATATTGGTAGGTTAATAGTTATATAATTTAAGAGTAACCTTGTCCTACAAATAAAACAATCCATATTTTAGGACCATCAAGTCAAAGTATGAAATCCTTTCTATCTCTGTTAGCTACCACTTTCGAGATTTTTTGAAAATAAAAATGTTGTTCGTCTTATTAAAATGTAGCTGCTCACAAAAAATTAGCTTGTTAGTAATCACAAAAAAATTTGTTCTAGGGCTCCCTCACTAATAAAATGCTCTTATGAGGTTTTCATTCTCAAGTGACGTTATGTGTTGAATTGTGTTGTATGTCCTACATTGTGTTGTAGGTCCTACATATTTTTAGGTTGGCTTAAGATTTAATTGCGATTGTGATTGCTGTAAAAATAATAATAATAAAAATACTTTTACTACCTATGTTTTTTTTGTTGACCGTACTAACGCCAAAACATTGCTTCACATTTCGCTAGTTCGATATATTTTTTTTAATGCTATTTTATTTTGTTCTACATAAGTATTTAATTATATTTTTCTGTTGACGCTCCTTGGTTTGGTAGTGACTGTCAGAGACAGGGATACGAATCGACCCGAAGTATTCCGGTGACACACGAAAGTTGTCTCGCTCGCGCTACTGTCAATACAAATCGGTTTGACTCTGTCGTTCAGTAGTGTTTAACGTAAAAATAGAATTACAGCTGTGGGAGTGTTCGTGCATGTGATTGTGCATCGTGCCTATATTTCAATTGACGATTAAAAGGACGTACCCTATCTTCCGCTAGTTTGTTTAGATCCATGCACGTGACACGCAGCGCACATAGTACCTCCGTGAGTAATTTGTATTCTGTGCATAGTACCCGGCCCGCGCCCGCGCAGCCGCGCCGCTTGCTTGTATATATGCGATGTATGTATGCGATGCGATGCGTTATTGTACTATGAACGCTAAGCGCAATGCAAAAGGTTGAAATTAGGTTGTTTTCCAGAATATCACGGCGAAGTGAAACAGAATGTTACATTATCGAAGCAACTTTAACTTCTCAGGAGTAATGTCAAATGTGTGCCTTATGCCCTGGAGATAAGGTTGAATTTGGTGACATTGGTGACCCTGACGTGGTAATGATGATGATGATGATGATGATGATGATGAATGTAATTTGCATAGTAGCATATGCTTTCAGTTCTTAAAACAGCGCCTAAACTCCTAAAATTGTATCTATAAGGAATCCGGATTTCTCTTAGCATCTTCGGAACCATAGTATACATCGGTGCAAAATCTTGCGTTTTGGTAGCATATGCTTAGGATGCTTCTCATAAAACCAAAATCACCATATGTTTCCATATAAATTTCGAGGAGTTCCCTCGATTACTCATGTATCCCATCATCAGGTCACCACTTTTGTGAACATGGTACCAAATTGGAGTGAAACCTAATACAACAAAACAAAAATTTCGAAAATCGGTTCACAAACGGCGGAGTAATCGTTGAACATACAAAAAAAATGATTAAAATCGATAGCCTATGATCCTTCACGAAATTTTATGAAGTTAAAACTCGAATATTGGGCTTACAGAAGATAAAAATCGGATTTGCTGTGAACGAGTTTAGCTTAAGTTGGTAAAATGCAATTGAGTGTTATAAACGGGTTTATACGATTAAGAACCGGTTTAGTGTGCGCTAAGCGCGTTGAATTTTTTTGGCGAAATCGCACCTACTTGGAATTATTTAAAAAACGGAATATAGTACAAAAATGTTTCTAGGGAACATATTCGAGTCTAAGATTAATAATATTTATTATAAGAAATGTCGCAAAAAGTAAAAAATTCAATGTGATATTTTTTCTTTACTTTAAAAAGTTGTAATATACGTTAAAAATCAATAAAGTTCAGAAAATAATCGTAATTTTAAATGTTTTACCAAGTTTCGGTTTTGGTTTCGGCCGAAACTGAGAGTAAGGCCGAAAGTTCGGTTTCGGTTTCGGCTGAAAAAACAGTTTCGGTCGGACACTAATACAAGACAAGGCTTTATGCGTAGGTAACTACTACGAATACTAAGTATCCTTAATATTATAATACTGTAAGTGGAATTGTGGTAAATGCTTGCAGTTATCTAAGCGATGCTGCAATTTCCAAACTTTTATCTTTAAAGGTTCATGAGTTCTGTTCAGTGTCTTTGGACCAAGAGGCATCTTCGTACGAAATTTCTCTTATTCGTAACTTAGGTGTAAGTTACTAGAAACAACATTTTAACCACTATGAGTGTTTTGATAAATTTCAAGGATTTCCCTCGATTGCTCATAGATCCCATCATCAGTTCACCACTTTCGTAATTGTTATACGAAATTAAGATTATATTATCCTATACAAAAACACGAGAATTTTGAAAATCGGTCCACAAACAGCGAAACAATCATCAAAAACATCTGATTCGATGCAAAATATCATGAAAAGTACCAATAATTGGGGCATAATGTGATGACCCATGGTATAATTATACTTGTGATGATGATGATCAATCAAATTGATGTGTTGGCTTATGCTTTCAGTTGTTTAAGCAACGGCGAAATCTCCGAACCTGTATCTATAAGGATTCAAAAGTTCTGTTCGGTACCTTCGGATCCAAGGTATAACCTGGTGCAAAGTTTTACTTTTTGGTAGCATTTACCTCGAACGCGAAAATCACTATAAGTTTCCATACAAATTTCAAGGAGTCCCCTCGATTCCTCATGGATCCCATCATCAGGTCACCACTTTTGTAAACATGGTACCAAATTCGGATTCAACCCTGTACAACAACAAAATAATCATGAAAATCGGTCCACAAACGGCAAAGTTATGGTTGAACATACAAAAAAAAATGATTAAAAACGATAGCCTATGATCCTTCACGTGGTCTACTTCTTATCTGTGCCAAATAACATAAAAATTGCTCCAGTAGTTCGCGAGATAAGCCCTTTCAAATAATTGCCTCCGTTTTTTCCACATTCTCCTTTTAGTCTTAGCGTCATAAAATATAGCCTATAGCCTTCCTCAATAAATGGGCTATCTAACAGTGAAAGAATTTTTCAAATCGGACCAGTAGTTCCTGAGAGTAGCGCGTTCAAGTTAGCTCTTTCAATAATTTTCCCCGTTTTTTCCACATTATCCTCTATTTCTTCGCTCCTATTAGTCTTAGCGTGATAAAATATAGTCTATAGCCTTCCGCGATAACTGGGCTATCTAACACCGAAAGAATCATCAAAATCCGTTGCGAAGTTTTAAAGATTAAAGGGAACAAAGGGACATGAAGGAAAAAAATGCGACTTTGTTTTATAATCATTATTATGTATAGATGTAAAGAAGAAGAATAAGCCTATGTGCTTCTGTAGTCAACTCTATGTGGTCTCAAATTGTATTCAAATCGGTTCAGTAGTTTCGGAGCCTATTTGATACAAACAGAAAAGCCTTTTCTATATTATATTTTACTATCTAGTAAATTAGTCAGCTGTTAAAATAATATAATTATTGCCCTGGACCCTGTCAGAATTTTGAGAGAAAAAAATGTTCATATTTCTTCATTTAATTTTATTATAGAATTAGCATATTCCTTTACCAGCCACGTCACGTATACCTAGTATATTGTGATTCGTGAAAACAAACGCATATTGCATGCAAAACATGCATGGGGCTTACTCAGCACTTGCATATATGCAGGGGCATGTATGAGGTCACTGGGTTTATAGCTTGTTTAATATCTCTATTGCCTCACGTTTCGAGAAACTCTACCAATCTTTATCATTATCGCATTTATGTAACTTACTTGATACTAGATGTTATCCGAAGTTTCGGTCGCGCGGAAATTCATTTCATTCCTTCATTCGTTTCATTTCATCTCGGGTTCAAAGTATTTAAGCTGATTTAAATTAAATAAAATATAATTTAAATCAATAGACAAACAGGCTGGCAGGCAATTAACACAGTTCCTCTTCTTTTTTGGGGCATTTCTCATAAAAAAATAGAAGTAACAACTAACAAGTAACTATTATAGACTATAGTGAGCTCTTTATAAAGAAACATATACATCCAAAAGTATTATCAATTAGTAACACTATGTTACATTTAAAATTAGTCGTATGACTCCTGCCCGATCCTAACATATCAACAAAACTGTTATACAAATAGGTACATGATCACCTGATAGGCTGTTGGAGAGGGCACATTTGTCTTATAAGATAACCGATAGAGAAAAAAGCCTAATTGTCAGGAATTATAGGACATACTATTACTGCAATGTTTAAAGCTAGAGGCAGCACCAGCATAGACAGTGCACAAAAAGTTTTGTTCCACGTTGGACAACGTTTTTCTCAATATTTTGATATGAAGTTTGCCATATTTAAGGCCGTCCCCCGAGCAAACGACCTTGGCCATACATTTGCCGAGATCGCACCAAAACCCTATTTTTAGGGTTCCGTAGCCAAAATGGCAAAAAACGGAACCCTTATAGATTCGTCATGTCTGTCTGTCTGTCTGTCTGTCCGTCCGTATGTCACAGCCACTTTTCTCCGAAACTATAAGAGCTATACTATTGAAACTTGGTAAGTAGATGTAGTCTGTGAACCGCATTAAGATTTTGATACAAAAATTGAAAAATTATTAAAAATTTCAGGGGTCCCCATAGGTAGAAATGAAACAAAAATTTTTTTTTTTCATCTGGCCTATGCGTGTGGGGTATCTATGGATAGGTCTTCAAAAATCATATTGAGGTTTTTAATATCATTTTTTTCTAACCTGAATAGTTTGCGAGAGAGACTCTTCCAAAGAGGCAAAATGTGTCCCCCCCCCCCCCCCCTCTAACTTCTAAAGTAGGGGCATGATAATTCTAAAAAAAATATATGATGTACATTACTATAAAAACTACCAACGAAAATTGGTTTGAACGAGATCTAGCCAGAAGTTTTTTTTATACGTCATAAATGATAAACCTTAATTTAACTTTCCTTATATCAAAAATGAAATATTAAAATAAATCAAAAACCTTATAATTTCATAGAAATAATTGTTATAGCTGCTGCGGAACCCTTCACGGGCGAGTCCAACTCGCACTTGGCCGGTTTTTTTACTTATCTTAGTTCAAAATTTACCTTTAAAAAAATTGAAACGTGGAATATGTAGTTTATGATATTGTCGATCAATTGGCGTGTGTTTCAAATAACAGTACTTTGTAAATACTAACTTGGAGATGCTGAATATATGCTTGAATTTTAATAAATCGGTTTCACTTTGGAAGCTCATCATTAGTATAATAAACAAAAATAGAAAATTTAAAACGTGAAAAGGAATGTTGATATGCTGAAGATTATTTCTGTATTTTTATTATAATTTCGAGCTCTCAAATTACGAGTTTATAAGCCCCTATAAATACAGTAAATTACGGAATCTCCGTAGGGAACGCCCTTAATCAGATTTTGGTCAGATTATTACCTGTATGTGCTAATAGCGCCCTCTACTCCGATCTTTGCGTAACATTCCGTATTACATGTCATTCTGTATTATGAGCTATCTGGTGATGGATGGTAGAGCGATTTACTCGCAACTATCATTCGGACTTATCTTACCTTGGAATTTCTTTAATGATCCTTATGATGTCGGCATAGGGTCCTGTCGGAGTAATATAATTTCGAATGTATACGGTAATGGTGCGTGATGCAGCAGGTATGCTATTGTGGGGGTTTCAATAGATCCTGATAATCATCGTCATTAATTAGTTGAGAATTCTGAAGCGATTTTAAGCTTTTTTCAGATATTTGAAAAACTGTGATCATCTTAGAAATTATATTGTAAAAAAAAATATCCACAGTATAACCTCCTCGTTTTTTGGAAGTCTGTTAAAAATTAGATGATGAATTTCATATCACTTTCCATAAGAAAATTGACTATTCTAAAAGAAATAGGTATGTTATGCTATAATCTAAGATTCTAATTTAAATTTTGCTACGACAAACAGCGGCTTACGTCGGGAAAGTCGCAGAAAGCTGATGAGTTAATCCTTTAATACGAAGGACTTGGCTTATATGCTGACCTTAGTTAAGGCAAATAGTGCCCAAAATAACAGGGAGTTAATTTGTTTGTGTTATTTACTTTAAACTTGTGGACTGTTAGATGTAATTGTAAAAATAAGATATAATTATTACGTTTGTAGAAGAATGGATGATGCGTTCCCTGGCCAGGGATCCGATGTAAAGTGAAGTCGTCTGTGAAGTGAAGATATATCCGGTATTGCCAGTGCTTCTGTGTTGCCAGTTGACACAGCCGGAAGACGTCTTGATACCTTTGTGTTTTGCCCGTAAAAAAAGTGATAACCGTTTATGGTTACTCTAAATGCGATGATCGCGTACATACTCCCGGGCCTTGAAGTATGATCTTCAATGTTGTTTTATTTATTGATGAATTGGAAGAGGGCACAGGTTATTGAAGCTCCGAATTAAAGTGCCCTTTTTTGTATGTATTTCGGCAACTCGACCGACTCCGTCGCTACCCTTTGTTAGCTTTGTGACTCTACCCAAGAGCCAAAGCAAAGGTGGCACGTTGGACTCCTTGATGAGCACCATATCTCCAATTTGTAGTTTCCCAGAAGAAGTGTGCCATTTCTGTTTTTGTTGAAGTTGATAGACGTATTCTTGAGAGTAGCGACTCCAAAAATGCTGTCTGAGCTTCTCTATTCTTTGATAACGTTGAAGGACATTTATGTTTGTATTTTCAAGTTGGGGATATGGTACAGACAGAAGTGGCCGTCCAATTAAAAAATGAGATGGAGTTAAAAAGGATAGGTCTGTCGGTTCGGTAGACAAAGGAGTAAGAGGTCTTGAATTCAAGATTGCCTCAATCTGATACAAACATGTTGAAAGCTCCTCGTAAACTAAGTGTGTTAAATTTAAGACGCGACGCAAAAGAGTTTTAACTGACTTTACTGCAGCCTCCCAAATACCTCCAAAATGAGGAGAATATGGAGGTATAAAATGAAAATTTATGTGTAATTCGGCTAAATTAGCTTGAATATAAGAATTGTTAAGTTTTAAAAAGCGTTTAAGTTCATTACATGCTCCAACGAAAGTTGTACCATTGTCAGAGTAAATGTTTTGAGGTTTACCTCTTCTTGAAATGAAACGGCTAAAAGCAGCCAAAAAGGCCTCCTTACTGAGGTCTGTTACAAGTTCTAGATGTACAGCCTTAACTGCAAAACAGACAAACACACAAATATAGGATTTTTGCAATCTACAACCGCGACCCTTTCGATCAGCTATAACAATTGGACCAGCGTAGTTCAGGCCGGTATTGAGAAATGGAAATTCAAGATACGTCCTTTCAGCTGGCAAATTACCCATAATGGGTTGAATTTGCTTTGCATTGTGTCTTGTGCATCGAATGCAAGCATGAACAACTGATTTCGCTAAATTTCTACCACCTAAAGGCCAAAAATGTGTTCTAATATTACATAAAATCAATTGAGCTCCACCGTGTAATAGTTCTTTATGCTTGCATTCAAACATGATTTTAGTTATATGATGTTTTGAGCATATTAAAATAGGATGTTTAATGTCATATGAATAAAATGAATTATTTAATCTTCCTCCAACTCGAATTAAATTGTCCTTATCGATAAAAGGTGTAAGTGATTTTAATCTACTATTTTTTGGTAATGGCTTAGAAGTCTTAAGTAATAAAAATTCATCAGGGAACATTTCCTGCTGTGAATAGCTAAGAAGACGCTGTTGTGATGATTGCAATTCTAATGAAGTTAAAAAATGTTTATTTTTGTTTAATTTGTTTCGACAATTGAATATGAATCTATTAATATATGCAAAAACTCTTATTAATTTTTTATAATTTGATGATTTATGAATTAATCGATGTAATGAATTATTATTTTGTTGTACTTTAATATCCGCATGATGTGCAAGTTCAGGAAGTAAAATGTTATCTAAATTTGGATTAGAAGTGGTACAAAATTCTGGAGAATGTAAAAAGTCAGGACCGCTCCACCAGAGTGCGGAAGCGCTGAGGTACTCAGCATTCACCCCGCGGCTTGCCAAATCACCTGGGTTAAGTTTGGATTGCACATAACTCCATTTCATAGAACCAGTGGTCTCTTTTATCTCATTTACTCTATTTCTAACAAATTGTTTAAGGGAACTTGACTCGGTTGAAAGCCAACCCAAGACTATTGTAGAGTCACACCAAAAATAAGAATCGTTAGTCTCTAATTTTAAAGAATTTACAACTTTTTTATAGAGTCTTGCTCCTAACAAGGCGCCACACAGCTCTAATCGTGGTATTGTCGTAGGCTTAAGACGCGACACCTTGTTTTTTGATGTTAAAAGACACACATGTATAGAGCCACTGGTAGAAATAGTTCTCACATAAACACACGCACCGTAACCACGCTCAGAAGCATCTGTGAAAGTATGAAGTTGCACAATTTTTGAATTATCTTGTAATGTCCAACGTGGTATACGAATCGAATTTAAGTGGTAGAGACAACTGATTATGTTATTAAATTGTTGTTTTATTTCTGGAGACACTTCATCATCCCAGCTACATTTTTGTTTCCATAAATGTTGTAATAGAATTTTTGCTTGCAAAATGCACGGACCTACCAAGCCTAAAGGATCAAAAACTTGACTAATAAATGAAAGTATGTTACGTTTTGTGTATTTTTGTTCAAAAGAATTATTAATTGAAAAATAAAAAGTATCAAGTGAAGTATCCCAATATAATCCTAATGTTTTAGAAGGAGACGAATCTAAATTAAGAGTTTTATGTGTACAATCATTGCTAAAATTTAATTTGTCTAAAATTATTGAACTATTTGATTGCCATTTGCGTAATTTAAAATGAGCTGATTCTAAAATGGATTTTACAGTTTTAGCCAATTCAATAGTAGATTCTATAGAGTCTGAACCGCTTAAGTAGTCATCAATATAAAAATCGTGCTTGATAGAATGTGAAGCTAAAAAATTAGATGTTTCGTTGGCAAGAGACGCCAGACACTTTGTGGCTAGATATGGAGCTGATGAGGTACCATATGTAACCGTATTAAGAGTGTAAGATTTTAAGGGTTCATTGATATTAAACCTATAAATAATTTGTTGTAAAGGACGTTGTGACTCATGCACTAAGACGCCTCTATAAAATTTTTCTACATCCCCTGTTACTACAAATTTATGCTGACGAAACCTTAGCAATATTGACATCAGGTCTTTTTGAGTTTTCGGACCTATCATTTGAATGTCGTTAAAGCTCTTACCAGAGGTAGTAATAGCAGATGCATCAAAAACGACACGTAATTTTGAAGTTGTACTTGACTCTTTAATCACTCCATGATGAGGCAAATAATAATTATGTTTATTTGAAAAGTGTGAATTTGGGAAATTTAATGTCATGTGACCAAGATTAATGTATTCTCTAATAAATTCATCATAATCATTTTTTAATTTAGGATTTCTCATAAATCTGTTCTCAAGTGCTATAAATCTACGTTTAGCTAAAGCGTATGAATCACCCAAAATGTCTGGTGACTCCTTCAACGGTATTGTAACTACAAATTGACCAGTTGAAGTACGAAAAGTAGTATCTTTAAATAAATCCTCACAAGCCTTTTCTTCGTGAGAATATGTATGTTTAGAAGAAATGGAGTCCAATTCCCAGAACTTTGATAAGTTGTAATCTAATTCATTATTAGAAATATTATGACAACAAACATTTTGTGTATAATTGTTATAAATGCAACCGGATATAATCCATCCTAGTTTAGAAGAATGCAATTTTGGATGAGACGAACCAATGTTACAGGTTTCTGAATTTAATACTGCCCAAAAAATTTCTGCACCTACTAAGATATCTATAGTAGATGGAATGTTGAATGTGGGGTCAGCTAATTTGATTTCTGGTGGAATTGGTAGATGCGTGATGCTTATGTAAGAACTAGGAAGAGCGTTTGTGATTTTAGGCAAAATATAGCAATCTATATTTGTCTTGAAGTCACCTAAACAAGACTCAAAAACTAATTCACATACCTGAGTGGCATTTGTTATGTTATTGTTTACTGTAGAAATAGCGGAGTCAGTGCAATGCCTCACCAAACCCAGTCTATGACATAGTTCCTCGGTGATGAAGTTGCACGTACTTCCGTTATCCAGCAACATTCTTGCTTTATGAAATTGGCCATCTTTGTCTTTTACACGCACTAAAGCTGTGGATAGTAGAACACAAGATGCATTAGAAGACAATGAAGTGCTTGATGTAAGAGCTATATTAGAAGTAGAAGCAGAAGATGATGATGATGAATTTTTGTTGACCTTATCTTTATGTAAAAGTGTGTTATGTTTAAAATTACAATATTTGCAATTAGATAATCTGCACCGGTTTTGATGATGACCTGGGCGCAGACAATTGATGCAAACTCTACTTTCATTCACCTTTTTTATTCGTGAATCAACATCAAGTTTGATAAATGATGGACAAGAAAACAAAAAATGATTTTGTGAACACATAGGACATGAAATGTTACTTTTAGAATTGTTATTATGTTCACTGTTAAAATTAGGTTTGTCTTTTTTAAAAAATGAATTTTTGTCACTATTCAATGAGTTTGAATGACTTTTATTAATGTAATTTAAACGTTGTGAGTCAAAATTCAAAGTTTCCAATAAATCGCACCTATTATTTAAAAATTTTTTGAATTGTTCAAGACTTGGTGAATTACAATTTAAACTACCTTTATATTCCTCCCATCTTCGAGCAGTGGCAAGGTCTAACTTTTTGGATAAAAGAAATATCACAACTGAGTCCCAGTGGTCGACTGGCTCACCGAGTGCAGAAAGCGCTCGGAGGAAAGATTCATAACATCAATCAAATTCCTAATTTCCGCACTTGATTCAGTTGTTATATTTTTTGCATTAAATAAAGCTTGTAGATGATTATTAATTAAAAGTCGTGTATTGTCAAACCTGTCAGTTAATAATTGCCATGCGATGGGGTAGTTGTTCGCTGTTATGTCTAAACTTTGAATAATGATAGCGGCACTGCCTTTTAAGGCAGCCCGTAAATAATGGAATTTGTGTACCTGTGATATGTTGTTGTTGTTATGGATAATAGAAAGATACGTATCTCGAAATTCCAACCATTCCTGGTAGTCTCCACTAAATTGAGGTACACTGATAACCGGTAAATTGAACTTGGGAGCACAGTTAACATCTTGATCGACAGCCATTGATACATCTCGAGAAGCTGGTGGTGACATGACAGTATTCAACAAAAGGCGTGCCGAAGAAACTAGACTGTAATATTGTTCCTCGTATTGCTCACGAACTAAATATTCGTCTTCCACTTTTTCCGACAATGATTCAATTTCCGTCTGTAATGCATCGAATTGATCGAATGTAGTGTTTATTCTATTTATTCGACATTCTAGTTCGCATTTTTGTCTTTTGGCGAGTGTTTCATGACCACTAATAAGCTCTAAAAAACTTCCGAATGACGTTAATTTAGCTTTTAGACTTCCACGTTTCTTTATTAAATCTTTAATAGAAGCCATTTTATGTTAAAAACAAGATTTCGAACGATAATATGCCCCTTAAAAAACGTCAATGTTTAATAAAAACCCGGTTTACGTAATAAGAAATAAACTAAGGAAACTTATTGTGATAAACACGCGGAGCCTGAAATGGCGCCGGCGCCTGCGCTGACTTGATTACCAAAACAAACAATCAATTGAAATCGTAGTAGAAACAACACTTATTACACAAATATCGTAAAAATATTGTGAGAAACACGAAGCTATAATGATTTACAAGTATATTTTTTGCTATTTTAATGTAATTGCATTGATAATTACGTACTAATATTGTGTCAGATGATGCAATATTGAAAAAAAATACGAAATGCAACTCGAGGGAAATGATTGTAATTTGTAAGGAAAAGGAAAATTGGAACGAACTCACTCGATTGCTTCTTCTTGTCCCCAGTTAATTCCTTGATTATGGGCTGCACAGTTATAATGTGGCTATTGGGTTCGAACTCCGAGTGCCGAAAAAAAATTCCTTTGTTCTGATTCCAATATGGCGTGGGCAGGCGATGTCTTCCTTCCTGAATTTTGCACTTAGGTCGCTTGTTTCATATTTGAAGGACCATTTTGTTTGTGTTATTTACTTTAAACTTGTGGACTGTTAGATGTAATTGTAAAAATAAGATATAATTATTACGTTTGTAGAAGAATGGATGATGCGTTCCCTGGCCAGGGATCCGATGTAAAGTGAAGTCGTCTGTGAAGTGAAGATATATCCGGTATTGCCAGTGCTTCTGTGTTGCCAGTTGACACAGCCGGAAGACGTCTTGATACCTTTGTGTTTTGCCCGTAAAAAAAGTGATAACCGTTTATGGTTACTCTAAATGCGATGATCGCGTACATAATTTCTTTACAAAAGACATCAAATTTCAGTCAATTCTTTTTTCAAAATTCAAAATTCAAAATTCATTCAAAATTTCAAAAATCATATTGAGGTTTCTAATATCATTTTTTTCTAATCTAAATAGTTTGCGAGAGAGACTCTTCCAAAGTGGTAAAATGTGTGTCCCCCCCCTCTTACTTCTAAAGTAGGGGCATGATAATTCTAAAAAAAATATATGATGTACATTACTATAACAACTATCAACGAAAATTGGTTTGAACGTTTTTTTATACATCATAAATGGTAAACCTTAATTTAACTAAAATATAAAAATAAATCAAAAATTTTATAGAAATAAACCTTATAGCTGCTGCGGAACCCTTCAGTGGCGAATCCAACTCGCACTTGGCCGGTTTTTTTATGTTTAATTGTAAATATATTTTTAGACTATTATTGGAACTAAAATAATTCTAATGCATGCTTGAGCACTTTGTTTTCTTCGTTAGAATCAGTTTTTGAGCATAAGATAAACTCAATACTTTTAAAAATACAAAGGGCGGAGAAAAATAATAATTGGCGGCCTCGCCCATATTATCATCTACAAATGCAAATACATAATTTCCATCCTGGTGAAATGTATCTGGCGAGTACAGCTCTGAAGGATCGTGTTGCGGACCTTGTTAGCATCCGAGATACGAATTTGTTATCAATGGTAGTGTTGTACAAATGGTACTGTAATGGTAATGGCTTTAGGTGTTTCTGAATAAAAAATAAGAGATGGTGAATGGTAACTCAGGTCTTATCATGCTCTAAAAGTACCTTCGGTATCAAAGAAACCTTTGGTATTTATTACTTCCACTTCTACCCTAGGTGTGGTACTGATACCTGGTAGATCGGCATGTACTGGTTCCTGCCACCTGCCTCTGCTGCATATATTCTAAGAACTTGTAGCTCAGTAAGTATTCCAGAATATATTCTAAGAGTTAGTCATAATTTAACAGTTTTAGACCCAATTTCACCGACTGTTAAAGTTAATGCTAGAATTATTAGTATCATAATATGAAAAACGAAAGAGGAACTTTCGTTTTTCATACTATGAATGGAAGAGAAGACACGACATTTTAAAAAGCTGTTAACATTAACATACGTTGGTGAAATTGGACCTAAAGAAAATAGATCTTTGATATTGGCAAAATAGGTCAAACTTATAAAACTTAAGAAATAGAGAAAAAAAATTAAAACATAGTTTACTGCAAATTTTTATCTTTGCCACAATCTTACAATTATTACAATCTTAGATTGATGAAATTAAGGGTGGGTTGCACCAGATGCGTGGTAAAAGTTAAAGTTATGGTCAAAGCTATGGTTATAGTCACAAAATAATAAAAACACTGTTTTTATTGTTCTGTGGTTATAGTTAAGCCTAACTTAACTTTAACCTTAACTTTGACCACGGAAATTCACAGATGTCTGTTGCGTTTATTTTTTTATTAAAGCTACAGGTAATGGGATTGAGAGTATAATAAATTGAATTATCCGCAAAAATATTTGTTATAATTGTCATTGAGAAAAATAGTAAAGTTTCTCGAAACATTTTCGAAATAAGTATGAGCGGTTATAGTTAAAGTTAAATATGGCGTAAGGACGCCATGTTTAACCAAAGATTTGACATTTTTCAGTGTTATAGTTATAGTTAAAGTAAGTTGGTGCAACCTACCCTTAGCATCTAATTAGTTACGTAACACGAAATTTTGCCAATTACCGCGTGCTAAAGCCTAGCTAAAACTTAGGTCGTAAAGTTAGCTGTTTACGAGTATGTACTATCTCAGCCATAAAGCTCTCATCGATGGCCAATACATGGCAAGTACAAGACGAGTTCATAACATTGACCCCAGATTTGCGATCTGTGAAGAGCAGGCAGTAGGTCTACCGCAGAATATACATTATACAGTAGACCGTATTTAAGCTAACGCGAACGTCCAAACGGCGATCATATTGTGATATAACATAACTTTCACATAAAATTTCAAATTTTGTGTGATTGTGCCTCGTATCACCATTTTGATTATAGCCTTATTATAGGACACCCAAATTGCACGTAACAACAGTTGTCTGCAACACAGAGCGGTTAGCATGACCTCCTGTTATCTTAAGGTGGCTTTCGGATCTTTGCCGCGAGCGAGCGCGACCGGTAAAAATTCAAATAAAAAACTACTTCATGACATAGTATATAGGTATCATTTTCTACTGACATTTGCATGGCGACCCACGCTACCGCCGGCGGTGGCGTAAATGCTGGTGGAAGAGTAAAATGAAACCTTTAGCCTATGTCATAAAGTGGCATTTCGTTTGAATTTTCGTCGGTCGCGGTCGCTCGCGGCAAAGATCCGAAAGCTACCTTTACAAGGATCTTGTGGTACTTTAAACTGTCTAAAAAGTGACACCTTATAAGGCATTCGTTTCAAAGGTACCGCGCCCCAAAATTGGCCATTTTGACAGCTCTTATACATTCGGTAAAATTACGAACAGTCTAGTCCAGGGGTTCCCAAGCTGTGCGCCGCTACGCCCTGGTGCGCCGTGGAAAGGCCAGAGGGGCGCCGTGGCCCGTAAGTCAATCCTCCATCATTATCCAAAACCAAAAATATTATAAATATTAATTACCTATGCAAAGCAGACAGATGATTAAATATTTGTATTATTATTTACACCTGCTTAACCTTTAATCATTATAGGTGTTTATTTATGTAGAGATCAAATACGATAGCATGGCGCGCCCCTCCAAAATCCAAAACGTTTCGAAGTGCGTTGTCAAAACGTTTGAAGTGCGTTGTCTTGCGCGGTAGGCTTGTTATGACTTATGATTAGTTGAACAAATCTTGGTAATAAGTGACATTAACTGAAATATTACGTGTACTGTGAGCGGTTGAATACTTACTTCATACAAACTCTTTCATTAGGATGTGACTACACACATTGAAACTGTCATTTGGAGGGGCGCGCCATGTTATCGTAGTTGATCTCTATCTTTTTGTAAAAGCTAGATAGAATAGGGCGCCGTGACAAAATATTGTGACGTGTAACTGCACCGCAGACTGAAAAAGATTGGGAACCCCTGGTCTAGTCTATGGAAACTCAAGCTTATAACGAAGCAAAGCAACGCAGCATTGACTGCGCGTTAAGCTTGTCGCTCGATTTCAAAGGAACTTACGAGTTGAGCTACTCAATATATTTGTATTGTGCAGTATTTATGAAGACCCCGTCATAAAACTTTATTTCAAAATGGTTTTTGATGACTTAGGTAAGTGTGAATTTTATTTTCTGTGCTATTTCTATATTTGTAGTCAATTAAATGTCTCATAATTTATTAACTGATAATGTGACCTTAACCATAATATTAGCAGTTATAAGCCGATCTTGATTCTCGATAGTGTCGATAAAAAAAATTGAGAAATACTGCTACCGACTCTATAAAAACTCCTAGCGAACAACTTACAACACTTCAAGTTCATCATAAGTCATAACATTTAAATATTTATTATTTAAAAAAAACATAATTACTTTTTCCACGTATGATGGTTCATGGTGACATGTACATTGTTTAGTCTCTTAGGGCCCCCGCGCATTAGGCGACGGTCGTGCGGCCAGGTCGCTGCGACTACCCCGCGCACCTTGCGGCCATGTCTGCGACCACACTCGTATGAGTAGTGATTTGATGAGTAAATTTTGACAATTATTTTGTTTTCGGCGACCAGTGCGCGCACACTGAGTAATTTCATATAAATTCCCGTATCTCGTTGGCCGCGGCGGCCAACGTGATACGGGAATTTGTATGAAAATAAGCGTCTCCCAGACAGAGGCGGCCTGCGGTGGCGGTGGCGGCGGCGATCAGTTGAATGGCTTGGCCGCGTAGCCTCGTGTGTTTGTGTCGTTCCTAGAACTCTCAAGTCATTCAACTGACCGCCACCACCACCGCCACCTCGGGCCGCGTCTGTCTGTGAAACGCTTTACTCAGTGTGCGCGCACTGGTCGCCGCGGCCATACGTTTTTTCTTACAGAAAACAAAATAATTGTCAAAGTTTACTCATCGAATCACTACTCATACGAGTGTGGTCGCAGACGTGGCCGCAAAGTGCGCGGGGTGGTCGCAGCGACCTGGCCGCACGACCTGGTCGCCTAATGCGCGGGGGCCCTTATTGTTTACTCTCATAATAAGTTCAGACCGCGAACTGGAAAATCTTACGAATAATGAATGATGTTTTTCCAGTGATAGTCTGAAATTCGTAAGATTTTCCAGCGCAGCACCAAAACGCCATCTATGCATCGATATTATAAGCTTTTAGTGTAGGACCAAACCGAAAGGATTGTAAAGTGTAAACAACTCCCACACAATTCTCAACTCTAGCTACGCTGTAGTTTCCTCTACTACAGCTAGGTGGCGCTGCTCTTAAAATAAACATCCAAGTCCGAATCTCTCGTAAAATGGTTCTGAGTTCTGTATGAACTATGAAGTAAAACTTTATTGTATAAACTATGTATAAAGTAATTTCTGAGCACGAATTCAATTTTATATTTAAGTTAATTGAGTTATTATTCGAGAAATAAATCAAACTAGTATTTAAACTGTTTCATGTTTTGTGAAAATAACATTTTGTAGATCTATGTTGAAACTGCATCAAACTATTAACTTTGTCTTATTTTAAGATTATTTATAAGAATCCTCCATTCCATTAAAAAGACGTATAATTAATGTGCGGAGATACAATCCATGAGAATCAGGAAGCATAAATATATAAAAAGAGGGACCATTTCCAAACGTTGCGACTTGCGACAGCATTAGGTCGACAGTTGAGCGAATACATTATCTTCTCTTTGAAATACTAGGGGCTAGTCTCATATATCTCGGTTTATTTAGGTCAGTAATTCCCAAAGTGGTCCAGGTGGATCACTGGGTCTACGGGAGACACGACGGGGGTCAACGTTGAGTGTGACAAAAATCGTAAGCGGGGTCCATGAAAATTAATTTGGTTTTCGGTAGTGAATATCAATATCGGTTTCGATAGTAAATATCCAAAAGGTTTGCTCGCGTACCTACTGTCATTGATATAGATTGCCTTTCTTTTTAAATACAGCACACAAGCTGAGCGTGCAAAGCCCTTTCCCTTTTTTAGAGATTAGGAAATTGGTAGTTCTGCAGGGGCAAAGTTGGTCTTGACTAGACCCCCTGGTCCACCGGATCCAGCAAACTTTTGAAGTGTGTCTATGAAACAAAAGAGTTTGGGAACCTCTGATGTAGGTTGTTTTCATGATATGTACAGATGGCGCGACGACCGAGCTGTTTTTAATACTTTTTCTTCAAGTTTTTGTGTCGTCAGCGAATGTTTGGGGTCTTTAACATAATTTCCTGTGAACCCCACTTGAATAAGTACTGCAAATGTTTTTTTTTCTACTTGAGTGACAAACATTGTTTTTTACATTATAGGCCTAGAGATAGTGACACAAAATTCTTGGTGATTTGTTCCAGTATGGCGGTTTTACAGGGGTATAATTACGTAAAGGCGAAAAGGAAAATGATGGTCATAGCGCTCGCGTAATAATAATCGCGTAAAGCGTAATGCCATACTTGTCGGGTGCGGCTTACAGCCCGCCATACCGACGCGAATACGTTAATTTTAATAAAAAAATTGAACCATTTGTACCAGGCTAATTTTTGCATAGCTAATCATCGTCCAGTAGTCATTTACGAAAATCACCTTGCCATACTTTTCCGACAGCGCCCAATGGCCGCCATACCACTGCAAAGGTGTAAGATAATTTTTTTTTCGCCAAACGATTTGTGTCAGTATGGCATTTAAATTTTTGGAAAGTATTTGACAAAATATGACCGTTATTATTTTTCGCATACTTCTAGTAGGCGGAAAAAGTGCTGACATACTTGAAATACTTATTTATTTGACACGTTTTAAAAATACGACTATAAGATACGTAAAATCATTTTTTACATCATGGCATCATTGTAGTCTCGTCATTTGACAATGGGCATTGTCCAAAAAAAATCACATGTACTTTTTATATTTTTTTTCGCTTAAATAGTGTAATTTAAGAATATAAATTAAATAATTTTGAAATTCATTGGCTACTTTTTTCTCAATTAATTTTTAAAGTTTCGCTCTGACGTCATCATCGGCGGCCAATTGACCTCTGCAGTATGTTTTAAATTTCCTTTCAATCTTATTTATAATGGCTGGTTCGTCAAATGCAAGCTCTCATTATATGAAAGCTAATACGAGAAGCTTACCAAAAGTTCGAAAGGTAATGTTGGTCGAATTTATTGTTAATTTAACGCCATTGAAGGTCAATCTAAGGTTAAATAGATTTGTTGAAAAATATAAGTAACTAATGGGTATTTTTTTCGTTTATATACAGAAAAACGATCACTGACCTTATTCCTCGAAATGTTTTTGTAATGAGCAAAATTAAAAAAAATGGACAATCCCCATTGTACCAAAAAAAATTGTTACATATTGTAACCATGGGGCGGGATGACTATCGGACTTGAGCAAAAAAGTGATAAAAATTGGACGATTTGTACCAGTATGGCATTTGGATTTTTGGAAATTATACGATACAATGTGACCATTGTTATATTTGCCATACTTGTAGTAGACGGAAAAAGTGGCGCCATACTTGAAAAACCGTTTGAATTACGTATGAAATCTTAGGATTTTGAAAAAAATATTATTCACATTCGCTGCCTCCCACAGGTATGGCATTATCAGACTCCTATTTATGATCATACAGGGAACCATTAAAAAAAGTTTCAGGGTGGTACAAATCGTTTGGCGAAAAATAAAAAAAACTTACACCTTTGCAGTGGTATGGCGGCCATTGGGCGCTGTCGGAAAAGTATGGCAAGGTGATTTTCGTGAATGGCTACTCGACGATGATTAGCTATGCAAAAATTAGCCTGGTACAAATGGTTCAATTTTTTTATTAAAATTAACGTATTCGCGTCGGTACGGCGGGCTGTAAGCAGCACCCGACAAGTATGGCATTACGCTTTCGTCTACTTATTTTTTTTCGACTATCTGAAAATACAAGCATTTTTGTGGAACAAATCGTTCGACACTCGTTATTTATCCGACACGTTTGATTAACGCCCACGCGTTTGGGCTGCCAGTGCGAGCGCTATGACCATCATTTTCCTTTTCGCCTTTACGTAATTATACCCCTGTAAAACCGCCATACTGGAACAAATCATTAAGAATTTTGTGTCACTATCTCCAGGCCTATTATGAACGGTACCTACGGTTGTGTAATGTATTGTTATATATGTGTATATAGACTGTTTACTCCGATGTTTTCTAATGAAGTATGTTAGTCGTTAGATTGATACCTAATATGAGTACCAGCTCTAAGATAGACTTCTTATTTTTTATCTCCTACACAACATTTTTAAATACAAGTCTCATGATATTAAGTTCTCAAGACCATTTCAAATTTGGAACACAAAATATAAAAACGACACAAAGGAGGCTTGTCGGGAAAATCGCGATCATTATTTTAAATAACTAACGGGTTGAAGTAATCGGGCTGACAGCGGTCTAGATAACTTAATATACTGACACTGCAGCTCTTACATTTTGAGACACGGTGCCCATCACCTCGTATCATGTTGGTCAGGGCTGTCACTAGCTACTTAATACTTAGGCTAGATTTTTATATTATATCCACCCGAACGCGCAGTTTTGCAGCTTTTCCACATATCCTTTTCTTGTGGTTTAATAAGCTTTGTTATAGTTTTTAAATGCCATAGCTCATATTATGTTGCTTGTCATAATATTTTGATAGAAAATAAAATAACTGTATTTTAAAAAGATAAAACTGAGTTCAAAATTGTACTTATTTGAGAATTAAAACTCTATATCTCCAAAACTACTGAACCGATTTTGATGAAACTTGCACTATTCCCTAATTTGAACAATACCTAGTACAACAAAAAAAGAAATACTGAAATCGGAATGGTAATTTCAGAGATATGCGAACACAAACGTAAAAACATACATATATACATACTTACATACACACATACACTTTTGAAATTTGGCACATTTGTTCAGACGCTGATATAGACTAACATATTCGAAAATTGGGCAGTTCTGGAAATATTACATACATACGCGTCGAATTGATAACCTCCTTTTTTAAAGTCGGTTAATGAATAAATAAATACTGCGAGATTACAAACAATTTATGTAACAATATATTTATATAGTGGGTCAGCCGCGCTGTCATTTATACATTTTACATACATTTTCTTGCCATCTTGCGGTGTAGCCGTCAAGCCGCGCGTTTGGTCGGACGCATGTAAATCTGGGGGCACGGGAGTGCCCCCGCCAAGATGAGCCAAGCGAAGCGCGCAAGGGCACTACCTACCTTTTCTCGAAACGTTTCGTCGTATTTTTGAACCCTCGTAACTTTTTTTTTGGTAATGCCAGATACTTTAAATTTTTAGGATATAATGACATGAGTGAAATAATGAAATGCGCAAAGTTTGAATATCTTCTTCTTTAGATTTTATAGGTGTCCAAAAACCCACAATTTTGGCATTGACTCGACCTATCATCAAAACTGTTAGGGTACTTCCTGAAGTCTGAGAAAGCTGAAATTTGGTATGTAACATACTATTAGTACAGAAACAATAAAAAAATTATCAAATCAACCTAACCTATATCCGTACATACATAGAGCAAAATTAGGCCAAAAATTGTGTTTTTTGTATGGGAGCCCCCCTTATTTTTTTATTTTATTTTATTATTATTATTAAATATTAAAGTAGACATATTATTAAGGACTTTGAGATAAAATCAAGTACCTACCTGTTGCCATTATTGATATAGAGCAAAATAGGCCAAAAAAATCTCGTTTGTTGTATGAGAGCCCCCTTTAAATTTTAATTTTATTTTGTTTTTAGTATTTGTTGTTATAGCGGCAATAAATATGCATAATCTGTGAAAATTTCAACTCTCTAGCTATTATTCTTGAGTTACAGACTAGAGACAGGCAGACAGACAGACAGACAGACAGACAGACAGACAGACGGACAGACGGAAAGACAATGAAGTCTTAGTAATAGGTTCCCGTTTTTACCCTATGGTTACGGAACCCTAAAAAATACGTGTTATCCTTAAGAGACCACAGACTCACAGAAAACCGGTGTGAAACAGCGCTTGCACCGTGTTTCGTCTAGTGAGTGAGCTTAGCGGAGGCCCAACTGCACTCTAAACCAATACATTATTCCCCCTCCCTATTCTCTTCTGCTTATTCCCTTAGCCTATTCCTTCATAAAAAGGCCGGAAACGCACTTGCAACTCTTTTTATGTTACAGTGTCCATGGGCGATGGCAGTGTCTTTCCGTCAGGTGACCCGTCTGCTTGTTTGCCCCCTAATTTCATAAAAAAGGGAAAGAGAACAGGGGAATAGGGAAAAGCCCTATTCCCTCAATTAAGCCTTTTCTGTCTGAAAGTATGGCAACTCGGCGAAGGTAGTACTTTCCATCAGGTGACCTGTTTGCTCGTTTGTTCCCTAATTTTATATTATATAACCGATCCCCTCTTAAAGGCTGGCAAAGCACTTGCAACTTTTTTAATAATGCGAGTGCACATGCTCGTATGCCTTTCATTTCATAAAAACGTGTGTAGTAAAACTTACAAAAAGAAATAAAATCCCACCAAAAACATTTTCATGTAAAAATGCTGCCAAGATGAGAACATAATAGTTCGAGATGTCAAAAAGTAGTGAGATCTCATGTAGAGCCAAGTTTCAAACCTTACACACTCAGCCCTAAATCTAAAAACCCTAATTTTACACATAAATCGCGGCAAAATACTTGATATAATGTGTCAGCCGCATGAGAAGAATCTAAAAACTCTACACATTAGTTAAAATGTGTGGCTTGGCCATTTTGTTATTAGTCATGCTATGAGCTTTGAACTACTCTTCTGTTGTACTTAATAACTTTTATATAAACCGCAACAAAATGGCCAGGCCACCGATTTTGACTAATGTGTAGATTTTTTAGGTTCTTCTCGTACGGCTGACACATTATATCAAGTATTTTGCCACGATTTATGTGTAAAATTAGGGTTTTTAGATTTAGGGCTGAGTGTGTAAGGTTTGAAACTTGGCTCTACATGAGATCTCACTACTTTTTGACACCTCGAACTATTATGTTCTCATCTTGGCAGCATTTTTACATGAAAATGTTTTTGGTGGGATCTAACTTTACAGGTAAATGCCGGACATAACCCCTAAGGGTTGATTCAGACCGCAACGCGACGCGTAGATGCATTTCTAAATTTATATGGATTTGACAGATTCTCAAGACGTCTCACGCAATTGATATCTGTCAAATCCATACAAATCTATGCCGCGTTGCGCCTCGCCTCGCCTCGTCACGTTGCGGTTTGAATTATTGACCCTTAGGCTGTTTGGTTTTTAGCCTGGCCAATATTAAAAGGGAAGCGGTTTATGTAGGGATCTTTGCATATTATTAATTATAATATTATATGAAAGATGATTTTTGATAATGATGAAGAGATGATTTATGATAGAATCATAATGTTATAATAGGTATTCATGTAAATTGTAAAGTGGTGTCAAAACGTGACTATCCTATATGAAATCAAAAGGTTTGATTTAGTTTCAAGACAATATACATAATTATGTATTTAAAACCCTTTCAATATAAATATATTGTGTTAAGACATAAGTCGCTGTTAAAATTAAAGTGTAAGATATATTAATTTAACAACCCTAAGGTTGCAACAAGCTGATAAAAATAAGCAAAGACATTGTAATATACGAAAGTAAGACTTGAAATTATATTAAACTTATTTTGGAGCTGTCCTTAAAGCTAAAATTACTAAAAAAAGAAGAACTTGTTTCTCTGCAAATATTGAGATGTTTATGTACAAGCATAATAGGTAATGGTTTCTTTATATACACCTATTAATTACATTATAATTAATATTATTTATTGAACTTTTTTAGGTTAGGTATACAATATAAACTTTGCTGAAATATTTGAATGAATGTAAACATTTGAAAATAGCGATATTTACGTCAAACAGCTACATGGTGATAATGACATCATTGTACCATCTGTTTCTTCGTGTTATGAAAATTCCTCTAAGAAAAATCTATTAAATTTTCCGCAATGTCTTTCGCGTAAGTATTTCTTTTTTCTCGCGAAAACCATTTTTCCGTTATAAAAATGCCCTACTTTTCCCGCGATTTGAACGTAAATGTGTAACTGTCAGATTATCTGAACTATCTCTTTCGAATTATAATATTAGTTTGGATTCTACCTCTGTACTCATTTGTTGTAAAATCATAGAACCCTAATCATGCTACGAACAAAACTATGTCTTTTTTCAAAAAGCTTGGCGACATAACCAAGTCACACAATGTAACATAATATTATCAAGAAGAAATTTAATAGGAAATGTTTTATTGACTAGAATAAAATGTCGTTTTGAAAGTCAGCCAAATAAGTGTTTACTTTCAATTGAGGAGTTCAATCACCGCGTTTTGCTATTATCATATTATTTATCCCAGGGAGCTCTCAAACTTTTTGGTGACGCAACCCTTTTAGTAAGTGATATTTTTACGGACCCCAAAAAGAAGAATGTTTTGCCTTTAATACCTCGATCTTGAGAATCGCAGACACAGTACATTTTCAATCGTTATGCGACGGCCGGGCACGCGGAGCTACTTCATGGCCTTTGCGGAGCCCCATTGGCTCCGCGAAGCACAATTGTCATTCTCAATGTTTGATATACAGCACTGCTTGAAACTAGAACCACTTACACTGTGGCACTAGAAATAAGAAGATTTAAAAAGTTATTTCATATTTGGCATGTCACATACCTACTAGACTCGCTTAACAGACACGGATAAAATTATAAATTAAAAGAATAAAAAACCCTTGATAATATTTTGAAACATAATAGATTTTCGCAAAGTAAAACTCATAATGTATTATTAGTAGGATGGCGCCCGTAACTCCGATGCGTCAAAATATGTTTATCGTGCAGGAACCGTACATTTTTTTGGGATAAAAATTATCAGCTATGTCCTTCTCCGGGACTCAAAGTACCCCCAAAACAAATTTCAACGAAATCGTTTTGCGGTTTGGGCGTAAAAAGGTAACATGCAAACAGACAGACAAACTTTCGCAATTATAATATTAGTATGGATTATTATAACACAGGAGTTGCAGTGGTGGGAATGTGTGGTGGGACTTTTGCCCGTTAAAAAAAATATCGCGTCGCGGTACCTAACTTAGTATGAAACTTTTTCCCCGTAATATTATGAAGTAATATTGTACTCTCGTAATGGCTTCTGTGCTGGTGTCGCGTTACATATTGAATATACAAATTACAGAGAAAAAAACATCAACCGCATTATGATAAAAAGCCTATTTATAACGTTTGCGGCAAATCTTTTTTTATATATTTTCTTGTTTCAGATTAAGGCAAAGAAGGATATCCATACATATTACAAACCATACTTCCACTACTATTATAAACGTGAAAGTGTGTATGTCTGTCTATCAGTTTTCTGTTTGTTACTTCTTCTAGCCCAAACCACTGAACCGACTTTGCTGATTAGTTGTAAATGAAAATAATGAGTTTGTTACAAATGAACTTTACTGTGACTTCACTCAATACTCATGTCTAATTTCTAAATTACCGATGTAACCTACGATGTAAGTTGGTTTGGTAATTTAGTATTGAGTACATTAGAGTAAGACCTAATTTTTATAAGGTTAAGCAAAACTTGTTAATTTTTTGTAACTTCGGTATCTTATTTCCATGTAACTTAATATTCGAAGACAGGAAAAATGTGGTTTACTTTTATAAGTTTCATATTGATGATTAATATATTTCAAAGAACGATTAAGCGTACCAAAAAAGTAGCGAACTACTGTACAAAGTAATATACAGTAGACCTACTTTTTTACTGCTCAAATTGGGCGCAGGCGCACATAAGCATTATGCATACTAACATAATTTGTTTGTTAACTCTTTACGCTTAAACAACTGAACTGAGTTTGATAAAATTTCGTCTGGAGATACCTTGAGACCCGGGAAAGGACATAATAATATTATGATACTTTTTTCCTCAAAAATGTACGGTCAGCGCGAGTAACAAATGTTGCAACGGAGTTGCGGGCGACTGTAATAACTTAATACTTCGATCGGAGGCTCTAGGAATTCCCATTGTATTATTTTGTTCTCGCGATCACCGGTGCTCGCGCGGGAACTGAAGGATTAATAGCAGAACCATGAATGAATGTGATATATCATTATGTATATATCTATTTCCACGAATTCGAGAAAAAGGTTAAGGGTATGCGCGCACGCGCAACTTAGTTGCTCGGTGATTTATTTGTCTCTCGATCAAGTCTTTGGGTATGCTCTTTTCATATACATAGTATGAAATTTCCCGAGAATCAGCCGATCGCTCCATAATGGATGCACCCAATATTCTATTTTTCGACGCTTTCTTCGGTTTTTTATTTATTTCTCGAAAGAGACAAATAAATCGCCGAACAACTAAGTTACTCGGCGATTTACTTATCGCATACCCTAAGGGTATGCGCGCACGGGCAATTTAGTTGCTCGGCGATTTATTTGTCTCTTTCGAAAAAATAATCGCAATGTCGCCGGGGTGCGCGCACGAGAGCGACAGCAACCCGACTTTTTTCAGTTTTTTCTAGACAGTCATCAACATGGATTTGGTCGAGACGACTGTGGTCGTAGCACTCGCAATAAAAAAACCGAAGAAAGCGTCGAAAAATAGAATATTGGTACATCCATTATGGAGCGATTGGCTGACTCTCGGGAAATTTCATACTATGTTTATAAAATTGAGAGCATACCCAAAAATAAAAGTTAGCCTCTTCGCCTTTGGGTTAGGTTAGTTTAGATTAGCCTCATAACCTAACCTAACCCAGAAGCGGTCTGTTCGCCGCCAACTGCTAAGTGCGGAACGGCTACAGTGCTCTTACGCATTTACATCGTGGTTTTAGCAATTCTTAACGACAAGGAAATATAAGTAAGCTCTTTTTTATATCTCGAATAAAATATGATTTTCCACTTGATAGATTTTACCTATAACTTTTTTCCCATAGTGAAATGAGGCTGGTCCCAATTATAACAAATGACAGCAAAGAAAAGAGCCATAAAAAGCTTTCTTACGAGTTACGACATACGCCTCACTTGGTTGTAGTAGATTTTGCCCGTGCTCCTTTCTTCTTCCGCACAAGAAACCCCACTATAATAATATTACGAGACTCCTGTTATTAATAGTAGAAACACTTAAATTATCACAACACAATTCGTTGTACTAATGACAATTTAAGCGATAATACACTTTTGTGTACAATGTGTGTGCGTTTACAACACGTTTACAATTAGTGTTTACAGAAAATCTCGAATTCAGAATACTCTGTCTTTAAAATATTTTTCAATTTCTCAAAGCAATTTGCATTTAGAGAATTAGTTTTTTATGCTTCTACTAAAAACTTTACTCAAAATATACAGATTGAAAAGGGTCTTTGTTGGAAACAGCTGAAAATACTTAGGTTAAGTAGGTGTTGCATACTTTGTTCTAATGTATGATTTTCGGGATGTAAAAGGGAACTTGGTTGACAAGATATATTTAAGTTATTTTGTTTTACATCTGACGCTGTGTTTTACGTTTTGTATTCTATAGAAGACAGGCTGTTGTCCGTGACTTCGTCTGCGTCAATATGATTGCGATTATGAAACCAACTAAAAATTAATATTATTAAATACTTCTAGATTACTTTCCCCGTTTAGTTAAAATCTGATGCATCCAGCATTCTTCTGGGAAAAAACAGTTTGAATCAGTAAATTTTGGCCACAAAATTAACCTGTTTCAGTTATTTTACGGGATCCTTTTTTTCCTGAATATTCGGACCATGCTTTTTATCACGCGTTATTGTCTTTAAAATATTGGCGAGGATATGAGCAAATTGACTTTATTGTACTCACCCAACGTGTATTTCCTGAGCTTATCACATGGCCCTATAGAATACAACATCGATCACGAAACAAATTCAGCAATTTAAACCAAACACTCGCGAGGCAGCTACCGATCGAGGGATGTAACATCAACCTCGTTAATTGCCGAACGAAAAACACCCACAAAAGTCACAAAACTGGTAATAGTAAGTATATCCCAGAGAACTCAACACGATTTGTCGTAATTACAAATCGGAGTTACAGAGCTCCGGGATGAGTCCGGAGTCCGGACTCTTTCTTTTTCTTTTTCTTCTTTTTTGGCAACTTGACACAAAGGATGTGTATGTTGTGCCACAGACAAGGTAAAAAGGTAAGGAATATGGCGGGAAAACCATATTCCTCCTATTATAATTTTCATCATCGTTTTCATGTATCGTCAGGTCTAAAGTCTAGTCAAAGTCTAAGTAAAAGTCAATACAGTCAAGGAGTCAAGTCGGTCGATTCAGTAAAGTGGTAGACGCTTTACTGAAACTTTCGATGGAGTTTTGGAGGGAACACAAAATAGCACGTTTCTGGATATTACATCACTTTCCTACACTTGTGCATGAACACGAATATATAATGGTTAATATTCTACCAATATTACACATTAAAAACCCAGCTAACACAATTTTAGGAAAATAATACAAAAACACAACAGCACTCTTTCACATGCCCGCCAAAACTCCGAGTCCGGACTCAATATCGCGAAAACCCAAACACACTCTTCTTCTTCTTCTTTTTATTATTATGGCGGCCAGTGGGTTGCCAATGTCACAAACACACTCGAGAGTCGAAACGTCACTGACCTCTATCAAAACGTGTATAAAATATGGACAGGTGACAGGTGTCACTTTTTTAATAATTATTTAAAACTACCCGAACATCTATTTTATAAATTACACGTATGCCCAGGTGCCCTTGTCCGACTAATAATTTTTAAATAGTCTATGACTCTATGTCTATTGTCTATACTTATTGGTTGGCATGAGTAATATCTAAATCTAAGTGCTGAACTTTTTGATTTATGGTAAAAAACACGCCCGGCAATCTTTTGGGCCATATTTTATTTGAGACTTAATAGCTTATTTATCATTTTAATTGTTCATCATGAATCATTTTTAATTCATGCTGAAAGAGATAGGTGTCAAAAACATTGTAGGTTGACAATTAATAAATATTTTTAAAGCCTACCCGCATTTTATGCGGTTTATAGTAGGTTAGATTTAGCAGCTGTTTTAAAGATAGTCTACGGCAATCCTTATTAATATTATAAATAGGAGAGTTTGTCTGTCTGTCTGTTACCTCTTTACGTCCAAACCGCTGAACCGATTTTACTATGGATTAAGGTAAGAAGATACTTTAAGGCCGTCCCCCGAGCAAACGACCTTGGCCATACATTTGCCGCGTCGCCGAGATCGCACCAAACCCCTATGTTTTTACTTATCTTAGTTCAAAATTGTCATAAAAAAATTAAAACGGGGAATATGTAGTTTATGATATTGTCGATCTATTGGCGTGTGTTTCAAATAAAAGTAATTTGTAAATCCTAAGGAGATGCTGAATGTATGCTTGAATTTTAATATCTTGGTTTTACTTTGGAAGCTGATATCATAAGTATAATAAACAAAAATAGAAAATTTAAAACGGGGAAAGGAATGTTAATATACTGAAGATTATTGCTGTATTTTTGACCGACTTCCAAAAAGGAGGAGGTAATATGTTCGACTGTATGTATCTTTTTTTTTTTTGTATGTTCAACGATTACTCGGTACCAGTCCCAAAAGTTTCAGATATTCTGACATTACTGAACCCACGATTAAATTAGCTGGTACCGACTTCAAAATAATGAAGACTGTAGTATATGTACAGAAATAGGTGATATTTAGACGAATTCTGAAAAAGGCGTGCTATTAAAAAGTAAGAGTTATTTAATACTTTTTAGTTCATATAACTATTGTTTTTACCTTGGAAGTCCGTATTAATTTTTTGTTAAAAATAATAATTATTATAACTTTGTAGCTTTCAAATTATGAGTTAATAAGGCTTGAAATACGGTAAATTACGGAATCTCCGTAAGGAACGCCCTTAAGTCCCGGGAGAGGACAAACGATACTTTTGATCCAGGAAAAATGTATGGTTAAAAAACAAATTTTGTCGCGACGAAGTTGCAGGCATCAACTATAGCAAATAGTAAACTAATAAATAAAACCGCGAAATTCTAACACAAATACATTATAATATTATACAAGTATAGTTATTATAGTAGAGCAACCATATAATTAGTGTAAACGTTCTTGTTATATATAAATTATTTTATTTCCCACATAAACCAAGCCTGCCTACTGTCTAGAATCTAGAGTCTACGTCGTAAATTCATCGTTTAGATTTACTGGGTGCCGATTATACATATAGTAAAACTATAAATAATTTATTGCCTGTATAATAAAATTGCCTCAACTGCCGAAGTTACAGCCTATCTATGAATAACATCAAAATTGGATTAAAAAGTATATAATTAATAATAATTATTACATAGATTTTATTAAGGACTAGCGACCCGCCCCGGCGACGTACGGGTATAAAATATATAGCCACTAAAAAAATGATTACCTATGATCCTTCACGTGGTCTACTTCATATCTGTGCCAAATAACATAAAATTGCTCCAGTAGTTTGCGAGATAAGCCCTTTCAAATAATTTCCCCCTATTTTTCCACATTATCCTATTAGTTTAGCATGATATAATATAACCTATAGCCTTCCTCAATAAATGGGCTATCTAACACTGAAAGAAATTTTCAAATCGGACCAGTAGTTCCTGAGATTAGCGCGTTCAAGTTAGCCCTTTCAAATAATTTTCCCTGTTTTTTTTCATATTTTCCTCTATTTCTTCGTTCCTATTAGTCTTAGCGTGATAAAATATAGCCTACCTTTTTCGATAAATGGGCTATCTAACACTGAAAGAATCATCAAAATCCGTTGCGTAGTTTTAAAGATTAAAGGGAACAAAGAGACATGAGGGAAAAAAAGCGACTTTGTTTTATAATAAGTATAGAAGATATTGTCTAGATATATACTATGTTACAATATTAGCTGACCATAATTTCATTGCGCCTAATTCGTTAATTACTTTCCTTTGTCCTTTCCCGGCAGATACTCAATCTCGAAGTATCTACATACCTTTCATAAAAATCGGTCTAGCAGATAAATCGTGAAGAGGTTAAGAAGGAAAAATCCAAAGTAATATAAAACTCTCGATTCTTTAATGAAACTATTTTTGACCGACTTCCAAAAAGGAGGAGGTAATACGTTCGGCTGTATGTATTTTTTTTATGTATGTTCACCGATCACTCAGCCGTATGTCGTTCGATTTTCAAAATTCTTTTTGTGTTGTATAGGGTTCAACTCGCATTTGGTACCATGTTCACAAAAGTGGTGATCTGATGATAGGATCCTTGAGGAATTGAGGGGACTCCTTGGAATTTGTATGGAAACATATAGTGATTTTGATTTTTTCTGAAGCATTCGAGGTAAATGCTACCAAAAAAGTAAGATTTCGTACCAGGTCATACCCTGGATCCGAAGGTACTGAACAGAACTTTTGAATGCTTATAGGTACAGGTTCGGGGATTTCGGCGTTGTTTAAACAACTGAAAGCATAAGCTAACACATCAATTTGATTGGTCATCATCATCACAACCATAATTATACCATGGCTCATCACACTATGACCCAATTATTGGTACTTTTCGTGATATTTTCCATCGAAGCAGATGTTTTTGATGATGATTTCGCTGTTTGAGGACAGATTTTCAAATTTCTCGTGTTGTTGTATAGGATATAATCTTAATTTTGTATACTTAACAATTACGAAAGTGATGATGGGATCTATGAGCAATCGAAGGAAATCCTTGATATTTATCAAAACAGTCATAGTGGTAAAAATGTTGTTTCTAGTAAATTAAACATAATATTATGTTACGAATAAGAGAAATTTCATACAAAGGTGTCTCTTGGTCCAAAAGCACTGAACAGAACTCCTGAACCTTTAAAGAAGTTTGGAAATTGCAGCATCGCTTAGATAACTGCAAGCATTTACCACAATTTCGCTTACAGTAACATAATGTGAATAGTTAACATTCGTATTGGTTATTTACGCATAAATCCTTATTTTGTAGATACTTAACTAAAAAGAGTGAAATTATTATTTTTAACAAAAAATTAAAACCGACTTCCAAGGTAAAAACAATAGTAATATTATGAACTAAAAAGTATTAAATAACTCTTACTCTTTAATAGGGCCTCGTCTAAATCTCAACTATTTCTGTGCATACTACAGCCTTCATTAGTTTGAAGTCGGTACCAGTTCCAAAAGTTTCAGATATTCTGACATTGACTGAACTCACGATTAAATTAACTGGTACCGACTTCGAAGTAATGAAGACTGTAGTATGCACAGAAATAGTTCTGTAATGTAATGTTCAGTAATTCTGAAAAAGGCACTATTAAAGAGTAAGAGTTATTTAATACTTTTTAGTTCATAATATTACTATTGTTTTTACCTTGGAAGTCGGTTTTAATTTTTTTGTTAAAAATAATAATTTTCAAATTATTTCACCAAAAATATGTAATTTAGTTGGTAATTAAGATCGTCACTATACTGACATTTTAAAGTTTCAGATCGTAATTCGTACCTCATGTGAAATTCCAAGAACTTGTATTTTTCTATTTGTACTTGATAGAAATAGAAAAATAAATTAGTTTCCTCAGCATCAAAAATATACATTAGTATTTTAAATTTTTATTTCCGTCTCAGATTTCCATGCAGGCTCGATAGTTAGAAGTCACTTAGCGCTTAACCTCACAAAAATATTTACTCAAAGACATTTTCCTACTTTCCAATACGATTAATAGAAGACGTACGTGGATAAAGTTGATAACTTGAAAATTGTCGTTTTTTGCATTAATGGATGCTTTAGCACCGGGAAAACCCGGGAAAATGTGGATTTGGATACATATAGCATCATCCAGGTAAATATATATACATAATATAATATATTAGCTAGATGATAAAGTAAGTAGATGTTAAAAATGTTATTTATCAAATTCATCCACTTACGTCTTCAATATAATGTTACAAATAGGCGAGTTTTCCTCAATAGTCAATACTATGAAGTGGGGTCGCAAATGCACTGTTAGTAAACACAGCATAAATCTTACAAAAACTAACCCCCCATTAGTCACGGACCACGGTGCCACAGGTTCGAATAACGCGGAGCAGAAAATCAATCCCTGTGTAGTTGTTTTTGTAAACCAAAACCAATGCAAAAACGACACAGCAGAAAAAATATTTTTATCCATACTTCCATACTAATGCAGAATAAATACACAATAGGGATGATGTCAAGGTCAAAGATTAGCGAATTTTGTTAATAAAGTAAAGAAATGACAGTAAAAAATAAGTGTTCCCAAAATTTTAGCTCGACAGCATTTGTATTTTTTTGTTATGCGCCTTCAAAGTTGGATAATCAAGTCGAATTTTTTTCCAATTAAATTTCTTAATATTTGTATTTCATTCGATAACTTATGCAATTAAAAGCAACTTTTGTTATGAAACCACTTTCATAAACGCAATATTTACTATACCTATGTTCTAACAATGTTCTCTCCCGATCCGTACAAACTACGAAAGAGTGATATCAGTCTTTCGTAGCACTTTGTACTGAGCGTTTCGGGCAGGTTTGTTTTATGAGATGTTTGAACTGTCATACCTTGGTGAATTTTTAAGCTATCAGAGTCATTCTTTCAGCGATGTTTCTTTTTTTTAAGGGTCTTTCAATTACCAATAAGAAAAAAAATAGTCATCAAGCCTCTTTCGCATTTATATTTTTTTTTTTTAATTAAAAAAAATAAAAAAAATTATAATATTAGTATATCCATGCTAATAATATTATAAATGCGAAAGTGTGTCTGTCTGTCTGTTACCTCTTCATGCCTAAACCGCTGAACCGATTTTGCAGAAATTTGGTATGGGGATACTTTGAGTCCCGGGAAAGGACATAGGATACTTTTTATCCCGGAAAAATGTACGGTTCCCGCGCGATAAACCAATTTTGGCGCAACGAAGTTGCGGGCGTCATATAGTGGATTATAAATGCGAAAGTGTGTCTGTCTGTCTGTCCGTCTGTCTGTCTGTTACCTCTTCACGCCCAAACCGCTGAACCGATTTTGCTGAAATTTGGTATGGAGATATTTTGAGTCCCGAGAAAGGCCAAAGGATACTTTTTATCCCGGAAAAAGGTACGGTTCCCGCGCGATAAACGATTTTTGGTGAAACAGAGTTGCGGGCGTCAATCGTCATCTAGTACCTTTATCTCTCATAGGGTATTAAATTCAGTTCAGTAAAAATATAATTTTGCAATTTATTTGTCACTGACAAGTGGTCATTCAAAAATTCGAAATGACTATCAATAATTATCATACCCCGAAATTATTATTTTATCTCAATAATATTAATGATGGATAATATTTAGGGGTATGACATCTGTTCACCACTTTCTGATAAAGTGCCGAAAAGGCTATTCACAACTTTTTTGACAGATTCTGCATACTTGATCTGTCAAATTAATTGTTGGATAGCATATTCGTCACTAGTGTCATTTTTTTATCCAGATCGTAAAACTTTATAAATTTTCTCGGTTAACTTTTCTCTAAGTAGGTTAAACATTGAACTAATTTAATCAATATATAATTCCTGAAGATAATGTTCTCTAATGAAGCGAGCTGCTTCCCTCGAGATCATTAATACCACACTTTCTCAATTAATTGTGGTCTTCTGAAAATAACTTCCAATATTAACCCTAGACTTTAAATTCACAATCAGCACGGTTAAATCATACTAGCTATATGAAAATTCAAAAAACACACATAAAATGACATTTTATGAAAATGATTCCTAGCTAGAACAATTTATCGCCCCCGAAACCGAAAATCGTTGGAGCCGATTCCGAAATTCCAATTATATATTTATATATATACAAGAATTGCTCGTTTAAATATATAAGATTTTATTTCTTGAAAATACAACAATTTAACATATGAAAAACATTTTTAATAATAACAATCTTAACACTTTGGTCTATTTTACTACTACCTCGTTGTCAGCCATTATGCACGTTGTTCAAACTTCGACCATTAATGTTTGTGTAGCATTCAGCACTTACCTATATCACCAGAAAAAACATAAAAGTAAAATACGACCGAAGATTGCTACTAACTTCACGAAATACCGCTTGTAAGTTACGTCGATAAAATATGTAATATCTATAAATAATGAACATATCGAATCCACTTTTAGAATCGAAGATTCGATTTATTTAATTACTCGCATTCGATGGTCAAAAGCGCTTGTCGTTTTGGTGAAATCGCACAATAAATTTGGAGTGCACAAGACAAATATAGCTTTATGATTATTGTCCAAATGAGATTTCCAAGGACCCCTCCCTACTTTAGTGTAATTGCTGTACTTAAATGTTATTGAAATGTTTTATGTCAAACCTTAGACGCTACGCCCACTTAAATAATTTTATTTGAATAGTGGTAGCACTGCGGTCTCCCCGAGCGAATCGTAAAAAGCGATTGTTGAGATTTGGGAATCTAAATTTAAGCGCAGTGCTCATATTGTCGTCGACTTCGTACTTCGTTTTATACAAATCTATTTACTCACGAGTTAAGTAAAGTATTCCATAAAATAATTCATACGTTTCAGACAAAACGTTTGAATCGATTCGTTTCTTATGATTTTTACTTTCGGTTCAAAAAGTTTTGTGAACATTTAAAAGCACTAGGAAGATTATAAAAATCCTTCCATTAAGTCATCACATTAAGTATTAACAATACTTATTAGGAGCGACGATAAATATTTCGTTTTTAATAAACACATATTAAGCAAATGTCTCAACCACGTTGATGAAGATCACCAGAAGTTTTTAATTAATAATTGCTCAATCGACAAAAACCCGGCTTCTGTTGAAAGTTGACAATTTACAGCTCGTCTCGATGGATCATAAATAATGTAAAATTGACAAGGGAAGGTATCCTCAATTTTTTTTATCTCGAATCTCACTTGGCAGCATGATTTATGTCCTGTGCCCTCGGTGTTTGCGTTTAACAAACAAAAGTTTATTAATAACTCCTTACTTTATTACAATAATGATTTAATCTCATTGGGACAGATGTTATACGATACTTTTGGGTGTTGCAATGATTTATGTTGTTTTCTTTTCATCGTTTTCCTTAACACCTTCCGTTACTTAAATTTTATGTGATTGAGTATGCATTTCATTTTGTGAAAGATAACTCTTGAATCGATTTTTGCTAGTTTTTCACCATCCAATTTTTTTTTATATTTTAAATATATTATATACTTACTTGTATTCTTATAGATTTCATTATGGCTGCATCCACTGTAAAATTTTGGTCCAGGAATAAAAAAGGTTTTAAGGTGGCGTTAAAAGGATATCCGTCTATTTTTGTAACGTTCCATGATGTCTGCGACAAATAGATGATCAGAACACTGAACAGAGAGCACTATCGTAATGTATCTGTTTTGGAGAACATTCTTCAAGCGGATAACGTCATTATCAGTGGCAGTAATCGCCATTCCAGACGTCCCAAACACTTGCGAGTCATTCGGCCCCCCGCGGCCCGCAGTGACGAATAACCGGTCACTTTCACAAACAAAATGATCATTTATTTTATACGTGGGAGAGCCATGCTTCGGCACGAATGGGCCGGCTCGACCGGAGAAATACCACGTTCTCACAGATAACCGGCGTGAAATAGCGCTTGCGCTGTGTTTTGCCGAGTGAGTGAGTTTACCGGAGGCCCAATCCCCTACCCTATTCCCTTCTCTTCCCTCCCCTATTCCCTTCCGTTCCCATCCCTACCCTCCCCTATTACCCTATTCCCTCTTAAAAGGCCTGCAGCTCTTCTGATGCTGCGAGTGTCCATGGGCGACGAAAGTTGCTTTCCATCAGGTGACCCGTTTGCTCGTTTGCCCCCTTATTTTATTTAAAAAATATATACTATGCCTCGAAAGGAAAATCACGTGGATACAATTGAAACTGTTAAATAGTTAAACTGCGTTTAAGATAGCTTAAATAATTTGCAATGTTTTGTGTAAAAGAGAGTGAATTTAATAATATTATTTTAGCAAAATGTTTCCGGGTTAAAAAAAATCATATGGCCGCCAACATTTTTGTACGGACCCAGATTGGACCCAGATTCTGGGTCCATTGCGAATTTGCAGTTTGAATCTCGTGTGTCATAAAAAATATGAAAAGCGCGACCCACCTGTTGCGGTAGGTACTTCATAAAATGCGCGTGCAGGGGCCTGACTATTCGGAATAGACACAATATTATAATATAGTATAAGACGGCATCAAGGGTATTCCTCATTAAATTACAGTAGTGCATGCTGTTAGCACACAAATGGTGTATTAGCGAAATGAGATAGACTACATTAATTCCACCGGGATCTCTATTTAATTTTGATTCTATGGATAGTGCATTAGATATAGTACAGGCGGCAACATTATATTGAGAGAATTAAAAACAATATTTTCAGTCAGGTATAATATAGCATAGTGAGTATATGTTTCAAGCTTATTTTCATAGATATTATTTATTATACATTGAAGTATATACTCGTAGCATAGTCTTTAGACAAAAATTATTAAAATTGATGTTACATAACACAGTCTTTGGCACTCGCCACTCAGTATTAATTTTAATCAGGGCCTGCTTCACCACTTCCTGTTAAAAGCCGAATAGGCTATCCACCACTTAACTTGACAGGTAAAGTATGAAGAATCTGTCAAAAAAGCTGTGAATAGTCTATTCGACATTTTATCATAAAGTGGTGAAACAGGCCCTTAGTGTGATAAGTGATAACTGATAAGGAACCCTGGTCCTAATCTTCATGTAGACTGCAAAAGCGGACTTGACATATATCAGCTTACTAGTTACTATCCTGCATAACGTAACAAATAATAAACTATAAGATTCATAATAGTTAAGTAGCTATTTGACCGAGCTTTGCTCGGTATTCGATAAAACATGGATAAAATGACATTTTCTAAAAATGAATCGTAGCTAGATCGATTTCTCGCCCCCGAAATCCCCTATATACAAAATTTCATGAAAATCGTTAGAGCCGATTCCGAGATTCCAATTATATATTTATATATATACAAGAATTGCTCGTTTAAAGATATAAGATATACTATTTGTCACCCACAATTACTCCGTTGTGCCAAAATTAGTTTATCGCACGGGAAGCGTACATTTTTCCAGGATAAAAAGTATTATAATATGTGAGGACATAGGATACTTTTTATCCCGGGAAAGGTCCCGGGACACAAACTTTCTCCATACGCGTTCAGCGGTTTGGGCGTAACAGACAGACAGACACACTTTAGCATTACAATATTAGGTATGGATAGTAAATAAATAAAAATGTTTAAGTTTTCATTGAATTTTATTCACCACTTTTTATTTCCGTGCAGTAAACTGTACGTATTATAAAATATTTATAAAATACAACGCTTCTGTCCCTACTACATTAGTTTTTGTTGAAATTATTACACCCTGTACACAGTGAAATACACAGTGATAAGTAATTTGTGCGAGGCGTTATGTCAACCTCATTTTCTCGTGTTCATACATCGCTGGGAATATCTCCAGCCAACGCTTTGACTATAATTGTATGTTATATTGCCATTGACGTATCATTATTTGAGACATCACAGCAAGTTAAAAACGTTCAACTTCTATCATAATTGGACCTATTTATGCATACCAGACTCAGCCCACACGATGACAGTTCTGAGAAAAAGCCGTTTTTATTAAAATTGTGTACTCTTTAAAACTGATTGTTGTTTTAAGTAAAGTTAATTTACAATAGTATATTTTGTAATTTATTCTATGCGTACAAACATAAATATGTTAAAAATTACTACGATTTCCAACAAAAATTAAAGAAAAACAGGAGGGTTCCTTTTAGCAAAACTATATTAGTGTGGGATACATATAATCCAAAGCGAACCATCTCTTTAGATTTATTACACAAGTCAACAGGATTTTCGTGCATGAGATCTGTGCATCCGATTTGGATGTTTAACATCTAATTAGTTATAGAAACAACGATTTTAACTTATAAAATTTGCTTTTAAATAAACTGAGGCCTCATGAACTTTCAAATTTTGAAGAAAACCGGCATTTTTTTTCTTTCGGTTATGTAGTAATAGAATCAAATAAAATTATATATATTCATTATTTTTTAGTTTATATTGTTGCTTATATTCCCAAAAAAAAAGATTGAAATAAAAAATACATATAATTAAGATTTAAAACTTAATATTTTTTTGTATCTAGGTGAGCAATGAGCATATCCTAAATAAATCTTGTTGTATGCTTCGGCAGTAAGTACCTACCTGATATAATGTGGCGCTCCTACTTTTTTCTGGTTTTTACAAGGATGCTTAAAACTAGATGATGCCTGCAACTCCATTTCGCCAAAATTCGTTTATCGTGCGGGAACCGTACATTTTTCCGGGATGAAAAATAGCCTATTGTCCTTTCCCGGTACTCAAAGTATCTACATACCAAATTTCAGCAATCGGTTCAGTGGTATGGGTGTGAAGAGATATTAAACAGACAGACAGACAGACAGACGGACAGACAGACAGACAGACAGACACACTTTCGCATTAGTAGTGATGGTTTCAAGCAGCGTTGCAAAAATCTTAATCTAAAAAATCAATACTCATTACAAAAAAAATAGTAATGGAGTATCTTACATTGCCATTTTACAAAATAATGAGCTATTATCAGACCTTCATTGTCCATACTCATTCAAAAGTATTGTAAGTATGGTAGAAGATTCGTCCTTGAAGTTTTGATGTCTCCGATTTAGTCCAGATTCGGGGAGGAGGTAGCCGAGGTATTACCTTCGAGGTTCGAAGAAACCCCGTTCCTCTAGGCCTATTGGGAGCGGAGTTATGGCTACTTTTGTAAGACATTTGACAGTTGCCGAGCTGTCAATGTCCAAGTTTGAGTGCTTATAACTCCGCAACTGTTTGTCCTGGATATGGGGTTCTTCGGCTTGTTCTTCCTGGATTTTTCTCCTCTATTCGATCCTGGCCTCAGAATTAAGACAAAATTTTATGTCTCCGATTTAGTTCAAATTCGGGGTAGCTGAGGTGTTGCCTTTGATGTTAGAAGAAACCCCGTTCCTCTAGGCCTATTGGGAGCGGAGTTATGGCCGCTTTTGTTCGACGTTTGACAGTTGCCGAGCTGTCAATGTCAAAGTTTGAGTGCTTATAACTCGGCAACTGTTTATCCTGGATATGAGGTTCTTCGGCTTGTTCTTCCTGGATTTTTCTCCTCTATTCGATCCTGGCCTCAGAATTGAGACAAAATTTTATGTCTCCGATTTAGTTCAAATTCGGGGTAGCTGAGGTGTTGCCTTTGATGTTAGAAGAAACCCCGTTCCTCTAGGCCTATTGGGAGCGGAGTTATGGTCGCTTTTGTTCGACGTTTGACAGTTGCCGAGCTGTCAATGTCAAAGTTTGAGTGCTTATAACTCGGCAACTATTTATCCTGGATATGGGGTTCTTCGGCTTGTTCTTCCTGGATTTTTCCCCTCTATACAATCGTGTCGTAACGGTCGTGTGTGCACAAACACACGGCCACTCTGGTTTCAATGAAACCAGGCCAGTTACGCAGGAGTAATTTTATAGTGCCCAAGTGTGTGCGCAATACACAAGACCACTCTGGTTTCAATAAAACCAGGCCAGTTACGCAGGAGTAATTTTGTGTCGTGTCGGGCCTGGGTCACACTGACCCGTCGCCTTTATATAAAAAAAAACCAGCCACGGCCCACTTGAGTCTTTGTAAAATATTAAGAACTAAGCCTTTTTAATATGCAAACAGCAACCAAGTCGCATGATTCTACTTGCCTAGTTTAAAAAAAAAAACGAGAGACCATTTAGTTTGGATCTATATAAAAAAAACAATACTCATTAATTTGTTAGTTGGTAATTTTGTTGTGAAAATGTTTTGTTCTGAAAAAATTGTTAGATTAGTACGATCTTCATAGGATCGATAAAAGGGCTATTTTGGAATACTTCTGCATTACTAACTCAATTTTGGCAATGCACACCATTGGACTCATTTTGCATAAATAGGGTCAATTGATAAATTACATTAAATCTAATAACATAAAAGCGAAAGCGTGTCTGTCGATCTGTTAGCTCCTAAAGCTTATACTCTACGCTGAACCAATTTAGATAACTTGCGGTAGAGTTAAAAGAATTAAGAAAGGGCAAACGAAAGTTTATTCCCAAAATTATATAGTACACGACGAAGTTCCCGGCAATTTCTAGTGATAAGAAAAAACTTATTTTTAAGTAAGTAAATAATTTTCATTCTGCTTAATAATATTTACAGTATAGGTACCTAAATCATTCGTTTTATTAAGAAGCTCCTATTTATTTAGTCCGTCAGTATGATTAAACAGTGGATAGAATGAACAAAATGAAAAATACATTCAATTACACGGGGCCCGTAATAAAAATGTTTGTCGATTTCCGGCGCATGTCGACCGCGGCCCGCGACTTCATTAAGATGCCTTTGAATACTTAAGACCAGTGCCTCTCAAACATTGAGCGAAAAAAACTTATAAGGTTCACCTCCTTTGTTAGTTACTTATGTGGGATATGTGTGGCGAGTGGCGACGCTAAAGGAAGATCTTCCCGACCGAGCGAGGTGGTATGCCCGGTCAGGCCGAAGCCCACGTGATACATATCAGCTGTCTTATATATACCGACGCGCTTAGAAAACTTCGATAGCGCGATGCAGGAATGTTAGGCGAATTGTGGGTACCGCCACATCACTCCTCCCCGAAGACCGGAGGTCGAATCTTGAAGTCTTGTCTTGTCTTGAATATTGTCTTGTCGCTTGAGTCGCCAGTGCCAGTGAGTTCCAGTGAGTCCCAGTGAGTCCCAGTGAGTCGGAACTGTAAGCTGCTGCACGGGATCCAGTGAATCGGATAGCTGCCGTGCGGGGCCGATGCTACGTGCTGACCAGGAGAGATGTGCTCTGCTTGCTGACCGGTCGGTGTAGTGAGAAAGCCCGATGATGCTGATGCGGAGTCGCCCAGGCCGCGGTACGTTGCGGCTAGTGGACGATGTACCCGATGAGGCGATGCTGGCTGGCGCGGTGCGGAGGGGCGGGGAGTGATGATGATGAAGGCGACGTGTTCTGTCGAGGGTCACCAATGTGGGACGAATGCGTGGAGGCCAAAGGAAGATCATCCGACCGAGCGAGGTGGTATGCTCGGTCAGGCCGAAGCCCACATGATACATTTCAGCTGTCGTATATATACCGACGCGCTTAGAAAACTTCGATAGCGCGATGCAGGAATGTTAGGCGAATTGTGGGTCCCGCCACACTTACTAAGGTTTAAAAAAAACTAACAGTTTACTAAGGCAGATAGCATTGATATCTCTGGGAAAATTATTGAAGGAACTCAAAAATTTCTGGTGGCCTAGAAATAGGTACTTAATGTTTGTGACTCAAATTGTTTATTAGAGAAATAGAAAATGATTTTTTTATTAAATAATATAAAGACACTGAATTAATAACAGGTGCTTACTACTTACCTTATAATGGTAAGTAGTAAGCACCTGTTATAATTCTGTTTATTTTGAATTTGAGAACAACTGGCACACATTAATGAAATAGTCCATCTGATTTGTCTTGCTCATTGTTTCTTTGGGGCATTTTTCCAAAAGTAGTGGGTTTTTGTAGCAATTTCATGCTTGTAGATATCAATTTGCGTTCATTGAGAGAGGCCTATGTCCAGCAGCGGATATTATGATATTATGATGATGATGATGAGATATCAATTTATTTGCGTTCAGGTAGTAGGTACCTACTTATAGCTCAGCCTAATATATTTTACCACAAAATCGATTTAATTGTTTCAATATGATTCGACGAAGTCTCGGTATGGTAAAACTACAAAATTGTAATTTTACGAAAACGGCCGATGTTAAACGCTTACTGATTGGCCAAAACTCCTAAATGAGAATATTATTCAACTGATGATGTCACCAGATAGGAGATAGATCGAAGCTATATAAGTGTTGGATTTAAATAGATATAAATCTAAGTTCTGGCAGATTTGGGTATCTACATAGTATTATGCCTACAGTCTACAAAGATTAATTAAAAACCATGATTAATACTGAAAGCATTCGTTATGACTGGTGAATCAGTTTGTCGGTTCTCAAATTACTTGTTAAAAATATATTAAAAGCGTGTCCGACAGTCGATGTTTCAGCAAGATATAAGTAGACACTAGAATAATATTATGTTACTCATCAAAAATGTTAGTGAGAGATCAATTCTATACCAAAATGTTAAATCGTTCATAAATGCATGATAATTGATAATTATAATGTAATGAAAATTCGATAATATTATAATAGTAATTTGGCCCCCACTAGTTGAGAAATCATGTTCTAGAGTCAAGAGTAATCTATGGTGTAGAAATACACCATAGATTACTCTTGACTCTAATAATTATGTAATATAATAAAATAATAAATTATTTTGTGTTAAGTACACAATAATAAATCAAATCATTATGATAATAAATTGATGTAGTTATCGTAACTGTTTTAGATGACCTAAAAGCTGAGCTTTTAAGGCCATTAGATAACGATATTCGTAATAACTCAATGAAATTAATACGATAAAATGAAAATCTTATAATAATAATTGAAGACATGAGTGGATGAACCAGGTAGCTAACATTTTATAACATTTTAACAGACCTTGTAACTTACCTATTCCATCATCTCTTTATTTCAACTCCTTTTCCCGGTCCTTATAAAGCCTCAATTTATGCAAAAAAACGTCAGTTTTCAAATTGTTACTTTTATATGCTGAAGGATTTTTCAATTTATTCATAACGAGTTAAGAGTTAGCAAAGTTAGGTCCAAGTCACCTCGGACAAACTAACAACTTCAGCGTACGGAGAGAGTTGGTAACAATAACAATTTTACTCTTAGAATATTAAAATGTTAAGTATCTTTGGCCTTGCGAAACTTGCTGCTACTTAGAGAAAAAAGCGTTTCCCTGCTGATTATTATTATTCTTTTTTTATAAAATAGGTATGTATGTAGCCTTAATTTTGTATTAAGTACATTAATAAACCTAACACATTCTTAGTGCTTACATAGTGCTTTGTAGCACTTACATTAACTATGCATAGATTATAATAATCTAGTCTTATAGGATACGCGCCAAGTTTTAATGGATTAAAAATATCCGCATCATACTTTAGGCTGGCCGCATACACACGTTTTCCGTATTCGGTTATCCGAATGCTTAAATCCGTAGAAAATATATAATATTTTCCGAACGGAACGTTCGAGTACAAGACGGCGCGTTCGCGCTTGAAGAAAAACGAACGTTTGCGCTAGTTTCACTGACTTCCAATTCGAAATTCCACATTAGAAAATCGAATACGGAAAACGTGTATATGCGGCCAGCCTTATACGACTGAAAAAGTTACGGAAATAATTCCGGTCTTTTATTAAGCTTCTAAATAAAATACCGGACATAAAACATTAATCTAAGTGGAGTAGCTTCACAAGCATAAAGGAGAGTGTTTCTAACCTGGCGACCTGACGACAGACGCCTCGGAACCATACTGTATTGCTCATCCTTCATCCTAAACGACAAGTTTAATATGACACTGGTACAATATAGTTGGTTAAAATTAATTTCTTTTGCCAGAATATTTTGCTACTTTTCATGTTCACTTTCCATAACCATTAAAACTGGTAAAGAAACACAATCTTGACACTAACAAATTTCTTATTTCTCGAAATCTTAATGCAGTTTGTATCTACTTCCTAGACTTTAAGCGCCATGTCAAAACAAACAAGAGTGATCGTTCAATTTCTTATGTCGCAATGTTTATACAGAGGATTACGCTACTAAAGCAAGAATTTATTATGATTAGTATATCTGTGGTAGATTAATTACTTGAGATATTCGTATCTGTATTGAAATACGACTACCAGTGTATGTGTAAGCTTTCCAATTTTTCAATGTTACTTTATAGTAGAGGAGGGGAGGGTGCTATTTATGTAGTCACTCGAGCGTCATGGAGCGTTTCTTTATCATTTGAATCGTCAGTGCTTTATATGGAAGCTTATTTGGGGTATACTAAACATCCCTACTTAATCTGACAGATCCGACGACATTTCAATATTCAAAAAAAAAATTTTTTGTACCCACCACGTGAGAAATCTGATTTCTATACCATGATAACTAGACACGTGTCGGAAGCCTATGCAAGCTTAATCTGACACGCTCGAGCTACTCCCGAAATCCCATCTTCCCCTCCCCAACTATTAAGTTTATGTCAAAGAATAAAATATGTTCGCAAATAAATACGCAAATTCATAAAACTAAAACAAAATGTTCAGAAAAAATTCAAAGATGATTATTTATTATACCAATGCAAAAGTCAAAAAATATACAGCCGAAACTACTTATTTTTGAAAGTCGGTTAAGAATTACAAAATGATGATACACTTTGAGCTTCAGAGCTTTTTGCAAAAGAAAATATTTTAATTTTTTCAGTGTTCTATGGAGGTAAAAACTAAAAAGCCCAGACCACCAGCATATTTAGCGTTATTTGAGACAATTTACAAAATATTAACTTTTACGAATCGAATTTGGAATCTTTAAGACTTTCCCTCTACTTAATCTTTGGGCAACCCTTGGCAACCCTAAAGTTAAGGTGTATCTTGTCGGAAATAAGTGGCTATCTGCGAACGGAACTTAATTATAACTCTAGCTGTTCGTACCCCGCGCTTCGCTCCGATACAATATTTTGCTTCGCTTCTATAAAAACAACAAACTTAATACAAACTCAACTTTTTCGCTCGCTCGCAAGGAAGCAGGGAAAAATAAGTACCATTGACACTTTTCGCTCCTCAGTATTATAACTTTCAGGACTCAGGTTTTTACTCGAAGAAAAATTAATAATAACAAAGTTTATTGCAGTCATCACTAGAAATGTTTTAGTCATGAATTACATGATCAGACTTACAGAAGTATTTAAGGAAATCTTTTGAACTTTTTCTGTTTTACGCAGACAAAACAAGCGTGAAACGGACATGACAAAGTTGTTTAGAAATAACTTGCAAATGTAGAGATTAATAGCGTATAATGTTTGCTATTCATTTTTCGACATGAGCATTAATATAAATATAACAAACTGTCTACCGACTGTTTCGGCACTAAAATAACCAGTATTATAAAAGCTTATATCGAGTACATTGCGAAATAGTATTAGCGCGTAGAGAACACGTCGCTCGGCAGGTAACTAATGTAATCCGACCGAATCGAAAGGTCACTTGCTGTAAAGTGGAGCAAGTGTACCCGAGCACAATACCTAAGGGCGGGTTATACCGCATGCCGCGTTCACACCGGTCGAATGTAGAGCACGGTTTAGCCGCGATGCCTCCACAAAAAATCAGTGTAAGCTCCACATGAAGGCGTCGCGGTCGCACGCTCGCGAAGCCGGCATCGCGCAACTTTTGAATTTCGAACGCTTACTTTTTTATTTTTAAAATAAAAGGGTAAAGAGTTAAAGACTAAAGTTTATAGTGGCCAGTGTTTTTTTAATAGTGCTCTCTGGTAAAAAGGTTCGCTTAAGGTAATAGATTCGATGATTTGGTCTAACACGTGCTCTCCGTTCACTTCAATGTACTTGCACAACACTTATTTTAAAAATGACTCACCAATACGTTAGAAGTTCTGTTCGTACTGTTTAAGATGTGGCTCTTTTGTGATCTCAAATTGACCTACACTCCGATATTAGTAATAGCATTCTCTTGTATTGACAATTACTCTCTTTTTGTGTACACCTGACACAAATTAGCTGTAAAACATATCATATTTACATTATTTAATTACAATTTTACTCATAAAACACATAATTCTTTAATAACAACATAAAATTGGTACAAAATGTACTAGACTTCTATGTTCTCTTATATCTCTTTGGTGATTAAAATCTCTCATAACATGTAGAATTCTTAACTAATAAAAGATTTAAATAGATTTCTAGGCAGGAATATTTTTAAAGTTTTTCCCTAAATCAACAAAAAATGTTTATTACATGGAATTCCGTGTAAATTATAGAGCAACGTAACAAAATCATATTTTATCAACCTGTATTTTAATATCCCGTTTATATATCTTAATTTAACTTTAAAACTTTAAGCACCTGTAAAGTTTATTATTTATAATAGTCGTTATTAAATTTAATAAACAGTTTCAGAGCAAGTGGGTTGAATGACTTAATTATATGGTAGTAAGCGTACATGTTATGAGTCGCAGTTATACTCCATGAAGTAAAGGCATTTTCCGATATCTTATAAAATATATCTCGGACACAATCGGAAGATGAATCTTACAATACTCGCCACTAATTGATGCAATGCAATATGCTCCGAAGTAAGTACTTAGTACTTTTTTATTTATATTTTTTACGCTGTTTTGCCGCGAGAAAAAGCTCAATATTTATTTTCTGAGAGCTCCTATTCCAAATATCATCAAAATATGTCCATTACTTTCGGAAACAAAACAAAATCTGACATCTTTTAAATAATATTGGCAATATCTCAAGTTTTTAAGAGCCCGGGTTACCCTCGAAATTCTCATACATAGGTAATACCAAAATCATTTTCTCATACGAAAATATTTAACATGTTTGAGTTATTTTTCAGCTTAAAATTAAATAGTAATTACCTAGGTTCCTGTACAAAAATTAACTTCAAAATATTTAAAAACTAAAAAAAAAAATTTTGTGTATAATTTTTTTTTACTAAATTTACTACTTAATATTTAAACACTAAAAAATAGAGTAAATCACTAAAAAATATATACATAAATATTAAATTTACTACAAAATATTTAAATACTAAAAATATTTTTTGGAGTTGAAATATTTAGTAGTAAATTTAATATTTATGTATATATTTTTTAGTAATTTACTCTATTTTTTTAGTGTTTAAATATTTTGAAGTTAATTTTTGTACAGGAACCTAGGTAATTACTATTTTAAGCTGAAAAATAACTCAAACATGTTAAATATTTTCGTATGACAAAATGATTTTGGTATTACGTATGTATGAGAATTTCGAGGGTAACCCGGGCTCTTAAGTTTATTTACTTTCTCACGCCACATGTGGAGATTTAATGTATGCCAATGTAATGACAGACCCTCATATCAGTTGCATTACCATTTATGAGTGTTTTAATTACACCAATCATGTTACTTTGGACTAATATAAAACGTGTAATTACTGTTTACATCAATATGTTTCTATATAATAATTGAATCTAAATATATAATACTCAAAGGTGACTGACTGACTGACAAACCACCGGACGGATCGGGATGAAATTTGGCCTGCAGGTAGATAATATTATGACGTAGGTATCCGCTAAGAAAGAATTTTGATCAATTCTACCCCCAAGGGGTTAACATAGGAGATGAAAGTTTGTATATCATAATAATACTTCTTAACGCGAGCGAAGCCGCGGGCAATAATAGCTCGTTTTTTATAAAATAGTCGTGACTGTAAAGACACCTCTCCTTGTTGCTCCGTGTTAGGTAACCATGATTGTGATGAAGAATAGCATTTTATGCATTCGATGACGATTATAGGCAGTGATAGACAAATATCTCTACATCATTGTAATCGATTGTCCATTATGGGCAAACGAAGAAAAGTTTCCATAGTTATTATTAATAAGTAAATTTTAAACATTGTGATCATCGTTGTTGGGGTATGTACTTCTACATCTATACATATTATAAAACAATGTCGCTTTTTTTTCCCTCATGTCCCTTTGTTCCCTTTAATCTTTAAAACTACGCAACAGATTTTGATGATTCTTTCAGTGTTAGATAGCCCATTTATCGAGGATGGTTATAGGCTATATTTTATCACGCTAAGACTAATAGGAGTGGAGAAATAGAGGAAAATGTGGAAAAAACGGGGAAAATGATTTGAAAGGGCTAACTTGAACGCGCTAATCTCAGGAACTACTGGTCTGATTTGAAAAACTCTTTCAGTGTTAGATAGCCCATTTATCGAGGAAGGCTATAGGCTATATATTTTATCGCGCTAAGACTTATACGAGAATGTGGAAAAAACGGGGGAAATTATTTGACAGGGCTTATCTCGCGAACTACTGAAGCAATTTTTATGTTATTTGGCACATATAAGAAGTAGACCACGCGAAGGATCATAGGATATCGATTTTGATCATTTTTTCAGTGGCTATATATTTTATACCCGTGCGACGCCGGGGCGGGTCGCTAGTATATTATATATTTTAAATTTGGTCCATTAACGTTTTGACGTAGACATGAGGAATCCAGTAAGCTCTTCGAAAATATTGTATTTCGAATAGTTGTACTTGAATCGTCATTACACATATAGATACTTTATTTAACATCGTTAATTTGCCATCATTTTCAATTAAGTACATAAAAGTACTATAAAAAGAACCGAGACATAAATCAAAAAAATTTTTGGAGATAAAAGGAAGTTTTACACAAAGTTTAATTAAGCTCTCTAATCTGTTCCAAGGCCCCAAAAGCATCCGTTTATAGCTCCTCAGGTGTCCTTTAAATTGACGATTATTTTTAGAAGGCCTTTGCAGGCATTATTATAGTGAAAACGGTCTTGATACTTTAGGCTTAGCTGGCAAAGCGTTTGCAGCGTGGAAAATCCCAGCGCTGTCGACCCCAAGATTACAGATAGTTTATGAAAGTTCTTGTAACTAAGGGCTACATAGTATAACTAGATGTTCCGTGCGGCTTCGCCCGCGTAATTTAGGAATTTCACGGAAACCGTACATTTTTCCGCAAAAAATAGCCAATGTCCCTTCACGTGGTCTATTCTTCGTGTTTGCCAAATAACATAAAAATTGCTCCAGTAGTTCATAAGATAATGAGCAATTTCAAATAATTTCCCCCGTTTTTTCCACATTTTCCTCTATTTCTTCACTCCTAAATGTCTTAGCGTGTAAAAATATAGCCTATAGCCTTCCTCGATAAATGGGCTATCTAAAACTGAAAGAATTTTTCACTCAACTAGCACGGCCACCAGTAGAAATGCAAAAGTCTAGACAAACTGTGGAGATAAACTTAAGGTGAAGTAACGATCTTTTTTCGTTCCGAAAAATTCAATTAAAATGCCACTTTATGACAGACTATAGTCCTAAAAATTCAAATAATATCCTACTTTGTGACATATAATAAAGTCTGTCATAAAGTAGCATTTTAATTGAATTTTTGTCGGTCGCGATTAGCCGCGGTAAAGATCGGAACGGACCTTAAGTTTATGTCCACAGTTTGTCCATACTTTCGAATTTCTACTGGTGGCCGTGCTAGCCCGGCTGGTGCGCCGTGGAAAAAAAAGGGGCGCCGCGAATCAATCCTCCATCATTATCCGAAACCACAAATATTATTATAAAAATAAATTATAATATTAATTATGTAAATCAGGTAGATGATTAAATATTTGTTTACAACTTAACCTGCTTAGTTGTAAGTATCATGTCTTTAGCTTAACCTAACTATAATCATTTAAAATATTTATTTATGTAATATATTTTTCTAATAGCTAGGTAGAGAACAAAATACAAATAAAAATACAAATCTTTATTGTCATAACTTAATTAACAAAATTTTTTAAAAAGTGGCAGTCCCCCAAACCAGGCGCAGCCTGTGCTATGGGGAATTCTCAACGAATTACAGCAAAAAATAACAGAAAATTAAATTTAAATTTAAATTAACAAAAATGTTCTGGGAATTTATAAAAAATAATAATGAAACTTAATAAAATCTTAATACAGCAACAAAAACAAAAATAAAATTCTTAGGTTAAATAATTATTTTATTTATAATTTAATAACCATAATGAAGTGTATGAAAGTGCGTGTGTAATTGTGTGTAGTAGGGCGCCGTGACAAAATATTATTCGTGTGACTGCGCCGCAGGCTGAAAAAGATTGGGAACCCCTGAACTAGAGATTACTTTCTACTAAAATTTTCAGTGAAAATAACATATTTTCATAGTTTCATGTTCAATAAAGAACACATTATTATCTTACCAAAATTTTGACCGTAGTCGTAACAAAGGTAAGTACGGGCAATGCCAGAATTCCTTACTATGCTACAGGACTATACCGCAACAAAGACATAAATTTCTTCTTACGTCAATGTTATTTGTAATGTGAACAACAAAATGAACCACATTTCCACAAGTCGGTTAATGAAGGTCCGAGGAAAATGTTTCATTTACAATTCAAATGCGCAAATTACTCCGTTCCTAATTTGTCGGCGTAGTACCTACAGGACAAAGGGAAAAGGTGAAATATTTCAACATGGCGACATATTGTTTCCAACTCTTAATATACTTGTAGTCAAACGAAGATTAATTAAGGTAGGTAGTTAATTTAAACATTTAACTATGCTTTTTCGCGTCAGCGTTATGTGAATTGTTAGTTTGGATTATGTAATAAATAATTCACGTTCAGGAAAATCATTGATCAAAATTATTGCTTTAAAGTTTAACGGGTAGTTATTGCAATAGATACGTCTACACACACATAATTAGTGGAGGCAGTGAAGGTTTTCACCTCCGATTTCGTTGAACCTCCATCGATTTTCATGAAAATTGGTGAGTAGGTGGAGGATACCCTAAGAAACAAAAGTGACATAGTGTCAACTTGCGCTTTTGCCCTGGGGGTGGATGCCAACCCTTCTCGGAGGGTGAATTTTTTTAAATAAAAATAACCCCAGGAATCAATAGACACACAAATTCTAAGCAAAATTTGTTATATAATTTTTTTTGAATAAATCAATACTTTCGGAGTTATTAAGAATCAAAGATCATGTTTTTGCATGAGTAAAATACATGTCTTAAAGCGGTTTTTCATAATTAAATAAGAAACTAAGGGTTTTTACGAAAAATATGTAATTACCAAAATTAAAGCCAATAAAAAACAAACTAATTTCTACCCTGAAATACATTCCTATATTCATTCAAAGTGAGCTATAGGTGATTGTATATATATTTTCTTTCGGCGAGTACCTAAGTCTAAGCATTCAAACTTAAATAACGGTAAACTGATGCATATTATGATATGTACTTTCTTAAGACCTTTTAAAGTGCTTAAAAGTGCCTTTCTAATAAACATTTTAAAAAGTTTATAGCATCAAAATTGAACAAGTTATGATAAAAATGAGATGACCCTGACAATTTTTTTTGGAAAAATCGAAAAATAAAACGTTGACCATTTCTACAATAATTCAAATTTATGGTTATCCCCAAAGGCTTTTCTATATTTTAGCATAAGTAATGACCTCAAAAATTTTTCTTGGTTTATAATGCTTAGTTTTGAAAAAAATAATGATTTAGTAAAATCGAAATTATTCAAATTTTCGTAAATATCATATTGTTTTGAACATAACTTGAAAAATATTGAACTTTCGTAAAAATTATATAATGCGAAATTTGTGTCCATTTTTTAAGAAATCTTTTGATATTTTTTGATTTTTATAGGATGAAAAATATTGAAGATAGAGACGTTAAAAGACTAACTTTTACCGCGAGAACCATTAAACCGAGACCTTTTAACCCTAATTTTTTTTAAACCAAGGGTTTTAAAAATTATTTTTAAAGCTCTTTAAATTACCTTTAAAATGGTCCATAAATGAACCCGATAACTTAAAAATTAACAGAGCTATTGTGATATCAACGAAAAAATTTTTGAAAACAATTTTGAAGCAGAGATTTGGGATGCAAATATTGTAGGAAACCCTCTCAATAGGTACATTTATACTAATATTATAAATGCTAAAGTGTTTTTGTTTACCTGTTACCTCTTAACACCCAAACGGTTCAACCGATTTTGCTGAAATTTAGTATGAAAATACTTTGAGTCTCGGGAATGGACATGGATATAAGATACTTTTTATCCCGGAAAAATGTACGGTTCCAGCGCGATTGCAGGCGTCACCTAATCCACACTAATTAATTATAATTATAATCTTTTCAAGTCTTTCGATTTTCAGAAAGTAAACGAAACGGTAAAATATGTCTATTAGATAAGAGAGGGGCTTTTTATAATGATGTGCGTCTATTAAATATTTCAGTCCAGCAGATTCAGCCTTTGCGTCAATTTTTTACACAAAGGGTAGTTTGAAATCGTTGTTTCAATATTTTTGACTAAATAATATCAATGTTTGAAATATTATATTAATAAAATTTATCTTAACTATGATAAAATATTCGAACTCATTAAAGCTGATAAAAAACTTAAAATAAAAACTTAAAACTTATTACTCAGACATTCAGACATTCATTTCGCAAAAAAACTTAATAAGAAATGATTACTAAGTAAATAAACTGAAAAACTGAAGAAATTTTTGCCGCTATTCCGCAATAAAGGGGTACTTTTAGGGGTTTATATTTTAGTCTTATCAAAAAATTATATCATAAATTCTAAACAAACTCTTTATGTAATGTAAATAATATACAATTTTAAAGCAAAGAAATACAAAAATGTTTTCTTCACCATTAAAGGGGTGGTCGCTAAAAGGATTGAAAAATTAATTATAATATAATCATAAATCATGATTAAAACATTAAAAACATTTATTTTATCAAGTTAAACACAATTACTTAAGCCAGAATGGTTAAATCTGCATTTTTTCTATTTTCAACAAAAGGGGTGGATTTCACCCCTAAAATAAAAAAAGCACGATACGAGCGTATGTCACTTTTAAAGTAGATGGTTTAATGTACTTAATCCTAAATTTTCATTTAATACTTCAGTCGGAATTTCCAGGAATTGCTATTGTATTCTATTGTTGTCGCGATCACCGGTGCTCGCGCGGGGCCTGAAGGATTAAATCGATGGAGGTTCAACGAAATCGAAGGTTGCACCTGATTTTTGCCTTCATTAACTGTACTAAATGTCAAAACTCTTTATTTTGGCGTAGTCGGATAAAATGCCGTATTTCTACAAGAGCAAGCCGACATATTCGTGCCAAAATATTGCCCAGAGTTACATAAGCTAAGGTCATCTCTACAATATGGACAACAATACTTCATTATCCCTAAGCGTATTCAAACTTCAGGCTTAACAAAATATAAGTCCGAGAACTTTTAAACTCGGCTAACTTCATTGCAATAGTCACCATATTGGAAGTGAAGGATTTCTGATCACGTCAGGTCCTTTGGGTTTTGGCCAACATTACGCAAATAACTTTCAAATGATACAACAGTTTTGGCCACATAACTGGCTGAGGTGGACGAATATTAATCGTAGGTCTCCTTTGAGGAAGTAAACTGACCGCATCGCTGCGAAGATGATTTTGCGAAGGATACTGAGTAGAAAAAAGATTGAAAATTGCCTATATTTTATATCGTTCATACTGATTAAATTCAGGTATAGGATTTCTATTCCCTGCTACGATCTACCCAATAGTTTGTATCTGAACATGGAAGAAATCTGCAGTTTGCGCCTTGTTAGCATACTCAGCTGTAACTAGCGTAGCCGTAGAAATTAGCGAGTGGCAGGTTTTAAACTTGTATTGTGAATTAAAGCAATGCAGTGTCATATTTTGCATAAAATTTGCAGTAATTAATGCTTTTTTAACCGACTTCCAAAAAACGAGGAGGTTATATGTTCGGCTGTGGATATTTTTTTTTTTTTTTTTTTTATTTTTGTATGTTCAACGATTACTCCGCCGTTTGTGAACCGATTTTCGAAATTTTTATTTTGTTGTATTAGGTTTCACTCCAATTTGGTACCATGTTCACAAAAGTGGTGATCTGATGATGGGATCCACGAGTAATCGAGGGAACTCCTCGAAATTTATATGGAAACATATGGTGATTTTGATTTTATGAGAAGCATCCTAAGCATATGCTACCAAAACACAAGATTCTGCACCAAGGTATACTATGGTTCCGAAGATACTAAGAGAACTCCGGATTCCTTTTAGATACAAGTTTGGGGGTTTAGGCGCTATATTAAGAACTGAAAGCATATGCTACTATACAAATTATATTCATCATCATCATCATCATTTTCATGTCAGGGTCACCAATGTCACCAAAATTGAACATAACAAAATATTCAACCTTATCTCCAGAGCGTAAGGCGCACATTTGACATTACTTCTGAGAAGTAAGTTGCTTCGATAATACAAGTAACATGCTAGAGTGCACAGCTGTCACACTTACCAATCACGGCCACGGGCGGCCGTAGACTTCTCAAGCGATACTATGTATTACAATAATAAAGATAAAGTTTAAAATCATATGACAATGAAAGCCTCGCCGCTGCCGCGCTGCTAAAATTCCGGTTTGGCGCGGCTCGCACGTGTCCACTTCGATTTTTTTTAATGTATTGTTCAAAATTATCTGCAGCTGATATTATATTTTGTAAGTGTGACTGTTAACAAATTGTAATAAGATACGTAGAATAGTATACAGGTGTATTAGGGCCGATTCACACCGGAATGGCGCAGGCGAGGCGAACAGTTTCAGTGTCATATGATTTTAAACTTTATCTTCATTGTTGTAATAGATAGTATCGCTTGAGAAATCTACGGCCGCCCGTGGATGCTCGTGGACTCTTGCGGCCGCCGGCGGCGTCAATTTCTCAAGCGATACTATGTATTACAATAAAGTTTAAAATCATATGACACTGAAACTGCTCGCCTCGCCTCTGCCATTCGGTGTGAATCGGCCCTAATCTACGTATAGTACGCGATGATTTTACTAGGTAACTAAAAAGAGTGAAATTATTATTTTTAACAAAAAATTAAAACCGACTTCCAAGGTAAAAACAATAATAACATCCTTATAATATGAACTAAAAAGTATTAAATAATTTTTCCTATCTCATGGTGCCTTTTTCCGAATTCGGCTAAAACTCAACTATTTCTGTACTCAATCTTCATAATTTTGAAGTCGGTGCCAGTTACAAATGTTTCAAATATTCTGGCATCTGGATTCAGCTATATCTGGTACCGACTTCAAAATTATGAAGATTGAGTACAGAAATAGTTGAGTTTTAGCCGAATTCGGAAAAAGGCACCATGAGATAGGAAAAATTATTTAATACTTTTTAGTTCATATTATAAGGATGTTATTATTGTTTTTACCTTGGAAGTCGGTTTTAATTTTTTGTTAAAAATAATCTCTTAAAGTTATCTGAAATCACGCTGCATACACGCTCGATTAGGTGTAAGTAGTATCACAGAATATATAATCCCACCAAAAACATAAAATATGTAAAAATGGAAAGCCAAGTTACAAACGTTATTCTTGTCTATGGACTTCGCCGTAAAAAGAATGGAGATCTAAATGAGTGCCAAGTTCCATGGAAAATCGAAATGTATATGTATAGGAACCAAATAACATTATGAACAAATAATAGAGTCTATTTCTTTGCTTTATTGAATATCTATAACAATTAATGTTATTTAAATAATGTGAGATCTTAAACTAGATTAGATTCTACTTGGCACATACTTATATACATACATGTTTTATGTTTTGGTGGGATGTCATTACTTTTTGTAAAGAAAACTTTCCGAGCAAGGGTAGACAGTAGACATCTTAATCTTCCCAGTTCAAACATACATAATATTCGACTATATTCAATCGTAACCTTAAGGTGCTGTTTCACCACTTCCCGACGAGTGTCGGATATACTATCCGTAACTTATCTGGCAGATACTTCATCTATCATCTTCTTCATCTATCTTCATCTATAAATTGTGGATAGCCTATCTGAAACTTAACTGACAGATCGATCATCTGTCAGATAAGTTGTGGATAGCCTATCTGAAACTAATCAGGAAGTGGGGAAATAGCCCCTAAGCCTTGTTGAGTATCAGACGAATAAAACAAAGAAAATTCAAGTGAATGGAAAAAGCAGCTACCATCAGGAGGTATCGGAATAATACGGTATAACACAAGTGTATCTCCAACTATTAACTATAGGGTACAGCTTATTGTGCGGAAGTTAAGTAGCTATTATTATAATAGCTGTCTAACAAACAGACAGACGGACAGACAGACAGACAGACAGACGGACAGACGGACAAACGTATTAAAAGAATTCTATGTCTATTCCCGGGACTCAAACTATATCTCCATAGTCCATACCAAGTTTAAGAACAATCGGTACAAGCAATTTTGGCGTGAAGAGGTAACAGACAGACAGACATACTTCTTAAAGTCACCTTTTATTAATTTCCTAAAGTTTTTTCACTTCACAAATAAATATTTACGGGGAGCTCCTATACAAATTACAATAAATGTGATTTTTTGGCCTTTTTTGCTCAAAATCAATAATGGCAGCCGGGAGATACTTGAAAATTTCACAAAATCTTTAATTATATTTTTATTTTCATAATTTATAATAAAAGTAAAATAAAATAAATATTTACTTTCCATACAAAAAAACACAATTTTTGCCTAGTTTCGCTCTGTCTGACTCACACTTGACCATTTTTTTGTTTTCTGATTTTTCCCTACGCTTTCACACAATTACCGAGCTGGATTCCAAATTTCAGCTTTCTAGGTCATCTGGAAGTGGGTTAGAATAATTTTGATCTATAGGTCAGTCAGTCAGTCAGTGATAAAAATGTAGATATTCGGACGTTAATATCTTAATAACCGTTTGAGCTGTGCTTATGAAATTTAGAGCATGTAGTTATCTCGCAAGTCTCATTATATGAGCCAAATTTAAAACGTTTATGTGAAATAGTTTCTGAATTATGAGAGGGTCAAAAGTACCTGCAAATGGTTCGTGTAATATTACACACGGTGCTGCTCGAAATTCTGTTATGCTGGAACTTGGCTTGACACGCTATCGCGTGTATACATTGGTAGTATGCAGAATACTCTTATGTAATGTAATCTGCACAACATAAATAAATATACAAAAAACAAAAATAATGTCATGTATTTTTTTATGTTGCCTACCCACGCTATAACCTTTTCAGCTTATTTTATGTTTTAATATGCATCACGTAAAACAAACCCTATAAAGTTGGATTAATTTTGATGTAGAACTACTATTTGACCTTTGAAATACATTTATAAGGCTTCTCTTGGCTTACAAAAAAACTAGTTATGTACGAAAAAAGACAGAATCCTTCTATTTTACTGAAAGCAAAATCTTTACATAGTTTAAACATAAATATAAGAGGGTTACCATGTTTGATGTAATATTACTTTTATGACTTAGTATGAATATTGAAAAGATACGTATAAAAAGTATATTATGTAAGTAGAATGTTGTGTTGTTTTACTAATTATTATTATTTTAACAAAAAATTAAAACCGACTTCCAAGGTAAAAACAATAATAACATTAATATGAACTAAAAAGTATTAAATAATTTCTACTATCTAATAGTGCCTTTTTCCGAATTCGGCTAAACCTCAACTATTTCTGTACTCAATCTTCATAATTTTGAAGTCGGTACCAGATAGCTGAAACTTCAGTCCTCTGACAGAATATTTGAAACTTTTGGAACTGGCACCGACTTCAAAATTATGAAGATTGAGTACAGAAATAGTTGAGGTTTAGCCGAATTCGGAAAAAGGCACTATTAGATAGTAGAAATTATTTAATACTTTTTAGTTCATATTAATGTTATTATTGTTTTTACCTTGGAAGTCGGTTTTAATTTTTTGTTAAAATAATAATAATTTCACTCTTTTTAGTTACACTAGTAGATAAACCTTCGCGTATATTTTACCCAAGTATCTTATTACAATTTGTTAAGAGTCACAACTCACACTCACAAAATAATATATTATCAGTGAAGTGAACATATTGTGCTAAGTAATTTAACAATTTTAATGCTTCAAGCCCCAAGCGGTCACCGGCGATTGCGATAACAATAGAAAGGCTATTGTGTCTCGTTTTTCCACGATCGAAGGATCTATCAGATAAAAAATTGTATAAACTTGCATAGGATGTAGCGTAGCTACTCATAATATTTAATATTATCATAATTATTGACAGCTGTTCTTGTAATAAAGAATTCAAATCGATACTTAGTGCGCCATCTATCGATTAATAAGTATAACTAATTAAAAAGACTTAATGACTTTGTTTTGTTTAAATGCTCTTTTTAAAATAACTTTATTTCAATTCTATTTGTCTATTTAAATTTTATAAAGTAGTTAATAAAGTATTCGATCTGTATATAAAGTAATTAGTAAAGGATTCGATCTGTCGTCTGCCGCCATGCGCCGCGCGGCGGCGACGCCGTCGCCTCTACGGCGCCGACCGCCGTCATGTATTAAAAAAACAGGTGTTGTTATACAGTAAGTACATAATTATTATTATTAGTATATCCATACCTATGCCTTGTACTATTATCTAGTCTGTGCCATGAGACATTGGTGACCTTAACACGACGTGGTAATGATGATGATGACGATGATGATGATGATGATTATGATGATGAATATAAATTGCATAGTAGCATATGCATTCTGTTCTTAAAACAACGCCGAAACTCCCAAATGTGTATCTATAAGGAGTCAGGAGTTCTCTCAGCATCTTCGAAACCATGGTATACCTTGACCCAATATTTGACTTTTTGGTAGCATATTCTTAGTACGCTTCACGTAAAACCAAAATCACCATATGTTTCCATATAAATTTCGAGGAGTTCCCTCGATTACTCATGGATCCCATCATCAGGTCACCACTTTTGTGAACATGGTACCAAATTGGAGTGAAACCTAATACAACAACACAAAAATTTCGAAAATCGGTTCACAAACGGCGGAGTAATCGTTGAACATACAAAAAAAAAAAATAAAAAAAAAAAAAAAAAAAAAAAAAAAAATATCCACAGCCGAACATATAACCTCCTCGTTTTTTGGAAGTCGGTTAAAAATATTTCCTTTGTAAAACCTAATCATAGTTTAGGATGTAAGCCCGCCTTAGGTTTTAAATCCGAACAAGGTATTAAGGACCCTGAGCCATGTAAGACCAATCTAACGAGAAAATGCTTGTTATTCGTTTATTAACTAAATAAATTAAGAAAACAAATTATCAAGTAATGCTCTGTTTCATAAGGTATCATATTATAAATCTCTTTTTAACCTAGCTTCAATAGCCATCTAATAAACTTAAGTTTTGCTAAGCTCTTCCAATTTCCAAATGGCCTTGCAAGGAACACAGCTCCAAACAAGGCCAATGTTATACATCAGTCGTTTAACTTGAAAATAGAGTTACAATTATTTATTTATTTGCTTTTACTAAAACGACATTATAATTTCTTTCAATTAAGGGGCCGGGTTACCCTCGAAATTCTCATACATACGTAATACCAAAATCATTTTGTCATACGAAAATATTTAACATGTTTGAGTTATTTTTCAGCATAAAATAGTAATTACCTAGGTTCCTGAACAAAAATTAACTTCAAAATATTTAAACACTAAAAAAATTTTTTTTGTGTAAAATTTTTTTTTACTAAATTTACTACTAAATATTTAAACACTAAGAAATAGAGTAAAACACTAAAACATATATAAAAAAATAGTAAATTTACTACAACATATTTCAACTCTAAAAAATATTTTTTAGTATTAAAATATTTTGTAGTAAATTTACAAATTATTTATAAATTTTTTAGTGTTTTACTCTATTTTTTAGTGTTTAAATATTTAGTAGTAAATTTAGTAAAAAAAATTTATACACAAAAAAAATTTTTTTAGTGTTTAAATATTTTGAAGTTCATTTTTGTTCAGGAACCTAGGTAATTACTATTTTATGCTGAAAAATAACTCAAACATGTTAAATATTTTCGTATGACAAAATGATTTTGGTATTACGTATGTATGAGAATTTCGAGGGTTACCCGGGCTCTTAAGCAACACATTAAATGCTCAATATATTATATCATCTAAAAAAAAAATATAACGAACATTGCTTGAACATCATCTTATAACTAAGAATATATTTAAAATGGAAATTCTTTAAAAATAGTAGCAATGAGTATCACATTGACATCTTAAAACTAATTGACAATGCGTTTTATAATACAATCAAAATTTTTTTTAATCTAAAATGGCCTTCTTATGGGCCCGTTCTTTATAAGGCCAAAATGTTCAATATGCGTGTATAATTTAAATAATCCTAATAAGTAAAGATGTTTTAAAAAACAACATTATTTTAATTGTTACGGTACGCATTTATAACTAAAAATAACTGCTTATATGTTAATGATGTTTAGATGTTCCTTGTAAAGTTTATGTTCCCTAGCAAGGCCAAATCTTTGATTGGGCCTTATAAGGAACCACCGGCCTTCCTAGGAACATCACCAATATTTTAACGTAAATCGAGGCATAAGTAGATTTTCTTTTATTAGTACCATACATAATATATCCCTAAACGATAATGCCCTGCAAAAAAGTTTGGACATAGGTTATGTAACTAAAAACTAAAGTTTTTCAGGGTGCAGAAATTACAATTGTAGCCTCGACAACCAAAGTCTACAAACAGTGAGATCTCACTCCCACAATAGCGGCGCGATCGACTCACCGCCGCGTTTGTGGCCATAAGTTTGATGGATCTAAGTGTGTAGTAGAAGGAAAATGTCTTTACATGATGATAATTGCAACTTTTTGATATTTGGCCTTCAAAGGAACATGGCCTCACGTGGCTCAGGGTCCTTATATAATATTATTGTTTATCTTTTATTATTAATCGATCAAATGGTAGGTAATGAATGAATTGTCGACGTTATCAGTTCTAACAGGAATGATTTTAAATTCTTTACGTACGTATCTACTGTCTAAGGGCCTGTTTTACCACTTCCTTTTAAGGTGCAGGATAGGTTATTCCACAACTTATTTGACAGATTCTCCATTATACTCTATCTGTTAAGTTAAGTTGTCTATAGCCTATCGGACACTTATCAGGAAGTGATGAAACAGGCCCTAAATCTCACGACTGCAACTGGACTAGCTGATAAAATTACTTAGTAAAAGGCACAGCTGTAGTATCGTTTTAACTTTTAAATTTTAATGGTCAACTCTGCATACCTGGGTATTTTACAAATGAATCTCAAGCAACGACTACGTTTAGTTCTAGATTTATCTAAATAATTTTCTAAAGAAACGTAAAAACGTTGCTTGTCTTTAGAAGTCATGTTACTTTTCCAAAGCAGATCTTGTATAGTTATTCGCTATGTGAATATTATTATTAGCAAGGATCGTATCTAAATATAATATAAAACTCAAAGGTGACTGACTGACATGGTGACCTATCAACGCAGTACGCACAGCCCAAACCACTGGACGGATCGGGCTGAAATTTGGCATGTAGGTAGATATTATGACGTAGGCAGCGCTAAGAAAGGATTTTGATCGATTCTACCCCCAAGGGGTTAAAATAGGGGATAAAAGTTTGTATATAATAATACTTAACGCAAGCAAAGCCGCGGGCAATAGCTCATTAGTAAATAAGTTTCTAAAGATAAATCGGTACTCTATGTCTGTAACTCTGTATACGCTAAAACTGTGTGGGTAGGTACGTGGTACCTACAACTTGTTATTATTTGAATTGTGACAGTGTAAAAAGTTGATACATCAATCTATTCAGTCACGAATCACGATTCCGTCCTCACGTTTAGTAAAACTTTGGTCTAAGCAACGAGACAAGTCACATATTATATTCATCACATCATTGTGTATAATATGTACGTTCATATTTAAAATGTATAAGGGTCTCTTGAGAAGCTTCTTAAATAATAATAAATTCCAACTTTTACCCAGATGTACTAACATCAAATAATATTGATGGCTATGTCCACACTATGCACTTTCGTCTTCAATGTTCGTCATCTTCTGTATTCAACTTTCGTTTAGCGCTTTCAATAACGGAACGCCAATATTGTAATTTTTGTTCAGTTGCAGTGTCTGTCAGCTTTATAACATGTGCGAGGAGAACGTTTTACTGGGTGGAATGTGGGTGGCTTATTTGATCATAAGAAATTCCAAAATATATAGAACTAAGCGAAAGTTTTGGATACGGTCAGAGCGCATGCGTCGCGGGCATGCCTCACGTACGCAGTTGACTGCGCTATGACGCATGCCCTTGATGAACAAAGAAAGGTACAGTGTGGACAAAGCTATAGTCCAATTGTACGAAGACTACTAAGCAACATCGCTAGCGACATGTTAAGGCGAAGAACTCATAAAAACGAATACATATTGCAACAATAACCGTTAATTTTGATTATTGAGTGTTAAACGTTGGGCGCCATCACTCCGGACCAATAAAAAGTACACAAAATATAATTGATTACATTTAAAATTCATATCGAAATATTAATTTTATTGCCACAATGGTTTTTAAGACATTTTTAAGTTGTAACCTACGTTTATCTAGTAACAGAAAGCTTTACGTTATAACTTATACATAAATATACTCAACTGTGCCAAGGATACTTAAATTTGATCTCTAATAATTAATAATAATCACTTAATTCTACAATGTACTCCAGTTTTCATCTAATTCTTCTAAAGTGAAAACCAAATTTTACATATTGTCTCATCTACAAGATAGAATTTTTTTTTCGATGATATATTTTCGTTATTAATGATATTCATTTTTAAGAAATGTAATATTTAATTAATACAAATGACTACATTACATAATATAAATATTTTTAGAATCATTTCGTTTTTGATGCGAGGTAGAGGCATGAGATAGTATGTTATTAATTTATTACTTTACTAGATGACGCCCGCAACTCCGTTGCGCCAAAATTCGTTTATCGCGCGGGAACCGTGCATTTTTCCGGAATCATCCTGTGTCCTCTTCCGGGATTTAAAGTATCTCCATTCCCAGTAAAATCGGTTCAGCGGTTTGACCATGAAGAGGTAACAGACAGGCAGACACACCTTCGCTTTTATAATATAAATATTATATTTTCAATGATTTCCTCTCAGCTAAAAATTTACCTGGTGATCGTTTATATGCTACTATGAATGAAAATTAATGTCAGCTTGCTGTATCTCAGTGGAAACTTTGTCAGCAACAGGATCTATGCCTACTCAATCTTATCAGCTGACGAATTTCCACTGACTTACAGCTAGCTGCTTTTTTTTAAATTTTTTACTAGAATATTTCAACAATTCTCTGATAAATTTTCAGATGAGAGGAAATGACCGAAAAAAAGTTTTCTTCATCTTTGGGAGGCTGCCACTGCCCACCCCACCCACGGAGTCGCAGCTGACGGTCGCGAGTATTCATAGTATAAGTCCCTTATTCATTTTACGAAGTTTCGGTTGGGAGGGACTTGGTCATGAAAGTCTGTCACTGGCTCCAGGTCTAATAGGTAAGTATTATTACTTACCTATTAGACCTGGATATGGATCTACAAGAAAAGCAACAAATATTAATTGTAACTATTTCCTCAAGCAATCTATGATTTTGGATTTTCTTTCTTAGAAAGATACTTTTCCCATGGTGACCAATTGACCACGTTAAGCTGTAAGACAAACCATGCAGCTTTCTATACCAAATGGCCATAAACTAAGAACCGAGATCCTTAGTCTAATGATATTAATTACAATCATTACATAAGTCAATTACGGCCATATAGAGATAGATTTGCATTAGTAATTTCACTAGCCACTGTACTACTAATATGTTTAATAAATTGCAATTAGTGTAGTTAATTAAAGTGGGTATAAAAAGCATATTATATCTGCTATGGACTTACAAATTAACATCCTCCTAAGGTAAGGTCTCACCAAACCGAGAGGATTATGCATAAAATAATAACTCGTCCCAGTGTTACTGATCAAGTGATCACAATTTTTTTTAAATAGTGAATAATAATTATTATAGAAAATTGGAGTCCGAAATTCCTTAGTTAATAATAATTATAATGTTAGAAATTTAGTATTACCAGTGACGGATTAAGACTACTCGATGCCCCCCCATCCGTATGTCAACTAGAAACATCGGTCTTTAAACTTTCACCACCTAAAAAAATTACATTTTTCCTAGAAACATTTTTGGTGTGGTTTTTGTTGACGTGAGAGTGAGACATGAATCATGATGCCCTATAAAGGACGGATGTTTTTTGTCCTTCTTCTGGTGCCCCCTCAGACATGATGCCCTAAGCAATTGCTTAATTTGAATAAGGGTTAATCCGTCACTGAGTATTACTTAAGTTAAACTTATATAGGGTGAAAACTATAACACAGAATATATCGTCACTGGAATGGAAAAGTCGCTGAAGCGCCATTTTGCTCATATAGAGTTATACATATATTTGGAATCAGCAGATTTTTCTGCGTCGAATGATCGGTGTTTCAAAGCAATCGGAGTAATTTTGTGGTCAGTTAGCAAAATGAAAATTGGCATTATTTTATACTTTTCGCTGAACGACGCTCAAAACGGTCTTTTTTACACCTATGTTGCTTAAGTTATTTTTCCATTACTTATTTGGAGCGTGAATAACACTTCAGCGATTATTCCATTAGCTCGTATTGCTTACTATGGCGCATCAGCAATTTTTGCTTTCTCTAAAAAGTTAAGTTATGGCGGTTAAGCGAAAAGGTCCTCTAGTCATTTCAATAAAGATATTGTTAAGTCAAAAGTGTCTACTGATAAGAGGAAAATGCTGCGTTTTAATCATTTTTACCTATATATTTTTATAGTTTCTGTGATGTCAGATATTTTAATCTAATAAAGATTGTTTAATCAAAGTGACAATAGCGAAAATAATTCTAAATTCAAGACTTTATAAATGGACTTCAGACATTGATTACTGTATCACCCTAGTAACAAAGTTCTCTTATAGTGCACAGTTTATAGGCTTGCAGCACTTGTAACTCTTTCTTAATGGTTCCAGGTTTTACTACTAAGCTTATAACAGGTTACACGGAGTTTGTTTGGGTTTGTAGTAGACCTGTTCTAGAACGATATTATAGGCGCAGTAAAGGCTAAGATGGCCTATACAAGTGTTTCACCGGTGTAAATATAGGTACTTGAGAAGACTTGCTCCAATCAGTTACACTTGTAATAGACTACAATAAGTAATTATAAATCCGCTATAAGGTCATACGCCAGTAATAGTAATTTATAGAACGAAATGCACTTAGTACCATTTGACCTTGTTACTTGATCTTATAGTAATGTATATAAGTCAACTTTATGTGCCAATTATAAGTGAATTACTTAGTTCTACAGTAGTTTTGGTATTATTGCGGGCTCTCGAATGTTGTTATAGTCTTAATTACTATATAAAGGTTTCTTGAAAACTATTTATTAGTGTCCAAAGTATTCTTCGTGATGTCCATTTAATTTTTTTTTTTAATTTATCGCACCTTTAAATCCATTTTGAATGCTGTTAGGACTAATATCATTTTTAAGCACAACTTAGTAAATACGCCGTGTTCAATGGGTGAACAAAAATTGAGATGTAAAACACAATATACTTTAACGGAAATACTTGCGCGTTTGCCGTTCAAAAAATTTGTCGCACCTTCAAGGCCATTTTGAATGCTGTTAGCACTAATATTATTTTTAAACACAACTTAGTAAATACGCCGTATTCAATGGGCGAACAAAAATTGAGATGTAAAACACAATATACTTCAACGGAAATACTTGCGCGTTTACCGTTCAAACATGTATGCACGTACACGTGCGAAATACTTACTTGTTAATAAATTTTATTTAATATTGACTAACTTACCTTTCATTTATTTTTTATTTTTTTCATCAACCTCACAATACAATTCACAAATGTTTAAAGTAAGTAGCTAGTGATAGAAGCGTGGAGTACTGACCTGTTATATTTATTTATTTATTTTACCATTTATTTCAGGCCCATAATATAAATACCTTACAGACTAATATACTTATTCATATTCATTATTATATGTTATAGTAGCCTGTTATAGTCCTGGCCCATGAACAACATCGTTCATCGTTTTCATACATTTGACGGCATCTCTCATCACAACAAAAAAAGTATCTGAAAGTAAATTTCAGCTTAAAGAAAACAAGGAATCATCGAAACCTCATTTCAAATTAAACAATTCCTACAAAAAGTTAAGGAAATACTGATTCTTAGTTGATAGTAGTAGTTGTTGTTATTACTATGATATGACCGAAATATTTTAATCTACACTGTTAACTGTAGTACTGCTTATTTAAATTAACACCTAATTGTATTATTGTAGTCTGCAGTAGGTTGCTATAAATATAGGTACTATTTTTTTTTCATTAATTTCAAAAGGATAGGTACGTAACATTAAATGAATATTCTGTCCATACTTTCATACTTCCATACTTACTATACTTACTTTAATTATTACTTACTAAGTTACTAATATTATAAATGCAAAAATGTGTCTGTCTATCTGTTACCTCTTCACGCTTAAACCGCTGAACCGATTTTGCTAAAATTTGTCATGGAGATACCTTGAGTCCCGGGAAAGGAGTTGCGGGTGTCCTCTAGTCTATATAAATAACATAAAAAATAGAGGAAACCTATGTATTTTTGTGTCTGTATTTTTGTAATGAATAAGCTCAAAAACTACAAATTGACTTTAAAGTCACCATTAGATTGCTACATTATCCCTGAGTAACAAAGACTACTTTTTACCGCCAGAAAGAAGCTTTTCCTAAGGGAAAATTTATTTTTTCCGGGTGACGCAGCGACAGAAGGTAATAAATTACTTAAAAATGGTTAACTAAATATCTTAATATAAGTATATATAATATGATAGATAAAAATTTATATATTTTTATTAACTAAGTATAAAGGTTTTCTAAACTATTACAACTGGAACCTTCTCGCAAGCTTTGTTTCAGAAGGTTCCACTCTTACAATGATAACAAAGACAAACCTTAGGTAAAATTATAAATAAATATGTTTTACAAAATCTTTATTTGATTTGATTGAATTATGCAGTCAACTATTCTTCTCTTTTTTCTCTTCTATTCTCAAAAATTTCTTTGAATAAAAAGTATGGCTTAATAAATTATATTATAAGGTATAACCTCGTGTTTTTTTTTACCTCTTTGAAAAAATAGTTACCAAAGGACAGAGTCATGTACCAAAAGAAAATACTAGAGCTGCCTATGAAGAGTCAATTGACGAGATTTGTGACGAGAAACATCTGCGAATCAATCATCTACCCCTTCAAAACCATCGTCACCTAAGCATATTACGAAAAGCACTGTTAACGAATCAGTTGACGAGAAATGTGTTGATGACGACAAGACTAAAACAGGAAATTATACGTCAAAAGTTTTATTTATTTTCAGGTCGCTAAGAAAAGAAACAGTTATTTAATATCACAAATTTATTACTAAAAATATAAACTAAAATAAAATATACAAATATATACGGTTATTTAATTGAATTGCTTGTACTTTAGTATTCGATTACTACATTTTAAAATGTAGCAATGGCATGGAGGAATCAAAGGTCACTGTCCTAGTGCTGATTGATTTCTCTAATGCTTTAAATAACGTGAACCACGATATCCTCCTGTCCATCTTGTCCCACCTCAATATCTCGCCTGAAGTAGTAAACTGGTTCTCCTCCTACCTTAAGGGGCGCCAGCAACGTGTACGCGTCGACGGGTGCTTCTCTGATTGGGTCCTTCTCGAGGATGGGGTTCCTCAAGGTGGTATACTTTCTCCCCTTTTATTTTCCTTATTTATTAATTTATTAGTTTATATAATTAGCAGTGCGCACCATTTATATGCTGATGATTTCCAGCTATATAGACAAGAAACAATTGAAAATATCTCCACTGCCATCGATGCTTTAAACCGGGATCTTGTTGCTATAAACACCTGGTCTGCTAATTTCGGACTGTCGGTTAATGCGGCTAAGTGTCAGGCCATTTTAATAGGAAGTCCGAGAGTTCTAAGAAGAGTCGACACTAGATCTATTCCACCGCTAATGTTTAACAGTAGTATTATACCCTATAGCTCTTGTGTTAAGGACCTCGGTTTACACATCGACTCTAACTTAGACTGGCATACACAAATTGCTAGCGTCAGTAATAAAGTCACATACTCTTTGCGAGCATTATACCGACTCAAAAATTTCTTACCATCGTGTATAAAATTGATGCTTGTTCAGACTCTTATACTCCCAATAATTGATTACTGCGACGTTTGCTATCTTGATCTTAATGCGGACCTCCTTAACAAACTAGATCGTCTCCTGAATAACTGCATTAGATTTGTTTTCAGCCTCCGCAAGTACGATCACGTCTCCTCCTACCGCTCAAAATTACGCTGGCTCCCAGTTCGCCAACGCCGAGCCCATCGGGCAGTGTGCATGCTCTATTCCATACTATACTCCCCCTCCGCTCCCAGCTACCTAACTCCTCATTTCGAATACCTAGGCAGCAACCATGACAGAAATCTCCGTTCCACCAATAATTTACGTCTCCAATGTCCTCCCCATAGTTCCACTCCCGTCCACTTTTCCTTTCATGTTCAATCAATTCTCCTTTGGAATTCATTTTCAAAAGAAATTAGGATGTCCAAAACTAAAGAATTGTTTAAACGTAAAGTTCATGAACATTACCTTAAATCATTAACTAAATGAGACAACAAAATCGATATTATTTAGTTATTTTATCTATCTATAATCTATGTAATATATATTACTATTATTTTTTTTATATTTTATATTTAGTAGTTTATTTTATACATATTTATACATAATATTGTGTAAGTATATATTTTAAATATGTTTGTATGTATATTGTATGTATTATATTCATTTTATTTTGAATTAAGTATATATTAAGATGATGTACCTATATATTTATTTATATTATCATATTGTTAATTACAAAATATTTTAATCCCTCTGTCCTCTAAATGTTTGCATCTACCTCACTATCTCTGCAACACCCTAAGGTTTGGCTGGAAGAAAATGCCACAAGGCATTAAGCCCGCCTTTGTGCTACAATGTGCAAAAAGTTTTTAAATAAATAAATAAATAAATAAAATGATGGTAGTTCAGCGAAATCGAACTTTTCTTTTTTGGAGGTTAGCGACTTTTCCAGGCTCTAAATTTTTAAAGTTAGTACTGATATTCGCTGAAGCGCCACTTATCTTCCAAACTAATGCGATATTAGATTAGGTATTAGCTTCAAAAAATGATAACAAAATCATCCATACAATAGGTTTTGGAATTTCCAAAATCGGTTAAAGGGTTGCAAAGATATGAATTTTTTCCAAAAATTAAAACTTTAAAACGCTTTCTCCTAAAGTTGGCTATAAGGAGATTAGCGACTTTTCCATTCCAGTGACGATATATTAGTTGTGACTATGATTATTTCTTTATTTCATCTTACCTCTCCTTCTCAAGTAAACGCTACTAATATAAGTTCCTAAGTAATTTGCAATGGAACTTAAACCTAATTATCTGTCGAAGTTACTTTGCTCGTTACGAAAAGATAGTTTCAATGGCGTTTGTTCTTAATTTACCTCTGAAAGGACTTTTATTCCCTAGATTATAAAGATCAACTCGAAGGTATGAAGTGGGCGCCTCGGAGTCGCAATACTTTAAAACTAAACTAACCATGTCAATCACTGGATTTTCCGGAACGCTACATTTTAATAAAGTTCTTTAGCTTCTAGATTATATTTTCGGAATCACTTTAGGAAAACCATGGCACGAATCGCTCTGCTCTATAAGAGGATCATCGGCTTCACAAAAAGTTAGCGTCAAAGGGTAGATTTTAGTGTCTAAACACACCAGGCCGAAGTTACGCGGCGCAAATTCCGCATGATTCCGCCGGCAATGTATTTTAAATCAGCGAATACCGATGGCACACTATTCCGTCGCGTTCCGTCCGTATTTTGTATGCGTTTGACTTTGCGGACGTAATCATGCAGAATTTACGCCGCGTAACTTCGGCCTAGTGTGTTTAGACACTTAAGGACCTTTAGTTTAAACGCACTCGAATATTTCGATGCCTATAAGTTCGAATTTTGTAGGATTTATCACAATAACTGTCGCACTCGGTGACAAATCCTAAATACTTAATGTAATTCAATAAAGTTAGCATCGATGCAGACACAATAGATTTTCAATTGTAATGCGTGAGCCGGCTGTCGCTTGGGGATTGATGGGATATTTACATGCCCCACACATTGTCTACATCAAACTCTTCATTAAGGCCATCCCCCGAGCAAACGACCTTGGCCATACATTTGCCGCGTCGTCGCCGAGATCGCACCAAAACCCTATTTTTTTACTTATCTTAGTCCAAAATTGACCTAAAAAAAGTTTAAAACGTGGAATATGTAGTTTATGATATTGTCGATCTATTGGCGTGTGTTTACTAAGGAGATGCTGAATGTTTGCTTGAATTTTAATAAATCGGTTTTACTTTGGAAGCTGATATCATTAGTATAATAAACAAAAATAGAAAATTTAAAACGTGAAAAGGAATCTTGATATACTAAAGATTATTGCTGTATTTTTATTATAACTTTGTAGCTTTCAAAATATGAGTTTATGAGCCCCTAAATACGGTAAATTACGGAATCTCCGTAGGGAATGCCCTTAAATTTAAGTCTAGTCATCTTTAATCTTTTGAGTGCGGCTGTAAAGCATCGCAAGCGCTTCGTCACAGCAGGATAAAAGTTAGGTACCTAATACCTATAATATTTTAATACCTAAGGTACTCAACAGTCAACACAAGGCTTGGGTTGGTGAGCTAACATAGTATTTGTTACTATGAGATGATTTTGGGAATCTATGTTATCCTAGCTCTTGCCAAATATAGAGCAGTCCCTTTCTATTTTATTCTTTAAATCCCTCCCTACCTTGCCCTGAATAGCGTTTTATCTACATTATCGACAGCGGGTTGCTCAATGGATTCTCACTTAAATAAGAATCGTAATCAAATTCCAATGTCGTTTTATTTGCTCAACTGCCTAAAACGAATGATTTGGGGAGGACCTCCCCTTTTATTTGTTAGGGTTGTTCCATTTATAGACTATTAGATAGTTTTCTGTGCAGACCGAAATTAAAGGTTGAAAATACATACTTTTATGACCCGTTATTGAGCAAAGCATAAAAAAGAAGTTAAACTATTTGATGTGTATTTTGTTGAATATAAGTATGTCACATAATTATTACAGGATGATAGGACGTTTCATCGAAAAGTTCGTGTGAACGTTAAGAAAAAATATTCTTATAAAAATACCTATTAACTTTTCTAAAACAATTAGAAAAAGATATTATTTGTTCCTCTTTAAGATAAAATTGTATGTCTAGAATATGTTTTGCTAAGATTTGACAAGTACGAAAAAGAGGTACAAGAAATGTTATCACAAGCTGCTCAGGAACAATGCCTGCGCCTCGAGGTACGCATTATGCGATAACTTCTTAATACTCTCCTTCGAGACCAATAAATATTCGTGCAAATCCGTCTACGATAATTCTTTCTTTTGCTCAAATTCCAAAACTAAGACACTCTTAAGTTTAACTACTTAGTAGGTACTTTGTCTTCTTCGTTTTGGCTAGCCATGCCATGTTAACCGGCAAAATATTAAGGCAAGTCAGCCTGAGACGACGTTAAAGTTTCATTTTTCGTCATACAATCCATAACATTGTTAACAATGCAACGATATGATTATTGTCCAATAAAATATCCGACCAATGTCTCTATCAAAATTTATTTCATATTAACTATATTGTTTCGAATATATTTGCTTATGAATCTTAGGAGTAATCCTGATATATTGGCATTCATTTTACAACCCCGAAGCTCGAGCGTTAGCGGGGGCGGGATCTTTATAAATCCGTATTATATCCCTAATGTTTGGAAAATTCTAGAATTCTGCAGAATGTTTTTTCCTTTATCTGGCAACATAATAGAGGGAAAATCTTGGATTATATCGCCGATAGAGGATACTCGAGGATCGAAACGAATAATGCAAGTACAATCCAAACTGAAATGGGAGTTTAAGAAAGCAACACATTTGAGAAAATCTTATGTGTATCGCCCAACTAGCAAATTTCTCTCAACCTACGTACGTTACAAGTACTGCACTTATAGATTACTTATAGTAGTTTTGACATTTGCTGTTTGCATTAATAGTTTTGAAAAATGCGTTTTATGCTCAAGTCAGTTTATTTTTACAATTACACTTATAAGCCTTTATGAGTATGAAAATTCTAACTTTTATTAGTAAACCCACTGAGGTACAGTTAAGTACTCCTATAATAAGCTCTTGTAGTAGCTTATAAGATGACATTTATACATGTCGAAAAAGAGTTACTAGATTTAAGAGTACTTACTCTAGTTATTTGTGCTTGTAAGCTATTATAAGATAACATGTTTTGGCCTTTATAAGTTCCATCAGCTGTATTGGTAAGAGCATATTATGCGAGAGTATTATTAGTACAATTTATATTTAATCGTCTCCACCAAAACTCTTATAAGGTTATTTAATCTTCAATTGTGCTTGCTAGATCCACTTGTCACATCAGGAGTTCTAATCTGACAGGTGGATCTAGCAAGCACAATATCGTTCGAAGTGATGAGGGTTCTGTACAAAATTATAATATAAGTGACAATTGTGAAAGAACTATAAATACTTATATACTTATATTTATAATATACTTATATTTTATTACTTACTAGCGACCCGCCCCGGCGTCGCACGGGTATTAAATATATAGCCACTGAACAAATTATTAAAATCGATAGCCTATGATCTTTTACATGGTCTACTTATTATCTGTGCCAAATAACATAAAAATAGCTCCAGTAGTTCGCGAGCTTATCTCGCGCTATAGGCTTAGCCTTTTCATATAATTTACCCAGTTTTTCAACATTCTTCTATTAGTCTTAGCGTGATAAAATATAGCCTATAGTCTTTCTCAATAAATGGGCTATCTAACACTGAAATAAATTTTCAAATCGGACCAGTACTTACTGAGATTAGCGCGTTCAAGTTAGCCCTTTCAAATAATTTTCCCCTTTTTTTCCCATGTTTTCCTCTACTTCGTCGCTCCTATCAGTCTTAGCGTGATAAAATATAGCTTATAGCCTTCCTAGCTTATAGCCTTTAGTTTTATTACTCGCTGGCCTAAGTTTGTTATAGTCCGATTCAGTTTTATAACACACTAGTTTTTGGTTATACAAGGTCATTACAAGTGTAAATCGGATTGACCAAGTATTCTATTAGCATGGTATAGGAGCAAATAGTCTAATAAAAAGGGCCCTTTTGAGGTCTTGGAGATAGGATTTAGTGTATTATAAGTGTAAAAATTAATTGTCTTGAGATAATTATAAGAGCACTTTTTGCTAGTTGGGCGGTTCTTAAAAAAGTGCTTTACTCTAAATTTAGTTTAAACCGAAAATAACAAATACAGTGAAATTAAATACATGAATAAGGTATGACCAAAAATCGGCTCAGAAGTTTATTGTGCCAACATGGTGCCAACAGAAGTAGGTAATAAAAACGCACACACAAGAGTAGGTACAGCGTGCAATCCGCCCGCCCTTAATTTAGGCACTGGCATCGCAAAGAATGTCGTGATTTGTTCATTCAAAAAGTTTTCCCATCTCAAAAGCACATACTCGAAATTATGAAACTTTCCACAGGAGCTGCGTTGCGAGGAATATGTTTGTAAGATCCAATAACTGTATCGCTGCGCCTGGCTAGAGCAGATAAATTCTCAAAAACATATATTCCTTTAGCTTTAGCTGCATTGGAAACACACAGCTAAGTTGCAACGCGCGCGGCGCGACATCAATATTCCCTGTCGCTCGTCTGCGCCAATCAAGTCCCTGTCAGAGTACATTACAGTTCAATTTATGGAAAGTCACATGCACAAATGAACTTGCATGACCTAAATGCATGCGTTACTGTCCGCGACGTTCATACTGGTCATGTGAATCTGCATTCACTCCATAAACAACTTCTGATATTGCAATAGATATTATGACATTTATTGCTATTAAACATTGATAGTAGATAATAATCTGCTATAATTATTACAGAGGTGAGTGGAAGAACCAGGTAACTAGCATTTTATGACATACTAGCTGACCCGGTGAACTTCGTGTCACTTTAAAACCTTCCCTGGACTTCTACGAATATTTTAAGATTAAAATCAGCCCAATCCGTTCAGCCGTTTTCGAGTTTTAGCGCGACTAACACATTTGAAAATCCATTTTTATATATAAGAAGAAGAAGAAGAATAACAATTATTAATTACCTAATAATTTTTTCCCCTTATAATTTGAGTAAACCTTGTAACTTACCTACTTCATCATCTGGCTATCAAAGTAGGGATTTTTCTGCCTCATTTAGCACCATTATCGAGCCTTCCCATTATTCTCAGCTTACCTGCCCTAACTCCAGCACCTGCATGAAGTTAGCTTATCATAGAGCACTCCATCACGGAAACGTGACGACCAGAGGTCAGTTCGGCTGTCATGATTGGACAACTTATCTCGACTAGTTGCGCAACTTGTTACGAGTCAAGCGTAGCCTATTGTAGTGTTCGGAGCAAAAGTTTGATAGTTTATTTTACATTCGAAAAAAGGAAACATACGAATCAGAAATCTAAAATGTTTAAACTTTAAAGGTATACGTAAAACCTCGCAAACAGTCTACTGCCATTATTTGTCAACAAAAAAATACCACGGTTTGACAAAAAAATACATTGGTAGAAGAAATAATAAATTTCCTAAGAAAACACTACAACACATTCAGATTATTATTTTTAACAAAAAATTAAAACTGACTTCCAAGGTAAAAACAATATTAATAGCATCCTTATAATATGAACTAAAAAGTATTAAATAATTTTTCCTATCTAATATGTAGTGCCTTTTCCCGAATTCGGCTAAACCTCAACTATTTCTGTACTCAATATTCATCATTTTGAAGTCGGTACCAGATATAGCTGAATCTTTATTTCTTTGACAGGTTTCTGGCACCCACATCAAAATTATGAATATTGAGTACAGAAATAGTTGAGGCTTAGCCGAATTTGGGAAAAGGCACTACATATTAGATAGGAAAAATTATTTAATACTTTTTAGTTCATATTATAAGGATGCTATTAATATTGTTTTTACCTTGGAAGTCGGCTTTAATTTTTTGTTAAAAATAATAATTTCACTCTTTTTAGTTACCTAGTAGGTAAACTGTTAGTGCCAATTCAAATTGTATAAAAAAATAGTTTCATATTGTCTTCACTAGATGTCACTGAGGCGCTCCTGTGTCGCGCTATCGCTTGTACATAGAAGTTTTATATAGGTAGTTGTAACTTGTAACAGATTTCTGTCGTGTTGTTGAAAGTTTGTAAGCAACTGACAACTCAACAGTGAGCTTGCCGCTTGGTGTGAGCAGTGAGCATTGAATTGACAACATAAATCATAATATTGAGTGGTAATTGATCTCGTATAATTGTTATTAAGTTGACCTCCGTCATAGTCCGCGAATTTATAAGTGGTCGTCGGTAGTACTGCGTATATTCTACGTATCTTATTACAATTTGTTAAGACTGTAAGAGTCATATGGCATACCCCAAGGCCCAAATATCAGGTAGATAGATACATTTAAACAATACATTTAAAATAATCTAAGTGAACGCGTGCTGAAAAATGCTCGCAGCGCGGCATGCCGCATGCCCTGACATTGCGGTTAGAACTTGAATACGATGTTTACGCTCGCGCCGCGCGGCGACGCCGCTACCTCTGCGGCGCCGACCGCCGTGTATATTAAACAGCTTGGTGTTGTTATGTATATAATTATTATTATTGTATCCATACCTATGCCTTGTACTATTATCTATTTTGTGCCATGAGACATTGGTGACCTTAACACGACGTGGTAATGATGATGATGACGATGATGATGATGATGAATTTGAATTGCATGGTAGCATATTCTTTCTGTTCTTAAAACAACGCCGAAACTCCCAAACGTGTATCTATAAAGAGACAGGAGTTCTCTCAGCATCTTCGAAACCATGGTATACCTTGACCCAATATTTGACTTTTTGGTAGCATATTCTTAGTACACTTCACATAAAACCAAAATCACCATGTTTCCATATAAATTTCGAGGAGTCCCCTCGATCACTCCTGGATCCCATCATCAGGTCACCACTTTTGTGAACATGGTACCAAATTGGAGTGCAACCTAATACAACAAAACAAAAATTTCCAATTCAAGAGCCGCGTTCTAAACCACTGCACCACGGGGGCATAAAAACATTAGACCAACGCGAGTCGGCGCATGAGTACCGGAAACTATTCCACCTCAATTTTTTTATGCGATCCTCTTCAAATTGCCCTCCTGATGATAAAAAATGCATGTTGCCATGGTGCAACCCGGTGCCATATTGTTTAAACAAACATTGTTTAAACAATCATTGTTTAAACAATTGCAAGGAATTGTTGTTTTTCAACCGGACATTTTTTTTTTATATTCTTTATTGAAATACCAATAAAAAAAGGTCCTATGACTTTTTACGATAAAGTTAATATTTTTAAAGATATAAATTTTTAAAGGTTCGAAAAATCTCAAATTTGGGTACATTCGACCCATGAAAAATATATTTTAAAAAATAATAATGTCTAAGTAATATATATTTTTAAATTCTCTATACAATAGTTAATAATATTGCTAGTAGAGATTTTAAAAAATTTCATTGTTTATATCTTTTTTTATCTTAGCAAAAGTAGACAAAAAATTTTGTTTTTTTTTGTATGGGAGCCCCACTTAAACATTTACTTTATTTTAATTTTACTATTAATTATTAAAGTACAAATATAATTAAGGATTTTGTGAATTTTTCAAGTGCCTATAGCTGTAACTATTATTGATTACGAGCAAAAAAGGCCAAAAAATCACGTTCCTTCTATGGGTGCCCCCCTTAAATATTAACTTTATTTTTATATAGACAAAAAACACAATTTTTTGTCTACTTTTGCTAAGATAAAAAAAGATATAATTAATGATTTTTTTTAAATCTCTATTAACGATATTATTACCTATTGTATAGAGAATTTAAAAAAATATATAATTTAGACATTTTTTTTTAATATATTTTTCATGGGTCAAAAGTACCCAAATTTGAGATTTTTCGAACCTTTAAAAATTCATATCTTTAAAAATATTAACTTTATCGTGAAAAGTCATAGGACCTTTTTTATTGGTATTTCAATAAAGAATATAAAAAAAAGTTGTCCGGTTGAAAAACAACAATTCCTTGCAATCGTTTAAGCAATGTTTGTTTAAACAATATGGCACCGGGTTGCACCATGGCAACATGCATTTATAACATCAGGAGGGCAATTTGAAGAGGATCGCATAAATAAATTGAGGTGGAATAGTTTCCGGTACTCATGCGTCGACTCGTGCTGGTCTATATGTAACGTTGTCGAAAGCTCTGATCCTAATGTTCTGTCAGTTATCGAAGGTCAAAGGTCACATGAATTTGAACTCGAATCAATCGTCATTAGTTGACTAAGGGTTAAGACCTTTTGAAGGCTTATCATCCATCATCTGAATATGACAGCCTTTGATACGCACATAAAAGACGCTTAGCAAATATATTCTAATGTATGATTAATTCAATTTCAATACTAATGATAACTATTTAACATTAAACAAAACAATTAGAATTGGTTAATATTACGCAAAGGTCGAACCAGAGGGCGATACTAGCACATACTGTATATAATCTGACCAAAATCTGACAATATGTTCATGTCAATATTCAGATGAAATACGTCAAATAAAACTTTTTATTTACTGTCTATGCTGTGCCTAAGCGTTCCCTAACTTGGTGGAAGTCCGGTCCCTTGTGAGGTAGACCGGCCGGTCGTGGAGGGAGTCCTATGTTAGACAGATCCAGGACCAGGGCAAACCGCAGGTGATTTTAGTGGGTAAGAGTCCCACATACCCCCGGGGTGCTTCAGATTGAGGCACATCTCCAACCCATAGGGTTGCCAACCGTACTTTATAATAAAGTATTGTACGTTGTTTAAGGTAATTGTACTCTGTACTTTATATTAATAATAAATTACGCGAAAATACTTTATCTATACTAATATTATAATTGGGAAGAGTTTGTTTGTTTGTTTGTTTGAACGCGCTAATCTCAGGAACTACTGTTTCTATTTGAAAACTTCTTTTATTGTTGGATAGCCCATTTATCGAGGAAGGCTACAGGCTATATTTTATTACGCTAAGACTAATAGGAGCGAAGAAATAGAGGAAAATGTAGAAGAAACGGGGGGAAATTATTTGAAAGGGCTTATTTGAACGCGCTAATCTCAGGAACTACTAGTCCGATTTGAAAAATTCTTTCAGTGTTAGATAGCCCATTGATTGAGGAAGGCTACAGGCTATATTTTATTACGCTGAAACTAATAGGAACGAAGAAATAGAGGAAATGTGGAAAAAACGTGGGAAATTATATGAAAGGGCTTATTTGAACGCGCTAATCTCAGGAACTACTGGTGCGATTTGAAAAATTCTTTCAATGTTAGATAGCCCATTAATTGAGGAAGGCTATAGGCTATATTTTATCACGCTAAAAGTAATTGGAGTGAAGAAATAGAGAAAAATGTGGAAAAACGGGGGAAATTATATGAAATTGCTTATTATCTTAAGAACTACTGGAGCAATTTTTATGTTATTTGGCAAACATGAAGAATAGACCACGTGAAGGGACATAGGCTATTTTTGCGGAAAAATATACGGTTGCGTGAAATTCCTAAATTACGCAAGCGAAGCCGCGCGGAACATCTATACTTATTATAACGGAACCGTAGGAAAGTAAATTCTGTACATTGAATATTTTTGTACAATAAATAATACTTGGGATGTGATCTACTATGCTAACGCGAACGAAGTCGCGGGCAACAGTTAGTTTCTCATAATTTGATTTCTGTTGAAGCCGTAACTATTTTTCGTGAAACGAAATTTATCGATTACTTAATGTTGAATCGATGTCGCCAGTTAAATAGCCCTCCATTCCCTTGATATTATCTATATGTAATTTTTTAATAAAGATACTCATTTACTGCAAAAACCAATAAAAATATAATATCTTTAAATGTTATACTTATTAAAAAAAATGTACTTTATTTTTAACCGACTTCAAAAAAAGGAGGTTATCAATTCGACGCGTATGTATGTAATATTTCCAGAACTGCCCAGTTTTTGAATATATTAATCTATGACAGCTTCTGAACAAATGTTCCAAATTTCAAAAGTGTATGTATGTATGTATGTATGTATGTATGTATGTATGTATGTATGTATGTATGTATGTATGTATGTTCTTATGTTTGTGCACGCAAATCTCCGGAACCACAAGTCCGATTTAAGTGATTCTTTTTTTATTGTACTAGGTATTGTTCAACTTAGAGAATACTGCAAGTTTCACCAAAATCGGTCCGGTAGTTTTTGAGATAGGGAATTTTAATTCTTAATTACGTACAAAAATTTGAAGTCGGTTTTATCTTTTTAAAATACTATAATTATACTGTGTACTTTATTTTTCTTACTTAGAGTAACCAATGTACTTTAAATGCAAAAATAAAAGGTGGCAACCCTCCGCACCCATGATGGGTTTCCCCTGCGAATAAAAAAAAAGTGCTGCCTCTAGCGTGAAAGTATTGCAGTAATATTTGAAGAAACTTTATTTATATTTGAAGTCTTTTAAAATACTTCCTAATCCGTTATTATATATGGAACTTCAAAAGTGATCTCATATTTCTAATCTGGTTGATATTAGATATGTCAGAAATTAATTAAAAGAAAATTGTGTAAACTCTAAACTCTAAAGTAACACTTCAGACTTCAGAGGCTAAAATTAGCCTACATTTTTGTTTCTCTTTTCATTTCCCACATGTTCTCTGTCAGAAGCAGTCACCATTCATAATTAACTAGCTGTTGCCCGCGACTTCGTCCGCGTTAGCATAGTAGGTGATCTACTCCCAAGTATTATTAATTATTGTACAAAAATAATAAATATTCAATGTACAGAATTGACTTTCCTACGATTTTATTACATATAGATGTGCCGCGCGGCTTCGCTTGCGTAATTTAGGAATTTCACGCAACCGTACATTTTTCCGCAAAAAATAGCCTATGTCCCTTCACGTGGTCTGTTCTTTATGTTTACCAAATAACATAAAAATTGCTCCAGTAGTTCTTAAGATAATAAGCAATTTCATATAGTTTCCCCCGTTTTTTCCACATTTCTCTCTATTTCTTAGCTCTGATTAAGTTTAGCGTGATAAAATATAGACTATAGCCTTCCTCGATAAACAGGCTATCTAACACTGAAATAATTTTTCAAATCGCACCAGTAGTTCCTGAGATTAGCGCGTTCGAATAAGCCCTTTCATATAATTTCCCCCGTTTTTTCCACATTTTCCTCTATTTCTTCGCTCCTATTAGTCTTAGCGTAATAAAATGTAGCCTATAGCCTTCCTCGGTAAGTAGGCTATATAAAACTGAAAGAATTTTTGAAATCAGTCTAGTAGTTCCTGAGATTAGCGCATTCAAATAAGCCCTTTCAAATAATTTCCCCCGTTTTTTTCACACTTTCTTCTATTTCTTCGCTCTTATTAGTATTAGCGTGATAAAATATAGCCTATAGCCTTCCTTGATAAATGGGCTATCTAACACTGAAAGAATTTTTCAAACCGGACCAGTAGTTCCTGAGATTAACGCGTTCAAACAAACAAACAAACTCTTTCCAATTATAATATTAGTATAGATTCATTCCAGCGCTGTATTGCATCACTGGATTGGAATAATGTAAACGAGTCTGGAGAAATCCGGACATAGCCGCGGTCATTAGTTTGTTATACTCAGTGAAACTCTACAATTCGATCTCATAATATTACGATAACTAGACTAATGGTCAGAAAATACGTGCAATTAATAAGCGTTCTTAAAACGTCAATTAACTAAGTACTTAAACCATAGTGGTTTTATATCTTGACAGCTTAAAGCTAGAATCAATAATAATGTATTAGGTATGTCAAAATATTATTAGAAATAGTTTAAACATATTCGAGATTGTCGTACTCGTCTCACTCACGATAACTTCTATTCATACTTAAAGGTTCTCTTTTTTAACCGACTTCAAAAAAAGGAGGTTATCAATTCGACTCGTATGTATGTAATATTTCCAGAACTGCCCAATTTTCGTATATTATGTTAGTCTATATCAGCGTCTGAACAAATGACCCACTGGGCCTAAAAACCTTATGATGAAACACCAGAGTACTCATCCGATCGACGTCATCTGACACATAACGTCAGACGCCCGCCAAAACGCACTCTGCTCATATATTTTATGTCTGACGTCCGGTCCGGATGAGTTGTCAGATGCCGTCTATCGGATGGCAGAAATTTTTAATTGCGTTCCGGCGGGCGTCAAAATTTTTATGTCAGATGACGTCGATCGGTAGCAGTTCAAATGTTTCTGATCAGAAAATCGGATCGCGCTCTCTCTTACATTTTGTACTGAGCCGAGTGAGCTCGAACTCGCCGGAAGGAAATTTCGGATAGTGTGCGGTGTGGCGGTCCGGCCGACGTTCAAATGTTTCTGATCAGAAATTTCGGACAATGTGCAGCCAGGCTTAAATCTCTGGCGACTGCACTAAATGATGACAACTAAATGTACAAGCATTACGAAAAGTTGGCCGATTTTTCCTCCGAATAAAACGGAGAGATGTCATAAACAAATTAATAGATTTGCTATTAATTTGTCTTGTTTATGTTAAGTAAATCTTTTTATTAGTACATAACTGTATTTAAAAAAAAAAAGATAAACCCGACTTCAAAATTTTACGTAATTGAGAATTAAAACTCCCATCTCCAAAACTACTGAACCGATTTTGATAAAACTTGCACTATTCCCTAAGTTGAACAATACATAGTACAACAAAAAAAGAATTACTGAAATCGGAATGGTAATTCCAGAGATATCCGAACACAAAAATACATACATACATACTTACATGCATACATACATAATTATAATATTACATACACTTTTGAAATTTGGCACATTTGTTCAGACGCTGATATAGACTAACATAATATACGAACATTGGGCAGTTCTGGAAATATTACATACATACGAGTCGAATTGATAACCTCCTTTTTTTGAAGTCGGTTAAAAAAGAGAACCTTTAAGTACTGTTTGTCGTACTCGTCTCACTCACGATAACTTCTATAGTTATCGTGAGTGAGACGAGTACGACAATCTCGAATATGTTTAAACTATTTCTAATAATATTTTGACATACCTAATACATTATTATTGATTCTAGCTTTAAGCTGTCAAGATATAAAACCACTAAGTACTTAGTTAATTGACGTTTTAAGAACGCTTATTAATTGCACGTATCTTCTGACCATTAGTCTAGTTATCGTAATATTATGAGATCGAATTGTAGAGTTTCACTGAGTATAACAAACTAATGACCGCGGCTATGTCCGGATTTCTCCAGACTTGTTTACATTATTCCAATCCAGTGATACAATACAGCGCTGGAATGAATCTATACTAATATTATAATTGGAAAGAGTTTGTTTGTTTGTTTGAACGCGTTAATCTCAGGAACTACTGGTCCGATTTGAAAAATTCTTTCAGTGTTAGATAGCCCATTTATCGAGGAAGGCTTGCTATATTTTATCACGCTAATACTAATAAAAGCGAAGAAATAGAGGAAAGTGTGGAAAAAACGGGGGAAATTATTTGAAAGGGCTTATTTGAACGCGCTAATCTCAGGAACTACTAGACCGATTTGAAAAATTCTTTCAGTGTTATATATCCTATTTACCGAGGAAGGCTATAGGCTACATTTTATTACGCTAAGGATATATAATAGGAGCGAAGAAATAGAGGAAAGTGTGGAAAAAAAGGGGGAAATTATTTGAAAGGGCTTATTTGCACGTACTGGAGCAATTTTTACGTTTATTTGGCACACATGAGGAATACACCACGTGTCTTTTACATATTAGGTTTCTTTTTTTGCGGAAAATGCACGGTTTCCGTGACATTCCTAAATTACGCGGGCGAAGCCGCGCGAAACATCTAGTTGAAATAATATAAAACTGCCATAAAGGCTCAGTCAGGCGACTGTACTCGTTTTATGCATGTGAGTCCGGGAGATCGGCCTGCGCTCAGTCCGACCATAACGATCGGACTCCACAGCTGTATACAATAATAACTTCTTATTAAGTATTATTTTGTTGTTAAAATTATTATTTTTTGTATAATATTGAATACTAATAATAAATACATTTAAATTTTAATACTAAGAATAAGTATATTAAATATTTGTTATTTTATACCTACTGTGTAAAGATTAGTGTCTGAAGTTAAATCATATAATACCTTACATGACAAAAATATATAAACGATAAATATAGACATACACTAATGCATAGAATGGCAGTTTAAATGCATCAAACATTAATAAATTAACACGTCTGAGAACGCTACCTAAAACGAAAAGATTTATCACCTAGGCGACTTAAATTAGTAATAAAGAATCTGAAAATAATTCAACAAAGATAAAAGGTATTTTCTAAAAATGTGTTAAGGTGATGCATGTGCCACATAAAAGTGACAAGATGGCGCTATGTGTAAAAATGACGTTTGAAATAGCGCCATCTGTAACATTAAAGTGACAATTAGGATGGTTAAACCAGAACATAATTAATAAGCAGCAGTTAAAAGTGTCGTTATAATGATATACAAAACTGAAACAACGCTAAATAACTTTAATGGTGTCTTATATCATCGATGTAATTTTCGTCATTATTAATGTGTTGAACTTTTTATGTCCACCTTATTTATGTTATGTTTTGTTGCATAATTTTGTTAATCATAATTTTATACAAATTATTATAATTCAGAATATTTCAGAAAGCTTTAAGACCCTCATGATCTTCAAGACTTTAAAATTTAAATCGACGGTTAAGTTCTTGAGACTTATATTACGGCTTACCAGAAGTATATTAATGTGTAGTTCTTATTCTTAATACTTCACATTTCTACAAAACAGGATTTGACGACGCAGAGCTATTACCAAAAAATTTTAATCTTAAGAAAATGTTTGAACACGACCATGTATGGAAAGCAAATGGCAAGGCATACAGTAAAACAAGATGTGACAAAATATATGAGACGTATTTATGGTCCATGCCACGAGTAGAGTCACAAAACTTCATATTAAATGTCATATTTGGAAGTGTATCTCGTCTCAGGATTTGGACCATAATACTCATAAAAAGTGTTAAACTGTCTGGATTCATAACCGACCACGATAACTTTTTAAGGGCAAATATTTTACAATTCACTCCTTTTTGAGACGTTTTATACAACGCAGCGGAGATAAGTCTGTATGTTTCGCCTTAAATCACAGGATTAATATTCATTTTAAGGTTCCATGAGTAGTTTCGTATTTTTTTAATTTCTTTTTTAAAACAAACTCGGTGAATTCATAACTTACATATTGTTTTACGGAGTTTAATAAACGAGTTTATATAAAGTTCTAAAACTAGATAACAGTCTACAAAGTGATATTTTTCATGTTTTTGTGTTTCGTTCGGTCGAGGAAATAGCCAGTGGCTGGAAATTGGAAAACAATATGTCGACAAAATCTCTGTTACAAAGTGTTTGTTATCACCCAACAAGGGTCAGACCCAAAAGACTTATCCCTCATCCGCAATTCGGGTTTACTTTCAATGAAAAATGTCTTAATAATGACACAGATGCTTATTTTTTCGCACCAACTACTATATGTGTGGTTTAGCTCGTTAGCAACTATTTTTTATTTAAATTTCTTTCCCCAAATATTTGGTAATGTTAAACGTTAATATTATCAAGTCTGTTTAACCTGGTCGCTCATATAACGTTTTTTATTTTTATTAACACAATTTATTTATGCCAACAGAACCCACAACATAATATTATGTATGTTTTATTGGTGTTCGTGTTTAAAATAAGCGTGTAAGGATTTTTATTACAAGTTACAAGTACATAAACTTGTAACTTGTAATAATAAGGGATAACGCAACTTTATTTTATTTTATTGTTATCTTTCCTGTACTTTTAGATTTTAAAGAAGAAAACTTAAGTTTTTTAAGGTGCGCTTCGTATCCAAACTATTTTATTCAAGTCAGTTAACTTTAAAATTTCAATACATACAGAATTTTTTGAAAATAGTAAGATAATAAAATCAGCTATCATTCTTCCATTTTCTGTATTTAAAAATTCCTAGACTTTGTTGATGTGTGTCCTATCTAGAGAGTAGAGACCATAACTTCTAGTTTCTACTGAGTAGCCCGAAGAAGATCAGATAGCCTCAGTATATCATGATTTTAGAACCATTACAACCTGCTTACACATACAATTCTAACCTGAGACAATAAAACATTCTGAAATATCTGCTCTTTGAACCAAAAATACTTTTATTGCTGCACTATTTTATGCAAGGTATATTTGTAACTGTTTTTCATATAAATTATCATACGGTTTGTCTAAGAAAGACAATTTTCCCCCCAAACATTAAGAGCATTCTCATTAGAGATGAATAATTTCGATCCTCTATCTGCCTGTATTGACTTCACGGTTAAGAACACAGGATTAGTCTTTATCCCGGAAAAATGTTCGGTTCCCATCCCAAATAATTAGAATCCCAAATAATTACTTGAGCTTTTGACAATCAGAGGACAATAATTATAAGATCGTAAGCAGTGCCATTTCCTAGCCCAGCCCATTAAAATGTGGCTGTTGGCATTCATTCAATAAAGAACCACCGAACTGGTTCGGTATTTAATTGCATTTTAACTGGTTAATAAAGAAATCAATTAATGCATACGGGCTTAACGAGTTAATAAGTAAAAATACTTTCCAAAGTAAGAAATATGTTAATGTTGTACATAAAGTATCGGAACTTAAAAAATAATTACGTGATTAAATAAGGAATAATTTATCGGATTTCTTTCATACATTAGTGATTTTTAATTGTCAATAAACAATGTAAGGAAATTCGATGACGCAGGTTATAAAAAGTAATTTCTTAATTAAATACAAATTGAAAATAAAATTATAATTTGTGACTGGCCCATTTAGGCACATGCTAGGTAAATAAGCTTAGTAATTGCAGGTCGCACAAAATTTTGAAAGAGCTAACTTTCTTGCTAATTATGTCTTGAACACGAGATTGGTTTCGATTCACGCCTTCTACGTGTTGCTATTTTATGTCCGAATTCCAATTTTACAGGAAAGCCATTTGAAGATTCTTCAATCGGCTACGACTATTATTTACGTAGGAGGCATCGCTACGTCGATAGGCCGTATCCAAAGGAAAAGCCTCAATAAATATTGAAGTAGGAAAACTATGTACGCGGTATTCGGTACGAGTAATTTGTTTTTATTTACATACGCACTTCACATTCCCAACATGAGTATGACAGATTTTGATATGACCAAATAGAAAAACAAAAACATAACTCGCGAACTTCCCCGATGTATTAAATGTCCCGTGACTGTTTATCTCGGAGATTACTCGCACAGTATAAAAGTCATACAGTAGAGCAACCATTCTTAAAATACGCTCCGGCTCCGCTCCGAGGAGCCCTGTGCCTCTGCAAAGGCCTTGTCGGGGCTCTACGAGCGATACATAAATTGTTTTTAGAAATATCACCGGACCCCATGGAGACGATAATACATTTTCGGGGGTCCGTCAAAAATGTCACTTCTTAAAAGGGTTCCGCCACCAAAGAAATTTTAGAACCGCTGCAGCCTGCAGTAGAGTGATTCGGCACTGTCATCAAATTCAAACTAGCTTACCACAGAGACAAAATTTGCTTTTTTTGCTACTTTATCACCTGAAATCACGCTATTATGCCGCATGCATGCCTAATTCGGTTAGTCAATGAAACAATAATTGTTATAAATTATAAAAATATCAACATAGTATACTGCATATTATTTATATTGGGACACTTATAAATAGCTAGTGAGTGATCAAATCCAAAAGGATATCAACTTCGTCGCTTAGATTCGAGAGAGCTTAGATTCGCTTAGATTTGAGAAGTTTGTAGATTTAATATCACGTTTAGTTCTACGTGTGAATGGATGCATTTGCTACTTTGACATACAAGCATTAAAATTGAAAGTGCTTATAGTCGGGACATTTTAATAGGCCACATTTGACAGTTCATCAAAATTGTACCTGGTAACCTTATAGCGACGTACATAAAAAAAAAATATTTTCGTTTTGTTATAACTGCACAATTGATTAACTTTTTTCAATTACGATTACATTCTTATTGTAAATATGACCGATACGAATTATTTAACGATTTGCTTTTACTGATAAACAATTCTAAACGTATTAAACAAATTCTGATCTTAATAATTGCACGTCGTTACAATGTTACGTCAGCCGACCTTTTTTTTTTAAATTCTAGGGAAGTTACCCTAAAAATCGAAAGCGAATAAATAGTATCGATGCATTGATTACTTGTAACGAAATATCCCCATAAATTAATAACCACGCTGTGAAAAGTAACACATATTTATGTGAAACGAATAATGATAATACTACATTTAACAGTTTTTATAATTCAAGCGAATAAATGCATATTTTTTTTGTAAATTATGTACTTTTATTATTTTGCTCCTTGAATTTGCAAAAGAAAAAGTAATAATGGGACAGGAGTTTGTTTCAAACGTATAAAATTATAAATATTCAAATATTAATATTTGTTTTGGTCGATGTTTTTACGCACTTCACTTCACTATGGAGATTAATCTGACAGATGTCAAATGTGGCCTATTAAAATGCCCCGACTGTAGTACCTATTTTCTGTTAAAATATTTACAAATCGGTACATATTTTAATTATTCTATGTACTTATAGATAATTTTGAAGAACCGATTAAATTGTGAAAAAAAGCTTTAGGCCCAATTCCACCAACGTCTGTTAATGTTAACTGCTTGTTAAAATGTCATGTCTTCTCTTTCATTCATATGAAAAATGAAAGAGGAAACATGATACTATTTCGAGCATTAACTTTAACAGTTGTTGATGAAATTGGACCTTAGGAACCTAATGATAGTAATAAAGTTTAAACATCTTTTAAAAAGCCTCTAACGTACAATTTACAATAAAACTCAGCACATACATTGAAACATAAGCAAGAGCCCCAATGCTCATATACCTACCACAAACTTTAACAAATGCATAAAGAATGTCCCCCTTATGTTTATGAGATGGTAAACCAGTTTTCCTTGTAACATCTCAAAAATTATTACAAGTTAAGCCTATCAGCCATCTTTCCACGATTTCCACGCAATTTGTCCGTACCGGGTAAGCGGGGCATATCTAACTCACGAAGATAGAGCAAATCTACGGTTTTATCAGAGACGATGGTTATACTGAGAAAATTTAACTACTTACTTGTGAATACTTTGTACATCTAATTTTAAAAGTTGCAAAAGTCGCAATTTTAGACCTGCAGGTGTCGATGAAAATACTATTTGCGAATGTTACACTAGTATGCTAAACTTAACCCATCAATCCCCAAGCGGCACCCGGCTGCCACATAACAATTGAAAATCTATTGTGTATGATCACCACGATCGAGGCATTAATGCAATAATTATTATTAAACACTAAAATTAATAAAATTTAATTTATTAATTTCAGAAGAAAACATAAATACTTCATATTGTATCTTATTTATTCCTCTGTATAAATACGTCAGCGGTGTAAACGGAAAACATTTTTCATTATTTACGCTTATCCTTCTAAGTTGTTAGGCAAAATCCTGCCGGAGATTGAAACTTCAAGCGCCCGAGATTCAAAGTTTTATCGTCTTGCTAAGTGAACATCAGCTTGGTAAATCTCGATACATTGCTGCATCTACCGCGCTTATGTCACTGTAATTCCTTGCTTAAATCACTGATGGTTGCCAGCAAAGTACATAATTATTTTGTAGACAGTAAAGTACCTTCTAATTATGGAGCAAACCATGCTTGTTATACGTTTTAACCAAAATATACAGATTTAAAGTGTAAATTGTAATTACTTACAAAATATATTTTCTTGCGAGGTGTCCTTATAACGATTAGTACCTAGTTTAAAGATGATATTTGAGACTGATTTGTTTTACCTAGAAACACCAAACAATCCTCAGAAGCCATAATAACTAATAATATGATTCACGAAAACCTAGATATAATAATATGTGTCTCAAGTCCTATCACAAGGACTAACTTTATTTGTTTCGACTCGTAGATACGTCTCAAAGATGTTGATAGTAACTTAATTTAGACAGTTGCTACGATATCGAACTGATGAAAATGTATTTATAGCCAAAGCTAGACTTTATCGAAAATAGTTATCACGATAACAGAAACAGAGCAAAATAAATACAGAATACTTCGCTACAAACAAACGTCTTATAATTGAGTTTGACTTTCCGATATCATCAGTTTATCTGTAGTTTACTACCGAAAATTTTGCAGTGATCAAAACAAGTGTATCTTGAAGTTATTAAATTTAAGATATCTTGAAGAACTTGATTAGTTAAATAATTAGATTCCTTTCGATATAGTGATTGGGAATGAAAGTCAGCTACACTAATTGACTATTAGATTTTTTTAATATGCGAATACTAATAATGTAGAAGTCGTCACATAAGTAATATTATGTATTTGCAAAATTAAAATACAATAAACGCGAACGAACTTGAACTTCTAACATAAACCTCACACATAATTCGGTAAGATAAGAGCATCAATGTTAAAATCATCTAAAATTCTTGTAATGATTTGTGTCCAAAGATAAGAGCATAAATGCCAACAATTAAAAAAACTTAAAAACCCTTACGCCCTTGTCTTACCGAAGTTCCCATAACAATTAGACCGAATGCGTTGTACACTGAACGGAGCGTAAAACATGACGTGCGAACGGACATGAGAGTGGGGTAGCGTAATTCGCGGCGATGCGTATACCCGCGCACGATGCGCGCGCGCATTGATGGAAGATTCCTGGTCGTCGGGCGGCGCCCCGCTGCTGCGCACCAGGTCCCTGCCTCTGGTCCTCGAAGCCAGTGTTCCTCCACGGCAGGCCAAGCTCGACCCTCGGCAGCTGTTGACGCTCACTCGCCACTACTACCCCGAAGGTGGTTGGGGATGGGGCGTGGCTGCTGCGGCCACGATCGCCCAGCTCCTCGCCCATGGCCTGCATCAGGCGTCTGCGGTGCTCGCGATAGAGATGATCAGGCGCTTCGGACCAGAGAATCGGATGCAAGCAGGTACAGTTTCTAGAAGGTGGCACATTAAAAAATGTTTATTGTTAAATAGCTATTAAAGAGCGCGGTCCGAGATAAGTGTTTTAGGGGACATGACCCTAAAATCTAAGAAAAATATACATTTATTTATAATTATAAATTTACTGTGTTTAATACTATCTTTCTTTATTTCGACATAGGTGTTGACTGTTGTGCCTATTGTTTTCGTCACCTCCCCAAAATTTCAGACTGTAACTTGTAAGAGGTAAATTGGACCTATTTATGCATACCAGACTCAGCCCACACGATGACAGTTCTGATAAAAAGCCGCTTTTATTAAAATTGTGTACTCTTTAAAACTGATTGTTGTTTTAAGTAAAGTTAATTTACAATAGTATATTTTGTAATTTATTCTATGCGTATAAACATAAATATGTTAAATATTACTACTATTTCCAACAAAAATTAAACAAAAACAGGAGGGTTCCTTTTAGCAAAACTATATTAGTGTGGGATACATATAATCCAAAGCGAGCCATCTCTTTAGATTTATTACACAAGTCAATAGGATTTTCGTGCATGAGATCTGTGCACCCGATTTGGATGTCTAACATCTAATTAGTTATAGAAACAACGATTTTAACTTATAAAATTTGCTTTTAAATAAACTGAGGCCTCATGAAGTTTCAAATTTTGAAGAAAACCGGCATTTTTTTCTTTCGGTTATGTAGTAATAGAATCAAATAAAATTATATATATTCATTATTTTTTAGTTTATATTGTTGCTTATATTCCCAAAAAAAAATTGAAATAAAAGAATATATATAATTTAGATTTAAAACTTAATATTTTTTTGTATCTAGGTGAGCCATGAGCATATTATCCTAAATAAATCTTGTTGTATGCTTCGGCAGTAAGTACCAACCTGATATAATGTGGCGCTCCTACTTTTTTCTGGTTTTTACAAGGATGTTTAAAACTAGATGATGCCTGCAACTCCATTTCGCCAAAATTCGTTTATCGTGCGGGAACCGTACATTTTTCCGGGATGAAAAGTAGCCTATTGTCCTTTCCCGGTACTCAAAGTATCTGCATACCAAATTTCAGCAAAATGTTTGGGTGTGAAGAGATATTAAACAGACAAACAGATAGACAGACAGACGGACAGACAGACAGACACACTTTCGCATTAGTAGTGATGGTTTCAAGCAGCGTTGCAAAAATCTTAATGTAAAAAATCATTACTCATTACAAAAAAAATTAGTAATGGAGTATCTTACATTGCCATTTTACAAAATAATGAGCCATTATCGGACCTTCATTGTCCATACTCATTTAAAAGTATTGTAAGTATGGTAGAAGATTCGTCCTTGAAGTTGTGATGTCTCCGGCTTAGTCCAGATTCGGGGAGGGGGTAGCCGAGGTATTACCTTTGAGGTTCGAAGAAACCCCGTTCCTCTAGGCCTATTGGGAGCGGAGTTATGGCCGCTTTTGTTCGACGTTTGACAGTTGCCGAGCTGTCAATGTCAAAGTTTGAATGTTTATAACTCGGCAACTGTTTATCCTGGATATAGGGTTCTTCGGCTTGTTCTTCCTGGATTTTTCTCCTCTATTCGATCCTGGCCTCAGAATTGAGACAAAATTTTATGTCTCCGATTTAGTTCAAGTTCGGGGTAGCTGAGGTGTTGCCTTTGATGTTAGAAGAAACCCCGTTCCTCTAGGCCTATTGGGAGCGGAGTTATGGACGCTTTTGTTCGACGTTTGACAGTTGCCGAGCTGTCAATGTCAAAGTTTGAGTGATTATAACTCGGCAACTGTTTATCCTGGATATGAGGTTCTTCGGCTTGTTCTTCCTGGATTTTTCCCCTCTATACAATCGTGTCGTAACGGTCGTGTGTGCGCAATACACACGGCCACTCTGGTTTCAATGAAACCAGGCCAGTTACGCAGGAGTAATTTTATAGTGCCCAAGTGTGTGCGCAATACACAAGACCATTCTGGTTTCAATAAAACCAGGCCAGTTACGCAGGAGTAATTTTGTGTCGTGTCGGGCCTAGGTCACACTGACCCGTCGCCTTTATATAAAAAAAAACCAGCCACGGCCCACTTGAGTCTTTGTAAAATATTAAGAACTAAGCCTTTTTAATATGCAAACAGCAACCAAGTCGCATGATTCTACTTGCCTAATTAAAAAAAATCGAGAGACCATTTAGTTTGGATCTATATAAAAAAAACAATAGTCATTAATTTGTTAGTTGGTAATTTTGTTGTGAAAATGTTTTGTTCTGAAAAAATTGTTAGATTACTACGATCTTCATAGGATCGATAAAAGGGCTATTTTGGAATACTTCTGCATTATTAACTCAATTTTGGCAATGCACGCCATTGGACTCATTTTGCATAAATAGGGTCAATTGAACTAGAGTTTTAAACGTAGACTTAAGATAATATAAGTAGAAAACTACTAGTGAAGATAACAGACAACATGATCATCATATTTTCAGTCTATAAACAAAGCGATTTTATGATCCCTTTATTAATAGCGTCTACCGTCTACCTATCTGACCAGTACATATAATATTTTATGAGCTAATATTCCTTTGTTTACTGCAAATTAATGAAATTTGATCTAGCATAAAAATGCATTTGGACGCCCTCCAAATAAAGTCAAAGTTTTGAGAAATGGATACGCTGGACAGACTTGTTAGTCGACGACAGTATCAGCTAATATCTACTTGAGATGCTCTCAGCTTCTCCATCAACAACTCGAGGGAACTCATTTAATTCTATTTAAGTAAGAAATCCAATAAATAACATCTTATCTCTGTTTTTGCTCTCAACATCACGAACTTGTTATTTATAAAGTCAGCCCCTAAGTTTGGTTTCACCCACCCGTAGGCCAAGTTTATTTGACTTGTGTCCACGTGTTTGCTTCGTGAGACAAATATAAAATTCTCGTGTCACAACGTTAGTTACCGTACTCCTCCGAAACGGCTTTACTTATTTTTACTTTTATATGCATATTCAGTAGGTCTCAAAATCGGCTGCTGGCTACTTTTTATATTGATAAATGATAAGTGAAGTTGTTGAAATATTAGTAAATTATTACAACTCGAGACTGACGGCGACCATTGTTTGTGCGACGGGATAGCGAGCGAAATGCTTTAAATTGCAAAACAAAGTTTGCCGGGACAGGTAGTAAATATAAAAATTCTTCAGCAATATTATTAATCGCAAGATTTTTAAATGAGTTAAATCCTAATAAAATCAATGCAAATACATGATCCAGAGACTAAAAGAGTATTACGTAAAACTAACAAGTGACTCTAATAAAAGGACTTTTTTGGCGTATTTTTTTTTTAACTTTAAAACTTTATAGGTACAACTTTTATATTATCATAAAAATGGATCATGAGTAGACTCATCACTCATCAGTAATTGATGAATCTACTCATGATCCATTTTGAAAAGGAAGGGATCAAGGAAGGGACATAAAGGAATCAAATCAACCCAAAAATAGATTCTTATTTCAAAACTTTTGTAACTTGGGTTAGCAAGTCAAGCGTTCGATGTTTGAATTAGTACTATTTTCAATTTTGCTTTATTTGAACAAAGAAATGAGGCAATTATGAAAGGGAACAAGTATAATGACCACCATAAAATGCTCTGATACCCTAAGCTATGATTGATGAAATGAGGCTGCATAATAATTGTTGCTTGATAATGTAGAATTGTGGTAGAGATATAATTTTACTCCACGAGTTATAAAATTATTCACAACTGCCCTAAAACATGATGGTTTTATTCAACCCTAAAACCATTACTGAAGTTACACAAAATACCCATAAAGTATATGTATCTATATACATATAATAAAATCGTAAGAAAGTCAATTCTGTACTTTGAATATTTTTGAAAAACAATACTTGGGACGTGATCTACAATCGATATGGAAGCCAAAAATATAGTTTTTAGAATTTTTGTCTGTTTGTCTGTATGTATGTCCGGGATAAACTCAGAAAGTACTGGATGGATTTACTTCAAATTTTCCACGAATATTACTTAGAGGTCGGGTCAACACATAGCCTATAAATTTTAACGATATCATCTAGGGTGGGGGGAGGGGCTCAATTTTCCATATTTTTAGTTTTTGCTCATATCGCTAAAACAGCGTGTCGTAGAGAAAAAAAGTCCAGTACGTAATGAAAGTTCATAAAATTTCCTACAAATTTGTCTTCTACACTTTGTATCTATCTCCACTCCTTGCCTTACTACGAGCTTTTATCTATCTTATCTTCACCGATTTCGAGTGTCGTTTGATTATACTTTTTTAAGAACGAAGTGTAAAACTAAATTAAACATACGGGCTGCCCACCCCCCCCCCCCCCTCATGGTTCTGTTGCTTATAACGAAATTGTGTCGTGGCGTTTGTATTGCGTCTTATTTCTCCTTTTTAGGAAAAAACTAAGTCAATATAATCATGATATAATAAAATCGTAGGAAAGTCAATTCTGTACATGGAATACTTTTGAAAAATAATATTCGGGGCGTGATCTACTATGCTAACGCGGACGAAGTCTCGGGCACCAGCTAGTATTATAATAAAACTACTACCAAAATTTGTAGTTTGCTTAAAAATATTTTTTGTAGTAGAATTTAGAAATAAGGTGACAAGAATTGAAAATAAAATATAAACCTTTATAAAAGGTTTGATAATTATTATTAATGTGTTACATATCCAGTACAAAACCTTGAGGTTGTAAATAACTGAAATAAACTAGGATAGAAAACTAGGAATAAGTTTTTCTGAACTGAAAAACCACTTGTTATTGACATGAAAACAACCTCGGAAGATAAACATTAAACATCGTTTTTATGAGACGATAAATAAACCAAAATATATATTAAACGGTCGAAGAAGTCCGTTATTATCTTGGATAAAGCCGTTATGTTCACTTCAAGATATAAAGAAATGGCCTATCACCGAATGTCTTTTCACAGTCTTTAGATATATCGAGAGTGAACGATCAATTTTATCATTTGGCAGGTTCATAGGCAGATGGCGGACCCAGCCACGTCGTCATTTGGTCCAAAAAATATTACTCAATAGTCAATAATATTGTAGGTCTAGGAAGACCTACGATAATTATTGAGCAAAATTTTATTGAACAACTAATTTGACAATAAGATTGAAAGGCGGGCGCGTTCTAGTCGGTCAACCGTCAATAATATTGCAAAATACGTGATATTGCGCAATAAAATTGATCGTTTCGGGCTCTAGAGTCTAGTCCCGCTATCCCCATCTTACGGCCCGCGGGCCGCATGTGGCCCGCCGGGACTTTATCTGTGGCCCGCGTGATGTTAAACCATTTTGAAATTAACACCCACCCACCGGCAAAATAATGTAAAGTCATCGAACTTTTTTCCCACTTTTAAATCGTTAATTTTGAAGAAAGTTATTTTTAACCCTAAAAAATTTTTGTTGCGGCTCGCGACTACAAGACCAAAAGATGTTTGTGGCCCGCATGAAAAAAAGGTTGGGGACCACTGGTCTAGAGACTAGACCCTAGCATGGGCGTAGCGAGGTACGGGCATGAAACTTTCTTTGATTGTGTGATATTATATCTAGCAACAATGTACATTGTACCTATTTATAATAAATTAAACAAAGAAATATGTCGACACGAAATAAATGTTTCAGAAGGTGATAAAAAGCTCTCATCGACGAAAATCTGAGCAACATGTAAAAAAAGTTAAAAAGTTAAATTGAACCGGCAAAAATGATGGATTATGGTCGAAGTTTGAGAAATCGCTAGACTGGCAACGCACGGTTCGCCGCTCTGTCAATCATCGAATCTTTCTGTCGTTTATTAGCTTCGGGGTTCCGACGCGTGCGGCCTCGGGTACCCCACATTTATCATTACGTTTAATATGTTTCGGCTAGGTGACAGCACTGATAAAAGGATGACAGATGCGATAGGAGAGACGTGTAATTCGAAATTTCAGCGTTACGTGTGATTTGTGAGGCCTAATCGTCTAATAGATTAACGCTGATTAATGCCGTCATAAATGAATTAAAGGGTTAAATTGTTTTCTGACCGCGGAGGGTTGGATTTGATGAATATTTTTAATATCACATTTAATTTGTGACAATATTTCACTTTTAGGAGTTCACCATTGCGTATGTTGCAATTTTCTTTTAAATGTGTGCGGTCATAACGTGCTTTTAGCACAGGTTTAATGGCGATTGGTCGATAAATGTAAAAATCATAATATGTTTTTACATTCAAACTAATTGGTAACATCATAACGTATCGTGCTCTACAAACCGCCAAAATTTATTGAAAGCAGACCCATTCATTATGATGCAAGTCCTAATAAATATCAATTATAATTGGTACGTTGTTCATCAAAGTGAGGTCATCCTGAAGGTCAACTTTGATCTCACTTTTACGATTCACTTAAGTACTCCATCTGTATCGCAGGCGGCAATTATATGATGCTAATTAAATTTCGCCAATTTATGATTCGTAACTCGCACTTTATTACGTTTAATGTGGTGAAAAATATCATAAAGTATTACTTACTAAGTATGTGGTATGAATAAAATAAATAGTTCTTTTCGAGTAGCGGAAATATATTAATTGCAAGTAAGCGACAAAACTGTTGCATATTTTAACTTACATGTACAGCAACAGTGTTTGTTGGCAAATTAACTTTCAAATTGCATAATTTGAAGAGATAATAATAAAATAATATCATTAGTAATTGGCTGTCTACAAGTTACAACAAAACAAGAAGACAATAATAATTTTAAGCAATGATAAAAACGAGACAATCTGACGGATGTGTATAATATCAATGGCACTATTTTTTACTATTTCAATTAATAATGAAAAGAAATAAACATGTTATAAAAACAGTGATTGGATCTACGGAAGATCTGAAAAATAACAGCTAGTATTTTTATGTTGTTAACAAATAACACTTGTTATTATTGACACAATACCTGGAAGTGTTCGCTTCCCAGATACAACATCAATATTGTATTAGGATATTTCGGAAAACACCTTATTGTTGGCGATAACAAGCTCCATAAATCAACTTTATAAGATTCCTTTACGCCTAGGCGGAAAATATTTTATGTTATACATTGCAGTAATATTTGCATGACCTATGTTATGAAAGTTATTACGTTCTTATACTCAAAATACTATAGAAATATAAAAATAACGTAGTAGAATAATAATTAGGGTTTTTGTTTGACGCTTAGTTTATTACGGGAATAGTACATTACGCGCCTAGAGCAAGAAAATAAGAAATGTCTCAGATCACATGTAATTGTTGGCCGAGGCGAAGCCGAGGTCAACAAACATACCTATTGTGATCTGAGGGTTTCTTATTTACTGCCCATGGTGCGTATACTATTTTCTCATCGACGGAGGCGGAAAACGGCAACATCGGTAAGCGCAGCGGGAAGAAAGTTGACGTTTCCCGCCCGGAGGTGAGTTTTTTTTTTATTACAAATGAAAGTTTCTTGGAGACTTTACTGATTACTCTTCCGAAATTTTCCTGCGTTTCGATTAAAACACTTTTAAGAGTTTTGTACTATTTTTTCGTGCTACTTAATACTTTATAACAAAAGGCACATACGGTATGGTAAATCATACACTTACATCTACCAGCAGGGTACGACAGTTGTTTTGTTTGTAGTAAGCAGTAAACTTGTACAAATTATAAACAAAACAAAAGGAAAATTTAGATAAAATCTGTTATTTCTGGCTTGTTTGTGTCGGTCAACGTGTGTTGTGTCATAAACATGTAAGAGGGTTATTTTTCTATACTTTCATAAAACAAAATATATTATATTATTAAAAAGAGTTTTTTTTTTATTACTTCTGTTTATTTAATCCAAAAACTGAAAAACACTGACATTTTATCCTAACTCCTATATTCCGCGCCATAACTCTGTTTTTCGACAAAAGTCACAAGACATAACACTATAAATAAAACACCTAGACTGTAAAAAATTACCTCTAAAACTAGTAGTTAAATATCTAACAATTGAGGTTCTCTATTCAACTAAAAGTGTGTAAAACAAGGATGTAATATAATAAATCTGAATTGTAAAACTTGCTCTAGTAAATTTATTATGTTACTAGATGACGCCCGCAACTCCGTTACGCCAAAATTCGTTAATCGCGCGGGAACCGTACATTTTTTCGGTATGAAAAGTATCCTATGTCCTTTCCCGTAACTCAAAGTCTCTCTATATAGAATTTCAGCAAAATTCGTTGAGCGGTTTGTGCGTGAAGAGGTAACAGACAAACAGACAGACACACTTTCGCATTTATAATATTAAGTAAAGTATGGATAGCTCCTTTTAACTGTAAGTTTAATATAAACACCCTATATTATAACCCTGAAAAATTTTAAAAGTACGTAAGTTAAAAAAGTTTAAAAAAGTTCATTCGCTTTATAGACCACAACTTCTTTGAAACAACTTTTTACGGCGTCAGTATATTTATGCTTATTCGTGCAAAGAATTTTTAACCAACTTCCAAAAAGAAGACGGTTCTGAGTTCGCCTATGGATCTTTATTTCGTATGTTCAACGATTATAATTTATAACATAATGATTTTAGAGAACCTAAGTAAAGCCTAAATCAGCTGTAGAATGTTTCTACACTTGGATCTACACTTCTATTATCACTAAACTATTGTGCCGGTTTAAAAAATTTTTTCACCATTGGAAAGCTACATTCACCCTGAACATAGGCTATATACTTATTGAAACTTAACTATTGTAATCCAAGGTGTAAACCCTAAACCTATTGATCATAGAGGAAAAGTATGTTCTACAGTTAAATTACAGTCTACACTCTACAGTCTATAAAATATAATAATTAGAGTTCAATCCTCGACCCTTGCTTTCAATTTACTTGCAGAAATTTTTGTACATATTTTAGAGTTAAATAATTAAATATTATGCTGAAAAATATTAGTTTTTTTCAGGATCCCCTAAATACTGACAAGGACGTCAATAGGCACTATCCAAGAAGTTGGTTTAGAGACAGGCAGAGGGGGACTTACGACATTTAGGTGCTTTTTGTACCATTCAAGAAATTAATTCACAGGTAGTTCACAGTCAAATATCAAACCTACGTGATTTGGTCGGGTTATGTCAAGTTAATATCAATAATGTTTATGTTCTGTCAGCTGGGCTTGACAAAACTTGACTAAATCATGTAGGTCATCTATCTATGAATCAACTTCTCTGATAGTTCATAAGGTCCTTAATTAATTGATTTTAAAAAAAACTTATTTTAAAATTGACTATAATCGGTCAAGTCGTATAAAAATGTTAAATATCTCTTCATTTTATTCCTCTTTGTGTTCTTAATAAATCTTATCCAGAAGAATGTCGGATCTCTCAATGTCTCTTCAATCCTTCTGGCATTTACATTCTTGAATGGCATCAATTGAACGGCGCGGCGTTTACTCGCCCCACTCTGGCAATCGGTTTGTAAGGATTTTCTCCAATTGATCTATTTTGATGCAAACATATGAAATTTTATTGAAACTGATTCTAAAACTAAACTAATTCTACCTCCGACTTCGTTGGTCGCCTCTTCGGCGGCTTTCGATATTTTAATGGTTATTGGGCAAATGGTGGAAGTTGCTGCATTAACAAACCTCTAACCACTTAGCTGAAAGAGTAGAAATACAAGGTTTGATTCTTAAACACTTCTAAAACTATAACGCCACAAGTCACACTGTACACACTTTATACTTAATTTTTATAACTTTCAAAGAAATAAAAATTAGGTAGTCTTTATAGGCTGAGAGGTGCACGTTACTTTAAACATTTACTTTTTACCGTATTCCCGTTTTATCTTAAACAACTTTTTTTTCAAAGTTACAAACACACTACATTTTCATTCAAATTATCAGTGTTGTACTAGTAAGGATTTCATGAGGATTGCTCCACTGCCAAAGCATTGATTGCATCAATAACAGACTCGTGAATGGTGCTAAATCTGTTCTCTGCAGCTGAGGTGTACCGTACTCAATTGAGTATTTAGCGACTGTGAAATGATTTAATAGGACTTAAAGAGCTGATACATGGTAATGAATAATGATTTATGAATTTCTCAGATCGATCTGTAAGAATGATACGGACGAGCGTTCTGAATTCCGGACCGGAATATTTAAGATTATGATTTCATAACGCGCGTATTCCCATACATTTTAATAGAGCGGCACACATATACTGAAATCAGATTATGAATTATTTCAGTTGACACTGCAAGCGGCTAACCTCTGGACGTGTTGCGACCTGTTGGTGTGATGCACAGATTTTAGAAGAAAATGCTGACTTGTGCTACAAAACGTACAAAAATTGCAGCGATACTGTGAATTTCAATTCGAATTCGAATTTATTCGATATATTTATTAATTCGAATTTATTTTACAATTTTAATTAGGTACCAGGAATACGAACAGGCTATGTTATTATAGACCTGGGGCCAGTGACCAGTTTTCATGACCAAGTCCCTCCCAACCGAAACTTCGTAAAATGAATAAAGGGTTTATACTATGAATACTAGCGACCGTCAGCTGCGACTCCGTTGGTGGGGTGGGCAGTGGCAGCCTCCCAAAGATGAAGAAAAAAAATTTTTTTTTTCAGTCATTTCCTCTCATTTGAAAATTTATCAGAGTATTGTTAAAATACTCTAGTAAACATTTTAAAAAATCAGCTAGCTGTAGGTCAGTGGAAAAGTCGTCAGCTGATAAGTTTTAATAGGTATAGATGCTGTTGCCTTACACCTTTCAAGGAACCAGCTGACAAAGTTTCCACTGAGATACAGCAAGCTGACATTAATTTTCATTCATAGTAGCATATAAACGATCACCAGGTAAATTTTTAGCTGAGAGGAAATCATTGAAAATATAATATTTTTTTTCATGTTCAAGGAGCCAGCTGACGTATAATCTACCGTGTTATGGTCAGCTGACTATGTTGTTCTTTCAAAATACTACATAAACTATACTCTGATAAATTTTGAAATGAGAGGAAATGACTGAAAAATTTTTTCTTCATGGGTGGGAGGCTGCCACTGCCCAGTGCCCACCCCACCCACGGAGTCGCAGCTGACGGTCGCTAGTATTCATAATATTACTTCAGTTGGAATTTCCAGGAATTGCTATTGTATTCTATTGTTGTCGCGATCACCGGTGCTCGTGCGGGGCCTGAAGGATTAAAAGTCTTTTATGCATTGTACAAAATTTCGCCCGGGAGGAAATCATTGACCAAAAATTTACCTGGCTCCCGGGCCATTATTATGATGTTGTTTTTATAGCAATAAAAATCAATGAATCTTTTTCGTCATTTCAGTATTTGTTTCCGTTAACTTTTGAAGTTTACCTTACTTTGGCGGACGACTGGCAAAGATGAAATTGATCGTGCTTTTTAAGCCAGGCTTCCCGCTCAAAACAAACATTTGTGTGCGTTAAGATGTTACTCTTGGTTTTCTGTAATATATTCTATAGATATATGAAAATAAAATCGGTAAAGTGCGAGTTGGTCTCGCGCACGAAGGGTTCCGTACCATAATAGAGCAAAAATAGGCAAAGAATGTGTTTTTTGTAAGTATCCATATATTATTTAGTTAATTATTTTAATTTCATTATTAATTATAGTATAAATACAACTGAGTATTTTGTGAACATATCAAGTGCGTACCTGTTGCCATTATTGATATCGAACCAAAAATGGCAAAAAAAAATCACGTTTGTTGTATGGGAGCCCCCTTTAATATTTATTTCATTTTGTTTTAGTACTTATCTGTTATTATAGCGGTAACAGACATACACAATCTGTGAAAATTTCAGAAGTCTAGCGGTTATTGAGATACAGCCTGGAGGCAGACAGACAGACAATAAGACTTCGAAGTCTTAGGAATAGGGTATTTATATATACCCAAAGGGTAAAAACGAGACCCTATTACTAAGACTTCGTTGGCTGTCCGTCTGTCCGTCTGTCCGTCTGTCTGTCTGTCAGGATATTGTCGTAATTTTCTCGCCGTAAGGTGATACTGACTCTCCTTTATTCTTTTCATATTTAAAGGATCAATCCAGTATTTGCGTTTGTATTTCTTTTTTTTATTATGTAGAACCAAAAGCAATGTGATTAGTAATTCTTCTTCCATAAAGACATTTACACATGCCGGGAGTCACGAGACTACTGATCAATCTGAATTTTTAAGAAAGTGTGAGGCAAGGTGCCGAAATTCAGATTATGAATTTCCGATTATTAATTCAGAGAGACATTCCGACTGTGTGCGGCCAGCCTTAGGAATAAGGATTCATTTCTAATATTGTATTTACTGCAAAAGCTCAATTATAATATAAGATATTATAATTGAGGTTTTGCAGTAAATTAGGTAATATTAAATACTTAAATCAACATAATCTGGGGATATTGGCTATTTATAAGACATCTAAATTCTAAATTATTTTAGAATCTTCGAAAATTCCTAATAGATTTTAGATATTTTAAAAAATTTGCTAATATTTCTAGACTATGTGTATTATTACAACAAATCGTATATCTATCTATTTAAAAAAATACTTGAAAAATGAAAATTAATTCATTTAAACAGCCTATCGCTAATCGGTTCCTTTACACCTCTCTTTCCTTTTCCTTCAATTATGTGTCAGAGAGTTACGCAATATTTAGGTTAATCTACAAATCATTACAATCTTTTAATGCGACATTGCAGTTATATTTTTTCTTGATTTAATGGTAGTAAATGCGTTTTTATTAGCCTTTACACGGAACCTCACACCTTGATTGTCGTAAATCATTATATCACCAGTTATAAGGCAGTTAATTTAGACTTTTGAATGTTCACAGATACACGCCTTGTATGTAATAAATCTTTAATGTATCCTTACTTCGAGCGTCCATAAATTACACAGATTAAAATGTGTGCCGCGAAAATTGAATTATAATATCGTCCTGGGCGCTATATCTATGTATTTAGACATTACATTGTGGATAAATAATTATGTAACTGGAAGAAATAAACAAAATACAGCTTAAAAACTAGTTGGCTAGTAATTACTGCGAGCTGAAGAAGGGTTTTCGGTCGATACTATACTGAAATATATAATAATTTCTGGAAACTATTGATAACTTCAATATTACCTATATCACTTTTGAACTATAAGGACTACTACCTACAGGCTTATTTTTTTATTAGTCTTATGCCCGAAATGTATGAAATCATAGCATCGGCGTTTTTGATTGAGGTGCAGGTAGCTGTGTGTTGATATTTCATACATTTGGATGTTCGCGCTAAGTGCTGACAGTCAGCGAGCAGTCAGCGCTACACTAAAATAAGCCCAATAATGTGATAACGTAATAGAGTATGTAATCAAAATTATAATATATCCCACCAAAAACATATTTTCTTGTAAAATGTTGCCGAGACGACCACATAAGGTTTACTCTGTGAAAAAGATAGAGATCTCATGTAGAGTAAAGCTTTTGAATCTACAGACTACACCGTACACGGCCTAACTCTACTGTCCCTGACTTAAACAAATTCTACGTACCAGTAAATATGTATGACAGTATGACTTCGCTGTTTCTGTTTCTGATTTGAAGTTAGTAACTTATGAATGTTTTTGTATACTAAACTTAGATAACATACTAAATTTCAGCTTTCTAGCACTTCAGGAAGTAGCCAAACATTTTGATGATCGTCAGAGTGTTAGTGAGTCAGTATACAAACATCAATAAACATAAGTATTAGAGCTATTCCATTGAGAGTTTGCTATGTTAAATTAATCTATTATTGACAGCATATCCTAAGAGCGTCCGTGACCTAAGGAGTAGACCTTTAGTTCGCACTCCTAGAGGGTGCAAACCCGCACATAGTTGGTCCCCTGACGTATTGACTAGTTCTTTCCTCTGGACTAGGCCGACTATGTTGCGACAATGCCGTATGCGCATGGGCAACCATACTGACATTTAAATCTTGTCCCAGGCACTACAGTATTTAAGGAGTGGTTACTTCGCCCTGAAAATACTGTATAAATCATCCACAATGGATGCAAAGGCCTTGTTTATCCTAAGAATATGAACTATCTGGTACTGTATCGGAAACCAACTCTATGAGGGTTCAAAAAAACGACGAAACACTTCGAGAAAAGTGCCCTTGCGCTTCGTTTGGCTCGTCTCGGCGGTTGCACTACAGTGCACCCAGATAGTTACTGAAATTCATCTAATTTAGACAGATCAAGTCAGTCGGTCTACTTTATATCTAATCAGCCCTGTCAATCTAGGGTCCGCCAGTTAGGAAGTGGTCGAGCGGCACGGCAAATCTCCTGCCACTATAAATTATTGGACGCTCCGGTTTACAAGAATCTAGTCCGGATTATTATTACTTATTAGTATTTAGTACCTAATTACAAAAAATAGTAGGTATAATTACGTTTAGAGAGAGAAAAATAGTGAATAAATCAAACGCAATTCCGAAGTTTCCATAATACTTTAAACTTGCTTGTTAGTTTTTATTATTCTTAGTTGTTTATAAACTAAGTATTCCTATTCTCTATTCTAGGTTGTCTCGGTGCATTGTCGACGGGGGTGGCGCTGGCACTGTCGCCGGTGACGGTGGCGCTGTGTGTGCGCAAGTCAACGCGTGTGACGGCGGTGGTGGGCGGGCTGGTGGCCGCGCTTGGCTGCCTCTTCACATCCTTCGCTACGCAATTTCATCAGCTGTTCTTCAGCTACGGTAAGTTTACTTGTAAGCGATTTCGTCCTTTACGAGTATGACGGTATAAAACACATAATATTATTTACCTATTATAGTTTCATCTAGAGTCTAGACTCTAGTATAATAATATATTTCTATTTTACTAACTAGATTTCATAGTTGCAAACTCATTTTACACCCAATACGAAATTCGCACTTATTATTCTGAAAGATTAATCAAAATTTAAGATCACTAAATACGACTAGCCTAGTAAATGAATGCTCAAAAGGGGGGTGTGCTTGGAAAAGTCGAAAGCAGAAATTTTGACTACGGAACTTTGTTTGGGCTAGTTAGGAGATAAACATACTAAAAGGGGGGGGGGGGGGGGAAGAAAAGACCCATTTTTTGGTTTTTTGACTAATTTGACCTAAAAGTTCGCAATAGTAGAGTCTTTGTCCATACAAACGCTTTGAGTAATTGACTCTAAAGTCAAACATCGAAAAACCCAAATCCTAGCGTTGCCTGTATATATCCAAATCAATATTTATCCAAACACTAGCTGTCCCGGTAAGCTTCGTGTCACTTTAAAACCTTCCCTGGACTTCTACGAATATTTTAATACACATCAAGCGGGGATGAAAAATTTTCTTCTTTCATCTCATCGTGTGGGGTGTCGTTGGATAGTTTTTTAAAACTATTAATTGTATACTAACTAACTACTAACTGTAACTATTATAGATATTCATAGATCATTTTCCGATTTAGGGATCCGTTTGTGAAATATTAAGTTTTAAAGTGGAAAAAATCGTTAGAGTCCAGTGTCCCCTCTTCTTAACTTCTGGAAATGTGAAAAAATTCACGGGAGTAGGAAATAATATCCTGAATTTAAAAGGAAAACTATCACGGCTAAGAAGACTTCATAAGTTATTGAGTAATAGTCGATCAACTAAAAAAAATGTATTCGGCGAAGTATAAAGGAACTTTTCGTTAAAATTTCTTTGAAAGTAACTGCGATGATGTTGTTAGTAATGTAAAACACGTTATAAATGTACATTCATTGACCACACAAAATTAAAAAAAACTAGCGGTATTACGGAACCCTCTATTGCGCGTGGCCCGACACGCACTTGGCCGGTTTTATATATAAGACTAGCTGTCCCGGTGAACTTCGTGTCACTTAAAAACCTTTCCTGGACTTCTACTAATATTTTAAGACTAAAATCAGCCCAATCCGTTCAGCCGTTTTCGAGTTTTAGCGCGACTAACACATTTAAAAATCCATTTTTATATTTATATACTAGCTGTCCCGGTGAACTTCGTGTCACTTTAAAACCTTCCCTGGACTTCTACGAATATTTTAAGACTAATTCAGCCCAAAAGCTAAATCAGCCCAATCCGTTCAGCCGTTTTCGAGCTTTAGCGCGACTAACGCATTTGAAAATCCATTTTTATATATAAGAAGACTAGCTGTCCCGGTGAACTTCGTGTCACTTAAAAACCTTCCCTGGACTTCTACGAATATTTTAAAACTAAAATCAGCCCAATCCGTTCAGCCGTTTACGAGTTTTAGCGCGACTAACACATTTGAAAATCCATTTTTATATTTAGGATAAGATTTCACTTTAAATAGCTAGGTTTGTACGTAAGCATATTATTTCTGCTTGTTTTATAAATTTATCCAATATCTTAATTAAATAAACTATTCCAAAAAATATTCTATCATTCACAGGCTTATTTTTCTTTCAATACTAAAATATGTATTTTCTCGTAGCTATCGTTCTATATTTATTTACCCAAAGGATTTAGAGCTTACATTGCTACGAACGAATTTATGTAATGTTCTATTTCCTCCTAGAATGTATAAAATACTTCTGATCGGTCTGGTCAAGCGAGCAGGACCTAGATTCTAGTGCATTGCTATTTAAATGCTAATATAGCAATATCGTTGAAGATGCTCTAAGCGTAGCATGGTGGCATCTGATGCATTATTTTAGAGATGTTATAATATCTCAAAGAGTATTGGAGTTTTCTCAGTAACAATTTCGTTTTAAAGACTCGCATGGGATAAAAATTAATGATTTCTAACTGTACATTGTTTATGTTATTATCTAAGGCTTGTGCTAAGTTAGAATCTTAATTGTACTTTATTTTTATATTAATTATATTATTGAGTTCAAATAAAACATTTGTTAATCATTCATACCAAAACTATATTATGGCTTCGCAGAATTCGGTATATTAGGTATCTGATCACGCTAATCTTTGAATGATTTCTTTCCTACAATCCCGGAAAATATGAAATGTGAAATTTACGGTGCCCTCGATAAACAAAGCTGTAGCTTATTAAAAAATTAGGCTATAAAAAATTCAACTCTGAATCTAGTTACTATTAGTATGGCCACCATATTTTTTTTAATTCAATATTAAGATTTGGGCGTAACCCACTAGTTTAGATCTTACGTTGCTTTATAGTCAGTACGTCTAAGGTTTATAAGTAGTTTATAAGCTGATATACCACCTGCACAATTACATGGTAATTTATATCAAACGTATTAAATCGGTGCCAGTTACAAACCTTTGATCTCTTGTATCGGTGTGATGTGCAAATAAATTATCCTGTCAGCGCATATCTTAGCGAATAGCGAATAACCGACTAACTGCCTTTAGGTTTAGCCTATTATCATGCTTTATATAGGTTGTTAAGTTTAACACCGTTATCCTTAAAACCATCAAATGAGTCCGTCAAAATGAACAACTTTTTCTATGAGAACAATGCTGGTAACTCAAAAAAAAAATGCCGTCTTCATACCCATACAAATTGCCCGGATCGGCAATTTTGCATGGGTATCAAGATCATTTTTTTTTGAGTTCCCAGCCTTGTTCCCATTAGAAAAAGTTGTTAGTAACACTGCTGGAAACTTTGTTCTTATAGAAAAAGTTGTTCATTTTGACGGGCTTATTTGATGGTTTTAAGGATAAGGATGTTAAATATTGGCGTAGAAATACAATGATTGTAAGACAATATATTTTTTCAAATTTGAAATCAATTAAATTCTGTTGTTTCTGCAACATTTTCCTCTATAAAATATTATAGAGGAAAATGTTGCATTGTTAGTATGTCTATCTAAAGAAATTATAAAACAACGTAGTTTATGTTTAGCGTTTAAAGTAATATTAGGTACTTACTGTAATTAATGGTGTTATAATTATTAAGAAACAAAATATAACATTTTCATTTTGAAACCTCGCTTTTCTTTGCACTACATTTTAAAGCTTCATTCGCCTATGCAGTGACATCTAGCGGTAAAAGGGGGAAAGTTAGTTCATCATGCTGCCAGAAACGTTTTTCTTTCACAAACAAAAATTCCTTTTTCAAATATAGGTTTTTTTAGTCCTAAATTAGATATTTTGCATTAGATATTTTTAACAAATTATAGATAAGTAAGTACACAAATATACATTCTGTGCCATCATTGGTGCCATCTTAAAAATTATAGGTTCGTTCGTCAATGGTTCGTAGTAAATTATGCTTTTATGTAATTATCTAGAGTTCAAGTTTAAAAATAATTTTAAAAAATTGTACTTAAGTAAGAGAAAAGACCTAATGGCAGACACTTTAAGGAAACATGAAACATTTGAATGTTATAAAATATATATTTATGAAAATAAAGGATTGATAACTTCTTCCATGTCTTCAGTAACTCTTACAAAATAAAACTATTATAATTATTCTCTGACAAATCAATTAAAAAATATATTATTGGTGTTTTTGTAAACTTAGTCATAAGTACTAATAGATGACGTCACAAAAACGAACATCACTAATAGTAGACACCAATATGAACTAATAGTTGACATAGAACATTACATTTTACATTTTTCCTATTATTAGGTCTTTATTTGCCGTTTTTCAAAAGATTTCATTTACTTCATCATAGTAACTACATGAATCAGAAATATTATCCACGTTGTCTCCAGATTCTATTCATTCTTCTTCCATGCTGAATATATATTTCCTTTTATTTTTATTTTTCATATTTTTCCTAGCAAATTTATTTTCAGTCTTTAGTCTCCGTGCTTCTTTTGCCTCTTCTTTTTTCTTCTTCCTTTTCTCAGCTCTCCTTTTTCTTCTTTTTACTGCTAAAAAACTAAAGCAATCGATTTTTATATCAGTACAAGGTCTAATATTAGACACCATGTCCATTTTTAGTTGCAGTAGTTCTAAGTTCTTAGATTGTTAATGGAATTATATTTTCAGAGAATGGTGATGATTTTTGCAGTAGAATAAAGTATAAAATACCTTTAGTATGTATTGCAAAACTCAAAGATGAGATCCAATGTCATCTATTAGGTTTTTTACATTTTCAAGAACTAATAGTAGACACCCTTTATATTGTTAGGGAAAATGGATAAAAAATCTTAAATAAACATTAATTAGTGTATACAACATGACCATTAATCCAATGAAATCAATATAAATTACAAAAATGAAATAAATGTATTCAAAACATACGTGGAAAATTTCGCCTTCCTTAACCTATTTGCTAAGAAATTGCCGAGCGCGTGTTGACGCGGTCATATTATTTACAAAAACTGATCCCATTTTAAAATTTTGTTCCCGAAGGCGTCTCTAATATATTTTTTCAATTCAACAGATAGCTTGAGAAGCTTATAAAATTTACAGTGGTGAGAAATAATTAGAGTAATTCTATTTTTATGGTACTTTTGTCATAAGTGTCATCTATTAGTTCAGTGTCTAGCATTAGATCTTTTCCCTTATGTACTTATTATAAAAATAGTGCACCTAATATCATAATTAAGTTAAATTGCAAATTGGCACAAGTCAGCTCCGAGTTTTCTAAGCACAAGTCATTATGAGACGAAAAACTATTTCTAAGCTTTACAAAAGCCGTCCCAAGCAACTGTAAGAACAGAAAATAAATCTCTTTGTCACCAACACTCAGAGCAATTTAAAATGTTCACTGTAAAAGCTAGAAATTAATGAGAAATTACTGTTGGTGAGTCGGACGAAAATATTAAAAGAATCTGTAAAAAATTGTAATAATAACGAACTTTAATATTATCTTTTATTACATCAGAATAAAGAAAACAAGTAAGTAAGCGTTCGTCCATATTCATTTCAATTCCATACTAATATTATAAATGCGAAAGTGTGTCTGCCTGTCCTCTTTACGCCCAAACTGCTCAACCGATGTTGCTGAAATTTGGTGTGGAGACTTATTACTTATTTTGAGAAAAAAATTACGGTTCCCGCGCGGATAAACGAATTTTGACGCATCGGACGCGCGTTGGCGGCCTTTTAAGAGGGAATAGGGTAATAGGGGAGGGTAGGGATGGGAAGGGAAGGGAATAGGGAATGGTTGGGAAGGGAATAGGGTAGAGGATTGGGCTTCTGGTAAACTCACTCACTCGGCGAAACACAGCGCAAGCGCTCTTTCACGCCGGTTTTCTGTGAGAATGTGGTATTTCGCCGGTCGAGCCGGCCCATTCGTGCCGAAGCATGGCTCTCCCACGTAAAACGAACTTGAGTGAGGGTCATAGTAAACGTATACTAGGTATACATTTTTTATTTACACTTTACTCAAGCAAGTTACAATTATTTCAACTGGAAATTATTGGCATACAATAAGATACCAAGTACACGGCAAAATAAATAATCTCGGAAAAGAAATTTATAGAGACAAAGCAATTTCACTGGGACAAGAAAACAACATTAGAAATTAGAGTAAACTCTACATTATAAGTGGGTCGGAGAGAGGTTCTGGTAACAAATAGTTACTCCCCTTACAAATAAAAGCATTGAGTAGTAATTAACTAATTACACAACAAATAACTATACCTACTATACAAGCTCAGTTTGTATTTTTCTGGCACATTGAAAAAGTCGCTTAAAAAAACTAAGGGCCCTTAGGGCCTGTTTTACCACTTCATGATAAAGTGCCGGATAGGCTATCCACAACTTATCTGACAGATACTCCATACTCTATCTGTCAAGTTAAGTTGTGGATAGCCTATCCGGCACTATCAGGAAGTGGTGAAACAGGGCCTTAAAGACTAACACCTAATGGCCGCATTCAGGTCTCAGAGACGTTTAATCTGCAAGATTAAACTTCAATTTAACGCAGAGTTTGACAGTTAATGTATGGGGCTTATGCCCGGGACACACGAGGCTAATTTTTCAAGCTAGGATAGCAAGCTGGTTTTTACCAAACTGTCCTGGCTTGCTGACCTAGCTTGGAGCATGCTAGTTCTGTTTTACAAATGAAGATAGTTTTGTCTACACGAAGCCAGAAGTACTAGATTGCTAGCTTACAAACACTAGCTTGCTATCCTAGCTTGAAAAACTAGCCTCATGTTTCCCGGGCATTATATCAAAATCTTTATTTAATTACAGTTAAGTAATTAATATTATTTGTCTCTGAGTGCGGCAGTAAGACAGCGAATCTTGAATTGTATTAAGCTATACGTTATTACTTATAAGTCATAATTATCTTTATTAAGTAATTTTACATTACTTAGGGATAATATCTATAATGCTTAGCACAAACCTACGCGACCACGCGACTGCGAAGCGGCAGTGTCAATACAAAACACACATTTGGTTTGTGCTAAGCATTAAATATGAGAAGGTACAGTCTGCCTTGTATTTACTTATTTTGCTTACGTATAAAAATATATGTACTTACATATATTTTTATACTTAATACAAAAATATCATGCTATTTTCCTTTATTAATAACGTACCAAAGCAGAAATAATACCACGAACCAACGTACCAATTCTAAAATTGGTAATTACTTACATGAAAGGATGTCTGTAACATTTATCTCAGCATACAGCTTTCTGTCACAAACACAGAAATAAGATCCACAAACCTCTGCAATACCAAATGTAATTTGAATTCGTAACAAATACATCATTCCTGTGGCTGTAATTTTTCCGCCTGTTTTCTGTGCTGACAGAATATTAATATAGAACCACGTAAACATGCCCCGACTGAGGAAAACGCGCATAATTTAACAGCAAGTTTTCCGATAATAACCCAAGAGCCAGCGACAGTCAGTAATTTCCTAATGATAGACCTCCTCAAAGTCTAATATGTACTTTTAGGGAGTCTGGTGGTGGAAAGTCACTGTCAAAAATGACCGACAATGGGAGACGAGATTAAAACAGAGTGTCTAAACACACTAGGCCGAAGTTACGCGGCGTAAATTCCGCATGATTACGCCCGCAATGTATTTTAAATTACCGATGACTTACTATTCCGTCGCGTTCCTTCCGTATTTTGTATGCGTTTGACATTGCGGACGTAATTTACGCCACGTAACTTCGGCCTAGTGTGTTTAGAGACTTATCCAGAAGAAAAAATTGAGCTTTATACTTTATCGAAGTTTAGACCTTCAGAACTGGAAACTCCTAGAGTAACCACGACCGAAACACCACAGTCGTTGGTCGTTCTAACCTCTAATAGAAGTCAATAGTCATAAACAGGTAAACTTTCAACTTTCATAAAATGACGAAAGTCTGACTGTCACTGGCTCTTCGGTTATAACTTATAAGTCCTAAATCTTAGCCGATTGGATGCCCACAACTCTTTTATTGCTCAGTTTTGAAGTCAAATGCACAGTTCGATTCACAATGAGTTTATGAGTCGAGAGGAATTGGACGTATCAGTTTTTTAAGAATCCGCTGGCAGAAAACCGCATAAAACTCCATGGCGCAGAGAAGCGCGGGTTGTAAAAAGTTTCACTGAAGAATGTTCTTTGAAAAACTTTCTAGTATTATTTTCTGTGTGGAGTGTGGGGACGTTTTCCTGCTTTGTTCCTTTACAATGGTGATCCATAATACTTACCTACGCTACAAAACAAAAACAATACATAAGAAGATTGAGAATGATGATAATAATTGTAGTCAATTTAAGGTGTTTTTATAAGGCTTTAAAATGCAAAAATCTTCTCCCCTGTTAGAAAATTCTGATAAATAATAATTATTTTTTATCAAGCCATACATTTTTGAAGTAAGTTCTGGTAAATAGCTTAAGCCTTAAGGTGCAGTGGTTGTTGCAACTACGTAAAATGGGTTTTTTAAATAATGTTTTTTGTAAAGTAAATGTCATTATTTAAGTATAAAAAAGTACAGTTTTAAAATTGAGAAAATTTCCTATACGCAAAGGTATATCAGTACACAATTTGAAAAATTCTGCTCGATAGAAAAAAATCTCAAAGATGACTCTTATAACGCTGTTTTTCATAATTAAATCATTTTATGGCTAAACTACACACTTTCTAGAAAAAACAAAAGATGTAGCACATTTGTCATGACCTAACCTAAACGATTTGATATATTTGATTTGTGTAATACTAAAAACAAAAGGTTTTTTCTCCTATTTTCTATTATCAAGGCACGCGGCGAGCGCGTAAACGCCACTGTACAAGGCGCGCTGATATGAATGTTATTTTAATTTGCTTTACGTCGATATTCGTACTGACAGACATCGACCTGCTAATTTTAGGGACTACTGGGCCTTAAGTCTTAATTTTTTTCTTAAAGCTTAAATGTTACACTTATAATTACTGCTATTGATTTAGAATTTAGATAAAAAGTTTTTCGCAATCACCCCTTCTCATTTATCTGCGTGACTGACAGGTTTCCGAACAACTTTATCTCTGCCAAAATTCATCGATAACGTCTCATCTAGGGCATCGAAACCCGAACCCAATTTACAAAACCCGGGTTTTCGGGTTTTTTAAAATGAAAACCCGGGTACCCGGGTTTTTCGGGTTTTTTCGGGTTTTCTTAAAATTCAAAGATTAACGATGCGAAAATACTTTAAATATGATTTTCAGCGATTGCCAGCACCTTTCCAGTAAAATACTATTTAAATACTACTTATAGTGTGGGGTCACGGCAGTGCCCAACCAAGTCTCGAGTGAACGGGCACGGCCGTATCGTACTTTATAGAAGGGACTATTTACCTCTCCTATTATATAATATATTGGATCTTATCAAAGCTAGAGATTAAGATTTTCGGGCCAAGGTTAAGTATTACAACAAGCTTCACCTCCAAATTACATTATATATTATTAAATGTGTTTGTATTTTATGAAATATATAAAAATCTATCAAGATTTTTTTAAAGACAGTAAATGGAAGAATAACCTGAAATATAAAACGTATGCCAACAAATCTTTATTTAATCTTTTACAATTTTATTGCTGATTGTCAAGTTACTAATAATTATTTAGTCCTAATTGATGTTGGCATACTTTAAACCTGTAATTAAATTTTTATGCCTAGTTTTTACCTGAAATTGCCTTTTGTCTGCCTTGCTACGGTATAAAGCCGAATGTTCTTTGCAAATTAAGGTAACTTTTCTGTCATCTTAGTGGAAACTTTTACATTACTGAAAAATCTTACATTACACTACACCTCAAAGCTTTTTGTAGTCATTAGTTCTAGTCACAATAGACAAAATTCATGCCAGATTACCATATAATTGATCAGACCAGACCATAATATCATGGCAAATGTGTAAGGTTGCTTTCAATGACTTTGTAAGATTAACCATGATGGCTCTGGCGCTGGTGCTGATAAAAACTCTGCTTGTTATATTTCATCTCGATTCACTAAATTCACGTGTTTTAATAATTTCGCAGTGAGTATGACATCCACGGCCGGCTAAAGAAAGCCACAATTCGTCCTATTATGTGTTGCCAACATCAATCTCTCAAGCAATGAAAAGCAATCTGCCGCATTTGCCAGACCGCAATACAAAAATATGGATTCAAAATATACTTGATGGAAACTCCTCGGCATGGTTTTGTCAGTTTCTAGGGGCTGGTTGCTCTCCTGGAACCTTTTTACTGATTGCATTGTCTTAATATTGTCGCTTTTTGTTATGTTGTGAAAATAACAAATCATAACAAAAAGTATAACGACAAACAAAAACCTTTAAGTGTTTTAGTAAGTTAGACGACTGAAAATAATGACTTCATGGCCGTGTTCAGACCAAACTGACTATATGCCGCTGAATGTGAGCAGGCTCACTGTGAGCCCCAGTGTGAACGTAAGTGAACGTGAAAATATACGGTATCGAATATCCGCGCCTACGCCTAGCGTAATGACGTATAGTCAGTTAGGTGTGAACGAAAAAGTGAATTTGTATGGAAATACAATAAACTGCGTAACGCTCGCTCACATTCAGCAGCGTATAGTCAGTTTGGTGCGAACACTGCCTAAATTGCAAAGAAGACTGGGTGTCATACCGCAGCAGGACACAAAAAATATTTTTTTGTAAAAATACTGTATGCCAAATATCGATCAGTATAAATTATTGCTATTAATTTGACAACCAGCAGTAAAAATATCTAATTCGAATGTTCGAATTCTCTCAGTTTATAAAACGAAATGAAGATTTGTTGACTTATCAATGATTTTTTATGACTGTAGATACCTGTGATTGCTTTAGAAACGATAAAATTCGGAAAAGTGTTTTTATAATATGTTTTATTAAATACTAAAAAATAAGCTATCATTGTTCCATACACTGTCTTCAAAAATTCCTGACAGGTTTTTAGATATTCCTAAAATACAAATATCCCGAAGACTTTCTTGATGGGTGTATTTTATCAGCAACGGTCCAACCACCATTGTCACCTAGTGGCTGACTTGCCCATCATCAATAGTCTACGGTACTTTCAGCAGACTTAGAAGTTAGAAACCTTTGAAGCTGTCCAAACTTTATTTTGTAAACCTTTGATCACATAAATCACTAAACTGTACTCAATCACTGAATGTTGATTGAAAACTATTAAATAAGTTTAACAAGACTTGGCTTCTATGAAATGTGAAAACTTTTTGCGAAGGATAGACTGTTTGAAGAGACTTGGCTTTTTTACATTGAATAGTTTTGGTAGGATTTTTAAAATATGTATTATTAATTATTATTATTAAACATTTTTATGACAATTAGTCTTTAATGCTCTTAAAGTGAAAGTTTCCTTTAAAATATTATATTTTGTTTAATTATGACCAATATAAATAATTAAACCTATACAATATGTTATAAAAATAAATTATTTGTATGTTAGTTTGTTATAAATACCTTTTATCACCTCTGGCCTTTAATAATTATCAAAAAAACGAAAAACCCGAAAAGCTCGAAAAACCCGGGTTCCATTTTTGAAACCCGGGTTTTTCCATGAGCCCCAAAACCCGGGTTTTCCCGGGTTTTCGGGTTTCGGGAAAACCCGGTCTCGATGCTCTAGTCTCATCGCTTCGGTTTACGAGTGGCAAGTATCGTCAAATTCCGCTGACGCCCTTGAGAAAATTGCTTTAAGGTTTATAACTTAATTTGATCTTAACATTATCCTACACCGAACAAACCATCGTGGTTTTGAAGAAATTGATTCATAAGCAGTGAAGGACCTACGTCATTTGGACCGGTTATGCCAATTCAATGCTGGTTGTGATCTGTCGGCTGAGTTTGACATAACGCGACCAAAATACGTAGGTCCGCCATCTGTCTATAAATCAACTTCTTTGACAGTAAATTTTCTTTGATAGTGAAGTTTCTACGTGAACGTGGACCAAACCTAAAATATGTAACCTATACAAGCGATTACGAACCTATATAGAGGGGCCCATTCCTCTATGATCGCTCATATTTGAGGGCCCTCTTCACGTGGGTCATGATAAATAGCCATAATTGGTCCATCAATGGTCAACGTTGACAGCTACGAAAGTTTGTGAGTGTTTGTTTATGTTCGAATTGATCAATACCAATCAGAATTTGACCTTTGATATAGTAGCACCCTGTTCTGCCAGTTCTGGCACAGATTATCTACTATCTAGGATACCTAACCTAAGATTCCTTTGTCCTACAAAAATACAATTTCCCTGTGGGAAACTTAATTACTGTATTAATTGATAGGTTTAATGCTTGTGATTTTTTTACAAAATATCTAGTTTTACATTCAGAAGTGTTACCATGTACCTACTTTAACGTAACTTTATAATTTGTTTTGAGTTCCCTACTGTGGCTAGCACGTGTTGAATTGTTAGGGAACTATTTCAACCAAAAATAATTACGAGATTCTGTTTAAATAGATAAAATTCTGATTTGATCAATTAAAACTCGAGTAAAAATATATTTAACAACTTAAAAACATTATTGATTTATATTCTGTTAATTGCTCTACATTTACATAATCAATTTCCAAGTCTGTCGACTTGTAATAAATACCTAGAGTATATTAATAGATAGGTGGACAAACTAATTGGGAAACACAAATAATAGAGACACTATAAAATGCGTATATTCAGCAACACATTTTACTTGGAGCTGGTATACTTGGTGACGGCCTTCGTGCCTTCGCTCACGGCGTGCTTGGCTAATTCTCCAGGCAGCAGCAGCCTCACAGATGTCTGGACCTCCCTCGATGTGATGGTAGACCTCTTGTTATAGTGCGCCAAACGGGACGCCTCCGCAGCGATTCGTTCGAAGATATCGTTCACGAAAGAGTTCATGATGGACATCGCCTTACTAGAAATACCGGTGTCTGGATGCACCTGCTTCAGGACTTTGTAGATGTAAATAGCGTAGCTCTCCTTCCTCTTGTGCTTCTTCTTCTTCTTGTCCGACTTGGAAATGTTTTTTTGAGCTTTCCCCGACTTCTTTATGGATTTCACGCTCGCTTTGGGCGGCATGATTGTTTATAATCACAGCTGTTAGTTTTGTAGTAGTATAAAAATTAGGGCCCGTGCCGTGCTTATATAGTAGCAATGTGGCGACAACCGGCAGTGGACTGACGGAGTCAAATTCAATATGTCCGCCAATCGCAGACGGTTGCGCGAGGCGACGAGTGAGACAGATATAGTGAATATATCGCGGTCCCTCTCGTCCGATCGATAGAATACACGTCGCTACGGTCTCTACATAAAGCACATTTTTGTTTTGTTAAGTTTAATCGCTGACTTAATTTAAGATTTTTCCTACTTTGTACAAAATACGTTTTCTGCATAATTATACAGTATGAAAAATTAAGTTTTAATAAAAAAGGGTTATAAGTTTTGTAGTCTATGAATAATAAAGAGTTTGTAGCTAATTACAGTTACGGTTTAAAAGCGAAGGAAGTAGAGATTTTTTACATATTTTTAGGCAGCTATATCGAAATTTAAGAAAGTTTGTTAAATCTCAGAGAGAGTCCCTAACCAATGGAAATTCGTCCGAAGCCATTACAACCGATCACCAAAGAAGATAATGAGTAGACAAACTTTTTCCTGAGTTATCATATTTTTATACTGAAGAGTTGCAAATCATTTCGGCCGTTAAAAAATTAATTTTTATTTTTAATGGTTTTCAAAACCAATATAATACTTTTAATACATTTTCGCAGATCGATTTTAACCACTTACTACAATCTACATAAGTTTCTGTCTGTTTCTTATCGCTTTACGCTTGACAGTGAACAGACGATTTTAAATCCCAGGACATGGATAATATTTTTTAAGGGAAAATGAACGGTTCCCGCGCGATAAATAACACAAAACAGGTCTATCATGCGACATATTTCTTTACAATATCTTTAGAACAGATGTGTAGAAGTTTTGTGTCTTGGGATGTTAAAAACTTAAAAGATCCCCTTCGTGTCTGTAGTGTAATACAATGAAAACAATCAACATAATAATATGACTCAGCTTGGCAAGGAGAACCCTCTTTAAAAGAAATTTCGTTTAGGGTCGTAAGTTATTAACTAGGTGTTATGCACAAGAATCTTAGTGTAGGGGTTATGCACGTCTTTGTATCATTTTGCTTATTATGTTTTTACTGAGACAATAAACTATTATTATTATTTCCCCGTTAAAATGTGATACCTAAGTTAAATATTTCACCTTAAATTGTTTGCCTTAAATTATGTTTTAATTTTGACTCATTAGCCAAAGTATTCCGCGAAATAAAGAACGATCAATCATAATTTGCTGTTACGTTTTCTGGTATTTCGGTAATAAATAACTGCGCTAAGCTGCTTAGGTTTAGGTCATAAGCCCAATGGATACTTCCGATAAATGCGTTTCAATTTTCAGTGCCTCTTTTTTGCAAAAATGAAACAATTCATCATTCATTTAAATTCAAGTGTATGTTCAAAAAATTAAAACTTATCGATACTACTTCGACGTTGTAAGTTTATACTTACAAAACCAACTGAAAACCAAGATCTGAACCTACTGTTGCCCGTAGAATTATCTAAAACCTATCAATTAAGGCACCAGTAGCCTAAATACTCAAAGAATTTTAGGAAAAATAAGATAGGTAAGTACCTACGCTAAGATTAGTAAGCTAACAAACGCGTGACGAGAGCGTTAAAAGTGTGATCGTGAAGTAAGCATGCAAAATATTTTCTTATTCTTTCAATATAAGTCATAAAGCTCGACAAGACATTAAATGAACGTGGCGAAAAAATGGAACTAACGCTTTACGCTGCCATCATACAAAAACGCAATTTTAGACAGGTTTTTGACAGTTCTCCTTTAACCAGCAGCGCCCCGTCCACGTTCATAGCCTTGCAGCGCTTTACATACAAATAAATTATATATAAATAGATGGAGCTCAAGAAGTTTTACTTCAGTTGTGTGGTCTAATTTCTAAAGCACACTCGTTTTTTTTTCAGGGACGGTAGTGGGAGTCGGCGTGGGTCTGACCCGGGACTGTTCGACGCTGATGGTGGCGCAGTACTTCAAACGGCGGCGCGAGCTGGTCGAGATCTTCATTGTCAGCGGCAGCGGCCTGGGCATAGCCGTCATGTCTACGTTCATCAAGGGCGCTATAAGGTATGGGCTTCAACATTGAGGGTTTTTTATATTCCCTTTGCCACCAGGTGCCGCTATGTAGCCTGAGGGTTAAATCAGACCGCAACGCGACGCGTATATGCATTTCTTTCGTATGGGTTTGACAGATTTGCAAGACGTCTCACTGCGTCTCACCCTCACGAATTAATCAATTGAGTGTGAATTTTGAAATACATGTACGCCTCGCGTTGTGGTCTGAATTTACCCTTGGGGTCTATCGTGCCAATCCGCCGTCATATGTCACGATATAGCTGTCATAATATTATGTTCATATGACACGAAAGACCCTACGGCTACATAGCTCCATCTAGCGGTAAATGAAATATTGAAAACCTCATTACTAGACTTGAGGAACTCACGGCGCCGCCCCGCGCCCGCTTAAATAAGAAATTGTGCGGAACTGTACATTTTTTCGGCAAAAAAGTAGCCCATATACTTCCCCGTAGTCTACTCTATATCTGTGCCAAATTAAATAAAAATCGGTCCAGTGGTTCGTGAGATTAGCGTGTTCAAACTTAAAGAAAGTATTTTAAGTTGTATATAGAATATATACTTAGATGAAGAAGACAAATGAATTAATGATGTTTATAGACTATGCATAATGGTAGTAACTAGTACCCATACATCCTTGTTTTCCTTTCATTTAATTTTATTTTGTAAATGCAGTGCCGTGTAGATACTTACCGCACAGTTTACATCGTTGGGGCTTGTGTTACAGATGTTACCATTTGATTATATGCAATAAGGAAAACAAAGATTTTAGGGAAATTGGATGGAGAGTAATAAAACCAATGCATTGGGCTGTCGCAGTATACTCGCACATGTAAAGCATCGAATTTACTATGTTACATTATGGTACATTTCCCCAAATATTCCTCCTTTGTAAAATTAATATAATGTATGTTTATTTTTCTCTATGCGCTCTACACTGCGAAGCCGACTAGTTACATTGACTCGACAATTTACATAACCCTATCAAAATATAATGAAGATAGTGGTGGGCACCAGGATATAAATCAATTTCTCTGATTAGTGATGACACAACTCAATAATTAACCAAAATGTCCTCGATTTCAGAGCAATAGGATGGCGGCTTGGTCTACAGGCGGTGACTGGCGTGGTTTTCGTAACCTTCATACTCGGCACCTTCTACCGATCAGCCTCACTGTACCATCCTCAACGACGAGCGATATTGCACCTTAAGAACCAAAATAAGATAAAGAGGAAAATGAAGGACAAAAACAAGTCGGATGATAGACAACCTTTCTTTGACTTCTCAACTCTGAGGTCAAAAACTGTGAGGATCCTGCTAATGTCAACCGGGATTTCGGCTTTTGGCATCAACACGCCGATATTCTATTTGGCCTATCACGCTGAAGAAGAAGGTAAGCTGCTTTAAAATAATGTTCTAGTGTTTAATTGCAGATGCAATGTTTTTGAAGTGTGCAGTGTGCTCCTAATCTGCCTATACTTAAACTAATAGATCAATCGCTCTTACGGGCGCAAAAACCGTCCTTATAGGGTATTACGTCTTACTCTCACGTCACCAAAAACCACCACCACCACCAAAAAAAAATCTGGGAAAAAACTAGTGCTTTTAGGCGGTAAAGGTTTCAAGACCGAGTCTAGTTTTAGTTACATACGGATTGTGGGCCGTACCTATATCGTACCGTCGATATCCGTGTGTCAACTAGAATCGGTTGGCATGGCACACAGGCATGGATTGCTTAGGAGTTAGGGCATCAAGTTGTCTTTATCAGTCACTGGCCAAGCGTGTTTGTTACTGACTGAAAATACAAACTAACTAAGCCTCATTGCTTTGTCCAAAGCAGATGCGAGTTATCTCATCTACATAGTTTCATCTCATGACAAACGCCGCGTTTGCCCACCTAGGCCCGTATAAATAGTCAGTACTTAAGATGCAACCCGGTCTCAAGTCAGTTCGGCTCTGTGATTGGTCCAAATTTTGACAGCCAACCAATCACAGAGCCTGAACCGTGTCTTGAGACCGAGATGCATCTTGAGTACTGACTATTTATACGGGCCCTAAAGTATATACACTTAACTCATGTCCTATATTTCTACATTCCAGGTCTAGGCGACACTGCAGCTTTACTCCAGGCTTACCTCGGCCTGGCATGGGCAGTCGGCTGCGCAGCCTTCGGTCTGCTAGTTCGACAGAACTCAGCAGAATGTCGCATAGCACGACAGTACCTCACACAAGCGGCAGTATTCGTGTGCGGGTTGGCTACCATGGCACTGACGGCTGTTGAAGGATCTTATCGAGGATACGTCATGTTCGCTTGGGTGTACGGTTAGTTAGTTACGGCCTGTTTTGATGGAATGCTAGTACGAATAGTAATAATTAGTAATGACAATATCTTGATGGATTACGAAATCCTCATGTCGTAAAGGCTACCCAGGCTCAAACTCAACAGTGTGTTCATGTGTTCTTTATTAAAATATAAACTTGCTTGTCAAGATAAAGTATTTTCCGTAGCCTGCTGTCTACTTTTTGAACGCCTTTTGTCTTTGTGCTACATAAAACCTGTAAATGCTAGTCAAGCTTTAATTCCACCTTAATTCACCTCATGTTAGACTGTGGTTATTCACAGTGAAGTACCAAAACAATCGATGTGAAGCTGCCTTAAATCTTTTATCTGTGTGGAGGGTTAAAAAGAATACAGCTAAATTACCTACTCTTACTGTGGTATAATGTTGGCATCTCTACAATTGTATTCATACAAATGTAGAGATGCAAAGTTGTTGCAATATCTAATAGCAACAGTTATATGTTATAAATAAAATATAAAAAAAACTGGTACAATATTTTCAGGTATATTCTGCGGCGGCTACCATTATTCGCTGAAGATGTACACGTACGAGCGGGTGAGGTCACGCAACTTCGCTCGAACGTGGGGCTTCGTGCAGTGCTCGCAGGCCGTGCCCATCGCTATTGGCGTTCCGCTGTCTGGTAAGGTCATTTCAGTTTCAAGAAAGTTGCTGTTTCCAAGTAAAATTTCAAGAAGGACATTAGAGGCTTCAGTTTCTTAAAAACTATTATGTAATGGTTAATTATATGAGATATTTGACTTTTCCTTTAGACTATAGGCCCTATAGGGTATATAGACCCTAGATGCTAGTTGCTACACTTAAACCTTATAGGGTCAATTCAGGCCGCAACGTGACGCGTAGATGCATTTCTAAATTTATATGGATTGGACAGATTCGAACAGAGACTCACGAAACCTGTCAATTCAGTACAGAAATGCATATACGCCGTACGCGTCACGTTGCGGTCTGAATTGATCCTTACTTCCGTCACAATAGACATAACTACCAGTAGTTCGACTGCAAAGAAACGGACAGGTTTCAATATCTGTCAAATTCGTCGGGTTTCACTAGGATTATGAACGGAATGTGCCTCGCGCTGGCTGATATAATTTATTTTTAAATATTTAAAATAAAGATTTCAAAATTGGATTCTGACAATTTTAATCGCATGTGCCAAAACACAAACAACAATACGACCAAAGAGGAACACGTCCAGCGAATATGTCATAGTTTTAAATTCATAGGTAAGAAGTTAACAACCCTAGCGACGATTTTCGTCATAATGCGTCAAATTTAAAAATTTCAACATCAGTTCTAAGTCGACATACTCTATAATTCTGTCTACTCTGCTTCCGTGTACATCTCTATGCTTTAAAACGATATTCTTACAAGGCAAAACTAAAAACCTGCAGTTAAATATAGAATCATACAAACGCGTCCCAGAACTGTGAACCTGCGTATATTAGACGCCTGGCGCACACTAACACATTCACACTAACCGATTACGGACAAAAATTAAATATTGTTGTTCATAAACTGTGATAAAGTTTAAAATATCACAATGTTTCAGGCTACATAAACGACGGTTGCGGCGGCAAGGCGGGGTACTACTTCAGCTCCACGTGCTCGCTCATCGGCTCTCTGTCGCTCTTCTGTATCGACCTGCACCGCCGGAGCGCACACAAACACACCAAGTAAGTCGATCATTCAAACTGTCTTTGATTAACGACATATTTAGTTATTCATCTACTCTGATGAATATTCTTACACTAGGCGAAAAAACTGAAATAAAGCACTACGATTTGATTGATACTAAGATATTAGAATTACTATCTGCTATGGCATAATTTCAAATCACAACCACTATAATAATAACTCCTACACCGGTTTCGGTGACGGTGGCCGGCCTCTTTGAAAGCAGATCAGTAACGCAGGAGTAATTTTATAGTGCCCAAGTGTGTGCGCAGCACACAAGAGTATTCTCTATTTTCTTTAACTCTCACGTGGGACGGACGACCGACACGACTGGAGAGAGATCAGGCGCAGGACAGACTTTTTACATGCCCATCCGACGCATGGATCATATTACTTGTCAGTAGTCAGACAATGAGGTGATCAGCCTGCATTGTCCTAACCAATCTTGTAAATAACATGTTTCTAACGCGGGAATCGAACCACTGGTTGCAGGTGAGATCTTGAGAGTACCTAAACCTAACTAAAAACTATGTCAATTTTCTCTATCATTGGAGAGTTAACTGAATAGTGACGTCACCTGATGTTTCAGAGAGAACGGCGGCACCGCTCGCTGCGAGCCGGCGCGCGGGCCAACGCGCCGCAGCACCAGGGACAGGGAACCGCGCATCACCACCAGTGCCACAACGCTTGGTAAGTGGATATATTCATGTGGATCGGGTTATGTCAAGTCCTGCTGATAGTTACGGGCAATACCGGTTTAGCACTACCGGCGCAATAGGCGAAATTTCTTAAGCGCCCAGGGTGCTGGTAGTGCCAAAGAAAGGGCACCCCTTTTAGTTTGCCTTCGACGCCCATTTTATCCGACGCCCCGGACGGTCGCCTAGCATTGCCCCCTCCTAACGTCGCTACAGGGTACGGGTGATATTAACTTGACATGACCCAAACAAATAATGGAGATTGTAAGCCTTTGAATAATTATCTCTGATGGTACATATTATTTACTTGGAAGTGCTTTGGATCACTATCACTGGAACGGCTGTCATATAAGATTGCGCCGTTAAGGAGATCTCCTCACATTGAGGAAAAATTCGACTGAGCAGCTTCACTATCTCCAGTGGCAGGAAAATTAAAATGCTGATTCTCTCCCATCACAAGATGCTGTGTGCAACAACAACAATACTGCAACGACGTCAAACACCTACATCTTCCTATTCGATAATCATGTATAATTTTAGGCTGCCTTTTTAATATAGCAAACAAATTCAGATATATTAACATCACTTTTAGATCTAGCAGTCGGCGGGCGTTGCGGTGGTCGCGATCTTCTACTAGACGGCATTGGAGCTGGCAGTTTAGGCTCACCAGCACCACACGCACCTCCAGAGCTTACCTGCATCAGCGAGGAGGGAGGTCTAGACCTGGACTTAGACCTGCATCTCCCGGAGCATCTGCTAGATGACCTGGACTGCGGAGCCGATTGTATCACTAGTTGCAATAAGGTAATTCCATGATATACGGTAATTTAGGCTGCCCTGAACGCGTCCCAGAGCTTACCTGTATCAGGAGGGAGGCCTAGACCTGTAGACTTAGACCTGTATCTCTCGGAGCACCTGCTCGATGACCTGCACTGTGGACCCGTCTGTATTACTAGTAGCAATATAAGATTATTTCAGAATATTTAGCAGCTATACTAAATGCGCAGGGAAATCACCCGAAGCGTCATTTTAAAGACGTGTACAGCTGCAAACTAGCTAACTGGTACCATTTGTACCTTTTGAAATTTCTTACAATTGAGACATGCCCATGACGCAAAATGATACTTAATTGAAAAAAGTTTGGATAAAGTCGATTTACATTTTAGCTGTCGAAACAAGTACAACTAGTCAACCAACCATCTTAGTTGCAGCAAGTCTAAACACACTAGGCTATGTTGCGCGGCGTAAATGACGTCCGCAATGTCAAACGCATACAAAATACGACGGAATAGTAAGTCATCGGTAATTTAAAATACATTGCGGGTGTAATCATGCGGAATTTATGCCGCGTAACTTCGGCCTAGTGTGTTTAGACACTTACATTAATTACCTTCTATTCAATAATCTTTAATTTCCAGGTGGAAAACTACTTGATGCTAAGCGAATACGAGAACAACTTAATCGCTGAGCTTCCCAACTTAGAGAAGCGCAACCGGCGCTGGTCTATCGTCGTCGCCAACAACTCTCCGCAACCATCCAACCCAAACAACCTGAGCCCAGAACACCGAAGTCACAACCCAGCGAAATGGGATAAAAAGTGCCACACCCCGAACAGACTGATCACAGTGATCAACGAAGCGTCGTTATAAGTAGTGATTTGAGACAATAATACGTGTACGACCTATTTAACCTCATAATTTATTTGTTGTGTGTAGTTGCATTTGTGTATTGTTCGGTATTATTTATTAAAATTACTATTGTATGATGTTATTTTGTTTTGCATCTTAGTATAAATTATCCTAGTTATATTTTAGGTTAGTTTATGGGAATTCTGCTGTATGGTTCCAAGAAGTTTGCTAGTCACAAACTTTCATACAAATTTAGACACGCCGGTATCATTAGTCACTTCCTCCTGATTTCCTTCACTCGGTTCAACCTCAAATAATCGTTTTAATGTGAAGTGACTGAACTCGTATTTGAACCAAATATTTTGACTAAGGACCTGTTTCACCGCTTCCTAATAAGGCTATCCACCACTTAACTTGACACATAGAGTATCGGGGAGACGCATCGGGCACCTTATCAGGAAGCGGTGAAACAGGCCCTAAGAAAATTAATCAGGCAGTCAATAAAACATAGATTACAAGAGGGTAATGAAATATATTGACATTTGTAATTGGTAAGTAATACTAGCGAATATAACATTAACTGCACAATAAACCCGAAACAATATTATAACCTATGCGGAGCGACTATGTCCTCTAAGAATTGGGCAAAACAACGCATCGCCTGCAGCAGCGCAGCGAGTAGGATAGAAAGAGATAGACTCACCAGTTTCTGGCTCTCTCTCTGCACGAGTTCGTTGTTTGCAACAGGAACTAAACATTGGCTCGTTTCTACACTACTATCACAATCGTAAGCATTTGTACCGACGTATTCGCTCGTCGAATCACACTCGTCTTCACCCCTCACGTTTATCACAATAAAATCGTTTGGCTTATCAACTAAACTGGACACATCGTTCGAACAACTCGGAATTTCATTCCACACAGCACTAGTTAGGCACTTAGATTCCTTACCGTTACTTAGTTTAACTATATTGTACTTGAGGGATTCGTCGTTCTCGCCCGAGGACATGCCGCTGTCGTCGCCCGAGGACGAGTCCGACGAGATGTGTCCCGTGTCCCTGTTCGAGTCCGTCTGGCCCAGGCTGCCGTAGTTCTTGCCTGGTGTGACCGTGCCCGAGACGGGCACGGCCTCTGGTCAGGACACTTTGCCGTGGCCGATGCTCCCTTTTATTAGTATCGCACTGGAGAGCATGTCTTGTGTCCCGAATATACTGCTGTCCACGTCTGAGAGCGACGCGCTCAGGGAACACGCGTCGTCCAGCAGCATTTCTGATCGGAGGCCCTGGAAATTAAAGTTGTGATTTTAAAATGAGAAATGCACTTAAAATTGTGCTGTTAAAGATTTTAATTTAAATAAAATTCTCTCAAAATGTGGATGTTACCTGTTAAGACAAGGGTCGCAGATTTCTACGGTCGAAATATTTTGGGTTGATGAGACATTAGGCGTTATTACTTATTAGTAGTGATATCGGGTAGTTCTAAGTTGTAAGTTACACTTGGTGCTATTTCATGCAATACGAAAACATAAAACTTTCACTCAATTCATGTTTAAAAAAAATACCTTCTTTTTTAAACATGAATTGAGATGTGCAATTTCCATTCATAATGAGAATTACGTAGATCAATGGTTTATCATTTTCCATATTTTAAGACTTCACTTAGTTTATTAAATTAAAATGTTTTAAAATAGCTTACCTCAGCAAAGTATTCGTAGTCCTTCTTGAACGACAATATGAATATAGTGAATATTGCCGTCAGAGTGTAGCTACATAACGTAATGGCGATTCGACACACGTACATTCCATTGGAAGAATCTGGAAAAAACAAGAATGTCAAGTTAGAAAACATTAACTTGTACTACTACTAACTACCTGCCGCACTCAAACGGCCGCACTCAGAGACATATTTTAATGATGATATTAAACTTCAATTTAATTAAGGGTTTGACAGTTATTGTATGGGGCTTATATCGTCTGAGTGCGGCAGAAACACATCATCAACTTTAATGGACATTTTAACTTTAAACATCCATAGATTTTGTGCCAAAATTTCCATTAAATTAAAGATAAAATATTACGATCATAAAGATGTGTCTGGAACTTTTTACTTATTAGGTACTATTTACTGTGAGTAGTTAGGGATTCGTCGGTTCTGGCTCACTGCCTCAATGTAGGGAAAAATGGGTTTTTCGATGACCATTCAACTAAAAAAAAAAAAGTTTGGTGTCAAAATAGGGGCTTTCGGCCTTCCTCGTTCGATATATGCGATCCATTTTTACGTATTTGCACTATTTCCAAAGTTAGCTTTTGTGTTTACCCCTCATTATCTACTATCTCCACGCTCCATTGTTCCTTCATAATTACAATCGCTACCTATTGCATTTTTATGCTCGCCTCAGTGTCCTATTGTTCGACCTGGCTTATCGCTTACGTCACCTTGCTTTCTTACAAGATTTTAAATACATATGAATGATAATTAACTAACTAATGAATTATTGCAAATTAAAAGTCATAATTAATTATGTAGGTCACCCAATCATTCGATGGATTTCGTAAACACACGACGACGCGGTGTGCAAACTGACACGTTTTGCTCGTCGGCGAAATCCGACGAGTCAACGACCGCCGCCGCCACGCTCGCCGCCGCCACCCGCATCTCGCGGCTCGCATCGAACAAAGCTCGCAACACACAAGCGTGCCCTGCGAGTCGCGAGACGCGCCGCGAGACGGGTCGCAAGCTCAAGTTTACACTCTCGACTCGTAGCGCGTCTCGCGGCTCGGCTCGCGGCTCGCGCGCGAGTGTAAATGATCATGTATTACAAGATTTTAAATAAATAAAACTTGATAAATTTTTCATTACATGTATTTTATTTCATTAAAACATTTATTGCGCGCGCGAGTGTAAATAATGTATAATGTATTACAAGATTTTAAATAAATAGAACTTGATAAATTTTTCATTACATGTATTTTATTTCATTAAAACATGTATTGAACATACTGTACAATATTATATCATTACACAAAGTGTTGTTACTAAATAACTTTTGAAACTCTACTAAACTTTCCCCATTGAACTTATAATACAAATACATTAAACTATACTCTCCACAAACTGATGTGAAATCATTTTGTAATCTCCACGTGTTAAAATCCAATCTCCTGCAGTTTCGCCCCATAAAAACCTTGTGATATCGCATAGGGGCGCGCCCAAATGAGTCAAAGTATTGACCTATGCCATTTTCATTTATGTGTATTGCTATCCAGTGGGATCCAGGTTTATTATCAGGGTCCAAGTTGTTAATTATGTATGTAGGGGTTTGAACATATATAGGTAGACGATTCGCAGCGTATACATTATCTTCTAAGCCTTTACAAACTCTTCCTAAATAATTACGGATCTCTATTGTGTTCATACTGTATTATCACAGAACCGACCAGCCCCCCTATTCTGTATCGTACATTTTGTGAGTTAATCATAATCACTGAGTTATTAACGAAACTGAGGAGTGAGTAACGGAAAGTGTCACTTTTGTATTCACTATGCACAAGTTACCAACTGATTTGGCACGGTTGCTAACCAAATCTTAGTTGTTAACTTTTAGGGCAGAGGCATGCATTTTGCCTTGTATTTTTTTATCGATAGTTCTTAACTACCATTAAATATGTATTCACTAAAGCAAAATGACAGTTCATAGTTACAAACTCAATGAAGTGACTAACCCATTTTTAGCAACTGCTAAAGAGTAGTTATTTTCGTGAGTTGTTTATTTGTATTAGGTTATAAAATTGTATATGCAGAAGAAATGCGTAGAAAAAAGTTTTGGCGCATCCAAAGGCGCAGATTGCGGGATAAATATAACCCGATGGATCTGCTGGAGTCCGGATTTATTGCTCACTTTCGGTTCAACAAAGCTGGCTACCAATTATTAGTACTAAATGATGTCATAGAACATCTCCCAGCCAGGCGAAGAAACACAGGAGTAAGAAAGGAGCTAAAAGTCTTAAAAAAATATCATGTGTTAACTATATGATGAAGGGTTGCGTGTAGCACGGGAAGGTGATGAAGAATAAAATGTTTTATTATTTGACTGATTTATTACTCGACTGATTATTATTTGACTGGTTATTAAAATTGTATATCTTTTATTATTTGACTGATTATTTTAAAAAATATATATTTGATAAAACTTTGCTCTTAAATTTTTAAAGGCGCGAATAAAAATTAGTAATTCATAAATCTCTGGTATGAGACGCGATTTACAAAAAATAAAAATATTGTAGTGTAAATACTATACCAAAGTATTTTTCAGTATGGACAGAATGTGCGGAAATCATATAGGAAAGCAGAAAAAAAATAAAGTCTAAATATTTAAAAACATTAAAATCTCAGGAACGAAATAAATGAAATATAAATAAAACAGAAATGAAATAAAGTACAAAATTTGTGTCTCTTAATGATTAATCTAATCAGCTGGGTAGCAAGTTAATAAACCCTCGTAATTAATTTAAATAAAATAATTTTGTTTTTAGGGAGTCAAAAAATGACCAATTTAAAAATTGATTTTCTCAAAAACTAAGTGAAATGCGCACACGGGAGTTCTACTCTTGCATTTGAAATATAAGACGCCATCGACTCATTGCATTAACTCAGTCATGTCCGATTTTGGGGATTTCTAAAACACTGTGCAGCGTTCAGAACCGTACGATAATTATCGTGCACATACGATAATTTTGTGCGTACGTACGATGTACGATAGCATATTATTATCGTACGCAGATTATACGATAATTTTTATCATGATGCAAACATATTATATTTTTAAACATACTGTATAGTGAAATTGCATAAGTGACAGCACTGTGAACGTGCCAGCTTTAGTTAACTGAGCTATAGCTCAACTGATAGGTGTTTTGACACCTTCATATTCTGATACCTGTCTCCCACCGCGGAATGCAACTGGTTTTCAGCGATTAAAATATTTAATACTAAATAAAATATGCAATGATAAATACGATAACAGAATCACACCTATTCTTGAATAATAATTGTTAAGGTGACGCCGCGTTAAAGTAAGAAACCGTGTTGGATATGTTTTATATTGCTTGTTTTATATGAGAGGCCGGGCCGGCCTCTCATAGAAAACAAGCAATGGAACAGCAAAAAATGGAAAGGGCATAAGCAACAAAATTGTTTTTGTCGCGTAATTTAAAAACCATAAATACATTTCATATAAGCTATGCACATATTAAAGTGTATGCTTCAACCAATTTATGTACAAATTTTGGAACCTTAAATCACTCTCCTCTGTTGGAAAAATAGGAATCCCTTTTTTTACAGAGGTCTTTTCGATTGATAATTCTGTGTTATAAAAGTTGTCCAATCGTGTTATGCTATGGGCAATTCAAAGACAAAGGCATGATGAATACTGACAATGAACTTTAGTTTCTTAGCTTTAGTCATTGCTGAGAAAAATCGGCATCGCTACAGCCAAATTATCAAGGCGTCGCCTTAAGAGCCCGTCCTCTATTTTCTACTGCTCTCTTCACACTCACGCCCGTCTTTCATATGCCAGGTGAAAAAGGACGATCGCCAAGTTAGCGGGCAGATAGAAGTTTTCTGTTTTTAAAGGGTTTTTTTATATTGAAGTGGTAAAAAGTAATTCCAACACTTTATAGACGACTTTCTCAACAGTACATTGTATTTTTTTCATACCGTTAAGACGTCAATACAATCCATAAAAAGGTGATATTCTAAACCTTTTACAGCAAAAATCACAAAACTGTCGTGGGTTTGAATTGGATTATTTAAAGATACTTAAAAAAATAAAAAATCTAGCTCCAACACTATATTAAAATTGAAATGATCTTACATGTTGTGCATTAAAACTTATAGAAATACTGTATTTTAACTGTTAAATCACGTCTGTTAAATGAGCGAAATCGGCAAAATTTCGTATACGGGCTCTTAAGCTACGTCCGCACATTTGGCGTTTGCTACAAACTCCAAATCGCCACAAATGGACACAAAAGTTTGGCTTGATTTCGAAATCCATCCACACGTTTGCGAGCAGTGTTGCCAACACGGAGTTTTTAGAGCTAGATTTAGCTCTAAGTCCGCTTGGTTAGCTTTAAAAAAGTGGGTCTAGCTCTTTAGCTTTGTTTCTTCTACAATCTTAGCTTTTTTCCGTGTACACTATGAATAAATCCTTAGAAAATAGATTAAGGGCGTTCCTTACGGAGATACCGTAATTTACCGTATTTCAAGCCTTATAAACTCATAATTTGAAAGCTACAAAGTTATAATACAGGAGTAATCTTCACTCTTCAGCATATCAACATTCCTTTCCTCGTTTTAAATTTTCTATTTTTGATTATTAATGCTCATGATATTATCAGCTTACAAAGTAAAACCAATTTATTAAAATTCAAGCATACATTCAGCATCTCCTCACCATGGATACCCAACTCCTCACCAACTTAGACAATGGCTTCGTGTTTGGGCTCATTTTAATTGCAACAACTAGTAAGACGTAGATTGTAAATATTTGCATGCTGCTGCTGCAGCATCACCTGGATTCTATTATCTATAGGAGCCAAGCTCCGTATGAACCCAAAGTGAAGGTTTCATGTTTGGACTCATATCGACGGCCTCGTCCAAGAGGACATTCATAGTTGGTATTCATTAGGATATATTATGATCCTGTTGATAGGAATTATTCTGCACTATAACCAACACAAGTTTAAAAAGCATGAAATAATTAAGAAATTAAAAAAAAAAACCCGCCAAAAAACTTTAAAAAATAAGTAATGAAATAATATTTACTGACTTTAAGTGTAAATAATTCCTAGTCTAAAGTGATATTTTAGTCCATCGGGGGACCGCTAATGTAGATGTTTGATTTCACATAACATTAAAGTTTAATGGTCAGTTCATAGCAAAGTGCGAACCGAATCGAGACAATCAGTGACTTGGCAATACAAAATACAAAAGTCGCTGTTGGCGGTCCCACGACACAATATCACTTTAGACTAGGAATTATTTAAACTTAAAGTCAGTAAATATTATTTCATTACTTTTTAAGGATGTTTGTTAATAAAAAGTACATAAAATAATTTAGCTCTTTTTTCTAAAAAAATCTAGCTCTCTTTTAGCTTTTTTTCAGATATGATCTAGCTCCTTTAAAAAAAATGAGTTGGCAACACTGTTTGCGAGTGAGTTAGTATGTTCTGACGCGGCAAGCATGACGGACGTCGAAGTTGCTGTATCTGCTATAAACATTTGGCAGTTATTTTTATCTATACATATATAAATAAAATATTTCTCATCTCAAGCCGCCGACATGCCGCCGACAAAATTTTTCGACTTGTAATAAGTGAAGCCCCCAACTAGGCCGCCGACAAATACTTGCTGACATATGTCGGCGGCCCGGCGGGCTCAGTGTGTGTTGCGCGTTAACCGTTAAGAAACCCATTCTAGTCGCATTGTGACATCTCTTCTCATACACTTTCGATTCATCTAGCTAATAAAAAATATTAGTCTCCAGCCGGTTCTGGATCGTTTCATTAATTAGATTATCCCACATCGCGTGTTGCCTCACATTCCCCCCATGCGTCACAGCATACAACATACAACATACAATGATACAACGCACACGGCATACGTAACGTGCAGTGGCGAAGCGTCCATATAACCCGATTCCCATCGGCTTCCCTTAGGGCTTAGAAAAATCGAATATATGGGCCAACGACATATTTATCTAATAAATATTTTACATACCTACTTAAAAAACTTTGAATTCACAATGTTATATGCAATAAATTTTTCTCTCACTTGAAATACATAGTTTGAATTAATAACTATCGCCTACAAATTTTAAAAGGCAATGCAATGTGCGGGCGCAGAGAATCAAATAAGCCGCAGGATTAGCGGCTTATTTCTCCATACAACGACAGTTCATAGTAAGCATCTGTCCTTTTCATTCCTGTGAACTGGTCGTCATGTTCTGTCTCGTTCTAGCACGCGCGATATATACTTGGAAATAACTCGATGCCCGACGAGTTATTACGGAGAAAGGTTAATTAGCAACGCACAAGTGCAAGCGAGATAGATGAGTCATGAAGTAAAATTGTTATGATTCGAATTTAAGAATGAATGTAGCGACATTATACTTTTGCTGGCGCGTAATACATTTTATTTTGGTAGGATTTTTTGTAATACGACTTTATTAAGAATGCCTTTAGCGGTACTAAATATGACAGGCGCGTAATACATTTTTATTTTGCTGGTTTTTAGATTGACATATTAATATGGCGGATAGTGTGTTTGTAAACAACATGTCGTTTGTTTTGTTTTGTCGAATTTAAATTTTGTTTTAGCGTTAGAACTTAGAAGAGTGTCGTGAATTAAATTAATTTATATTGTGACTTGTGAATAATTGTGAGTCGTACGACGTAATCGTGTAGTTCGGAAAATATGGCATTAATTCAGAAAGACTGTTGTCTGACAGATTATATTTTGCTGTCGAAGGAAACTTTGTTTTCCAAACTTAGTTTTGAAAATTAAAAGCATGTCATTCAATTATAAATTACCAAAATTGGTAAGTAGATTTTTTACTCCGGCTTCCCTTCTCAAAATATTCACCCCTCGCCACTGGTAACGTGACCATTATTTTTTGGCAGAGCCGGACAAATACAGAATTCCCCAACGCGCTGGATCAATTTGAAAAATTCTTTCAGTGTTATATAGCGAGGAAGGATAAATTTTATCACGCCAAGAATAATAGAAGCGAAGAAACGGTGGAAAATGTAGAAAATAAGGGAAAATTTATTTGAAAGGGGTTATCTTACGAACTGCATGGAGCAATTTCTTTATTATTTGGCACAGATAAAAAGTAGACCACGTGAAGGATTATAGGCTATTTTTAAGGGCTAATTTGTCTGTAAATTACCTAATTTGTTTTTGGAACGAAGTTCCTTATCGCTCATTTTTTCTGCGTAAATTTGAAAGCTAGACAACGATATTTGACCTTGATTTGACCTTTTCTCCTTTTTTATTAGTACCTGCATGTTAGGGGCAGGTGGCGTTGATAGTAAGTATTCCTGTGAGTCAACTAGATGGCGTTTTTTTTTTTAATTTAATATAATAAAAGTCTCGTTAGTTTGTTATAATTATAAGTATCTCAAGAACCGCTATAGCTAAACTTCTGAAATTTTCGCAGATTGTGTATATCTGTTGCCGCTTTAACAACAAATACTAAAAACAAAATAAAATTAATATTTAAGGGGGACTCCCATACAACAAACGTGATTTTTTCGGCCTTTTTCGCTCTATATCAATAATGGCAAGAGGTAGGGACTTGAATGTTTCACACATTTTTTTGTTGTTTGTGTACTTTAATATTTAATAATAATTTTAAAATAAAATAAAAATTTAAGGGGTCTCCCAAACAAAAAACACAAAAACACAATTTAAGCCTATTTTTGATTATGTATCGGTACGGAACCCTTCGTGCGCGAGTCCGACTCGCACTTGGCCGATTTTTTTCCCTAGCGCAAGTAATATAAGTAACATATATTTGGAAAATATCTATTACTACAGGCAATTATGTCAGCAATATTCCCGGCAATTTTCTGGCAATTTTCCGGCAACATTGGCAGTTTGTATCAAGGATATGTATTTTTTAAATATTTCTTATATACAACGCTAAGATACATTTATTTTATGAGTTTCCTAGACCTATCTGTCCAATATTGCTAATATTTAGCCAATGTTCCCCAAAATTTCCACTTCGGGCAATCTTGCCGGCAGCGTTGCCGGCAATATTCCCACCCTCGGCAATATTGCCGGCAACGGCACATCCGTAAGTGGGACAGACTGCCTGAAAGCGGGACTGTCCCGCCCAAAGCGAGACGTATGGTCACGTTAGGCATACGGCAGCACGAGCGATTATAATCTCAACTCAAGATGTACTTACACATTGAAATTACGAATACTTATGCCTAATTACTAGTAAGTAATTACTGGCAAAATTATGACATATTGTATATGGTGTAATAAAATTAGGTCATAACACTGTAGGGTGTGCATTGTGCAATGTGTATAATAATATTAGGGAGTAGGTACATGCGTACCTACTCCCTAATATAGAGCTGTAGGAGTCTCTCCAGTCACTCATTACAAGTCCCCGGATTGCAACAATAAAACAAATAACTGATATTACACTTCGCCTTTTGTTGTCCCGAAACTAACACTCGTACATTCTGACAAGGCCTCACGCAGTGACTGCCCGTCGTCTCTAGCATACATCGCCTTCCACACACAAAACTGCTGACACTCGCACATTCACACATACATGGTGCGTACACTACAACCCCCAAATTTTGTGGGAGTTGCGTTGTGGCACAGAATATATATTAGTTGTACCAAGTTGTGGCCGCAAAGGAAGATCCATGGAGCCTTATTAGCTCTATGGCACTGAGGTAGTAAGTACTACGTACTAGAGCAGCTATTGCAAACAAAAAACATGTCGCACTTGAGGCATGAGCGGGGTGGGGGGCGGGGCGGTGATTGCTATAGATCAGTACCGCAGAAGTGACACAGTTTTGTGCCTACACTCGAATGAATGCAGAATCTATTTGAGTAAGTGGATAAAGTAAAAATAAAAATTAACTTTTTTATAAAAAATTTAATTAAGTATGGATCCATAGTCCACTATAGCTAATTACCTTATTTAAATTACTTAAATATTTCCAAAATATATGTACCATAATAAAATTATTATATAATATGTATCATAATAAAATTATTATTTATACATATAATAAAATTAAGTACGTAATATTCTAAATATTACCAAAATACAAACTCGTCTACGTGAGTAAGTACTTCATTCATCGTCGTCTTATCATAGATCTGTATTCTGCCTACATTCCACTCTGAATCTATTACTCTATGACAATGCAAATGGCGCGCGTCTTCGCCTAGTAGTTAATTGAATGTTCGTATTTTAATTGAAAATAATTAAATAAGAATGCTAATACCGATGAAATGTTATTCCGTTGCATTTGGAAGTGTTAATGGAATAATTTTTGCAGTATATTAACCCACAACTAGGCATTTTTGCGACTTTTTTTGGTTTCGTTTTTTATTGTTGTACGTCTGGCGCGCAGAAGAGCTCGCGGGCGACTAAGTGCACTGCTGCTATATAGATTACGTTGAATGTGACCAAGCATTGCGTTGCGTTGTCGAGTCTAGTACGTAGTACATACTATGTCAGTGCTCCATGGAAAGATCTTCCGATCGAGCGAGGATGCTCGGTCAGGCCGAAGCCCATATTGTGGTTGTTTTTTTATTTTATTATTAAATAAGGGGGCAAACGAGCAAACGGGTCACCTGATGGTAAGTAACTACCGTCGCCCATGGACACTTGCAACATCAGAAGAGCTGCAGGTGCGTTACCGGCCTTTTAAGAGGGAATACGCTCTTTTCTTGAAGGTCCGGAAATACTGCTGGTGACAGTTCGTTCCAGAGTTTTACAGTGCGCAGCAGAAAGTTACGCGAAAAACGCACTGTGGAAGACTGCCACTCATCAAGGTGATGAGGATGGTATGTTTTTCGCGTGGGACGATGGCGAAAAGTTGCAGGTGGTATGATTCCGAACAATTCATATGTCGTATAATATAAATACCAACGCATTTAGAAAACTTTGACAGCGCGATGTAGGATTGTAGCGCTAGTTGTGGGTAGAGCCATCCACAACGGATGAAAAATCCTTGTTTCAAGTATTCATGTAATCATGATTCATGATGAGCTAAGTTTGATATGCTCTGATTACATTGATATAATATCATCATCATACACGGTACGGTACGGTAGTATCTTATCATTATTCATCGATCTCATGGCGGGGCTGATTTTTACCACATAACAGCTATGTAATGCGTTTTGGCCTGTTAGCTTAATCGACAACAATAATAATAGTAATACGCCTAGGTCATTCATAAATCTGTACAACCAACTTTATAATAATATTATTAGTTATTATAAAGTTGGTTGTTCATACTAATTCATACTTTCATACTAATATTATAAATGCGGAAGTGTGTCTGTCTGTCTGTCTGTTACCTCTTCACGCTCGAACCGCTGAACCGATTTTGCTGAAATTTGGCATGGAGATTATTTGAGTCCCGAGAAAGGACATAGGATAGTTTTTATCCCGGAAAAATGTACGGTTCCCGCACGATAAACGAATTTTGGCGCAACGAAGTTGCGGGCATCATCTAGTAATTAATAATTATGTAGCTAGAAGAAACAAAAACTAAGAAAAAATTTGAAGACTGAAGACTTTCACATAATATAATAATGCAGCTACTGGCTATGAATACATGCGATCTAAAATTACTTAATAAGGCAAATTTAATATTTTTAGAACGCATATTTTAATGAAAAGGCTAGAAGTTCAATTCGCTAGCTAATTAGCTAATCTAACTAAACGGCTGCAACTTAATACTTATCCATACTTAGGGCCTGTTCCACCACTTCCTGATAAAGTGCCGGATAGACTATCCACAACTTATTTGACAGATTCTCCATACTCTATCATTCAAGTTAAGCGGTGGATCCGGCACTTATCAGGAAGTGGTTAATCAGGCCCTTAATATTATAAATGCGTACAAGTGTATCTGTTACCTCTTCACGCCCAAACCGCTGAACCGATTTTGCTGTTTGGTATGATATGGAGATAATTTTAGTCCCTGGAAAGGACATAGAATAGTTCCCTCGCGATAAATTAATGTTGGCGAAACAAAGTTGCAGGCGTCATCTATGTAGTTAAAAAAAATCTTACCTTCAGGTAAAATCGAAGACACCGTGCCGAAAGTGGCCATAACGGTGAGTACGAGGAAGCTCACATTCGCTAGACATTGTCTCAGCACCGACAACCGCTTGTCGTAGAACAATGTACAGATATATCTCGTGAGGATGCACTGGAAAATATAATATAATGTACGGTATAATTGTGAGCAAATTGTCTGCACTGCACTAAGGTCCTGTTTCACCATCTCCTGATAAGTGCCAGATAGGCTATCCACAACTTATCTGACAGATACACCATACTCTATCTATCAAGTGTCAGATAAGTTGTGACTATCTATCCGACACTAATCAGGAAGTGGTGAAACAGGCCAATATAATAATTATAGAGCACGCTGTACTTAATACGAGTTTCATGCACAACCGCCTGCACAAGGCGCTAGGTTTGTATTATGTAATATTTATGTATGCTTATGTCTCAGGGAAAAGAGGATATCAGGGATTTCACGATATCCCTAGGGATAACACGAACTCCCGGTAGATGCCGAATATTCTTGTTTGTTACGTCTTCTTACTAAAAATATCTAGTAATATGTCATTTCACTAAACTAAATCTAGTGAAATGTCAGAAACGCGGATACCACCGAATAAAAATCGAGCCACTCATTTCTCTCGCTCGCTCTAGTTCCCACACGTGACACGGGCACTAGTGGGAGTGAAACAAATGCGTCGCTCGAGCTGGCGCGGCTCGTCTAGCCTGGAGACAGACAGACAGACTAACCCTTTGGGTACGGAACCGTAAAAACTAGCATAATCGAAGAGCTGGAGTACCTGTAGTACCTGTGCCTGTACAAGAGCCTAACCAAACTAGAGATCGACATGCCACCTTTACAAAAAATATTCAACTTGGTCAGCCGCTTCATTTGACGTCAAAAATCAAAGGTCTGAAGTAGCTGATGAAGAACCCTCAGTTGGTTTCAACTGTATGATTCAGAGATATGGTGATGCCCCCTCAGATCTGTTATAGTTGCATTACACGTGTGATAGTCATAATAATAACTCCCACTCTGGTTTTGGTGACAGTGGCCGGCTTCATTGAAACCAGGCCAAGAGTAATTTTATACTGCCCAAGTGTGTGCGCAGTACACAAGAGCAATCTCTATATTCCTTTACTCTCATAACCCGGTGGGACGGAAGACTGACACGACCGACGAGAGATCAGGCGCAGGACCGACTTTTTACATGCCCATCCGACGCATGGACCATCTAACATCTTACTTGTCAGATTCAGATGTTAGATGATCCTATCAAAGTACCCGTGTGTATACTAGAGCAAGCGAGAGAAATGTGTGGCTTGATTTTTATTCGGCGGTGTCCGCTTTTCTGACGTTTCACTAGATTTAGTTTAGTGAAATGACATATCACTAGATATTTTTAGTAAGAAGACGTAACAAACAAGAATTTTCGGCATCTACCGGGAGTTCGTGATATCCCTAGGGATATCGTGAAATCTCTGATATCCTCTTTTCCCTGCGACACTTATATTGCATGCAAATGCAGATTCTAAAAAGTATTTGAATTAATGTTAATATTATAAAGAGTAGTTACTTTTGAATAGGATACGAAATGTAATTTTTAGCATTTCAGAGGCTATTCAAAAAATATTTCACGTATTATTATTTTTAACAAAAAATGAAAACCGACTTCCAAGGTAAAAACAATATTAATAGCATCCTTATAATATGAACTAAAAAGTATTAAATAATTTTTCCTATCTAATATGTAGTGCCTTTTCCCGAATTCGGCTAAACCTCAACTATTTCTGTACTCAATCTTCATCATTTTGAAGTCGGTACCAGATATAGCTGAATCTTTATTTCTTTGACAGGTTTCTGGCACCGACTTCAAAATTATGAAGATTGAGTACAGAAATAGTTGAGGTTTAGCCGAATTCGGGAAAAGGCACTACATATTAGATTGGAAAAATTATTTAACTTTTTAGTTCATATTATAAGGATGCTATTAATATTGTTTTTACCTTGGAAGTCGGTTTTAATTCCTTGTTAAAAATAATAATTTCACTCTTTTTAGTTACCTAGTAAACTGTTAGTGCCAATTCAAATTGTATAAAAAATAGTTTCATATTGTCTTCACTAGATGTCACTGAGGCGCTCCTGTGTCGCGCTATCGCTTGTACGTAGAAGTTTTATATAGGGAGTTGTAACTTGTAACAGATTTTTGTCGTGTTGTTGAAAGTTTGTAAGCAACTGACAACTCAACAGTGAGCTTGCCGCTTGGTGTGAGCAGTGAGCATTGAATTGACAACATAAATCATAATATTGAGTGGTAATTGATCTCGTATAATTGTTATTAACTTGACCTCCGTCATAGTCCGCGAATTTATAAGTGGTCGTCGGTGGTACTGCGTATATTCTACGTATCTTATTACAATTTATTAAGACTGTTAAGAGTCATAGATTTAGTTTAGTGAAATGACATATCACTAGATATTTTTAGTAAGAAACGTAACAAACAAGAATTTTCGGCATCTACCGGGAGTTCGTGATATCCCTAGGGATATCGTGAAATCCCTGATATCCTCTTTTCCCTGCGACACTTATATTGCATGCAAATGCAGATTCTAAAAAGTATTTGAATTAATGTTAATATTATAAAAAGTAGTTACTTTTGAATAGGTTGCGAAATGTAATTTTTAGCATTTCAGAGGCTATTCAAAAAATATTTCACGTAAAATATTTGGTTCATCTCTAAAGGTTTTTTGCGCTGACCTGGGTTTAACTTAACCATGTCCATATATTCATGAAAACTCTCTCGTTCTTCGTGTATACTGTATATGAAAGAGACAACATTATAACCCATGGTTAACTTTAAACCCAGATCTGCGTAAGTACATATGCGAGAGTCGAGACTCTTTTAATTTGTTGCATTTCTACGTACTAGCTATTTGACGGAGCTTTGCTCGGTTTTCGATAAAACACGAATAAAATGACATTTTCTAAAAATGATTCCTAGCTAGATCGATTTATCGCCCCCGAAACCCCCTATATACAAAATTTAATGAAAATCGTTGGAGCCGATTCCGAGATTCCAATTATATATTTATATTTAAACAAGAATTGCTCGTTTAAAGATATAAGATAAGATATGAATAATTCTAAGAGTACGTACCTGCACCCATAGGTATAAACTACCAAATCCGCATATAAAAATATTAACTGCTCTCAGACAATGTTCATTTACCTGAAGAAAAAAAAACAGTAAGTAAACAATCCTTCTTTTGTGCAGGCATACTGTAATTAATTCCCAAGATCCCATCCAGAAACATTCCATTTATCACTTTTTAATTAAAATTAACCAGCAAATTGCCTCGGAGCGACCGTTCATTAAATTGTTTTTGAATAATAATTACGACTGTGAATTACGATTTCGCTGTTTTGTAAATTAGATATTATGTACCTATTGTTTAGAATTCTAGATGTTTGCTAAGAGAGAAATGAATACAGTATTTCCTAGTAATATTGTCGCTAGTCATTTTTATTACTTTATTAACCGTATCGTAAGACTTAAAATGGCCCAGATAATAAATTGGCAAGCTAATTTAACTAAATGGCTGCAAAAAAACTTATTTACTTATACTGCAAGATCTCCAGAGCAAAATCTACATATTTTTAAAATTAGAACCTCTCGTATGCTTTAGTATTTAAATGGTTTCAAGAGCGTTTTACGTCACGCCTCTTGATCAGCGGAGAGTAGAGACCTTGACTTCGTGTGTTTGAAGCAACGAAACGAGTAATGCAATTTGCAGGAAATATACAGGCCATTTTACGCAAGTAGAGAGCCTAAGTGATAACGCAATGCACAAAAAAGTGATATCATATATTTCTAATATTGCTGAATGAGGGCTGTACCTATTTAGGGCTCCCACACATTATTCAGCATTTGCATCACAAATGCGACAAAACTCATACTGCGATAAAACTCGCGGCTTTGTGCGGGAGCCCTTGAGGAATGGCAAATGGACCCAGGGCCTCCAAAAAAATACTTTGAAAGAAACTATATATTCGAATACCTACCTAAATTTCTTGTTCTTTACCACCTACCATAAAAACTGTATTTTAAAAAAAAGACGGGTTGCACTCCGGGTCCCGGGAGTGCCGGCAGAAGTAAAATCTTGATTATTAACGTTATGCATTTTTTAACCCATTTTTTATGAAAATCGATTATTAAAAAAACATTTTTTTTTTTTTAATTAATCGAAACCCTTACAATTGATTAAATTTTTAACCCATTTTTTATGAAAATCGATTTTTTAAAATCATTTTTTTTGATTATTCGAAAGTCGAAACCCTTACAAATTACAATCAATTCGAGTTCGAGTTCGACACAAAACACTACTCTCCAACCGTCTTACGGTTTTTCCAAGGTTTTTCGATCAGCACGAGAATCAAAGGCAAGTTTCACAGTTTTTACCCATCCCACAAAAGTGCTCAACGCCGCTAAAGAAGTTTTCACTTCAAAAATAAGGCTAGAAAGTCTCCATATCCCTAGTTGCCCTGAGGCTTCTTAAAATGACCCTAATTGTATTTCATTGTGATTAATAAAGATCTAAGATTTTATAGACGTGAGAACTGAGAGTGCCTCATCGGCCGAAATGGATCGTCGTGTGTTATCGAGTCGGTGAAGTTGCAAATGACCCCAGAAGGATGCTGGGTGGTATAGGGTGGTGCGTAAAGTACTGTTTTTAGGGTTCCGTAGTCAACAAGAAACCCTTATAGTTTCGGTCTGTCTGTCTGTCTGTCCGCGGTTTTGCTCAAAGACTATAGGGTCTACAATTACAAAGCCGTAATTCGGCATAAATGCACATATTCGACATGATGCCGACAATATGGTACCAAAATCTTTAAAAAAAAATGGTACCTCCCCTACACACCAAGCGGGGATGATTTTTTTTTCGCGTCCACCCTATTGTGTGGGGTAATAAAAAACTTCCTAGTTATTCCATGATTGGGCTCTTGCATTTTAGTATTTTAGCATAATTTCTGCGAAAAAAAATATCTTAATCATAAATTCATGTTATATTTGCAAGGCCCAAAAGAAAATTAGCAAAGAAAAGAGCAGCTATAATTTCTGTACCTCAGAGGTATACAACATTAACTGACTAAACAACAATTTTACAGGACAGGCAAAAATGCGCGGAGTGAAACTTTGAATGAAATTTTGACATAGTAGCTTTACAGATATTGCAACAAACTGAACATTATGTTTTATTATTATTTGTTGAAATCATATTATATTACACAGTATTATATTAAAGTTCATTCTTGTCTGATTTTGTGGACTTGAGGTTATTTACCTTGCAACATAAATGAACTAAGGTGTTTTAAGAGAGCATTAAGATATCATACTTCTGTTTACCTCTAAATAAACCTTGTGGATATTATTGGAATTCGGCATTTAGAAACATTATGTCTCTAGTCAGTATGTATCGTGATGGAATTATTATAGGATTTCTGAGGGTTTTACTAGCAAAATGAAACGAAATTTACTTCACAAAGCTAAAATCAAAATACAATTTATTTTAAACTAGATGACGACCGCAACTCCGTTGCACCAAAACTCGTTTATCGCGCGGGAATCGTACGTGTTTCCTGGACAAAAAGTATCCTATGTCCTTTCCCAGGACTCAAAGTATCTCCATGCCAAATGTCAGTAAAATCGGTTCAGCAGATGGGCATGAAGAGGTAACAAACAGACAGACTGATAGACAGACAGACAGGCACACTTTCGCATTTATAATATTAGTTTCAGCAAAATCGGTTCAGTGGTTTGGGCGTGAAGAGGTAACAGACAGATAGACACATTTTCGGATTTATAATATTAGTATGGATATGGTCTATGGATATGGAAGTATGGAATTGGATAACCAACACAGCTACTCGCACGCTTTAGGTAAGTCCAGGGACATCTGCACATGGAAGATTACTATAATAGTCGTGGAACATGGCTGATATCCACTGCAACGATTTTTGTAAGTTGTTATATTTGAGTCTCTAAATAGGCTTTTGTTTTTCGAATAGGTTTCGGCGTGGGTACAGAAAATCCTCTCTGTTTATATCGTGATGAAACTAGTACGTCTTTGAATGTTTCCTCATCAAAAGAAGTTTTGTAGAACATCAAACCAATCTCATTTTTTTCTGAATTGCATCCATACAATAGCAGAATATGGTACAGTCCCTCAATAGATTTTTTCTACATACAAAAGGAGCTGATGACCCATTGCAGAAGGCAGAAAATCCATGAAATCCATAGTCAATTGCGAACAATAGCTCGTTATTTAAAACATAGAAAAACAAATCCATCCTAGGCGAGAAAGATTATTTTTCATAGCAGAATCTAATTAATAAATGAAAGGGTCGCAAGCATTATAATATTTATTCGTTATAATACTATACTAGCTGTTTCAACAGTGCCACTGTATATTAATAGTTCCACCCGCCGCAAAGTATCCCATCACGATAGTTAGCCCATATCCTGTCTAACGTCTATACTCTATAAGTATATAATATAATTTTATCAAAATCCGTTCAGTAGTTTCAGCGTGATTGAAGGACAAGCATCCAAGCAAACAAACTTTCACATTTATAATGTTAGTGTGATATCTGAAGCTAAAAACAAAGTAATACGGGCCTGTTTTACCACTTCCTGACAATGCCGGATAGGCTATGCACCACTTAACATGACAGATTATGGAGAATCTGTTAAATAAGTTGTGGATAGCCTATCCGGTACTTTATCAGGAAGTGGTGAAACAGGCCCTAAACATGGTAAATATCCCGTTTTAAATCCTAATGTTAGCTTAAAATCTACTTTAATCACACTTTATTTACGACACTTAAAAATGAACCTCGATACACAGTATTAAAGACAAGTAATGCAATTATTATTTGTATTTAACAAAGAAACCTAATATGATATGTAAAAGAGAATCCTTGTAGTAATATTTTGTTAGGTAATTACCATTAGTTAATACTACCACAAGAATCGTGTGAACTAAACTACTAACAATTTTTGTCATTGTAAAAAGTGTCTTAACACCAAGAAATAAAGATCAATGACATAAGACGTTTAAAGGAGATGCTATTGTTTACATCTCGTTGTGTCCAATGAAAGTCCAATAAATAACATTACGTTCGCGCACAGCGTAGAGGTAAATAATCTTATGGTCATTTGAGGTCCTTTACCAGTTAGACTTTTGTGGATTTAATGTCATATACGATTGGATATTTCTTTTTCTAGACATAATAGGATTTAATGTCGAATTAAGTAGAACTGGTTCTTGCGATTCTAATGGTGAAAAAAGCATATTTTCAAAAAAAGTGGAGTTACTATTGTAAACCTCTGAGGTACAGATTTATAAAGGTTTATCATATAGCTGATATACTGACAATAGCCACAGTATAGCAATATTGAATATCCCTACAGTAACGAAACGCCTTTGATGTTGCACGATGCCGCCACCGGTGTAGGTACCGAGCAGATATGCCAGGGTTGCCACGAAACGGGAAATAAAATAAAAATAAAATATTGTGATTGTAATGTTATCATAATCTGTTTAATCAGCGTGTTATATTTACAAATTATTATCTCGTACTGCCAGATTTTTTTTATTAAATAAGGGGGCAAACGAGCAAACGGGTCACCTGATGGTAAGCAACTACCGTCGCCCATGGACACTCGCAACATCAGAAGAGCTGCAGGTGCGTTGCCGGCCTTTTAAGAGGGAATACGCTCTTTTCTTGAAGGTTTGCAGGTCGTATAGGTCCGGAAAAACTGCTGGTGACAGTTCATTCCAGAGTTTTACAGTGCGCGGCAGAAAGTTACGCGAAAAACGCACTGTGGAAGACTGCCACTCATCAAGGTGATGAGGATGGTATGTTTTTCGCGTGGGACGATGGCGAAAAGTTGCAGGTGGTATGTATAATCGTTTCGACTCTCAGTGACATTTTGCCGAGAAATATTGGGGGAGCCGGTATATACAGCATCACCTGTACTGTCATCCGCATAGCAATGAATGCCGCTGGTCTGCAACATGTTATTGATATGTAGTAAGAATAGAGTAGGCGATAGCACACAGCCCTGAGGGACACCAGCATCAACAGACTGAGTTTCCGAGCATTCGCCGTCAACTACGACTTTTATGCTTCTGTCTGCTAAGAAACCAGTGACCCACTTACATAATTTCTCAGGCAGCCCGTATGATGGAAGCTTTGAAAGCAGCGCTTTATGCCAAACCCGATCAAAGGCCTTCGCAATGTCCAAACTAACAGCCAATGCCTCTCCCTTCGACTCAATTGCCTGAGCCCAACGATGAGTCAGGTACGCCAAGAGATCACCAGCCGAGCGACCCTTACGGAACCCGTATTGTTTGTCGCTTAGTAATCCCTGGCCGTCCAAGTATCGAAGAAGCTGGCTATTGATAATGGATTCCATTATCTTCGAGAAGAGAGAGGTTATAGCGATTGGTCTGTAGTTGGAAGGATTTGAGCGATCACCTTTTTTGGGGATCGGGTGCACCAAGGCTGTCTTCCAGGAAGCCGGGACGATGCCAGTGGAATAGGAGAGCCGAAAAAGACGCGTCAAGACCGGAGCCAACTCTGGAGCACACTTTTTTAACACAATAGGCGAGATTCCGTCAGGCCCACTCGACTTTTGGATATCAAGGGAACGGAGGGCTTTTCGCACTGAGCGCTGATGAAACCGAATATCCGACATGATGCTCGTGCATCGCGGTATGGTCGGCGGTTTTTGCCCCCCGTCATCCAGGGTCGAGTTTGACGCAAAGAGCTTGCCCAGAAGATCGGTTTTGTCTTTTGCGTCTTGGGCCAGCGACCCATTTCCTACGTGTAGGGATGGTAGGGTTGGCTTGCAGAAATTTCCTTCGAGGGGAGGCGCTCAAGTCTCTTGCCAATTCTATTGACGTGCTGTTGCTTTGCCCGAGTAATCTCTTTCTTGAGGGACCTACAGGCAAGGTTGTACTCCTTTTTATATGTGCTGGTATTTAAATCCCGAGCAGACACCACGTTGGCCCAGGATTGGTAAGCCTCCTGCTTCCGGCGAGAAGCTTTTTGGGGGATGAACCAAACCAGGGATGAAATCTGCCGCCAGTTGGCACCACAGAGGACGGAATGAAAAGTTCCATCCCCTGCATCACCACATCGGCAACAGAGTTGGCAGTGTTGTCGGGATCATCCGGCAAGAAGCACACGTGCCCCCAAGGATAGGATGCAAAAAACGACCGCATCCCATCCCAGTCTGCCAACTTGTAGTGCCACACACGACGGTATTTAACAGCACGCTGTCTTAACACCGTCGTAACTGGCACAGAACTCCTGACAAGGCAATGATCCGATGAACCAAGTGGTGCGGTTACGGATATTTGGTAGCCGTCAGGATTTGAAGTCAGCAGGAGGTCCAGCAAGGAAGGATTCTGACCATCCACATCTGGGATTCGCGTAGGCGTAGTAACCAGTTGTGTCAAGTTGTTCGCAAGGGCAAAGTTGCAGACAGATCTCCCTGCATGATCAGTTTTAGTGGAATTGAGCCAGTCGGCGTGGTGGGCATTAAAGTCGCCAAGCATTATGATCTCTGTGGATGAGATCTGCTGCTGCACAAAATCTGAAGCAGCTTGCAGGTGCTCCAAGAGTCGGTCCGTCTCGGGATCACCACTATGGGACCTATATAGGCATGCATAGACGCGAGGGTGGTCGTCGCAATCTATGCGGAGCCATAAGATGGACAGGTCCATGACCTCAAGATTGCTGTGGCAGCAAGAGCAGATATCATCTCTGATATACACACACACTCCAGCTTTGGGTAGAAAGGAGTGCTCGAGATAATACCCTGGGTGGGAAAGGTATGATGTGTCACTCGGAGATGATATCTGCGTCTCGGTTAAAAAGAGCAAAGCCGGCTTTGCCGTCTCAAGGTGGTAATGGTCTCAAGGTGGTAATGGTCTCAAGGTGGTAAGATATTTACGTGAAACTTTATGTTTAGGTGATTTTAGTTCTCTATTTAAAAATTTAATTAACCGATCAAGCCCCATAAGCTCACCTATGAGCGAGACACAATAGAATAGCAATAGATTTCCAAGAATCCATGAATCACGAACGATGGATTAAAATAATGAAGACGCATTCGAATATACAGAGTGTCACAAAAATAAGTGATAATACCTTAGTTTGTGTATGTGTTCCTTGTAGAATGTAGAGAGTTCACTGTGAAAGTCACAGCGCTGAAAGACCAATTTTTTTTTTCACTATTGTATGGGAAAAGTTGCTATACTGTGCAATAGCTTTGTTGTATTTTAGAAAGTCCAAGCTATTAGAGCAACAAATGACTCCAGTTTAGTAACAACATTCATCTGAAGTTGTAAAAAAAGTTACGTGCATCAGTGAACAGATATTGTCAATTACTACATAACTTTAGTAATATTTTTTAATGATGTACAGTGGCGTAAAGAAATGATCAATTAAAGGTGTATTGCAAGCTGTTAATTAAAAAATGAAGCTCTTTTGAGCAAGATTGCAGACTAAGATAAGGGATAAAGAACCCTCAACAAAAATAAAATAATACACAGTACTGCCCTTGGCACGGTTTTAATGTATTAGTTTTTAAGTTTTTTGAAATGAATAAATATATTTTAAAAAATATATATACAATTTACAATAATTAACCAATTTAAATTGTAAATGCGAAAATGGTTGTCTGTTTGCTACCTCTTTATTCTTAATGCTTCAACCCCCTATACGGCCCAAGTGGGCCGCAAGAACAATAGATTTCCAAAAATCCATGATCGAAGGATTAAACTAAACCAATTTTTAAATAGGGCCTGGTAAATAATTAAGGTTTTATCCCAGAAAAATATACCGTTTCAGCTATAAACAAATTTTGGTAGGACACTGTCGCGGGCAACATATTATGGTACAAAATATTATGAGTAACATACAATAGACGCTTACCTTAAATGACAATAATATAATGTAAGCCAGGAAGCCCAATGACAAGAGAGAGGCTGAGAAGGAAGCGATCCGGTTGGCAAAGGAAGTCACATTTGGGTTTTGTGTTAGTGAACCTAGTATGTGGATTTGCTGGTATCTGTCGTAGATGATTTTCCCAGCTGCAAAAAAGTTAGTATAATGGCTTTTTATTTTAGTATAAATGAAGGATGGTTTATTATATTTGGGTTAAAAGTATGTTTTTACATGATAATGCCATTGGTGTTCAATGATATAAGTTTTTAAGGTTAATTGAGAATAATTGAAATTTAGATAAGTACAAATTGATAATTTTTTAACTCTAGTAAACAAAATATATATATTTGATATTGTTTTATGCAGAAGCCAGAAGTTAACTATATTATGTATATGTACCTTGTTCTGAAGAAACTTTATAGAAGCAGGAGCAAAGGTAATTTCTTTGTTTGTAGTTACAATGAACAGTAGATATTAGAGACCAATTATTATTAGGTATTGATGAGAAACCTATAAAGTTCAGTGTTCACTTGCTTGCAAAACATCAGACATAATAGGAATTGCTTACCTAATATTCCACTGACACTATACAAGATTACAAGTCCAGAATTCAAAAAATTTGCTTCTTTGATATACCTTAACGAAATTCTGAAATTAAAAACAAACATTAATAAGTGAAGGAAAGTGAAAGGAGTATGTCTTAGCTAGTGAAACAGAAATACTTATGAAGCTGTAATACAACAAGATACTAAAATTGAGCCACATTTTCAAGAATATGACTTTGAAATCATTTAGTAAATTGTTTTTCATTTAATTATGTTGCGCTACTTGATAGTCTACGTCCAAACTAAAATCACTTACGAATAAATATATGTTGCGATGAAAACAACTAGCCCACATCGAAAAATTAACATATTAAGATAGAAATAAATCCAATAATATTATTTGAATTACGAAAATAATATAATATTTAAAACAACAACTTAAACATCAACCTCAACCACCACCAGAGCCTGCAGTTTTCTGAGTTTTCTAATTATTTTTGACGTTTGTAAATTTGGAATTTTGACAGATATTTGACACATGTTGTACGTCAAAATGACGTTTTTTTGTACGCATAGGCTGCGTTGCACCAGAGGCGTAGTTAAAGTTAAAGTTAAATATGGCGTCCAAAGTCCAAACTAAACACCCCTTAAGCCATATCAAGAAGCTTAAGGCCATATACTCATACGACATCTGTCATTTTTTCCGGTTAAAGTTAAAGTTAAAGTCAAAGTTAGTTCGTGCAACCCACTCATAAATTGAAGATACAATTAAAGAAGCTCCTGGAAGATAGTCCCCCAGGCCCCAACAACTATTTTTTTCTAATTTGTTGATTTTTATACTCGTATATCGTTTGTTCGTCGTTTGTTCGTGATTGTTCGTTATAAATAATCGTTTGTTCGTCATTTGCTTAATAAATAAAAAATTATTTAAAATATGATCTTAAGTTAGCCCCCACATTTTAATTTTTAATAAATGTATGTCAATATTGAATTATAAATATTCAATAATGTTTGTTCGTGCATAAATGACGTTTGTTCTTCCTTCTAAATGTCTGATTTTTGTTTAATTAACTATTTTATTTAGTTTAATCGTGATCGTGTTCAAGAGGTACACAAATGTTCCGCTAGATGACTCTTTATTAAATAACCCACCTTTTGTTTGTAAAACAGTACGTCGGGCGCACAGATTAATAACACAGGTGTCTTTTATCTGTGGTCGGGCGAGAGCACTATTGTCTGTCAAGAAAGTCATGACAGGCGGGAAAATTTTTAAATGAAATAAAAATTACGAGAACTTTAATAATTCCAGATAAAAATTTGCAAGATAACAATATTTAAAATATAATAAGCGTTCTCTGTGAAAATACAAAGAAAAAAATATACCTTTTATGCGATGCTTACGTTTAGAAAATTTTCCCGCCTGTCATGACTTTCTTGATAATATACGGGTCGGAAGCTAGGCAGCTAGCCCCCCAAGAATTTTGTTTTTGTAATTTTTTGATTTTTATACTCGTTCGTTTATTCGTGATATAAATAATCGTTTGTTTGTTACTTGTTCAGTACCTACTAATTACACTTTATTATTATTACAATTGTCTTTTAATTCAAAAATACCTACGATGTATTAATTGTCTTATAAATACAACTTAAATGAATAAATGGTTATAGTCACGAAGCAAAAAAATGTTGTAAAAGCACTGAGTTATAAGTACCTACTACGTACGTACTTAGTAGGTACTTACAGCTCAGTGTGTAAAAGCCTGTAATTTACAACTAGATTTTTTGTAGTATAAAAGCCATGCGATCTCTGAAACTATTGAATGTAGAATATTTTGAATTTCTATTTAGTAAACTACCCGAAAATCTAAGCTTAGTGAGCCGTTATATGTATAGTGGTTTAACTTCAAAGAATAAAAAATATATGCGTGAAATAAAATTACGATTTTAGTTTTTTGGCCGTAGGTAGGTACAGACTGTAAAATGGCCATTTGGCTTTTACGGAGTTTCTACCCAGAAGGGTCGATATGTTTCCTGGATACAAATTTCAAGGAGTCCCCTCGATTCCTCATGGATTCCATGATCAGATGGATGAATCTCCTCCTTTTTGGAAGTCGGTTTATAACTATCTATCTATATCTATCTACCGCCACCCGCGCGATAACAAAGACGCAGCCAGTCACATATTCTGCGTGTATCGTCTCATAGCTGAAAGCACGAAGCTTCGTGACGAAAGCCGCAAGTGCGGCCGTGGCATTAGATTAAACTCGGGCGAATTAACATGACGCCTGGCTGAAAACTTTACCCCCTCTCGCTTCCCCGCGCGGCGCCCCGCTCTCGCCCAGCGCGTCGAGTACCGTTAGCTTAATGATAAATTATCTGTTTTAACTATGTAGGTATGTATTTAAATTATAAAATATAAAGCGCACTGTAAAACTCTGGAATGAACTGTCACCAGCAGTATTTCCGGACCTATACGACCTGCAAACCTTCAAGAAAAGAGCGTGTTCCCTCTTAAAAGGTCGGCAACGAACCTACAGCTCTTCTGATGTTGCGAGTGTCCATCGGCGACGGTAGTTGCTTACCATCAGATGACCCGTTTGCTCGTTTGCCCCCTTATTTAATTTTAAAAAATCTTAATATTTTAGTCTAGACATACTATTGTATGTTGTTACATATTTTATTATAGGTATTATCACTGTAACAAGGTGTTACAGTGATAATACCTACACAATTTATTATAGTATTATATCACAATATTTTATTTTTCCTGAGAAAACGCGAGGCACAGCTAGTAAAATACCTAATTTGGCGTGAAATGTGATAAGACGTAATACGAAATAGACATTCCTATATAGTTATATAATCGTAACCACGCAAAAATATAAATTTCTACATGTTATTATTATGCATTATAAATTTAAAAAAATAGTAATATTATATCGAAGTATTACGTAAATATTTATTTTATTGAATTAGAATTAAAACTAAACATTTTCTTTTTTTTGTACTCAGTACATTTAACAAACGTCTAGGTGACAATGATAACTCGCCCGAGTGACGTGTCTTAATTCATAAATCAATATTATAGTAGGGAAAAAAGATTTTGATCATTGATATTTCCCTAGACCAGTCGGTATTATTAACGACTCACACAAGAGTACCGTATTTCAATATAAGTTTTTCTTAAAACTAGAGAGTTATTAAGATGTATAGGACAAAGTGTTGCTTATTATTTAAACAAAAAACAATATAATATTATGTATTTCAAAGTATAATTTATTTGCTTTATACTCACAATCCTGCTTCTAATATCATAAAAAGAGACCGGATTACATGCAACATATGCATGAAAATTGGCAGAATATGCAAAATAAACGACAATATACAAATTGCAAATTCAAAATCTGCATTTGATAGGCCATTTAATAGGTTTACAGTTACATAATACATTATAAATTATTATATGACATTACGACGCGCACAACCACTGACTGCATTCGAAATGCATTAAAAAGTCACAACTATTACCCAATAGCCCTTATGTTTAATTGTAACTTACTGTTATTGCTATTGGTCGCATTTCAGAACGAAGGGTTAGTGAAAAGTGTTGTAAATGTACCGATAATATGCATCATAACTAGATCTTAGGTAAAATATGCTGTTACCGCTGAGAATGGCTAAAATATATAAATGTATATGTTAAGCTCAAATACCGAAATCGCTCAATGAGCGAAAAAAAGGCTCACAACGCGTTGTGCTCACAGTGAAACAGCCACGACGCGATATTCGCGTCGTGGCTCTAATGAAAACGGCCACGACGCGTTCTGGCAATCGCAAAAAATCCATACCGCAAAATTCGTGTCGTGGCTGATATGCTATTCGTTTTTCTTGATCTGTTCTTGATTGATTAATCGTCCATAGGTATGGAAGATTATATTTGAATTACCACGTGTACTAGGTACAAAATATTTTTTCTTTTACTAAATCACTGTGTACACAAATAACGTGTAAATTATCATTATTATTTATAAAATATCTATACTTCCATACTATCCGTACTATTGTTATTACTGTCTGTCTGTCTGGCGCAACATAGTTGCGGACATCAACTAGTAGTATTATATTTAAATTATATATAAATAAAAATAAAACTAAATACTTATTATTTATTAAGATCCGATTACCTTATATTTAAAAAAAAAAACAATAACAAACAATAGCACTTTGCGCCAGACAGACAGTAATAATATTAGTACGGATATTATGGAACTATGGATATTTTACTGTGGGAATAATGTGCGTAGGCCAAAGGAAGATCTTCCGACCGAGCGAGGTGGTATGCCCGGTCAGGCCGAAGCCCACGTGATACATTTCAGCTGTCGTATATATACCGACGCGCTCAGAAAACTTCGATAGCGCGATGCAGGAATGTTAGGCGAATTGTGAGTATCGCTACATCACTCCCCCCCGAAGACCGGAGGTCGAATCTTCAAGTCTTGTCGCTTGAGTCGCCAGTGCCAGTGAGTTCCAGTGAGTCGGAACTGTTGCAGTGAGTCCCAGTGAGTCGGAACTGTAAGCTGCTGCACGGGATCCAGTGAGTCGGATAAGCTGCCGTGCGGGGCCGATGCTACGTGCTGACCAGGAGAGATGTGCTCTGCTTGCTGACCGGTCGGTGTAGTGAGAAAGCCCGATGATGCCGATGCGGAGTCGCCCAGGCCGCGGTACATTGCGGCTAGTGGACGATGTACCCGATGAGGCGATGCTGGCTGGCGCGGTGCGGAGGGGCGGGGAGTGATGATGATGAAGGAGGCGTGTTCTGTCGAGGGTCACCAATGTGGGATATATATGTGGCGACGCTAAAGGAAGATCTTCCGACCGAGCGAGGTGTTATGCTCGGTCAGGCCGAAGCCCGGAGGTCGAATCTTGAAGTCTGGAATTGCGAATTGTGAGTATCGCTACATTACAAATAATAATGAAAAACTTGATTTGCAGTGATTTAGTAAAAGAAAAAATATTTTGTAGTACGCGTGGTAATTCAAATTATATTATAATCTTCCATACCTATAAGGATGATTAATCAATCAAGAACAAATCAAGAAAAACGAATAGCATATCAGCCACGATACGAATTTCACGTTATGGACTTTTTGCGATTGCCAGAACGCGTCGTGGCCGTTTTCATTAGAGCTACGACGCGAATTTCGCGTCGTGGCTGTTTCACTGTGACCACAACGCGTTGTGAGCCTTTTTTTCGCTCATTGAGCAATTTCGGTCTTTGAGCGTAACATAATATATAATCCAGTCTCTAATCTTAATAAATAGTAATTTCATAGATTTTCTATAAAAATATCATTTATAAAGTAAATGAACATTTTGTCTATTATAAAAAATCAAAAGATGAAAGTCAAGAGTAAAGACTTAAAAAATAATAATCATAATATTATTATTCAAAACCAAGTATCAAAATCATGAAATCCAATAATTTTCCCGCAAACCATAGACTACAAAGATCAACCTCAGAATAATGTTGCCAGTCGATATATTATAAAATGCTGGGTAAGCCAGGCTATAATTATTGTTATAAAAATAGTTATTTAAACAAAAAAAAAGGAAGAACAAACATATTTTAAGCATGAACAAACATTATTGAATATAATATTAATGCAATATTGACATAAATTTATTAAAAATTAGAATGGGGCTGACTTAGAAATATATTTTAAATTAATTTTTATAGAATAAACAACAAACAAAGAAACGATTATTTATAACGAACAATCAAGAACAAACGACGAACAAACATTTTTGAATATTTATAATTCACTATTGACAAATTTATTAAAAATTAGAATGGGGGGCTAACTTATGTCTGTCAAAAAAGTAAAGAAATTAAAAAGTAGCAACATCGTAGTGTCATCCCTTTTTTTGGATCGATTTAAAAAGGACGACACTACGATGTTGCCACTTTTTATTTTCTTCACTTTTTTGACAGGCTTATAAAAGGATATTTTTAATTAATTTTTATTACATAAATAAGTTACGAACAAACGATTATTTATAACGAACAATCAAGAACAAACGACGAACAAACATTAATAATAATAATAATAATAAATCGTTTATTATTTATCTCCACAAATTACAAGTTATAAAGTAAGTACTTAAGAACGAATAATTGTTTACGTACACATGTTATTGTTGTAACTTGTGGGAGATCTGGAGTCTAAACTAGGCCAAGCCTGTAATATAGATCTCCAGGCCCCCCCAAAACAAAAATTATTATATTATCAGTGTACAGTTTGTGAATACCAGTAAATTACACTCATTACAATATAAATTGTATTATATATATCTGTTCACAAGTGAATATTTTTAGTTTCTTAATTTACAGTAATAAGATAATCTTAATTATTTAGGTGTGTGAATGCTGTGTGTGTAAGTTTTTGTGTGTTGTGAGTTGCGTGTATAATATGATTATTAAATTACAATGTTATATATAACTTATATATTTTAAAAATATATAAATAAATAAATAAAGTTTACATTGTAGCTAATAATAACTTTTCAGTTTCTTCGTAATTAAGACCGAGTAACCACTTATAAATTATATTTTTGCATTCAGTTTTGGTACAGTTTGATATACAAAGATGCTTATTACATTTGTTATAGAGTGAGCTGCCCAAATAGTTAATAAATCTCTGAGCAAAAGATGTGTGGACGGCTGTAGGCTCACAGGTAGCATAGCTACGCCTCGTGTGGGCAATTAGTGTCCTACGGCCTTCTGTGGGTATTATAGTATGTGTATGTAGCAGAGTATAGTATATATAAAGTTGACGAACAGAAAGGACTTGGGCGTCTTCGTATAATTTAGTTGTAGGATATAAGCGGGGTTTTGCAAGGCTAACTTTAAGTAACATTCTTTGGGCTCTCTCGAGGGTTAATAATTTAGATTTGGAAGCTCCGCCCCACGTAGTGATACAGTATGATATGATGGACTGTACTAATGCCTCATATACTGACTTTATAATCTGTCTATCTGCCACTTCCCGTAGTGTTTTAAAAATGTAAGACAGTTTCCGAATTTTGATACTCAGGGAATTGATGTGGTTCTCAAAGGTTAGATTAAAACTATGTATAAATGAATATTTAAAACTCAATAATGACATAAATTTAATAAAAATTTAAATGCAGGGGCTAACTTAAGATTATACTTTAAATTATTTTTATAGAATAAACAACAAACGAAGAAACGATTATTTACAACGAATAATCAAGAACAAACGACGAACAAATATTAATGAGTATTTATAATTCAATATTGACATAAATTCATTATAACTTGGAATGGGGGGCTAACTTCAAAGGATATTTTTAGATCACTTTTATTACATAAACTAGTGACGAACAAACGATTATTTATAACGAACAATCTAGAACAAACGACGAACAAACATTTTTGAATATTTATAATTCAATATTGACATAAATTTATTAAAAATTAGAATGGGGGGGCTAACTTATGCCTGTCAAAAAAGTGAAGAAATTAAAAAGTAGCAACATCGTAGTGTCATCTCTTTCAAATTGATCTAAGAAAAAAGGGATGGCACTACGATGTTGCCACTTTTTAATTTCTTCACTTGTTTGACAGGTTTATAAAAGGATATTTATATTTAATTTTTATTACATAAACAAGTGACGAACAAATAATTATTTATAACGAACAATCAAGAAAAAACGACGAACAAACATTATTGAATATTAATAATTCAACATTGACATAAATTCATTAGAACTTGGAATGGGGGGCAAACTTCAAAGGATATTTTTAAATCACTTTTTTTAAATAAACAAGTGACGAACAAACGATTATTTATAACGGACAGTCAAAAACAAACGACGAACAAACACTGTTGAATATTTATACATAATTCAATATTGACATAAATTCATTAAAACTTGGAATGGGGGGCTAACTTCAAAGGATATTTTTAGCTCATTTTATTACATAAACTAGTGACGAACGAACGATTATTTATAACGAACAATCAAGAACAAACGACGAACAAACATTTTTGAATATTTATAATTCAATATTGACTTAAATTTATTAAAAATTAGAATGGGGGGCTAACTTATGCCTGTCAAAAAAGTGAAGAAATTAAAAAGTAGCAACATCGTAGTGTCATCTCTTTCAAATCGATCTAAGAAAAAGGATATTAATTAAAAAAGGATATTTTTAATTAATTTTTATTACTTAAACAAGTGATGAACAAACAATTATTTATAACGAACAACCAATGAATATTTAAAACACAATATTGACATAAATTTTTTAAAAATTAAAATGAGGGGGCTAACTTAAGATCATATTTTAAATTATTTTTTATTAAATAAACAAGTAACGAACAAACAATTATTTATAACGAACAATCAAGAACAAACGACGAACAAACAATAATAAATATTTATAATTCAATATTGACATAAATTTATTAAAAATTAAAATGCGGGGGCTAACTTAAGATCATATTTTTAATAAATTTTTATTTAATAAACAAATGACGAACAAACGATTATTTACAACGAACAATCACGAACAAACGACGAACAAACGATATACGAGTATAAAATTAAAAAAATAAATTCTCGGGGGGCTAACTTCAAGGACGCAATTAAAGAACATAGGTAGATTCGATGTTTAATCAAGGAATTAGGAAATAAAGAGCTGACTGCTGTCTGCTGAATTCCTACTTTCTGCTTTACCCAATGATATAGGATGTTTCCTTAATCATTGGCTTTACCAACAGGGCATAGATGTAAATATATAAAATCCAATGATCAATCATCAAGGATATTTTTTTGAAAATCTGGTGTCAAAAATGGTGCTCGAAAAATATATTTTGATGATGACTGATGAGAGTATGGCTGGGCTAAAAGTTAAATATAATAATACTAGCTATTTGACCGAGCTTTGCTCGGTATTCGAAAAACATTTCCTAAAAATGATTCCTAGCTAGATCGATTTATAACCCCCGAAACCTCCTATATACTAAATTTCATGAAAATCGTTGGAGCTGATTCCGAGATATTTATATATACAGGATGCAATTAAACCTTCCTGCCAAATTTTGATATATTGATCCTTGTTAAAAATAAAAATACACACGTATTTTTTCTTTTATAGTCACACAGTACTAAAATGTTGAGAAATAGCTTCCGAAAGTTATCCTAAAAAACATTACGTGCGTGACATGCCCCCGCGTAGTGGTGGTTAATAAAACGTAAAGCTGAAAAAAGTAGCGCGCTATTTCTTCGCAACGAATAGCGCGCGCTATTAAACTATGCACAAGACGCTACGTTATATTCCATGTGAACGTATTTTTTCTAAATCTGGATACGTTATTATATTTTTAAATGTAAAAAAAAACTGTTGTAAAAAAAGTGTATAAATAATATTTTACGTACCTATATTACCAAAAAATAAAAAATTAATTAAAAACCATTTAATTAATTTAATACCGTACTTAAAAAAATGTATATAAACCAATTCATTTCAATTTCAATATATTATATAATTATATTGTACTTACCTATCATTTTAATTTAAATATTTCAAACATAATAAAATTAACCAAATAAATAATAATGCCTTCAAACGATTATATTAATCTAAATTATCTTTAACAAACACGTTATATTACATTAACTCACCCACCGCGTTATAACTATTAACGAAAGAATTCAATAACGTCGGTAATTTTACAACGTGTCCAATCGATCGTTATAACGTATCATTCGTTATAACGTAGCGTCAAATCTAGCGCGCTTGAAAGAATTATTGAGATTTCATTCGATATAGCGTAGCGTCAAAACTAGCCCGCTTGAAATTCGTTATAACATAGCGTCAAAACTAGCGCGCTTGAAATTCGTTATAACGTACCGTCAAAACTAGCGCGCTTAAACGAATCGAGATTTCATTCGTTATAACGTAGCATCAAAACTAGCGCGCTTAAAAAATGTAGCGTAGGTATTCCATCTAGCGCGCTATGAAAATATAGCCGTTAGGAACACCACTCGCGCGCGCGCCTCATCCCGCGCACCCCCGCGCCGCGATTGACCATTCTGCAACGATTTTAAATGGGATAAAATATGTCATTGAAAAAAAATAACACCCAATTTTTTTGCTTAAATGGACTTTCCTAATGATACCTAAGCCCTGGAAAACATTTGGCAGGAAGGTTTAATTTAATTGCACCTTGTATACAAGAATTGCTCGTATAAAGATATAAGATACATAAAAAAAAAACTTTACATTTTTTGGCGCTAAAATCTATTGTTTTGACTTTTGACAACTTGATTTGTTTGTGTGTAAACGAATGCTTTTTAATTATTTTTATCAAATTATAAAGTTACTAAGTTAATAATTTAATTAGCTATTTATATTGCTGCTTAAAACATTTTAATACATAAATAAGCAGTGCATATTAAACTACAAACTTGGAAGTTAACCTCATTTGAAAGGGTTTTTGCAAGAGTTATGAATTATTTTCAGTGGTCCTAGACTTACAAAATTTGTGCCTTTTTGAATTAGAAATGTCCAGCTTACAACCAATTCATGCCCTAAATCTAAGTAAGTATAATTGAACCAATTTAGTTTATTTTATTAAGCAAAATTTTTTCTGCTGCATATTCATGCTACCTACTCGTATATTATACCTACTGTAGGTTCATATCATTAGCCACTGGTAATATTAATTTAAATCATATCATCATCATCAGGGACAGTTCAGGGACTTAATAACCACTGGGTTATTAAGTCCCTGAACTTGAAATTATGTGTTCCAAAATTCATCAAAATAATCTTTAATATTTTTTTAACACAAGCATTTTATTAAAATGTTTATCTAGCTGCAAATTAAGTGTAAACATTAATTTCATTAAAGTTTGGGTAGAAATTTCCTATTACAATAACCCCAGGCCCAAACTAATACAATAAGTTATACAATGTTTTGGTTATGTCTTTAGAGTAAGTACCTAACTTTTGTATTGATTTATCACTACGTGGTATAAAACAAAGTCCCTTTTTTTCTCTTATGTCCCTTTGTTTTAAATTTTTAATCTTTAAAACTATGCAAAGGATTTTAATGCGGTTTTCTTTAATAGATTAGAATAGTGATTAAAGAGGAAGGTTTATAATTATAATAACATTCATTAAATAGTGGAGAAATGTGACGTTATCTGGGAAAAGGGACCTTATGGAGGGTTTTAGTTTCCGAGATAATCGCATTTAAAGTAGTTTTGAAAAAAATCATATTTTCTTTTTTTGCTCCATATTAATAAACGGGCTCTAAATTTTGATATGACAAAGACACAGGTTTTAAAAACGATGTTTTATAGGTTAAAATATATCTTAAAGTTTAGTAAAAAAGGGACCTTATTGTCGGCACTGCAGTCGAGAGTCGATTGCGGCTTTCTTTCGGCGCGGTATCTACTGTTATACTACTAGTAATTTGCACCAAGCTGAAAATCGGTAACATTGATTAGAATATCTGGGGGCACGGCAGTGCCCCCACCAAGTAGAGCGCGAAGCAAACACTGCAGTACCATCATTTACAGGAACCATTTCACCGCATTTTTATTTATTTATTTATTTATTGATTATTAGAAAACCAACAGCTTAGAATTTAACTTAAATAGCTAATGAATAGAAAAAACAAAAAGCCGTCATGTTTTCACCTATAGCTTTAAGGTAATGACTGACAAGCAAACGTGATTTTTTAACACTAAGAAACAGAAATCTGTGTACTTAATTAAAAAGTTCAATAATGATATAAACCTAAATTTTTCAAGGAAGTAAAGGTTAAATTACAAAGAACATGATACTTAAGAAAAAATAAGATTTACAAATCAAAGAAGTCAAGGTTGAGTTTATCTCTCGCATTCTTGGTCCGCAATGTATGAGGATCAAAAGAGAATTTCTTGCAAATATTGTTAAATTCAATGCTAGCTCGCACTAAGCAGGTGTTACGCCTATAATTGGAATTGTAGCATGGGATAGCCAGTGGTGGATTAAATATACGTGGTCTAGTTGGTACATAGAAGTTAACCTTACTGAGAAGGTCCGGATAGTCAATTTCATTGTTAATTAATTTTAATATGAATATAAAATCAGAGATATACCGGCGATTACACAGAGTTTAAATATGGAATTTCTTACAAAGCGCAGGGTAATTATTAGAATTGTAATATATTTTCAGTCTGTAGCATAGATATCGGATAAATCGCCTTTGTATGTTCTTGATCTGTGTAATATATTTATCGTAGCACAGGTTCCATACCTGACAGGCATATTCTAAATGGGGTCTGATGTAGGTACAATAAAGAATTTTAAGGGTTTTTGCGTTCTTGAAAGGGGAGCTAAGTCGCATTATAAAACCCAGTGCTTTTGAGGCCTTCGCAATTATATGGTCAACATGTGTATCAAACATCAGCTTAGTGTCATGGTAAACACCTAGGTCACATACAGTATTTGTTCTACGTGTTGCGAAGTCCTTGAGATAATAGGTAGTCGGGAAGATATTAGTTTTCCTACTGTATGTGATTAGTAGGCATTTTTGGGGGTTGAGATCTAAACGATTATTATCCAGTCCAGACGGAGTAAATCGGCTTGTAAAGCTTCAGCATCTTTAACGGAAGAAATAGGATAGAAAATTTTCATGTCGTCGGCAAAGTAAAGAGTAAAGGCATATTTAAAACAATTGTCAATATCATTAATAAAGATGATGAAAAGAAGTGGACCTAATAGGGAGCCTTGTGGGACACCACTAGGGATAAGAACCCAACTGGACATATAGTTATTTACTACTACAGCCTGCAAACGGTTTGAAGGTAGCAACAAAACCACCTAAAAAGATCACCTCTGATGCCAATATTATAGAGTTTAGTTTTAAGAATATTATGATCTATACGATCAAATGCCTTACTGTAGTCAGTATAGACTACATCAACTTGCTTGCCTTCATCCATGTTCTGAGTTAAAAAGTCATAAAGAAGCACTAGATTTGAGACAGTAGACCTGCCTGATAAAAATCCATGCTGTGATTTACTAAAGACACTACTCAGTGATGCATAAACTTGCCTGTAAATAATACGCTCAAAGACCTTTGCTAATGTACATAACTTGGAAATTGGTCTATAATTTTTGATCTCAGTTTTGGAACATTGCAAGATGTTATAGATTTAATAAATAGCAATGATACTGGTAGTGATTCAAAGCTTAGGGGAAAGATTATCTGGCCCAGAGGATTTATTGGGATCAAGGTGTTTTAACTGATTTTTAACAGAATCAAGCGTGATTTCGATTGAATTAATATGTGAAATTGATTCAGCATGGTTGATTCTCGAAGACGAAATTTCACTGGGACTGAGGTTACCTAAACATAAGAAAGATGACTGAAAGTGCTGAGAGAATGATTCGCAAATGGATTCAGCTGATGATACAGTAACACCATTAAAAGTCAGATTATTTGGGAGCATGTTAGATTTAGATCTGTGCTTAATATAATTCCAGAAATGCTTTGGATTATTTTCAATCGCCGATTCTGTACTATATATGTAGTTATTGTAACATTGAGCGCTTAAAAAGAACGGGTTGTCAAAAACATTGACAACCCGTTCTTTTTAAGCGCTCGCGATAAAATTAAAATAGCAAGATTGTTTGAACCTTTAGAAAACTCTGTGCAAAGCTTAATCTCCGAATGGCAGTCACGATGGGACTGTTCCACCAAAGGGCGACACCTTTATAATTTTTTCCCTAATATTCGTGAACGGCTATCCAAACATTGGATGGATATTGATCACTGCGTTTCTCAATTCCTGACCGGTCATGGAAATTTTAAGGCCAAACTTTACGGATTTAAACTAGTAGCATCACCCATGTGCGAGTGCTCGACCGAAGGCAACATGTTTGAACAAACCGCGCATCATGTCCTCTGGGAGTGCAGTCTCTGGCAGGACGAAAGAACTACTATGCTAAACAACCTATTCTGTACATCTGGAGTCGCATACTACGGTGATCTCGTGGACAGCGCTAGAAACTTCCGTGCCTTCAAGCGTTTTTGTCACAATTATTATTGGCAACAGTCAAACACAATAAACTCCAATATTAACTTAGCTTTAGCTTAGGAGTCACAATTATTAACCTTATTTCCGTGGTGCTCCCCCTTAAGTTCTTTGACTTTCGGTCATTGCAACTTTGTGCTGTCTCCCGCTTTTATGGGGAGGGAAATTGGAATCTTCCTACTCCTCCTATTTTCTTCTGATTAATTTCGTTGCGGGTCCCAAGACAGTTTTAGCATGTCCCTCGGGCTCCCTGAGATCATATCAAAGGGTTTTCGTGGTTGGATACCGCTGTCGATCCTGGCGACACAGGAGATACAGTGGTGGGAATGTGTGGTGGGCCAAAGCCCGTTTAAAAAAAAAAGTTATTGTAACATTCAGTTTCTAATTTCTTAACTCTAGTACGTAAAAGTTTAAAGGTTAATTGGTCAGCGATCCTACCATACAATTTGAATTTATGAAGAAATTTATACTTCTGTCTAATAAGGCGCTTAAGTGCTGGGGTGAACCAGATTGGATAATAACTATGCCTATGTTTCTTAAGTGGGATATATTTACTCTGGATATTCTCAATACTTTCGTAGAAGAATGACACTGAATCTTCTAAATTCCTATCATTCAGTTCACTAGGCCAGTCAATCAGGGATATTTCATTGTTAATTTTATCGAAGTCTCCTTTCCTAAAATTATAGCGCATGATGTCAGCTGACTTTAAAAACGTTTTAATAGATAGGGGCACTTCAATGTTTAAAGCGGGGTGATAGGTGTCTAGCGGGACGAGGGGATCTAGACATTCACGGACGGAAATTTTGTCATTACATAACACAAGATCAAGAATTTTACTTTGTTTATTTCGTATGCCATTATATTGATTAAGGGATAATATTTGAATTTCATTTAATAACATACATTCATCACTATTTGGAGTACATAAATTGCGAGCACGGTAACAGTCAACAGAGCTGTCATATTCCCAATTAATTCCACTCAGGTTGAAGTCGCCAATAACCAGAAAATTATCAAGGGGACACTTAGCAACTGACTCATTTAGCTTGTTTAGAAAATTGGATAGTTGGTCCGAGAATAATCTAATAAGTCCGAGTTTGCACAAATACACAACACAAGTATGTAACCTAATCGATCGGGAACTACTCAGGTGATTACCACGCATGCTAATAGTAATCCAAAGGTCTTCCGCCGTCGAATGAAAAGTAGGTGCAGGTGCAGCCGATACATACCTTCGTACCGCGATCAACACCACATCTTAGGCCCCTATTTGAGAACCTCTAGAGGTCATTAAGTTCCGAAGTTAAGCTAAAGTAAAGTTTCTCATTTATGACACTCACTCACTTAAGATCATCAAAATAGAACTAGTACTTCCCATAAACTCAGAGAGCTGAAATTTAGCACAGAGTTTAGGGTTTAATGGCCATTTATAGGGAAAACCATAAAAATTAGCTAAGTGCGAGTCGGACTCGAAATTAGGTTTTTTGTATGGGAGCTCCCCTTAAATTTTAATTTTAATTTAATCCTAATCATAGGTGATCAACCTGCATTGTCCTAACCAAACTTGGAAATAATACGTTTCCAACGCGGCAATCGAACTCACGACCTCCGAGTCAAGAGCCACGCACTAAACCACTAGACCACGGAGGCGTATGTAACACGTGTGATGCTGATGGTGACGTTTACACGAGCGCGCAATCCTACACGAGCGATATGAAACCCACTACGTACAGCTCAGCTTAAAAAATCAATATGCCCACGTTTCTATAAAAAGAACTGAAATCCCACCAAAAACATTCTGTAAAAAAACTAGCCAAGTCTCGAATCTCGATGGAGCTGCTTGTTTATCTCTAATTCCTTGTTGACTACGGAAACCTAAAAAGTAATGAAATCTAGACAAAGTTATACCAAATCTGAGGTTCCTTTATTTTTATAAAGAAATCTCAGAAATATAATTAAATAATGAAAAATATAATTAAATAAATATTTAAATAAAAAAAAATGTTACAACTAAGAAATTAATAGTATTTTTGTATCTTCTTTTAACTTTATTACTAAAAATGTGACGACGGACATTAAGGTCCATTTTAATGTTAATAAAAATGTATATTTGTTTTTATGTGATATTACTAAACTTTTAATCACCGACAATAAGGTCCCTTTTGAAAAGTGTTAAGTGTTTGTACCAGCTTTTTACTAAACTTTACCTTGAATTTGAAGACAGAAAAAAGTTACTTTTTAAATAGAAGTTTATATATTTGATCTCATTTGACTATGTTTAAGTGTAGTAAATATATATTTTTGTTGATTTTGACTGATTAATAAGATTAGTAGAAGCACAATGTTTATTTGTTCAAATTTTTGTGTAATATCGAAGACGTCTCTATTTAGTAAAAACTGATCCGTTTTATATTATTCTTTTATAAAATCCAATAGAAAACATACTCTAAGTAAAATATTTAGTAAAAACCATCTTGGGCATTTTCATTACATCATGCACTTTGGCGTGGTAAACAACAGGAATAGAGTTATAAAATTATATAATTAAAGTTAAATTCTAAAAGAACATATAACGTACTTCTCAAAAAACATGATATCTATGTAACTTCCTACAATAACATACTTTTTTAGGATGTCGAAGTTTGAATGCGATTTTCTCAATATCACCTTTTACGACTTTCGAGTTTAAACATTTTTTTTTAAAAAGTATTTTCCAGACCTACACGCATGTTATTTACATGGTTCGATAGCCTATTAAATGTTGATTATGGAGATACTAATAACTAAATACCGACAATAAGGTCCCTTCACGCTAATAACGTCACAAATACTGTTATTTTTGGGGTTTCTAATGTGATGTCGTAAATAATTACATTTTATGTTGCAAACGCAGGCTGAACCCTATGAGTAAATTAATGTACTAAGTATTGTACACTATGAAAAGGCCTACAGAAAACTTCAGGAAGAAAATGGATATCCTACAATAACATTTTTTTGTCATTTACTTTTAACTACAAATAATGGCTAATTTTCAATGATTTTAACCAATACGGCATTTAATCCTTATTCAATTAAATACTTTAAATATATTATTGATTTAATATATGCAGCATATATGATTTAAATTAATATTTTCGAAGATATGTAGCTTTTGCAGCGGTACTGACCAATGCGGGCCACAGGTAGTAATGAATATAAATCAAAACTACTGAATCGATTTCAATCATTTTCAGTGAGTGACAGGCTATATATTTTATACCCGTGCGAAGCTGGGACGGGTCGCTAGTATATTATATGTATTTTTAGAAGTGCTGTGCCACTGCTGGGAATTTTATAGCATAATGTTAGAAATTAGATATTTGAATGTTTTTAGGGTAATTATCTAAACAATTAAAAGAAGAAAAATATTTTTATAATAAAAATTAATTTATTTTATTACATGTCACATTTGATTCTTTAAAATAAATTTAAAATATTAAGATAACAAAAAATAAATAACATGTTTTTTGAAATTATAAATCATGCTTATCATTTTAGGTTCAGTGCAACAACAGGCATTCATTAAGTATTACAACACCCTGCCAGAGGTAAGCCAAATTTTGTTATTCACTTTAATACATGTATTATGTTCAAAATAGATAATACTGCTTTATAAGTATTTTTAGTTTATATTTGCCACCGTCTTTAGCGAAAAAAAAACACACTAACTTCTTTTAAACCATCCAGCAACAGTGTCTTTGGCACCCGTAAACTTGTTCCCTACTGACTTCCAAAATCCAGGTTTTTCCATAGTTACCACAGGTTCGGGAGGAATCACTGACTCATGTAATTTGCCATTTTGTTCTTCATGTGCTTGTAACTTTGGTAGAGATCTATCTTCTGCATAAATTTTTCTTTCTTGTTGTTTTTCATTATTTGGTACATCATGTCTGAAATGTTGTGTGGGTTCAAAATCATCAAATCCTTGATGGTGCTTGTTAACTTCTCCAAATGTTTCTAATTGCTGATCTTGCACTTGTTGCCCAAAATCGTCTAATTGTTGATCATTGGACTGTAGCTGTCCAAAGTCTTCTAACTGTTGATCTGTATTTGATTGCTTAAAGTCTTCTAATTGCTGAACATTGTTTTGTTGCTGAGCAAAGTGTTCTAACTGTTGATCAGTATCTAATTTCATGAAGTCTTCTAATTGTTGATCATTATTTTGTTGCTGTGTAAAATCTTCTAACTGTTGATCAGTATTGAGATGCTTGAAATCTTCTAATTGTTGATCACTGTTCTGTTGTTGTCCAAAGTCTTCTAACTGTTGATCATTATTTAATTTCTTGAAATCTTCTAATTGTTGATCATTGCTTTGTTGCTGTGTAAAATCTTCTAACTGTTGATCAGTATTTGGGTGCTTAAAATCTTCTAATTGTTGATCATTGTTCTGTTTCTGTCCAAAGTCTTCTGTTGTTAACTGTTGATTAGTGTTGAATGTCTTAAAGTCTTCTAATTGTTGATCATTGTTTTGTTGCTGTCCAAAGTCTTCTAACTGTTGATCAGTATTGAGTTTCTTAAAGTCCTCTAATAATTGTTGATCATTGCTTTGTTGCTGTGTAAAATCTTCCAACTGTTGATCAGTATTTGGTGGCGAGAAGTTTTCTAATTGTTGATCATTGTTCTGTTGCTGTCCAAAATCTGATTGATGGCCTGAATTGTTCTGTTGCTGTCCAAAATCTGATTGATGGCCTGAATTTAGCTGCCTTATCCAATCTACAAATTGTTGATCTGCATTATGCTGTATGTAATCTGCCTCTTGATTATTTTTTTCAACGTTTGATGGTTTTGAACTAAGCTGGCTAGTATTTTCAATTTCAGTATTAACATTGGGTTTTTTGTTGTCATTATTTGGGTTATATTTTGTTTCGCTCCGCACATTTTCAAAACCTACAACACTTAAGTCTAAGGAATCTTCAGTAGTAGTTATATCATAAGATTCTGCTTTCTGTGAGCTTTGATCTAAATTGTGATATTTGGTTTCTTTGTTTTTAATAACTGTGGAACTTGGTGTACCGTGGTGTACTTTATCATTGTTTTGTTCAGTTGATAACGATTCACTTGTTAGATCTTCGGCACCAATATCACCACGACCCACATCAACTGGATGTACCACGGGTGATTCTTCTTTATCTTCATCAAAATTAACATTCTTCTCAAAGTCTAATTTAGATTCTGTTAAATAAACATTTACTGTTTGTTCAGTGGATTTATCAACATTAAATTGATGTTTATTTTGCGTTTGTTCAGTATTATCGATTTTATCTAATTTGTCCCAGAAGCTGTGAATTGAGAAGTCTTGCTTATTATTTTCTGCCATAGTCTGTGTTGGAACTAAATGAGGTTCCTGTTGCATTGTAAATATATCTCCATTTGAGTGCTGGTTATTCCAAAAGTCAGAGAAATGCTTGTAGTGAATATTATGTTCTTGACCAAATGTATTCCATGAGTTTTGGTAGTTTGTATTAATAAGTGACGCATCTTGAGAGTGATGACAATTACTACCATGTCGGTGTCCAAATTGATATCCACCTTGTCGTGTATTTATATTGTTACCAAACGAATTAAAATAATTTTCTGGTTGTTTGTTGGCCAAATCTTTAAATAAGAAAAAAATGTTATTAATGAATTTATATCTTGTCTAGTGATTTAATGCAAAATTATTAGGTAAGTTGCTAATGGGTATGTAATTTGTTTTATTAATATTATTATTGTTATTAATCTAAATAATGTGATATTTTATAGGGCGTGGATATTATAAATGTTCTAAATTATTGAAAATAAAATTTTAGTTAGTATGTTTAATGTTTTATTTAGATCTAGTTTTAGTGTTATAAAGTTTAACATTTTATTAAGTTTTCCTGATATATAATATTTAGAATATATATTTGGTTGTTAAATTATGTTATTAGGAGGGCAGTGATAAGTTAATGAACACTTGTTAATATTGTTTAGTTATATTATTTACATTTCATTAAGTTACTTACGTTGGGAATATATACTTTGCATAAGTTTCCAGTTCTCAAATTCTTGGTTAAACATTTCATGCATGTTGTTATACTTGTTGCTTTGGTCATCATGTCCAATATGTTGGTGGTGATGATCATGATGTACGTGATCCCCGTTATTCCAACTATTTTGAGCTTGTTGTCCAACATTTTGGTATTCACCCCATGTGACGTATCGTGGGCGATTGCTGACACTTTCTTGGGTGTTTGGTGATTCTTTGTGCGAATCAAAAGGTTTCACATTTGGTTTTTGTCCTAAATCTTCGAGCTTGTCCCATGAGTTTTGTGGTTTTTGTCCTACAACTTGTTTGTCATTTTTATTTTCTTTTTGTTGATCCAATACTTCTATTTTGTCCCACTTTGTTTGTGATTGTTGACTTAAATTGTCTAAGTTGTCCCACACGTTTTGACTTTTCTGCCCTAGATCTTTTTGAGTCTTCCATTTACTCTGTTGCTGCTGAGTTAAGTCACCTACATGATCCCAGTTTTCTTGTACTTGTTGACCCAAATTATCTAAATTTTCCCATTTCTCTTGAGTATGTTGCCCCAAATCTTCTACGTTCGTCCATTCAGCTTGGCTCTGTTGCTCCAAGTTTTCTGCATCGGGTTTGTAGGATCGAGCAACTCGAATATGGCCATTGACGCAATCAATACTGCAACCACTGGAATAACCTTTTTGAGATTGACTGTAACGTGAACCATGGTGCGATGACGATCGTCCATAATTCTCCGAAGCGGCCGTGAATTTTTGTGACGACTGAGCTTCGCTTCCACCAGCACTGCTGTCAGGTACAATAACATAAGGGTCTCCTTGCCTCTCCCATGCCTTGTGGTAAGAGTAGGAGGACTGGTAATGTTTGGGTTGAGAACTTATATCTTCAATCGTATTACCTGCACCGATCCCCGCGTGTAAATAATCTTTTGAATGCGACCCTGCAAAAGATGAATCCAAGTTTTGCGACTCAGCGGCTAAGCCGGAATTGTATCCCGATTGATGAAACGACGATGCCTTGCTACCGGTGTTGTATGCGTTTGAATGAGCACTGTTAAATTTGTTTAGCTGAGAACTGCTGTGGCTATTAACGTCGAAGTTATCGTGGTGATGTAATCCTTGTGATACTTGTAAATTGTCGAAATTTTCGATGTTTTGCGGGAAAGGATTCTCCGTAGGGGTCGCAAACGTTTGCGTGTCATGTTTCTCCCATTCCTTTTTGTACTTGTAAGAAGATTCGTAGTGCTTGACTACGGGCTTAATGCTTACGACGTGACCGCTGCTAATGATCTCGGCATCAGAATTTACAGAGTTTTCGTCGTGTAAATGTGCGTTGTAGTGGGAGGCGTCGTACGTCTGAGAAGAAATCGGTATCGTGACTTTCTGGCCCGGTCTAATGTAAACCTTTGCAGGAACACTGCTAACGTATCTTCCGTTCGAGTTGTAACCATTGCTGCCGGAGTAATAATTACTGGCAGCCCGCTGGTCGTATTCGCTTTGAGTCATACCGCCGTGCAGGCTTTCCTCCCGGTGTCCTCCCATAGCGAGATCAGACGAGGATTCGGCAGACGAGTGGTGACGGTATCGCGACCTTTCGATGGCACTCTGCGATTGGCTGCTGCTGTATCTCGAGTCGCTCGAGGCGTGCTCGTGTCCGAATCCCAAATTCGAAGCTGCTCCGGAGCTGGACGATAAGGACGAATGGGAGCCACCGAAGGCGTGGGATTCATCGAAGTTGCGTCCTTTAAGATTACTCAAGTCGTACATTCCCGAGCCGTATACTCCTCTGGAGCTGCCTGAGGTGAAGACGCTGCCGGTACGCTGGTTCGCCCCTGTTCCGAGTTCCCCGTCCACCTGTCTCACCAGAGAGCTCATTTGGTGTTGAGCCAACAGGTCCATGTTGTGAGCGTGCTCGTAGTTTCCTCCCATGTTGCCTCTTTGGGCGCCGTAGAATCCAGCTTTGGTGCCATCGTCGGAGGAGCTTCGTGAGTATTCGAAATCCTCCTTCTCTCTGTACTTTTCCGGTTTAGCGATCACTATAGCCCCGATCGAGGCTAAGAGGATTAGGAGCCTCATGTTGATATCGCAGCAATCTGAAATCGAAAACAATACAAAACTTATTCGTTGTAATACGTAAGTTGTCGTTAATTCGTTAAACTCATGCGGTATTACAGGTTCCAATAGGGATTATGACAAGGTCAAAGATTAGCGAATTTTGTTAATAAAATAAAGAAATCACGGTAAAAAATAAGTGTTACCAAAATTTCAGCTCGATAGCATTAGTATTTTTTTTTGTTATGCGCCATCAAAGTTGGATGATAAAGTCGAGTTTTTTTTCAATTAATTTTCTTAATATTTGTATACCATTCGATAACTTATGCAATTAAAAGCAACTTTTGTTATAAAACCACTTTCATAAACGCAATATTTTAATATACATACCAAACAAAACAGCGATGTTTCTATTTTTTAAGGGTCTTTCAATTACCAATAAGAAAAAAATTTAGTCATCAAGCCTATAAATAACAATGCTTAAATGCTTCTTAACAACATCTATATTAATAGCTACAACAGTAGATATTAAGAATGACGAACGTAAGGCATCCATTAGACAGTAGGTTTTGCTGTCAGTTTTACCACAGTCATGACTGTGACTGATGGATAACCTACCGTGTAAGAGCGTGACTGATGGTTGCATGAGGCGGATTGATGAAAATCTGGATATTTTGATTTTTGCTTCATGCACCCATCAATCACAAATTTTGAGTGAGTTTTGTCACATCTGACAAAATTGAAAAAAAAATTAGAAACATATACCTTTGAAAATTTTGGCTTTGACTGACATAAAACTGAAGAGAATTGAGTGACCGTCTAATACCATTCGTCAGTCCATCAGTCACCATCAGTCAAACATAATTCATGACTGACGGAATTGACTGACGCTTGCATGCCCGTGTAATGGATGCCTTACATAAAAATCGTAGTGAGCCAAGCAATCAACTTGACATTTAATCTAGCCGATACGATAAGTTTGTGTTAACTTTACTACGATAATGACTTTGCTTTGAACTTGATATAAAACGACTATTATGATAATAACAGTTCAGCTTCTGATCCTATTTATTTTTTAAATGGATCGACTGTGAATGCCATTAAAGGTTTCATAAAGAATTTAGCTATAGGTAAGAGCAAAATAATATAAAATATCAAAATTATTTTTAAAAGTAGATGTAAAATTTTAATTATGAATAATATTATGAATGTAATGAAAATTCTATAATTTACGTATTTATTACTGTAAAATAAACAAACCATTTCAAATTCTCAAACTTCTACATTTTAAGAAATTTCTTCATAAAAATATATAATATTAAGTATATTTCTTTCGGTTGCATTATAATATTCTGTACCATAAAACATGATTCCCATTTCTTCACATAATATAACTTTTCTAAATCCCAAAATACCAAATATAGTTTATCAATTTATAAAAATTGCTAATTTAACAAAATAAACTTGATTTACATTAAGCATTGTTTGTAAATAAGAAAATATAATAAAAAAAATATATAAAAAACTTACACAAATGTATGCTGAAGTAACGTATTCTTTCTTCACTAATGTGGTCGTACTGTGATGGGTCGCGAATGAGTCGTATATTTATTGAGCTTTAGCTTATATCAGTATACGATAACCCGACAGGTCATAGTCAATCGTATTCTGGGAATTTCTGCGACAACACTCCGCTAATTTTAACCGACCAAATCAGTTTGTAGCCTTCGTAAGGACGACTGATCTGCCATGTCCTTGTAAAGCTATGTCGTTTGGAAACGGAAGCGGGAACCTTCAGAAAAAAAATGTATGCAGTAGGCATTTCGCCTTATTAGAAGAGTGTTCAGTTATATTTTAGAGGAAAAAAACTTAAAAAGTTATTTAAAAAAATAATGGCATACTAGATGACGCCCGCAACTCCGGCGCCAAAATTCGTTTACCACGCGGGAACCGTACATTTTTTCGGGATAATAAGTATCCTATGTCCTTTCCCTGGACTCAAAGTATCTCCATGCCAAATTTCAGCGAAATCGGTTCAGCGGTTTGAGCGTGGAGAGGTAACAGACAGACAGACACACTTTCGCATTTATAATATTACTAGATGACGTCCGCAACTTCGTTGCGCCAAAATTCGTTTATCGCGCGGGAATCGTGCATTTTTTCGGGATAAAAAGTATCCTTTGTCCTTTCCCGGGACTCAAAGTATCTCCATGCCAGATTTCAGCGAAATCAGTTCAGCGGTTTGAGCGTGGAGAGGTAACAGACAGACAGACACATTTTCGCATTTATAATATTAATTATTTAGTATGGATTTATTTATCTACATAGGAGACAAACATAGGATATATTGTGATTTGTGTGCAATGTGTCTGAGGTATTAGACTTTAGTATTTTATTTTAATAATACCATCATCATACTGACAGGTGTTACAAATTATGATTCAAAACATGACTTCATACTTCATTTATTTTTCATTTAACAGTCATTGGCGCGGGTGACCAATATCTAGTAGCAAGAAATTGCTGGAAAAAAATATGTAAACATTTTATTTACCTAGGTATCTTGCGGGTTCACTTACCTTAGATTCAAATACAAAAGTCTTACTATCGGGCCCCCGCTACCATATTATGTGCAATGTGTGCAATGCACACGGGCGCCATCCTCTAGGGGCGCCAAATCGCCATCTTTAGGGGCGCCAAAACCAAGGACCCAAAAAATTTGCCTAAAGGAGCGCCAAAATCCTTTTTTTGCACACAGGTGCCAGTAGCCCTTACGAGTTACGGGGGCCCTGCTTACTGTTTTATTGAGAATTGCTGATCTAGGTACTTAAATAATTTCATAGGAATATACATTTCGTTGCAACTAGAGTCTAGAACCATGAACGTAGAAAAATTCAAAATATATTTTTTTTGTGTATAATTTTTTTTTACTAAATTTACTACTAAATATACTACAAAATATTTCAACTCTAAAAAATATTTTTTAGTATTTAAATATTTAGTAGTAAATTTACTATTTATTTATATATTTTTTAGTGTTTTGCTCTATTTTTTAGTGTTTAAATATTTAGTAGTAAATTTAGCAAAAAAAAAATTATACTTACACAAAAAATTTTTTTTTAGTGTTTAAATATTTTGAAGTTCATTTTTGTTTAGGAACCTAGGTAATTACTATTTTAAGCTGAAAAATAACTCAAACATGTTAAATATTTTCGTATGACAAAATGATTTTGTTTTATTACGTATGTATGAAAATTTCGAGGGTAAACCGGGCTCTTAACGCTAAATATTTGCCATCAGTTGCCAAGAGCATCTTTCACTCAGGGTTGATATTTTTCTAATGATAATAAATCAATAAAGTATAGATTGTTCACAAACGTAAATTACCTACATTATATTTAGTAGAGCTATGTCATGCAAAGATACATGGTACACAAACAGGATAATCTGAAGTTGTTAAATGAATTCCAGGAAACGATCTATTTTCGACTTCTAGGTTGTGTTGACTGGAGATAAAGCGCTTGAAGCCACAAAATATCGGCGGCAAAATCATCCAAAACTCATAATAAAATCTAAAAAAATTCGCCAATTGTAGCGTTGTGGTGCCGCAACGCGGTTGTGTTTTGGCCCTCACCACTTTTGCCCATGATAACCAATTCAAGCAATTACGAATTGCCAATAATCGACTTCGATTGTGCCTACTAATATACATCTAACATCTTCCTAATCATAGTGACAGTATCGCCTACCATGAACGACCTCTTAGCCCGGCCGCACATTATCCGAATTTCTGATTTTAAAAAAATCGGACGCCCCGCCCCGCTCACACATTTTTAACCGACTTCCAAAAAACGAGGAGGTTATATGTTCGGCTGTGGATATTTTTTTTTTTTTTTTTTTTTATGACACGTCAGAATTCGGGGTCCACAACAAAATGTATGAACAGAGTGAGTTCCGGTGGGGCGTCCGAATTTTTCTGATCAGAAATTTTGGATAATGTGCGGCCGGACTTAATTATACATCAGATCTTACGAAAATATCAAACATCCCGTTAAATTTCAGAAACCTCCCACAACTGTCCGGATATTCGACCGCAATGACTACTACAGCGTTCACGGCGCGGACGCCGTTACAGCTTCGAGAGAGGTGTTCTCTTCCATTGCCAACATCAAGCAGATGGGCATCGACCCCAACCGACTAGATTACCTCGTACTTTCGAAGGGGAACTTCGAGATTCTCATACGAAAACTGCTGTTGGTGAGTATACAAGGTGTAACAAAACTAAGTGATAAAAAACTTGAGAGGTGTCAAGGGACAGGATGGAATGAAGTATTAGCCCCAGTTCCAATACATAATAATTATATAGAGTTCACTGTAAAAGTAGCGGCACTGAAAGAATAAAATTTATTTGTGATTTGTGTGGGCAAGCGCCCCCGCGTCATGAATTTTTTCATACAAAGGTGAAAAAAGTTGCTCTTTCAGCGCTCCTACGTTCACAGCGAACTCTATATAGAGGACCCCTAAAGTATTATCACTTAGTTTTATTACATGTATAATGTTATCCACTTTATTATATTCTTGTCTGTCAATATGCTTTTCCAACGTATAAGATAAGGATAGCAGTTAGCAAATATTAAATTTTATATTTGCTTAAATGTTCCTTCCTTCGACCTTCAAGAAAAGAGCGTATTCCCTCTTAAAAGGCCGGCAACGCACCTGCAGCTCTTCTGATGTTGCGAGTGTCCATGGGCGACGGTAGTTGCTTACCATCATGTGACCCGTTTGCTCGTTTGCCCCTTTATTTAATTAAAAAAAAAAGTGGTTTCTATTCAGTGTCTCGTGCATAGTTATTCCGTTGCACGCTGTTTTGTTTGGGATGTAACTAGCGTTTCAAGAGTCTAGGAACAGTCAGTTTCATTCCACAAAATGCATTTGCTGACCTTGGTCAATACCTGGAATTGGAAAGCAGAATGTCATCAGTCAGCATTTTCGTCACCGACAGGATTCTTACTGGTTTTAATGTGGCCTTGACATACAAATTGATATTAGGGGCTTACCAAAAATGTTTCATTTCGATTCTAAGATTTGATCTTTCCAATCACAACATCTCAAGATATGATTCATTTCTGACTAATTTACTAACGATTTTACATGCCATATGTAATTATTTTTAGGTAAGAAGATACAGGGTTGAGATATACGTATCAGAAGGATCTAAGAACTCAGATTGGGCTCTAAAGTATAAAGGATCGCCAGGTTTTCTGTCACAACTGGAAGAAATACTAGGGGACGGCTTGGGAGCGTCGAACGACAATACTCCGTGTCTGATGGCTGTTAATATCAAAACCGACGCTGTTAGTAAGGTGAGAACTTTAAATACTAGTGTCGGAATAGAGCAATATTTCCCAAAGTGGGCGATAACATCCCCTTGTGGGCGCTGAAGGTCTAAAGGGCCCAGTGTGGGACCCAGAAAAAAAATAGGGGCGTTGTGTAGAGGCTTGGGGGTGATTTATTTTATCTGGGTGCATTTTAAATTGAAACAATGGGGGCGCTAAAACTTAATTTGTGCAGCAGACAAAATAAGTTTGTTAACCCTTGAGATAGAGCGATGCCAGATTGCTACAATGCGTTTCGGATTAGACAAACGCATTGTATGCCATAAAAACTATACTGTATGTTACAAAAACCCAGACGGTGACAGGTTTCACCATGTCTTCTGGTCGTCGTTTCGACGAAAAACAGCAACTCAACGTATCAATAGCAATTGGCATATTGCCATATTGGCATAATGTTATCTATACTAATATTATAAAGCGGAAGAGTTTGTTAGTTTGTTTGAACGCGCTAATCTCAGGAAGTACTGGTCCGATTTGAAAAATTATTTCAGTGTTAGATAGTCCATTTGTCGAGGAAGGCTGGCTTATATTTTATCACGATAAGACTAATAGGAGCGAAGAAATAGAGGAAAATGTGGAAAAAACGGGAGGAAATTATTTGAAAGGGCTTATTTGAACGCGCTAATCTCAGGAACTACTGGTTTGATTTGAAAAATTCTTTCAATGTTAGATATCCCATTTATCGAGGAAGGCTATAGGCTATATTTTATTACGCTAAGACCATAAGGAGCGAGGAAATAGAGGAAAATGTGGAAAAAACGGGGGAAATTATTTAAAAGGGCTTATGTCACGAACTTCTAGAGCAATTTTTCTGTTATTTGGGTCAGATAAGAAGTAGACCACGTAAAGGATCATAGGCCATTTTTGTGGACTAATTTGTCTGTAAAATATCTAATTTACGGGGCGAAGCCGCGCGGAACGTCTAGTGTCATGATAAAATCATACTGTATGCATTGTTGAAACGTTGCGTCGCGCATCGGTAAGTTGTAAATGCAACGCACCGGAACGCAAACGGAGCAATGTGGCAAAGACCAGGAAACTTACCGTCTTGTTTATTGTCTTATTTTTTTATGCCAATGCCAATGCTTGACAGATAATGTTTCATCGAAATGAGTCTGTCTGTGTTTATTTTCGTTATTGGGACACGTCATATAATGAGGACGCTTCTTATCTAAACTTGACCATGATAAATCTTAACTTATGTCGTTCATTTATATCAATTGAAATTGGAGAATAATCGCAAAGTTGAAATGGAGCAAATAGCACAATTGTACCCCTGCTACCTAACAAATAGAAATTTGGCTATTGGTTTACGCTACTAGATTGTCATTTACTTGTTAGTTGCTTAAATAAATGCATACAGGGTGCAATTAAACCTTCCTGCCAAATTTTTTCCAGGGCTTAGGTATCATTAGGAGAGTCCATTTAACCAAAAAAAAATTGGGTGTTATTTTTTTTCAATGACATATTTTATCCCATTTAAAATCGTTGCAGAATGGTCACTCCGCGGCGCGGGCGAATGAGGTGCGGGATGAGGCGCGCGCGTGGGGGCATGTTACGCGCGGCCGACGCATCGTGTCCATTAATTGTAGTGTTTTTTAGGATAACTTTCGGAAGCTATTTCTCAACATTTTAGTACTGAGTGACTATAAAAGAAAAAACACGTGTATTTTTATTTTTAACAAGGATCAATATGTCAAAATTTGGCAGGAAGGCTTAATTGCACCCTGTATATGGAGCTACCAACGCTTACCTGTGGAAAAAAAGCTAGGTATCATTTGAATATTTGTCAGTATTTGAAGACAAGTAACTTGGTGAAATGATTTCATCTCAATCAGTTTAATCATAATCTATTTAAACATTTAGAAGAAAAGACAGACGTCATAATAATTATTATTATGTAAGTACACCATTATTTATATTGCTATAAAAATATGTTACTTATATTATAAAATATTTCAGACTCGTCTACTGGGAGTGGCGTGCTTAACATTAGGCAGTTACCAAATGTCGGTATCGGAGTTTACCGACGATGATTTGCTGACCGAGCTCGAAACTATCACCGTGCAACTCGCGCCCTCCGAGTGCTTAGTTGTACAGACTGATAATGATGACGTAAGTAGTACTACAATAATAATCATAATCACTTATTTAATAATATAAGCCTTTAAGAGGAGACACTAGGGCCGTTTTTCCATACAAACGTTGTCCTCTGTTTCCTCCCTGGATAATGCTGGTAGAGATATAATTTTTTTCCTGTATATCTATGGCCAATATTAGCGTGTCCCTGTGTTTTCGTTCTTTTCATAATTTAATTACTTATTAAAAAAGATATGAACGATCAAAAACCCAAAAAAATGGCCAGATTTTCCGCTGTGTTCAAACACCCAGAAAAATAATTTGGCTAGATTATACAAAAACTAAATAAATATAGGAACAGCTCAAGCCTTGTTTTAATTTTTAATGAAAAAAGTACTTAAATTTTGGAGAAGAAATCAGGGGACAACTGGCCTTGGGAAATCGTTGATTTTCTGTTTTCTGTCTTTTTAATACTAGATCAAGCTGCTGTTGTCTGTTTGTATTGCTTATCAAGTAACGTTTTCAACATATTTGATAGATTCTATCAATAACATAATTTCTTCTCTGTAAATAGTTTTATTAGCAAGTATGTTATGAACTTTATACTAATTTATGGCTATTAATTTTAAAATATTACTTTTTCAGTACAAATCATTGAACAAAGTGATGGAGCGTACCAACGTCACGGTGACCAAGATGAAGAAGAGTGAGTTCTCCACTGACGGTCTGACACAGGACTTGAACAGGCTGCTCAAGTTTAAGAAAGGTCAACAAGAAGACGCCAATGCATTTGTGGAGACGAGGAAAGAGCTAGCCATGACAAGTCTAGCGGCTGCCATCCGGTATACCTCGCTGCTCTCAGATGCTACAAATTTTGGAAGGTAAAATAAAGCAATTTCTTTATTTTGATCTAAGGATGAAGCCAAACGAGCGTAAATTTGTGAATCGTGAGTCGCAGAATTTCGGTTGGCAGAAATTGAAAAAAATTATATGAGAAACCTCTATATGATTTTTGAAGACCTATCCATAGATACCCCCACACGCATAGGTTAGACGAAATTTTTTTTTTTGTTTCAGTTGTACCTATGGGGACCCCTAAAATTTTTAATATTTTTTCCATTTTTGTATCAAAATCTTAATGCGGTTCGCAGACTACATCTACTTACCAAGTTTCAATAGTATAGCTCTTATAGTTTCGGAGTAAAGTGGCTGTGACATACGGACGGACAGACAGACAGACAGACAGACAGACAGACATGACGAATCTATAAGGGTTCCGTTTTTTTGCCATTTTGGCTACGGAACCCTAAAAAGGGAGTGTATAGTGTCGTGCATTATGCGGCGAAAATTAGGAAAATACATGTTTACATGAAAATTCTGCGTATGGGTCTAAACACACTAGGCTGAATTACGCCGACGTAAATTCCGCCGCGTTTACGCCGCGTTTCAAATCCATACAAAATATGGGCAAATATGACACACTATGCCGAAATTCCGTCGTGAGCCGAATTTCCGTCGAGCCGAGTCGAGCGTAAAGTTCGGCAGCGATTCGGCGGTATGTTTTGTATAGCAACATACTATACGCGACGACATAGCAAATCCAACCTTATCTCCAAAGCGTTAACGCACACATTACATCTGAGAATTTTAAATACTCACGCGCGCGTTCGGCAACGGAAATTACGCCGCGAAATTTCGGCTCTTCGCGTAATTTATAGTGTGTCGCATCATACGTAAGCGGCTGAACGTAATTTCGGCCACGTAAATTACGCCGGCGTAATTCAGCCTAGTGTGTTTAGATATATAACTCAACTTATGAATGAGTAAAAACTAGTGTCACGTTATTCACTATTTCCACCATTGAGATGTATGGAGTTGACACCGCAACGCAGTGCTTGGTCAAATTCAAGAGACGCTATATAGCCGCAGTGCACTTAGTCGGCCGCGAGCTCTTCTGCGCACTTGACGTATGACAATTATAAAAAAACAAAATAAAAGTCACAAAAATGCCTTGGTGTGTCTTAGGATATTGTAAAAATAATTCCAAAAATACTTCCAAATGTGACGGCATAACATTTCATCGGTTAGTATTCTTATTTAATTATTTTCAATTAAAATACGAACATTCAATTACTAGGCGAAGGCGCGCGCCATTTCGTATTGTCATAGAGTAGTAGATTCAGAGGGGAATGTAGGCAGAATACAGATATCTATGATGAGACGACGATGAATGAAGTATTCACGTAGACGAGTTTGTATTTTGGTAATAATATAAATACGGTATTACGTATACATTATACATGCGTACAATATAATTGTATTTATAAATATATAAGTAATTTGAATTTAGTAAGTATGTAGTGGACTTTGGATCCATACTAATTATAATATAATTATTATAAATGCGAAAGTGTTTCTGTCTGTCTGTCTATCCGTCCGTCTGTCGGTTTGTCCGTCCATCTGTCAGGTCTCTCTCTGTCTGTTACCTCTTCACGCCTAAGCCGCTGTAACGGCTTTGCAAAATTTTGGTTTTTTTTGACGGTTAATACGGTTTTTGACCGACTTCCAAAAAAGGAGGTAATACGTTTGGCTATATTATGCATCCTCTATCAGTTGTATCACGGGGAGTGCTCTGAGGACCATCCCATCACCTTGTAGCGGTCTTCCACCGTGCATTTTTCGCGTAATTTTCTTCCGCGCACTGCAAATCTGTGGAACGAACTATCGCCAGAAGCATTTTAAGAGGAAGGCATATTCCCACGCATCTGCAGCTCTTCTGACGTTACGAGTGCCCAAGGGAGACGGTTGTTGCTTTCCATCAGGTTTTTTTGCCCCGATATTTTATACTAGATGTTCCGCGCGGCTTTGCCCGCGTAATTTAAGAATGTCACGGAAGCCGTACATTTTTCCGCGAAAAAGAAACATAAAATTGCTCCAGTGGTTCGTGAGATAAGCCCTATAAAATATTTTCCCCCGTTTTTTCACATTTTCCTCTATTTCTTCGCTCCTATTAGGTTTAGCGTGATAAAATATAGCCTATAGCCTTTCTCGATAAATGGGCTATCTAACGCTAAAAGAATTTTTCAAATCGGACCAGTAGTTCCTGAGATTAGCGCGTTCAAATAAGTCCTTTCAAATAATTTAGTCCGTTTTTTCAACATGTTCCTCTATTTCTTCGTTCCTATTAGTCTTAGCGTAATAAAATATAGCCTATAGCCTTCCTCGATCAATGGGCTATATAAAACTGAAAGAATTTTTAAAATCGGATCAGTAGTTCTTGAGATTAGCGCGTTCAAACATACAAACAAACTCTTCCGCTTTATAATATTAGTATAGACTAGCTTTATGACCGAGCTTCGCTCGGTATTCAAAAAATTCAAAAAGCACACATAAAATGACATTTTATGAAAATGATTCCTAGCTAGATCGATTTATCGCCCCCGAAACCCCCTATATACTAAATTTCATGAAAATCGTTGGAGCCGATTCCGAGATTCCAATTACACACATATATATATATATATATATATATATATATATATATATATATATATATATATATATATATATATATATATATATATATATATATATATATATATATATATATATACACAAGAATTGCTCGTTTAAAGATATAAGATAAAAAAATCTAATTAATTTCTATGTCCTTGAGAAATCGTACTTGATGTTGATTAGTGAAAAAACCGTGCCTATATTTAACGACTTGTACTTGACTTAAAAGTTGGATTTCACTTAACTATTTTTAACTGAAATCCAATTCTTTAGTCATGCAGAAATAAACGAAACTTTGTTTGTATTCCCCTATTTTAGATGAGCCGCATATTGGATGTAGAATGACATAACATTCGTTTTCGAGTTATTCTCAAAAAGTTCTTTCATTTAATATCCATACTGTTATTATAGGACGGCATAGAAAATAACTATTCCACTATCTTGGATGGTCGGCCGTTTTATATTTTATTTATAGTGATGTCACATACTGTATCGTGCATTGTCATTCAAACCAAACGTGTATACAAAATTTCAGCTCAATCGGTTAAAATATTATATGTACTTACAAACTTACTTCGAAATTGAGTTCAAAAATTCCACCCGAACTTACATAATAATGTAAATAACTAAATAATAATATACAGAGCAAGTTAAATAAAAGCTTTTAATAATGTTTAGTAAAAAATTTTCTTTTATTTTATCCACTTTCAAATAGAGTCTGCGTTCATTCGAGTGTAGGCACAAAACTTTGTCACTTCTGCGGTACTGATCTATAGCCATCACCGCCCCGCCTCTCACCCCGCTCATTCTTCAAGTGCGACATGTTTTTTGTTGGCAATAGCAACTCCATACATCTCAATGATTTCCACGGAAATGAACAAGATCGTATCTCGTAGTTGACCTTAGGTTCTAGAATGCCCTCAACTTTGATTACCCAGCTGCAGCAAAAGAAAGTACCTAATGATGTTGGCAGTGGCGTACCGCGTAACATTATAGGGTGGCAGAGCTAGCAAAATGCCACGGGCCCCCGACCCAAATTTTTTATACATTGTTTAATGTTATATTATTTTATTATTTTATTTATTTATTTAAATTAGGCATCTTTGCCCATATTATAATATACCTTATAGACTAGCATACATAACATTTATACTAAAACTAACACTAATTACTAAACACATATTATTGTCTGCGACGTGGGGCGCGACGTGTTCGGAAATCGTCCTCAGAACCTCCTGTAGAATCAATTTGCCACGGGCCCTGGATTTTATAGTTACGCCACTGGATGTCGGCAGTCTATGCAAGAAATAAGAATGTATGTTTGTTCCACTGTAGTGAGTAACGCCACTACTACTGAATTTACTTTATTTTTATTATATTACAGTACATTTACAATATTTTGAACTGTAGTTTATTCCTGGTCATGACCAGTGACTATTGACTGAAGACAAATAGTTAACTAAAGAAATAAATAAAAAGGAGAGTGTTAGTAAAACATAACATTACTTATATTCAATTGAAATTATTTTATAGATGCTTTTGACATACCTACTGATAAGCGATAACTATTTCCGTATAATAGATTAGTTTATATCATTAAGTACTCATTGATCTATTGAACTTTACTTCACGAGAACTATTATTTAATCGAAAAAGCTATGTTTAATACTACCGTCTGCTCTATAATAATAATAAATAAATAAAATAAAATACGTTTATTGTAGACTATTACAGCTCATAGAGATTAGTATCAACAATAATCTTATTCCTATGTTAGTAAAACAATACACAGTGATTTTTAATTTCTCTATTTGCCGTATTTGCGCCACGGTACCGGCGCACTGGGGACATGGACATGGACGTGCTCCCAGTGCGCCGCTATCGCACCCGCGTCGGCTCGCCTACATATCGCCTTCAGTATTCTATGAACTTCTAAATTCACAAATTACACTTATGACTTAAGGTGACGCCGCGTTAAAGTAAGAAACCGTGTTGGATATGTTTTAGATTGCTTGTTTTCTATGAGAGGCCGGGCCGGCCTCTCATAGAAAACAAGCAATGGAACAGCAAAAAATGGAAAGGGCGTAAGCGACAAAATGGTTTTTGTCGCGTAATTTAAAAACCATAAATACATTTCATATAAGCTATGCACATATTAAAGTGTATGCTTCAACCAATTTATGTACAAATTTTGGAACCTTAAATCACTGTCCTCTGTTGGAAAAATAGGAATCCCTTTTTTTACAGAGGTCTTTTCGATTGATAATTCTGTGTTATAAAAGTTGTCCAATCGTGTTATGCTATGGGCAATTCAAAGACAAAGACATAATGAATACTGACAATGAATTTTAGTTTCTTAGCTTTAGTCATTGCTGAGAAAAATCGGCATCGCTGCAGCCAAATTTTCAAGGCGTCGCCTTAAGCCTTACTTAAACATCAACTAAGTTGAAAATTATCCGTTTGAACTTTTTGAAACTCATTGCATTTTCTTAATATTATGAAATTTAAAATATGTAGTATTGATTTTTTATTTATCAAACTTCCGTTTTCACTAATATAATATTATTTACGTACATATCCATTACTAACTGCCGCACTCCAAGATATTGAATAAATTAGTTAATTTTTAAAGTGTTTGACAGATAATATTGTGTGCCAAAATATTGGCCAAAATCGTCCTAAAATTAAATCTAATCATTAATTAATGTCTCTAAGGACAGCCGTAATACATAATAATAATTATTATTATATTGCAAAAAGGAAATATTGACTTTATTGCATAACAAATACAAAGATAATTTTCTCTAGAATGTTTTTATTAGTGCTTTGAACTCTAGATCGCTATGTTGTTATTATTTTATCGCACTTTCCGTTTTAATACATCGCACTTAGGAGTTAGGAGGAATGTTTTGGTTCGTGATTATGAGAAACAATTAAGATAAATACTTGTAGACGATTCCGTGTAAAAAGTATGTACTAATTCTTGTGTTTTGTAAATATATAATTTAAGCCGAGTTGGTGCCTTGTTGATGTTACACATATACAAATCGCTTATTACAGGTTTCACCTATCCACCATACAAACAGACTGCTTCCTACACATGGACGCTGCCGTACTCTCCGCTCTAAACGTGTTCCCTGAGTTGGGTGACACCAACAACGCGCCGTCCAGAAGTCTGTACGGACTGCTAGACAGGTGCAGGACTCAGCAAGGCAAGAGGTATGGTTACCAAGGTTTTTATATTTAGTATGTAGGAAAGAAAGAGAAAGGGCTATAAGAGATACACACATATTGTTGTTTGTTTGTCCATTGATATTTTGCTGCTATTCTCTTTCACTGCCACATGAAAATATTTTAAAATCACATCAGCTTTAGGTCAATGAAAGAGTTTCTCCCCTACTTGCGACCATGCTTAAAAAGCTTAGCATTTTAATAAACTTTACAATTCTCGAGGCTAACTAATTTTGCACATTATAAGTCTAATTAGCGTTTTTCCTCCCATTTTTTGGCGCAAGAGATTTTGATATTTTTTGCTTACTTATTTGACTTTTTTAATATATTTTTTCCAGACTTCTCGCTCAATGGCTCCGTCAGCCGCTCCGCGACATAAACCTGATCAACGAGCGGCAGGACATCGTGCAGGTGTTCACCACCAACTCGGCGCTGCGGCTGCAGCTGCACGACGAGCTGCGCCGCCAGCCGGATCTGCAGGCGCTGGCCAGGCGACTCACGCGCAAGAGGGCCAACCTGCACGACTGCTACAGGATATACCAGGTGCTGACCACGTGTAGACATCGTGCAGGTGTTCACCGCCAACTCGGCGCTGCGGCTGCAGCTGCACGACGAGCTGCGTCGCCAGCCGGACCTGCAGGCGCTGGCCAGGCGACTTACGCGCAAGAGGGCCAACCTGCACGACTGTTACAGGATATACCAGGTGCTGATCACGTGTAGACATCGTGCAGGTGTTCACCGCCAACTCGGCGCTGCGGCTGCAGCTGCACGACGAGCTGCGCCGCCAGCCGGACCTGCAGGCGCTGGCCAGGCGACTCACGCGCAAGAGGGCCAACCTGCACAACTGCTTCAGGATATACCAGGTATAGGCCGCGCGTAACTTTAAGATTGCTTGGCGAAAATGGAGAGGCGTAGGCGAGGATTAAGCGGGTGTGTGCGCAAGAATACACGCTATTGGTGGATCAGTGATTAGATGGGCCGCTGGGATCGCTGTCAGACGGAATTAGTACCATCGAAGAATTTGATTACGTCATTTGGTCGGGTTATGTCAATTCAATGTTAACCGGTATCTGTCGGCTGGGCTTGTCATGTCATGCGACAAAATTGTTTATTTTTATACCAAATTATTTTATAGTCCACAACAAGTCAAAGGTGGCCTGGCTGAACAACTACTTTAAAAGAGAATTTTGTCCAATTTCAGGCAATTAACAGACTGCCGTCGCTGCTACAATGTCTGGCGGAGTCCAACAACGCGACAGTACATTCCGCCATTGCTGAGCCGATATCTGAGCTAAATGACGACCTGGATAAGTTCCAGCAGATGATAGAAACTACGGTTGATATGGATGCTATTGATAGAGGTATATAATATACTAGCTGTCGAAATCATTGTTTTGCCATATAAATTATTTCGCCCATATTATTTTATTTAAGTGTTACCATGGTAACGTCCATCGCTATCCCGTCGTACAAACAATGGTCGCCGTCAGTCTCGAGTTTAATAATTTACTATTATTTATTCAACACATGCACTTATTAATATAAAAAGTAGCCAATAGCCGATTCTCAGACCTACTGAATATGCATATAAAATTTGGTAAAAATCAGTAAAGCGTTTGGGAGGAGTAGGGTGATTAACATTGTGACATGAGAATTTTATATATAAGAGAATAACTTCTCGTTCCAGGTGACTTCTTAGTAAAACCATCATTCGACGATCAGCTACAAAGCCTTCATGAAGAACTGGAGAAACTTCAAGCGTCAACCGTTAAGGAACTGAACCGCGCCGCTAGAGACCTAGGTCTAGACGCCGGAAAGACTATCAAATTGGAGTCTAATCCGCAGATTGGGTTTTATTTAAGGTAATTTCAACCGCACTTGATTCATAAATACGTAAGGGCCAACTCTAAAACTCTATAATGGTATATAAATGAAAAAACAGTATGGGCAGCGTCGTCGCCCGCGTCCGCGCTCCGTCGCACGCGCCTTCGCTGCCCATACTATTTTTCGTTTCTGCACACGCGAGCGCCCGCGCAAGTTTTACCGTACGCCCTAATACGTAACTTCAATATTAAGGAAGGAAAAACTTATATAAGCTTAAAAAGAATCAATGCTCTGGTTGTCGTGTATTTCGCTAGAACGGAATATCACATGTATGCCACATAATTGCTTTATAATGACGCACAATACCATTTGCCTTTGTCTCCTTATAATAATAAAAATATTTCCATAATGCAAATCTGTAAGTATAAGATTCGTGCCTACTTTTGCCTAACTTTTTCAATGTATCAAAAGTTCTTACTAACAAACCATATATTATACAAACGTGTTAGCTATACAATCTTTTGTCCTTGTCTAATATGTTTCAAAAGATGTTTGACAGAGAAGTACATATATTATACTAGATGATGCCCGCAACTCCGTTGCGCAAAAATTAGTTTATCGCGCGGGAACCGTACATTTTTCCGGGATAAAAAGTATCCTATGTCCTTTCCCGGGACTCAAGGTATCTCCATGCCAAATTTCAGCAAAATCGGTTCAGCGGTTTGGGCGTGAAGAGGTAACAGACAGACAGACAGACAGACAGACAGATACACTTTCGCATTTATTAGTATGGATATTGGATATGGATATGGATAACTATAACTTATATACACACAGTTTCTTAGGTCCGTATTTTTGGTCAGTACTCAAGATGCATCTCGGTCTCAAGACACGGTTCAGGCTCTGTTCTGTGATTGGTTGGCTGTCAAAATTTGGACCAATCACAGAGCCGAACCGCGTCTTGAGACCGGGTCACATCTCAAGTACTGACCAAAAATACGGGCCTTAGTAAGGAGGTTAGCAGAACAAGGGGATTAAAAACTAACTTAATAGCTACAAGACACGATCTACCAACAACAGTGTTATTTCAATAGCATTATTTGTCTATTTTAGAGTGACTTTGAAAGAGGAGCAATCTCTTCGTGGTAACAAAAAATACAAAATCATAGACGCTGTGAAAGGTGGTGTGAGGTTCAAGACAGACTCGTTAGATAGAATCACGGAAGATCACACAGAAACTAAGAAATTGTACGAAAAGGAACAAGACAAGGTTGTCACGGAAATTATAGGGATCGCTGGTAAGAAGTTTTATAGTTTTAGTTTAAAAATTATTGTAGAAGCCTTTTCAAGTCATATAAAAATTAGGAAGTGTCTGACGTGCCGCTAGCGGTCGTTTAGCGATGCCCGCTAAAATACCGTTGTCGGCATAATAAGGAGGAAATCGCTAGTATGCCGCTAGTGGAATTTTAGAAGGAAGTGGCTAGCGTGCCGCTAGTGGTCGTTTAATAGCGATGCCCACTAAAACACTGTTGTCGGCATAATAAGGAGGAAATCGCTAGTATGCCGCTAGTGGTATAATTTAGTTAATGTGCGCTAACAAACCGATGCAGATAGCGGTAAAATAAATCATAGTGTTTAGTCTGCCGCTGTAGCCACTCAGGCTTAGCATTACAATATTTTTAACTGACTTCAAAAAAAGAAGGTTATCAATTCGACGCGTAAATATGTATTAATATGTACCAAATTATGAAATAAGGGGGCAAACGTGCAAACGGGTCACCTGATGGAAAGCAATTTCCGTCGCCCATGGACACTCGCAACATCAGAAGAGCTGCAGGTGCGTTGCTCGCCTTTTAAGAGGGAATAGGGTAATAGGGTAGAGAAGGGTAAGGAAAGGAATAGGGTAGGGTAGGGAAGGGAATAGAGTAGGGAATTGGGCCTCCGGTAAACTCACTGACTCGCCGAAACACAGCGCAAGCGCTGTTTCACGCCGGTTTTCTGTGAGCCCGTGGTATTTCTCCGGTCGAGCCGGCCCATCCGTGCTGAAGCATGACTCTACTACGTAAAGAACGCGTCTGAACAAATGTGCCAAATTACAAAATTGTATGTTTGTATGTTTATGAGTCTAAAATAATATTTATCTTTACTTATGTAATATGTTGTATTTGTGAACTATACTATTATTTAATATTTATTATCATTATTTGTATTTTTATTATTATTTTTAGTTTTATATTAGTCATTAAGCTGTTATTGTTTACCCCGCAAACTATTACTAGATTAAATTTTCCTCTTCCACAGGGTTGTCTGGGAGAGATCGCTCATAGCGATAAGGCCGCTCTTGCCCACTTATTATACGAGTATTAAGTTTATAGTTTAAGTAACATGATTGTATTTAAATGTAATGTGAGCAATAAAGAATCGATCTATCTATCTATGTTTATGTTCGCATATCTTGGAACTACAAGTCCGATTTGAGTACCTAGTTCTTTTTTTGTTGTACAAGGTAAAATACCACTAGCGGTATACTAGCGATTTCCTCCTTATTATGCCGACAACGGTGTTTTAGTGGGCATCGCTATTAAAAGACCACTAGCGGCACGCTAGCCACTTCCTTCTAAAATACCACTAGCGGCATACTAGCGATTTCCTCCTTATTATGCCGACAACGGTATTTTAGCGTGCATCGCTAAACGACCGCTAGCGGCACGTTAGACACTTCCTAAAAATTATTCAATTTTAATAAAAGACTTGTCTTTGTTTTACAATTTAACTGGCCATGACATAGCAATTATCACACATTGCTATTGCTAAAAGAGATTTAAACATTATAATATAGAATGGTATTAGTGAGTGTGTTCCGAAACTGTTACAGCCGAAACACCAGAAAGAAGGCACTAGCCAATATATTGTTAGACTTAGAAACATGACCATTTTCTGGTATGACATTTATTCTTTTAAATTAATAATTTTAGGTCCGCTGGCCTCTGTTGTGTGACTTTACCAAAGTATCAGATAAAGATAAGCAGTTTTTATCAATAAGTTTAAGTAGGTTTTAGGGCCTGTTTCACCACTTCCTGATAAAATGTCGTATAAGGCTATCCACTACTTAACTTGATAGATAGAGTATGGAAAAGGAGTATGGGCAAATTTGTATGGAGCGTGGGCTATCCGCGGCCAAGAACAATTCTAGCATATATTCATACTAAGGAGTCCTACTAGAAATCTCATCGCCGAAATATACTTAAAAAGTGGATAAAATACATTTTTATTTTTCAAGATGATATGCATATAATTTAATAAGTATATTAGCTTATGTTTGGAGCAAAAGCAGGAAGGTAAGGTAAGGTTTTTATAAGCAGGATCAGTGTTTATTAGTACTTACTCGAGTTCAATAATAGCACTTAATTCCGCTGCTGGTAACCTTACCTAACCTAACCCAACCGAGATACCAGACTTCAGACTACATAACGTGTGCGCAGCAGCACTAACTGGTTTTATGATTGATTTGGTAGTTTAGAATGATGCATTGGCATTTAGGTAAACATAAATAAATAATAATTACTAAGCAATATTGTTCTATGCGATCACATTATTTTGCATTAATTATTTTCTTAGCTAAATAGAATACAATGTGTGTCCAAAACAAAAGTTGTTCCTAAATATGAGTTCTTTCATTTGACACTAATTTCATCAGTGGCCGCCGGTAACCCAAATGTGCCCATACTCCTTTATCAAAAAAGTTGTGGATAGCCTATTCGGCACTTCATCAGGAAGTATTGAAACAGGCCCTAAATTTTTAAATATTTACTTATCACACAATATTTCATTACAGCCGGCTACTCGGAATGTCTTTTCTCTCTCTCCCACGTCATATCTCGTCTGGACGTGTTAGTGGCGTTCGCTGTGGCGGCCTGTGCGGCGCCACATCCGTACTGTAGACCGATCATCACTGAAGATGCAAATGAATTAGTGCTAAAGGAACTCCGCCATCCGTGCCTAGAGGTGCAAGACGGAATCTCGTATATACCCAACGACGTGGTTTTTGAGAGAGGTAAAATTTATTTCCTCGTTGTTACATTGTAAGTTGTAAGCCGCAATCAATATTTTGTACTTCTAGAAATTCTCCCATAGCACAGGCTGCGCCTAGTTTGGGGGATCGTAATGCTCAATTTGTACTAAATATGCAAATAAAGATAGTTTTTTTTTTTAATTTGAAGTAAAAAAAATAATATCTGAAAAAAGATGCGAGTAGAATCTGGGCAAAAAAATATGCAAATGAGATTATGCTGTTGAATATAAAGATTATATTTAAATATAAATTAAGATTAAAAGTAATAGTTCAGGGTTCCTAAAGTTGATGGGGAGTTTTCACTTATTTGTGTTTATTTATGTTCGGGGTTGGGATAGATATAAAACAAGAGATCAAAGAATGTTCCTGTATTGCATAGATCAGACTATCACGAAAATGGGATATGAGATCGAGTCACGCGTTCTGTATGAGATGTCGTCGTGAACTAACTTTTAATACATTAGTCAAAAGTTAATATAATACATATAAAGGTGCAGAGTTGCATTATTACCTAAGTTGCATCTAGGTAATAAGGCAACACACGCTGTACGGGCGTTGACCCGTACAATTTACATTATCAATCTACGTCTATGTCATATGTTCATTCGCTCGTAGGAGTAGCTTAGAATCAATGTGAAATTCAAGATATAAGACCCCCACTTATACGTTATTTCGCTAGTTTAATTTTACTCGTTGATCGCAGATTCTTGTATAATGCACGTCGTAACGGGAGCGAACATGGGTGGCAAGTCGACGTGGATGCGGTCGTGCGGTGTAGCCGTGCTGATGGCGTGTGCGGGTGCGCCCGTAGCGGCGGCAAGCGCGCGCGTGCCGGCGCTGCGGGCGGTGTGCGCGCGCGTCGGCGCCAGCGACGCCGAGCAGCGCGGCCACAGCACATTCATGATCGAGATGATCGACACCGCCAACATACTCCGGGTATGACACGTCACTATACACAGCGGCAGTAATGTAAGATGGTGGTCGTACGGCTCCGTGCTGATGGCGTGTGCGGGCGCGCCCATAGCGGCGGCGAGCGCGCGCGTTCTGGCGCTGCGGGCGTACCATGTATTTTTTTAAAATAATTTATACATAATTTTCAGACAGCAACATCGGATTCGCTCGTACTAATCGACGAGCTCGGTAGAGGAACTTCCACCTACGAGGGCTGCGGCATAGCATGGGCCATAGCTGAGTGAGTTCTTTTCATTGTTAAATATTCACAATTAATAAATAAGCTATATTTTGTATCTGATAAATTGATAACTTCACTTGATAGAAAGGTAACACATAGGGTGGCTTCACAGCTGTCCAAGATACTCGTACGAGGTCCGTCAGGGTAGCATAGTCACTTTAGCAGAATTAAAAAAATATATTACCTGAATTTGTAGCTAATTAGTTGCTAATTAGTTGCCAAAATCTCGATTTTGTTGCTCAAGCCGTTTACGAAATATCGTAAATTATGCTACCTTGATATCAAGGTAGCAGGGTAAACATAGTGTTACGTGCTAGGGTTCGTTGGATTCGGAGAGAAAGACCTGGTGACTCTCTTGAAGACTTTATTTACAAACACTAGCTCACACAAATCACTAAGTCCAAACACTAAGCACTATCACTGTCACTAACTATTGATCACTTGTTCTCACTTCGAAGTCGCCTTGATGATCGCTTGTATCAAACTGAATTGCCGGCTGCAGTCTGCGACTATTTATACGGGCCGGATCGAATCTCAGAAAATTCCGGAACATCCCAGAGTAAACCCGATATGCGTAAACAAGTATGAGATATTTCTAGAAATTACTCGTAGGTACTTACTTCTAGCGCCATCTAGTATCGAGTAGGGGATTTATGTTGCCTGTTTTCCCTTGGTCAGTTCGCTGGTCCGACGCTAGATGGCACCACGTGTCCGTATCCGTAACAATAGGTATTTTAGCAGAATAAAAAAAAATATAATCTGAATTTGTAGCTAATTAGTTGCCAAAATCTCTATTTTGTTGCTCAAGCCGTTTACGAAATATCGTAAATTATGCTACCTTGATATCAAGGTAGCAGGGTAAACATAGGCACTTTAGCAGAATTAAAAAAAAAACCTGAATTTGTAGCTAATTAGTTGCCAAAATCTCGATTCTGTTGCTCAAGCCGTTTACGAAATATCGTAAATTATGCTACCTTGATATCAAGGTAGCAGGGTAAATTATTAATTAAGCTCAAAACATGCATGTTTTGAGCATAATTATGCGTGTAGATTTTGTTTCCAATTTGTTGCTGTATGTAAAGAGTATCGGAAATATTTTTTTTATTTTTATTTTCACGACCATGCTGCCTTGATACTGGTTTTGCGAGGAACCAAGGGTTGTCTGATTTTGTTGCTGACCAGAACATTACTCGGGCACTGTTGTAGAACCAGCATCAAAATAGATTGAACCGCCGAGGTGGGTTTTTTTATCTTCTTTGCTTATGCTATCTTGATACTGGTTTTGCGAGGAACCAAGAGTTGTCTGATTTTGTTGCTGGCCGGAACATTACTCGGGCACTGTTGTAGAACCAGCAACAAAATAGATTTAACCGCCCAGGTGGTTTTTTTTTAATCTTCTTTGCTTATGCTATCTTGATACTGGTTTTGCGAGGAACCAAGAGTTGTCTGATTTTGTTGCTGACCGGAACATTACTCGGGCACTGTTGTAGAACCAGCAACAAAATAGATTGAACCGCCCAGGTGGGTTTTTTTATCTCCTTTGCTTATGCTATCTTGATACTGGTTTTGCGAGGAACCAAGAGTTGTCTGATTTTGTTGCTGACCGGAACAGTACTCGGGCACTGTTGTAGAACCAGCAACAAAATAGATTGAACCGCCCAGGTGGGGTTTTTTTATCTTCTTTGTTTATGCTATCTAGATACTGGTTTTGCGAGGAACGGAACTAATTAGCAACTAATTAGCTACAAATTCAGGTAATTTTTTTTTTAATTCTGCTAAAGTGACTATGCTACCCTGACGGACCTACTCGTACGGACTGTCTCATATGTGCTCCCGCTCCGGGTATCCGTATTGCCAGCCTAAGTAAGTTTTGGGCCTGTTTCACCACTTCCTGATAAAATGCCGGATAAGCTATCCACCACTTAACTTGACAGATTAAGCGCCTGTTTCACCACTTCCTGATAAGGCTATCCACTACTTAACTTGACAGATAGAGAATGGAGAATCTGTCAAATAAGCCGATAGGCTTATTTGACCACTTCCTAATAAAGATGCAGGATACGGCATCTTTATTAGGAAGTGGTGAAACAGGCCCTTAGTATGAGAATCTTTCAAAAAAGTTGTGAATAGCCTATTCACTACTTTATCAGGAAGTGGTGAAACAGGCCCTTAAGTATTTGTTATCAAACAGGAAATTCGCAATGGAGACGAAGTGTTTCTGTCTATTCGCCACTCACTACCACGAGCTAACCCGGCTCTCCTCGATCCCGGGGGTTGTCAACTCGCACGCCGAAGCCCAAGTGGTCGATGGCAACCTGCTGCTGCTGCACAGAATACAACCCGGCCCGGCCGCTAAGTCTCTCGGACTACATGTAGCTAAATTAGCTGATCTGCCTGAGTCTATTATTAAGGTATTACATAATGAATTTTAATGATTCATAATTTGATTGTGATTTTTAAAATCCTAATAGCTATGCCCACACTATGCGCTTTCGTCTTCAATTTTCGTCATCTTTCATTCAACCTTCATTTTGACGCATTCAATAATTAAGGCTATAGGCTATATTTTATCACGCTAAGAATTAATAGGAGCGAAGAAATAGAGGAAAATGTAGAAAAAACAGGGGAAATTATATGAAAGGGCTTATTTGAACGCGCTAATCTCAGGAACTACTGGTCCGATTTTAAAAATTATTTCAGTGTGCGAGACGACGCAAAATGTAGATAGGTTATAGTTTAGTTGAGTATAGATAATTTATAGTTTTGTTCGAAAATAGTAATAGGTTTAAAATATTTACAATTAGTAGAATAATTTGTGTAAAATCAAAGATAGTTGAATAATTGAATGCGTCAACGAACGCAACGCCAACATTGTCATTTTTGTTTTTTGATACGGTCAGAGGGCAAGCGTCGCGGGCATGCCTCGACACCATCGCAGTTGACTGCGCTATAGCGCATGCCCTTGACGAACAGAAAAAGGCACAGTGTGGACAAAGCTTATGGGGATTGTGAGGATGAGTGCACCATCGAGGAAATTGATCCCTATGCAATTGACGGACCTACGTCATTTGGTCGGCTTATGTCGATTCAATGTTAGATGTGATCGGTCAGATGGGTTTAAGTTAACCCGACCAAATTACTTAGGTCCCCCATCTGCCTAAGAATCAACCTCTCTGATAATGTAAGCAAGTAGCGAGTTTATTGGGCGGCGGCAAACGCATACCACATACCATCAGGTAACCCGTATTCTCGTTTTCTCATTGCATTACCCAGTTAAACTCGACGTCAACTATCTCATTATTATAATATTAAACTCATTATTATAATATTAAACAATCAATAAAAAAATTCTAAGCAAATAGACCAGAGAGTATAATCCAAAATTATTTTTACAGTATGCTGAAGCAAAACAGGCGCAACTTGAAACTAATATGTTTGAACTTGAATCGACTATGAAGGACAACGAAACGGCAGAGGGTCAAAAAATTATTGTAGAATTCCTAAAAAAATGTAAACTTGCACAAGAAACCCACACGTCCGACGAGGCAATGATGAAAGAAATAACTAAACTTAAAGAAGAGGTTATGCAGCTAAACAATCCTTATGTTAAGTCCATTTTGTCTATGTAAGTATTTATAAGGAATCTCATTTGAATAAATGTTTTTCAAATTATTGGGTGCTTTCATTTACTACGCGATGTAAGCGATGCTACATAAGTTCATAAGCGCTGTTGCTATATCAAAATGACAGGCGTGATTTATTATTTTATTTTAGAGGTCAGTGATTTTAGGGTATTTAATGCTAGAAATTAGAATGTAGAAATAATATTATGCCTTCCGTGAGCCGTAAAACAGTTGTTCTAACTACATATTATAGTTTTGTATTTAAAAATGTTTTAAAAATGTAGTGCCCAATCAGTGTTGCGTAACTATAACATTCGGGGCCCGTGGCAAATTGATGGGGCCCTATCAGTAAAAATCGTAACGTTAATAATAAAACGATGTACTATTAGAGAAGTTGATTCCTATGCAGATGGCGGACCTAAGTAATTTCAGAGTAGATAGAATTATAGAGTATGTCGACTTAGAACTGATGTTGAAATTTTTAAATTTGAGACGAAAATCGTCGCTAGGGTTGTTGACTTGTTACCTACGAATTTAAAACTATCACATATTCGCTGGACGTGTTCCTCTTTGGTCGTATTGTTGTTTGTGTTTTGGCACTTGCGATTAAAATTGTCAGAATCTAATTTTGAAATCTTTATTTTAAATATTTAAAAATAAATTATATCAGCCAGCGCGAGGCACATTCCGTTCATAATCCTAGTGAAACCCGACGAATTTGACAGATATTGAAACCTGTCCGTTTCTTTGCAGTCGAACTAGTGGTAGTTATGTCTATTGTGGTAATTTGGTCGCGTTACGTCAAACCCAGCCGACCGATCACAGCTAACATTGAGTTGACATAAGCCGACCACATGACTTAGGTCCGCCATCTACATAGGAATCAACTTCCTTGATAGTATAAGAATTCTCATTTTGGGAAAAAAAAACATTATGGGTCGGGGTCGGGGCCCGTGGCATTTTGCCAACCCTGTCCCCTTTACGCCACTGTACCCAATTAAATGCAAAATAACTCAAGTAAATTCAATGGTTTGAAAGAATTAGGGGATATTGCTATTTGCTATTAAATTTCACAGGCGTTTGTGATGATATCATTTCTGCCTTCTACTGAAAGATGTACACATTTACTAGTAAATGATATCAACATCGAATCTTATAATACGGTAACAATTAACGAACTTATTAAACTTTATCCAGCATAATATAAAATATGCCTCATATTAAGAACATCTATAATATTACTTATGCCAGATTGTCCTAACTCCTACGTAATGGCGGTACCATACCTATTTATTATATTTTAATAGTTATTTATCCTTTTACCTGCTGGACTATATTAATAATTGCAATGCCTACTGTTCTAATTCGCTATTTAATCCATCAAGCCCCATAAGGACACCGGTGACCGCGACAACAATAGATTTCCAAGAATCCGCGATCGAAGGATTAATGTTACCATTAATTGGGATCTCAAGAGCAAAATATAACAATAATGTAGCGTGATGCTGTTTTCGCTTCTTATTTAATCCTTCGATCCCGGATTCTTGGAAATCTATTGTTATTCTAATTTCTATTGTTGTCACGGTTACCGGTGTCCTTATGTGGCTTGATAGGTTAAAACCTTTTTTTTTTTTTTAATTACCGATGTGTTTAAGTGTCTTGCAGCTTTTTGTAAGTTTCGGTAGAGAAAATAAGGTTTTCCAATAAAACAAAAATATCGTATATATTATATATCTGTTATTTTTTAATTTGACATCAACAGGGTGAAAAAAAAAATACAAAATAAAATCTTGACTTTTTTAAGTTCTTTGAATCAAGGTAATTTTACTTGCCGTGTTAAAACATTAATTAAATAATCAGTGCTACAATAATGTGACATTAGTGTAAAAATACTTCCTATTAGTTGAAATAATACTTACTTACAATAAATAATTTGTCGTTGGATATTAGTCTTGTCTTTAGTTTGTGTGTAGAGTTATTTTAACTAAATGCAGCGATCACTGAATATTCACGCACAAATGAAGCCGAAAAATTGTGAAACCCCTACAGAAACTATGTTTAATCCACATGTAAATTTTATTCAATGAAATTCTAAGAAATGGTTAAATTAACAAAATATTGTAACGTCAAATGAATACAGCAACTAGTTTTTCCTAAGAAGCTTAAAATATGATTATGGTTTTTAACATATTATATATTTAACAGATTAAAGATAGTAAGATATATCTTACTATCTTGAATCTGTTTATTTTGAAAACAAAATTTGGCAGTGGAATAAACATTACAATTTCGATACTATATTAATTTAATAAATATAATATACCGCTCATCATTATGTCTACCTAATTAATCTTAGTATTTCCTGTTATTGTCAACATAAGTTATTTACAAGAACAATAATTATTTAATTTATAACATGAAGTCATTTAACTGAATAAACATAAATTACAAAATCTTTGAAAACACTACTCCAATTTGATTGAAATTATTTAAAATGTACTTTCAACAATCACTATGATTCCTGAAATAAATATCACACCGAAACAGAATATTTGTAAATTGGCAGTCTAAATATCTATTTTATTAACAAATTGCACCACATAATATTATACTCGTTAAAATTGAAAATTTTGACTTGTCGGTGGGACAAAATGATAAGCTAAAATATTTACACATAATATAATAATTATTCTTACAATGGTGTTAATTTGGTGGCGTGCATAAATATAACTTAAGTTAAAATATTATATTACATATTTACATTGATATGATAGTGACCACTTTATCTAATGACACTGAATTTTTTTAATATTACATAATATTTTGAATATTGAAAGATTTGGTTCTTCAAAAACTTTTTAAGATATGAATGTATAATGAGATTGAAGATGCTTTCAACAGTTGTCGCTTGTCAGCAAGACTTTGATTGAATAAGTGTACAATCATTAAAAGAAATATTTTTTACAAATATGAGATACCGGTACCGGATACACCTACATAAAATCTTAGTACAACAAATATCGCTTTTGCACATTTTGACGTGATAACGTCTTATAATTCGATATGGGGTGCGCGCACGAAAAACATTTCATGCGACAACACAACAACAACACAGTTCATGCGGCGTTACCTCGCTCTGAGGCGATTCAAAACTGTGCTCTATTTCCTACGTGTCAAAGTATGACTTGTGCTTTGTTGGAAGATTTTACTGGATTTCACGAATGTATACAGTAGCGTTTTGTATTGCGAATAGTTTATTTTACTCATTATAAATATTTTTAGACAATCATTTGAAAGAAACACATCGAAAGGGGTTAAGGATAGTTGAACGTGACAACGTCATACGTTGTCACGTTCAACTATCGTCAGTAAACCGACTTTACAGACAACCGATTTTTTTCTAACTAAATTTACTTTTACCTCAACATCAGTAATGTTTTTGAATAAACAAAAATCTGACTGATGAAAAATAAACTTAGTCAGTATGATCTACACCAGAATTAACACCATTGTATTCATAAATAATAAATAATTAAACTTCATTGTCTACATTTATCTCCCGAGTCCACGAGCGCCGTGTCCCCGGAGTAATAGGAAACGCCCCACCGCCCGATATTTAAAATCACAGCTGTTGCATTAATGGGGTTGCGTGGTTTCAGCACGCTAAAGGACTGTTCGGTTAAAGTGACTAGAAACGAGTCCCCGAATGAACCCTCCTCACGAAAAATACAAACGCACAGCATTTTGGAAAGTTCTCCGACACATTGGGCATTTATTCGTCGCCAGCGCGCACTTCGCGCAAGCGACCACATGACCGCAGGGCACGAAGCAGACGTTCCTTTCTTCCGCGAAACATATTTTACACAATTTTGAATCTTCCACTGAAGGTTCATCCGATGCCTTAGCTTTTTCTGTTTCGGGTGCAGATTCCGTTGGAGTTTCTTTTTGTTCTTTAGGAGCTGTGATAGTGACCGCCTTAGTGACTGCCTGCTGAACGTAGTCGCGGCCCTTGACGAGTTGGACGTAGGCGCATCTGTTGAACCAACGGGCGTGCTGTTCCCAAGGTTCGTCGTCGTTTTCCCAGTCCTTTAAGCCACCGTCGCAGTAGAAGCACTTAGTTTTATCCCCGTTGCCGGTATAGAAGAAGCCCGCTTCGGCGAGATCCTCGGGTTTTTGGCGCATGCTACGCGGCCAGTCGGCGAAGGTTTGAAGTCGAGCGGCCATCGAAGCGTACTTAGCGTGCACGGGTCCGGGTAATCGAGTTCCTGTGGTCGTGGGCGGTACTTTAGCTCCGCATTCGTCGCGTCCGTCAACAGTAGGCGGTATATCCGCGGGAATACTTCTAGCTCCGTCGTGTCTTCGCAAAAATGGACATTGAGGCGCCCAGCGTTCGTGGTCCGTGGCGGGGTCGTCACCTTCCACCCATTGCATTATTTCAACCTTACAGAAAGCGCAACGAACCTCGTCACCGCGACCGAGATAATAGAATCCATTCTTGGCGAGCTGCTCCGGTGATAGGAATGAGACGGGCCATTTGTCAAAAGTTTTGAGCCTCTCTTCCTCGCGGCGCATATCAACTGATTCGGGTAAATAGCCAAATGTGTCGCGGTTGTCAGTTTTATCGGAAGATGCTGCAGATGAGCCCGATGAAACGGTGGCCTCACATGCTGAAGGCCAAAAATTTCTGATTGATGACCCAGACGACTTTAACAGCTGAGCCATCGATATTATCTCAGCATTCATCGGTGGTGCAGCATTGGAGGACACTGTAAAGAAAGAAAAGAGCTTGTTAATATTCATATTTACTTTACAAGTACGACATTCTATCTCATGTATGGCAACTGCCGGTTTCATCAATATTTCAAATCATAGTCATAAAACAATTTCGTGGTGTGGATATCTAATAAATCTAAATTTTCAAGTGGATGATGTATTTATGGGACATATTTTGAGATGAATAAAAACATGGCGGCAAGTGTACAAGAACGGTTTCACATAACAACAAGTTCGCGGGCCGCGGCCGCAATGGCCGGCCCGGCTGCGTCATCGACATTCCATTCCCGCTCCTCCCCCTCTTCCCTCAGACCCTCACTGAGAGCTCTCAGTGCGCATGCACCGAAAGGCCGCAATCAATTTTTATCGCAAAACATTAGGCCTATAAATATATGCCCATAATAATTTTGAAATCCTACCTACAAAATTATGGAAACATTGCGCATACGTATTATTAGTCACAAAAACACTTTCTATAATAAATTCTGTCGTCGTCGTAAGATTTTAATACCAAAATAATATAATAGTATATGATGTAAATATTATAATATATTTTAATAAAAAACTAATGTGTGACGAAAGTCATTACAAAAAAGAAAAAATCTACAAACAGGAATACTACGCGACATTGTATGAAAAGTAGTAGTGTACAACGCAATGGCTGCACGAAATCCGATCGATATTTACCATTTCTGTGTTTGGTGTCGACTAATAACGGCATTTTGGCAGGTTATACACGCACTTATTTCACGTAGCACTACAAAAGCACATTGCAAGCAAAGATGCAACTAAATTCACAATTTCTCCTTTAAATAAAATTTTACGAGATATGGGCATCGTAGGCGCCTCGTCTGTTGTGCCGTACGTTTTGACTTTGGTACTAAATTGATCCCATTGCGCATGCGTGCGTAGAATAGGGGAGTGTAAATTTGCTGAGTGGGGTGCCCTGGACAGCTGTGTCGTATAAGTCGGGACTTGGTCGGGACTGAAACAACATCGGGCCATTGTTATTTGGGGTCCGAATTGTCGCAGTAACTAGTAAAGCTCATAATATTTGAAACTAAAGAAAATAAGGACAAAATAGAGTTATTTCTGATTGTATTGAAAACAGATAATAATAATAATATTACAGATAATCTATGAGGCGCTCATTGTCTGTAGACTGTACATGTACCAACGAGGAAATTGATTCCTAGGCAGTTGAGGACCTACGTCAAGTGGTCGGCTTACGTCAATACGTCATGTTAGCTGTGAATTGTGGTCGGTCCGATGGGTAATAATGGGTTTGACGCGACCAAATTACTCAGGTCCGTCATCTGCCTAGGAATCAACTTCTCTGATAGTACGTCATAGAAATGGTCAGTAGTCAGTATTCAGTAACGTTTATTCGTTCCGTTGACAAGATCATCTATGTAAAAATAACTTGTCTCAGTTTTAAGAAAACTTACACTTATGATCTTATCTACTCCATTAGAAAGGCTATATTCTGTTGCTACGGAATAAAATTTTACAACCACGAGACACACTACACTAACTATGCATATTGTGATTTGTGAACATATTACAAACAGGCGAGAAGGGCGAAGGGACGACGCGGGAGAGCTGGTGTAGTTCTCAATCAGACTAGCGTCTGGTGCGACGTTGCCAAGCCGTTCGCCGACGACCGGATTTCATTCATATTTGAGACGCGACGTTGCCGTCTTCAGCGGAAACCGCGACCACACAACGTAAAAAGGGCCTCTGGAATGCGACGGTACTGTTGGGCGGGTCTAAACAGTGTACAATAAAAAAGTGACAGCTTGGAATGCGGACAGTACTTAATGAATAATGACATATGGATTAGAATTATTTGCTCAAAAATTATTTACGCCTAGTTTTAATTGAAATTGAGTTATGGTACTAAATTATGGTAACCTACGATGGTCTAGGTAACTTAAAAATGTCAAGTTAAAGAGTTATAAGAAAATAAATCTTGAGCCTAGCAGAAACATCTGCAAGATCTGATTTAATACATGTTGCTTGTGTTGTGCCTTGTTACCGGGGCGTCCTATCTACAAGTCCGACTTTAAGCGAGAGTAATACCCAAGAAATAAAACAAAAGATCCAAGGTCCATACTCCATAGCTCGCCGCAAAGAGCAAATGAAATTCAGCATTGTGCCTTTATGAGAGCGGCGAGAGGCGGCGCCGGAGCGCGTGGGGAAGGGGACACGGCCGTGTTCTCATGCCTTTGGGTGGTCGGCGCTCGGCTTTCGAATTCCAAAGCCTCGCCTGTAGCGCCTACGCAGCACTATCTAGACTCCGCATTATACAATACTACTCATTATTTCGGTAATCTGTTTCAGCTTTTAAATTGCTTATGGTAAGCTTTATTGATGAATACAAAGTAAGGTCAATCTAAGGCTATATTGGGATTCCAAAAACCTTCATCGCAATTTAAACGGTAATATTATGATCATTGTCAAAGTAAAATGTATTTCAGCTTATAAAAATAAATAAGTAACTGAATACTGGTTTCCGACAGCTGATCACAATAATTTACATTGAATAATATCTTAGGACTTTAATGCGACAACTTTAATAAGTTCGTAAATCTTTTCTCTGAACGCATATTTTTAAGCTGTACAGTTAATTTTGCAAAGATTTTCTGTATTTTAAAAGAATAGTTTTTGCAGATGCCCACACAGTTTCCTTACTATTTTGAGGGTAGTTTTCATCAACTCTGCATTGTACGGAAATAGCCTGCTGTCATAAAAGACTAAAAAATATATATAAAGGAAGCCCGGAAATGTTATCTAAGGATATGAACATCCGCCAGATGTGGAGCAAATACAAAAACGAGTTGATGAATGAAAACAGCCATCGTTTATTCTTAACCATGAATGGGTTTATAATTAATTCCGTAGAAGTTACGCAATTTTATAATTTACCTATATTACTCAATTACGATTGACATTACTCAGTTCACTGTAATTTCCATTGTAGATACATCTAAGCATAAAGCAAGTTTAACTTTATTAATAACATCAAAATTACATCGTTAGGATGATCATTTGAGAAGAGGAATGCAATTGACTTTAATGACGGCGCGGTGTATAATAGGTGCACTCCCACGAATATCGCGGCGGTCTAACCGCATTCCAGAGTTTAAAGCATCTAGACACGTTACCGCTATACTAGGCGTTTTATCGCAATGTCTCTTATACTGTGAAAACTGCTAGTAAGCGGTATAATCGCATTTTATTTTTATTTTAGTTTTATTGATAGCAGTTTCAATAATAATGTTAAATTCGATTTCAGCAAAAACAGTGCAATAACTATTCATCTATTGCACACGCCACATCTCTTACATCATAGTTTACATTTTATTAACATTAGATCGTTATTTTTTTCAAATTTCAGGAATATAAAGTTGAACAAAGCAGGAATCTTCCCAATAGATGGCGTTGTTACTATTGTCCGAGTACTGCCATATTTGACAATGAGAGACCCAGGCATAAAAACAGTTTTACCAAAAACTCACTATTTAACTGCCTGAGCTTTATTAAATACGAGCTTTTGCCCGCGGCTTCGCACGCGTTAAGAAGTATTATTATATAATATATATATATATGTTACCACTAATATGCGTAAACCAGTTAGACTGCAGATTCACAAGGTATTCTGCAGATTACCTGGGTAAGTTAGTTAATTTGTATTTAAATTTTATTAAGTGTAGAGCTAATTAGTATCTGTTTGCAAATTGTTAGTAATGAAGTTTATAATTTGGATGTAATTTATGAGGCTGGCATTGTCGGTTTCGACACAAGCCTAATAAATAAGAAAAAAAAAAGTGCAAAAAGTTAATTCTATTCTCATTACATTACATAAAACAGGTTCTTGTTTGTATAAAACATGTTATTTAGGTGTAGAGAATTATTTAATATAATTTTCTGGACAGAAACAAAAGAATAAATTATTAAATTTTACGTAAAATTTTACTCCACTAATAAAATATAACAGTTCGTATCAACTAGAATAAAAGCAATTAAAACAACAATAGTCTTAGGTTGACAAGCTTATGTCAAAGTTTTTAAGACTTTTACGAAGGAAGAGAATGTACATTATCTAGGTAAAATGCAAAAATAAGCTTTGCTTATTTAAAAATTTCACACTTTAACGGATGGTATCAGGGAATCTGCAGATTACCTAGGTAATGTGCATGTTAACATTCTGCATTCTAATGGTAACATATACAAACTTTCACCCCCTATTTTAATCCCTTGGAGTTGGAATTTATCAAAATCCTTTCTTAGCGGATGCCTACGTCATAACATCTACCTGCATGCAAAATTTCAGCCCGATCGGTCCAGTGGTTTGGGCTGTGTATTGATAGATCACCATGTCAGTCAGTCGCCTTTGAGTTTTATATATATAGATTAAAACTTTGTGATCTAAGATAAACATCATGTACAACAAAGTCCACCAGTTATTGTTACAGTTAAACTATTAGTTACAGTACATGTAAAGTGACTTGAAAAATAATAATCAATCCAAATGTTTATTAAAAATAATTAAAAACAGTATTGAACATATTTTTAATGTATTTAATTATATTTAATTTGTACCAAAGCATATCCAATAGATGGCGCTACCAGTTTGAGTTTAATCTTGCTCTTGATACTTGCAGTCCGCAGACTATTCTTCCTATTTATTTATGTGATTCTCTAACTCAATATTATCATAAGCGAGTTTTATAATATTATGTTTAAATATTATAATGAAAAATTAATTAAATGCAATGAATCCATAACTAAACTATGTAGTTGTGCTTACAACAATTATTATAACAATATTATGATAGCTTTATTTGGGATGAAGCTATAACATATTTTTTGCAAAATAACATGATAATTATACCTTGAGCAGAGCCTATATTTATAAATATAGGTAAGGTATACCTTGAGTGGTTGCTTATAATAAAAACCTTTTTTACTTGAACTAAAAATACTGCCATGTATATTGTATGCCTAGTAAATCCATGTTTTGCATATTTTATATTATATACCTAATTCATTTTGTTAACCTGTGGCTTAGCGGTTCCCAGTTCTGTGCATTGATCTGCAAGTTAGTTATGTGTGTGAATCCTACCAAAAAAATAACATAACATGTACTAGACACCTTGTTTACAAATCTAGTGATGTCATAATCCTACTTACAAATTTGGGGCTCTATTGGGTGTATGAACAAGTTTAATAAGGCCTTGAGCTTTGCTGTTTTGTTTAATCCATTAGACATTTTGTATTTTGGCATGATTTTTAAATCATTAAATTATAAATAGACTTAACAATATGCTTATCAGTATTTTTTAGAATATATACGCTTCGATCACTAATATACAATATACGTCAAGATATTAACTTTGAACAAAGATTTAATCATGTTCTTGGAAAAGTGATTAAATGTTTATCATTAATGGTTATTTAAGTATTTTTCTTTGATAAACGACTTGTTTGTTCTTTGTTTTTTGAACAATAGTAGATATAAAATTGAGAATAATTATGATTATCTTTCGAAGCCATTTCTTTTAATAATAATTAAAGTTGAAATAAACAATTCAGTGCTTGTCTGATGAAATTACTCAGAATGAAATTAAATATAGCATCTATTTACAACAAATCCTTATATCATAAGGTGCAATATATGAATAAGAGATGGCGCTAGAAGTTTTATTTATTAAATTTCCTACATTTGTTACAAGAATCAGTTTTGTATTGAAGAGTTTTTATCAACTTATTCATAACTTTAGTAATTAATTTATTATTACAATTTTTCTTTGCTGAATAAAATAAAACTATTTAAGCCATCAATCCCCAAGTGACACCCGGTGGTCGCATTACAATTGAAAATCTATTGTGACTGTGATTCCCACAAATCACGATCGAGGTATTAATAACACGTTTTAAAAATGGATGTGTTTGCCTATATATATACTTTTTAAAAACTTAAATAAATGAAAGCAAAGCCATGGCTACTGGTTGTTGTTGCAAATCAGTGCATGAATCCTTTTTTTATTGATTTGTTTCAAAAACATTTTCTTGTGAACTCACTATAATTAACATGTTATATACTACTTCAGGCATTCCGTGTAACTGAACTATCGTATGCTTCTTAGAAACAGCACGAGATAAGGTAACCTAGAGGTATATTTGCCAAAATGCCTCAAAAGTTCTTCACTTTTCATTAATTTGTAATGTTCAGTGTACCCACAAATAACTTGTTATCGTGGTACTAACGCAACGGAGAAGTATTTTTATCGACGTAGCCGTTTCGCCGAATCATACGTCCTCGTTATAAGCCTTATATAAGGAAAAATAATTACCTCTTACTGTTTCCATTTTAAGCCAAAGCAAATCACAGATAGGTATCACTTCAAATCCAAACGAAACGAATGTCAAACACACACACACAATATCTTATATTTTATAAAACTGTAACCACATTATTAATATTTCTATGAACTGAAAACAGACGAGTGGCGCTTAGAACTACGCGAACACTCCTCGCTTCGATAAGCGTGCGCGGTACGGCTTACGTCAATAGCTGTTAGTGAGGTTCTGTGGTCGACAGTCGACTCGACTGTTCGGTGAATGTCGAAGCGAGTCGCGCGCGCTCATTCGCTACTCGCAACTTCATTCGGTCACGAATGACAAGCAAAAACCGACCTTAAAAGTATTAAGAGGACACCGGGCGTCTGACGCTAATCGTGTCGAGTCTGTTTTTGGCTGCCGGCTGGACCGCCAAAACGCGATTCAGCTATATTATTGTATTATTGTTAAATAATTTTAGCTTTTTATGGGGAAGTAAAAATTAAAGAAAACGTTGATTGGTGGAAGAAGTTCGCAGTTAGCCTTTAAAAATGGATAAAAGGTAAAATCGGTTTATTTCGATGTCATATAAAACTACAAATCCTACAAAGAAGTAGGTAGGTAATTTAAGGATTTAGAAATTAAAACTTTCATATGTAACATAATATTAGTATCACAAAACCTCAAATATATGAGAACCTCTTCATTTTTTCCAAAAAATCATAGCATTTATTAAAAATATGTAAAAGTACATACCTCCTTTAGATGTTGGAGTAGCATTTTCATCCTCACCAGGTGTGGAATTTTCCTCCATTCCTAAGAAAAGAAAAATTTATCGTCACTTCTTGAATTTATCTAAAATAATAGTGTACAATAAATGTTATATAAATGCACCTTCTATTGGAAAGCCACACAATACTGTAAATTTGTAAATATACTGAGCACTAAGATAACGAGGACATTATAATACACATAACGTAAATAGATTAGATAGGAGTTGCTCGAATTCGTCGTCCAGACTCAAGACTCAAATACATTGTTGTTTCACTGAACTCTGAAGTATGAGAATTAAAAAAATATATAAACTTAGTTCCAACTTACAAAATGTGTAGAATTGAATGTATTGTAATTATTTTGAACGGAATAAACAATTTTAATGTGAGAAAACTATGGAACTAATCGTGAGTTCATAACACCTGCCACACGAATTAGTTCTCAATCGACAATCTAACGGCTAACCGGTCGAAAGTTTAAAAGGTTCATAATGAAATGTAGGTAGTTCCATAATAATTATGAAATAATACCGGAAGCGGAAGTTACTTCAGAATTTTAAAGAAAATACACGTCTATCTCTATATCATAGATAAATTATTATAGTATATCAATGCTGAATACCTTTAAATCGACCAAGAATCGATTTTGAGATTATAATGTAACTTACGTCTAAGGTTTTTTTTTTTCAAAGTAGATAGGTAAAGGACATATTTTATACCGTATTCTTTCAATTTTGTACTGTAACTTGGTTGAATTAATAAAATATATGGATGCGGACATAATGCGGATACCAAAATATAGGATTAATGATTACCTAATACATATTGTTTTTGGTAGAAAATACTTTAATGTATTTTTGTAATTTTAGGGATAAGTTACAACAAAATCTTTTAAATATTTCAATATAAGATTCCCAAGTTATGTATAAACATGATTGGGAGCAGATGCCATTTGCCGTCTGGCATGCGGAGATACTTATAAAAAATTAAGGTATAAGTTAGGCAGGTGTGCCAACAGCTTGCTCGTGCGCGGGCGGAACACATCTGCCATTCCATTCCACAATCCACGTGCTTCGCAGCTGTCATTCCCATCCCTAAGCTTTCATATACGAACAATCATGTCAATTGTCAAAAGAACACTGAACAAAATATCTCGATTCATTCAAATCGTAGATTCAAAACATAGAAAGTAGAAACGCAATTTCGTTTCAATCCAGCTTTAGGTAAGTAAACAATTACACAATAATAAATAATTGGGTAAATACCGTAGGGCGTAGTTAACTTTGTTTACTATACCTATCAAAAATAATAAAACCGTTTGCCTATTAATTGTACATAAATGCTGTTTACCTTAATTATTTTTATTACATTTTCAACAAAATCAATGTCAATATTGGATTGTATATTAGAACAAAAGTAAATAAAGGAACTTGCCCAGATTTTATTAATGAGGTGTACACCTATACGTAGTATTATAAAATACAAAATTTATTAATATTTTTTTAAAGCGCGAGTGATGACATTACTTTGTTTTTTTTATTATTTTTTTTATAATGTGTGTTCCAAAATTATTGCATGCAAAGCAATGATATTCTACTTAGTACTTATTGCAATGATATTCTTTCTTTGAGTTTTTTTATATAATATCATTGATGCAAAGTTAAATTTTGTTTGTGGCGAGTTATTATGATTATGAGGAGAATTATTTTTTAAATCGAATTTAACGTAAGTTTTTTGCGACAAAATATCGTAGACTGCCTATTGAGGTGTGTAGGTAAGGAAAAACGATTTAACGCGTTTTCTTGCGTGGAATGGTGCAATGTGCATTGAGAAAATGGTTGATCTACGACACTTACGTAATTCCTTATCTACGGCGCTGCATGAGCTAATAGTTTGAGGTGGCACTGACGACTAAATCTATGACATACATGCATCTACATCTATAGTTTGAAGAGTTAGTCATAAAGTTATGAGACCATAAAAATTAACAACTTTGTAAACACTGCACTAGCAAGGTTATTTTATCATATACTAGCGACCCGTCCCGGCGTCGCACGGGTATAAAATATATAGCCACTGAAAAAACGATGAAAATTGATAGCCTATGATACTTCACGTGGTCTACTTCTTATCTGTGCCAAATAACATAAAAATTGCTCCAGTAGTTCGCGAGATAATCCCTTTCAAATAATTACACCCGTTTTTTCCACATTCTCCTATTAGTCTTAGCGTGATAAAATATAGCTTAAAGCCTTCCTCAATAAATGGGCTATCTAACACTGAAAGAATTTTTCAAATCGGACCAGTAGTTCCTGAGATTAGCACGTTCAAGTTAGCCCTTTCAAATAATTTTCCCCGTTTTTTCCACATTTTCCTCTATTTCTTCGCTCCTATTAGTCTCAGCGTGATAAAATATAGCCTATAGCCTTCCTCGATAAATGGGCTATCTAACACTGAAATAATCATCAAAATCCGTTACGTAGTTTTAAAGATTAAAGGGAACAAAGGGACATGAGGGAAAAAAGGTGTGTCAGCTCCGACGCACGACTGGAGTTTACTCCTTAAGTACGAGTAACCATACGCAAAAAGAGTTTATTCAACTGAAAAAAGATTAATATAATATGAAATCAGATGTTCCGGCAATATTATCTAAGTACACCCCTTTCTGCCATAGTTATTTCAAAATATTTTTTTTCTCAATTCTAAGGCCAGAATCGAATAGAGGAGAAAAATCCAGGAAGGTCAAGCCGAAGAAACTCATATCCAGGACAAATAGTTGCCGAGTTACAAGCATTCAAACTTTAACATTGACAGCTCGGCAACTGTCAAACGTCGAACAAAAGCGGCCATAACTCAGCTTCCAATAGGCCTAGAGGAACGGGGTTTCTTCTAACATCAAAGGCAACACCTCGGCTACCCCCTCCCTGAATTTGAACTAAATCAGAGACATTAATTTTTTTTCTCAATTCTAAGGCCAGAATCAAATAGAGTAGAAAAATCCAGGAAGATCAAGCCGAAGAAACCCATATCCAGGACAAATAGTTGCTGAGTTACAAGCATTCAAACCTTGACATTGACAGCTCGGCAACTGTCAAATGTCTTACTAAAGTAGCCATAACTCCGCTCCCAATAGGCCTAGAGGAACGGGGTTTCTTCTAACATCAAAGGAAACATCTCGGCTACCCCCTCCCCGAATTTGAAATAATTGTATTATTATATGGGCGAGGCCGCCAATTTTTGCTGATTTTGCAATAATTTTTCTCCGCCCTTTGTATTTTAAAAAGTTTTGTGTTTATCTTATGCTCGAAAACTGATTCTAACGAAGAAAACAAAGTGCTCAAGCATGCATTAGAATTATTTGAGTTCCAATAATAGTCTAAAAATATATTTACAATTAAACATAAAAAAAAGGTAAGAAAATAGCTTAAAATATACAATCCGCCGTGGAAGAGGTGCACTTTAACTGTCGCTGTAGCAGTAAGTATGACAGATTTGAAGATAAATGTGATATGTTATGAATACTTATATAAATGGCTATTACCTCATCTTATAGTATTTTAAGATAACTTTCTTTATAAACTTTTTCAAATCAAATGAATCGTTAGAAACATCAATTCTACCCCACATTTTAAACGTCATCAATAATACCGATTTATTGTTATCGTTGGGTGTTAGGGAAGGTAAAATCGGGAAGTGGCAACGCTGAGTTTTTACGTATTCTATGGAAAATCTCGTAATATTCGCCATTTCTCGACAGTTCACATTTGAACCTCAGTCGGGCTGTGTACACAGTTTTTTCAAAGGAAGTTTTTTTGTGACACAAATGTAAGTATTACCATGGGCGCCGGCAGGGGGGTGCCAGGGGGTGCACTTGCACCCCTTGGGAATCTCGGAATCAACAGGAATGATTGAAATAAAAAGCATTTTGTAACCCAAAATACCATGCCGTACAAAGATAGTTCGTGATGTTTCAGCACTAAATATATTCTGTTGACGTAAATAGACGGATTGGGAATTATTTCTGCCGGCGCCCATGAGTATTACTGTTTCACATAAAACGATCAATGCATCATGTGAGTAGTCAAAAGGGCCATGTTTGGGGCTATAATACAAACCGCATTGTGTATTATTTACAGAGATAAGTTTGATTTTCTCTACGCTATGATAGCCTCTACGCTATCATTTTGGTGCTCCAACGGCATATTTCTCAACGCTATGATAGCGTAGAGAAATAAATTCCCTACAATTTCGTCACAAGCAGCGTAGATTTTCTTTCTCTCGCAAAATTTTTCTGCGTCATATCAGCAAAAATTGGCGGCCTCACCCATATAATTATATTATTATATTATTTTATATAATAAGTATTATAACATAATTATATAATAATATAATTATATTATTTTATATAATATTATATTCCGATAGGTATATTACCTTTATGGTCTTAATACACTCACAGCCAAATTAGAAAGTTTCCGTCGTCCAAAAACATGACACATTTTCGTTACTTGTTAGTAGGTTTTACCCCTCGGATTTTTCTCATACCGGGCGCCTTATATATGAAAATCGATTCTTATGGAGTAAACTCCAATAAACTCCAAGAAGCGACATTGTTTTATATATTTTTATCGTAATAATTTATAATAAAATTATAAACTGCTACCTGTACAGTGTACAAACTACAATGTACATAGTACATACGATACCAATTCTGCTATTTAATGATATTTTAACACAATATCTTCGGTACGGTTTCAATACGGTCGCGACTCGCGTTACAAAATACCTAATTCAAACCTAATTCTAAATTCTACTCTTTCTTGACATACCTATAACAGCTGTATAACTCTGTTGCTGGCTGCTGCCCACGGAGCTAAAACAAAGCTTTGTTTTAGCTCCGTGCTGCTGCCGTTTTGCGAAGTAAAAAGTAGAAGTTACAAAATTATATTCGTTCCGTGGTTTTTTGTATATTCGGGGATAAGGCTGCGTTTCCACCAGAGCAGCTGTGTTGCGAGGAATGTGTTTTTGATAACCAATAGCATCCTCGCGCTGAGCGATGTCATGGCAAAGTCATAAAGCGGTTCTATTGGTTTTCAAAAACACATTCCTCGCAACACAGCTCCGCTCAGCTCTGGTGGAAAGGCAGCCTTACTCTGCCATATACGGAATTATGATTTCAAGAACTATGTCTTTGTTGTATATTATTTTGATTTCTTTCAAATTTGTATTAACCTAATGGAAATCAAGATAAGTCCTCCTAAGCTTACAGAACATTTAGTAAAACAGTATTTAAAGTAACACTGTAAGTAACATATATTTTCTAGTATTATTTTTATGGAACTTCTTCATTATATGGAATCTAGATGCAAAGGCAAGTGAGCATACTGTTCCTGGTTCCACACCTAGTCTGGGTTTGTGACTTTGTAAGCTATAACTACTGCAGTAGAGCTCAGAGTGGCGAAAAAAGGAACTAACGCTGCCATCATACAAAATCGTTATTTTTGACAGTTCTCCTTTAGGTTTTACCAGCAGCAATGGAGGATGGAGGCTGAAAAAAATAAGAGCGTCGTTGGGATTTAAGTGAGTGCATTCGGTCCGACCAATAGTAACCCGCGGCGTGGTATGCGGCCTTTTCCCAGAACCCGCGTCTGGCCGGGTGGGATGCAGTTTATCGGTATTGCCAGCTTATACATTTCTCCCTAAAATTGGGCAAATTAATGGTTAAAATTTTGAAGTGCATACTTAACAGGTAACTGCTTAAAAAGCTTATTCGCTTATCTATTGGACAAAACTTAAATGGATAAAATGCTAAAATACTGTATGGCTTAAAAAGCTGATCTGATTATCTACATACCTACATTACCTAGTTTATGTGCTTGGTCGTAAAAACGTAAGAACGTATGTAGTTTTATTTGATGCTTATTGCTTTATACTGCTTTTATAAATTCTTGTTTGCTGCATAAGTCTTGCGTATTATAGAAGTACTTCTTATACTTTGATTCTTTCAATTGCTTTTTGTTTGACGCCTATTTTCGCAATGAGCTTTATTAATTTTTAAAGTTGCAACACTTGCCAAATGGAGTACAAAGTACCAGCCTTCACCAAAACTGAGGTAATTTCGTTGAATCCCCGTTAAATACTGATCATATAAAAGTACTGTAAGTATTTCGGCATTTAATTCCAGGTAGAGAAATTGGAATTAAATAACTCATAATCATAAACTAGAGTGCTCGCCTACGAAATCTAAAAAACCTTGTAACAGCACATATTACAATAATATGTATACCTTCAGGGGTTCCCAAACTGTGCGCTGCGGCGCGTGGCGCCCTGGTGCGCCGCGTAAAGGCAAGACGGGCGCCGCCGCCGTGAGTCGATCCTCCATCACTATCCATAATAACTCAATTATAAAATAAAATTATAATATTATGAATTATACAAAGCATGCAGAAGAATAATATTTTTTTTATTTATTATTTACTTGCTTAACCAACCTATAATCATTAAGTATGTAATATTTATGTATCTTTTTGTAATACCTAGGTAAAGTAGGGCGCCGCGCCGTGACAAAATGTTGACTTGTAAGTACGGATGTGCCGTTGCCGGCAATATTGCCGAAGGTGGTAAATATTGCCGGCAACGCTGCCGGCAAGATTGCCCGAAGTGGAAATTTTGGGGAACATTGGCTAAATATTACCAATATTGGACAGATAGGTCTAGAAAACTCATAAAATAAATGTATCTTAGCGTTGTATGTAAGAAATAGGTATTTAAAAATAAATATCCTTGATACAAACTGCCAATGTTGCCGGAAAATTGCCAGAAAATTGCCGGGAATATTGCTGACAAAATTGCCTGTAGTAATAGATATTTTCCAAATATATGTTACTTATATTACTTGCGCTAGGGAAAAAAAACGGCCAAGTGCGAGTCGGATTTGCGCACGAAGGGTTCCGTACCGATATATATCAAAAATAGGCTTAAATTGTGTTTTTTGTTTGGGAGACCCCTTAAATTTTTATTTTATTTTAAAATTATTATTAAATATTAAAGTACACAAACAACAAAAAAATGTGTGAAACATTCAAGTCCCTACCTCTTGCCATTATTGATATAGAGCGAAAAAGGCCGAAAAAATCACGTTTGTTGTATGGGAGTCCCCCTTAAATATTAATTTTATTTTGTTTTCAGTATTTGTTGTTATAGCGGCAACAGATATACACAATCTGTGAAAATTTCAAAAGTCTAACTATAGCGGTTCTTGAGATACACATAATTATTAACTAACGAGACTTTTATTGTAATTTAAAAAAACGCCATCTAGTTGACTCACAGGAATACTTACTATCAACGCCATCTGCCCCTAACATGCAGGTACTAATAAAAAAGGGGAAAAGGTCAAATATCGTTGTCTAGCTTTCAAATTTATGCTGAAAAAATTAGCGATAAGGAACTTCGTTCCAAAAACATATTAGGTTGCTTTGATCATTAAATATTTTATTTTGTTAACAAAATAATCTGAATTAGTTTATAATAAAGCTAAAAAAATGGATCGGCAACATTGCCTATTTTCCCGGCAAAATGGAAATTTGCTGGCAATGGCAAGATTGGGAATATTGCCGGCAGTGGGAAATTTGCCACTCGGCACATCTCTACTTGTAAGTGCACCGCAGGCTGAAAAAGATTGGGAACCCCTGGTATACCTAATGATTATGAACTCTAGGCGGTGGGTTCCAGTTTCCAGATGACTTCCTCCTGTATCAATCTTTGTCGATGTCGGAGATATCGATAAAGGAAACTAATGGTTTTCAAATCAAATGATAATCCCATTCCCACCTAACAAATTATAACAAATGACGTCAATTGTGTTGGAAGTAGCGTAGAAATTAGTTTTACGTAACATTGATAAATTCGTAAAAAGTAATCGCCCTAAGAATTTGTACCTACGAGATCTCACAATGAAACTCAACACAATACGAGCCTTTTTATTTGAACTCCGTTACATTCCATTCCCTGATGCTGGGTACGGGCTATCTCGGTAAGATTTCGAAATTCCGAGAAAGGTAGAGTCTTATAAATTGTCTCAAAAGCGCCGACGCGGCCGTACAGCCAGAATACTTTTTTTACTCCACAGGTAGGCCGGCGCTAAGAATACGTATACTGTGTAGTGAATCGTGCTCGTCTTGAGCCGTGACACGACAATTTTGTTTAATATTTGATTTTCAAAGATTAAAGTATTTTCATTTAAATAAATTTTATTTTAAGTTAAAGAACAAGCATCTAGAAACGATTGGTATTGTTGGAATTATAGGTTTTTAGTTTTTATATTTGTCTGGATCAAGAATGAAAGGACCAGAAAATTAGTATTAGGGATGCAAAATATAAGAATAAGAACAGCTTTTCTTAGGTTTTAGGTTACGGTAACTCTATCTCATTCGTTAAATCTTGTAAAGAGGTCAGTGTTTTAAACACTTCTCGAACATTTTGCCAATATATTTTATTACTGTACTTACCAAAAATTGAGCAAAGTATCAAAAACCACAACTCCGCAGTGCAAACTGTAAAAAATGCGAGCTGCTCGCGTGCATCACGATTCTTGGAAAATAGGACTGTTGGAGCCAACCCTGCATAGCAGCCATGAAGGTCGCTTCTCTAATAATAGCAACTTTTATGCAGGGCGCCAAAGCCCTATATATATGAACAAAGCCTTCGCTGTACGTTTACTCAAAATTGTTTCACGCGTTAAATTTTATTATAGGGATTGATCATTCAATAGTAACAACTTTTTAATGATAATTATAGTTCCTAAAATTTAGAAAATTCTTAAGTTTATGAAAATTAGAGCGTAAACTTAATTAAATACTACAAAGTTACATTAAAGGTCTTCAAAAATACCTGGTATCTAGGTATAGGTTACTAGTTAGTAGAAAACATTAAAAAAGATTCCGAACTTCAAAGGCCAGATGCGAATAGAGCTCTAACTATGCCTGTCGGGGCTTCTATCTTGCAATACAATTTATCATAAATACGATCTCGGAAGACCATAGGCTAAACTTAGTTTAACCGCGCCGTAACATCCATAAAGCATTTGCTAGACATTAAATGCCACATAGACAGCTAAACCATGAAACAACGGCTCTTTAGAGGTGTTCTTTCGTTGCAAATTTACTCTTATACCCTTACCTTTAGGTGCATATTCAGTTGAGTATCGGCTGGATGGTGTTCTCTGGAATTTGGGCCACGCCGCTGACTCAACGCCTCCGATCTAATCCCTTCTCTAAAGTAATCTCGATAGACGCGGATGTGAATGGTTAAAGTGGATCTAAACTATTTTGCTCTGCTATTATGTCTATTAAGTCTGTGCTTTAGACAGGAAATATTCAATACTTACCTACGTTATACGCTTGAACATCACTTGGCACTTTGTCTTCTTCTATCGATGCATGTTTAATATCTTCCACATTAGTGGCTATGTTTACATGAGAGTACCCAGGTAGGGGCAGGGGGGGGGGGCAACGTCCCCGTCCCCCCCCGCCCTAGAAGATAAAATAAACGTAAATTTTCCTGGCATGTGGGAATTAAAAATGTGTTAGCCTACTCTGCGCAAAATGAAGAAAGAAACTCACAAACTTTCGCCTTTATAATTAGGTACGCTGTGATATTAGTATGGTGTGATTAAAGTTGTGATTAAAGATGTAGGGGCACTACATCAAAATATAGTCTAGGTTTTTGGTGGCCAATAAAATTATTTTTGTATTCAGTAAGTACATCTGTTACTTATACCACAAACCCGCATCAGCGTCCAATATTTTTTGCTTCGTGGTCAACTTTTTTGAACACAGTGTTTAAATGAGGAATAAAAAGAACTCTAGGTTTTTATAGTCTTTTACAATGTTACACTCGTAAAATACGTTTAAAATAAATTAGTTTTAAAAGTTTCCAATCATGTAGTGGTCAACGCATTAAAAATATTCCGAAATCATTAATTTGGGCTCATTACGTACATAAGTATGTAATATTACTTTGAGAATTGAAAATGCCTAAGGGTCAATTTTAAAATTTTAATTTTATAATAATTGCTATCATTGGGGCTGCTAAGTAACTATGGGATGGGTTGCATCAAATTAAACTAGTCAAAACAAAATTCAAGAATTTATGCGATTACAGGATAAATTAATGCATAAATTAGATACTTACATTAATTAATTTTAAATTAATTAATCATAAAATAAAATCAAAAATAATTTTGAAAAACTGTTTTAAAACATCTTTTACTGAAAAATGAAATATTGAAGAAAAATTGTAGAGATAAAAAGAACTGTTAACAAAAAAAAAAAGATGTTGAATGATTTAACTTTTTTTTAATATCTGGTATAGGCCTCCTCCTTTACTAATGCACTCTTCCAGTCTGGTAGGTACACTCTCCACAAGGTGAATAACTGTTTCTTGGTGAATTTCATTCCGGCTTCTTTTTTCAGCACTTCAATTATTAGCTGTCTCTCATTGTGGACGGGTTGGTAGTGCTTCGGACATTTCATTTTAAAATGTCCCACAATATGTGCTCGATGGGATTCAGGTCTGGACTGTTCGCAGGCCAAGGCAAGACCAGTATACCAGCTGACTCTAGGGCTTCCCTGTGGCTCTGGCTGTTTGTGTGCGAGCATTGTCGTGCATCAGGTGGAATCCTGCACCAACTCTGTTTGCATATAGGGTCACGTGGGGTCCTATGACCTCCTCAATATATTGTTGAGCCGTTATCATACCTCCACAGAGAATGACTAGCTCGGTTCTGCCAGACATAGAGATTCCTCTCCACACCATAACGCAAGGCAAGATCTCTCACTTTCATGTATGCAGGCATCGAAAAATCGCCCTGCTTCACGTTTCCAGACTAATGCGACGATCATCACTGAAAATTTTCACTTTGCACTCGTCTTTCGACAATACTGTGCCCCAATCACTCATATTCCATACGAAATGCTGCCTGGCGAACGATAATCAGTTTGCCCGATGAGTACTCGTTAAGAGAATTCGCAGTGATCGTCTTCTGGAGAAGTGCTGGTCGTCGTGAAATCGATTTCTAATCGTATGATCACTGCCGCTGGTTCCCGTCGCCTGCCGCAGACGGTTTTGTAAAGAGCGGGCTGTGATGGCGCGCTCTTTACGTGCCGTCAAGCGCACGTAGCGGTCCTCCTGTGCGGTGGTTGCTCGTACTCTACCAGATCCCTTCTGGTTAGTGCCCCAATCTCTTAAAATTGATTTCAAGCATTCTTAATCGCTCGCCTAGAAAAATCGAGCTGCATCGCCACAGAACGCTGCGAATGGCCTTCTTGCAGTAATATTAATACGGCCCTAGATACGGTTGTTAAATCCATATGTCGTCAAATCCTCGGTACAATATCCTCAACATGTTAATTAAAGCACTAGCTAAAGTCGAAACAAAACTTTAACTGCTCCAGGTGACGAAATCTTTATTAAATGAATTTTAAATCCGTCTTAAGATCAGGTAGAGTCATGTGGTAACAATAAAATGTTCAATACTATCCACTTCAAAAAATATCCAAGTACAATACTTAAAAAAATCTTTGTTAACAGATGGGCTAACACCATCACAAACCGTCAGCCACTTAACAATGCATTATTATTTTTAACAAAAAATTAAAACCGACTTCCAAGGTAAAAACAATATTAATAGCATCCTTATAATATGAACTAAAAAGTATTAAATAATTTTTCCTATCTAATATGTAGTGCCTTTTCCCGAATTCGGCTAAACCTCAACTATTTCTGTACTCAATCTTCATCATTTTGTCGTACCTGAGTTAGGTCGGTACCAGATATAGCTGAATCTTTATTTCTTTGACAGAAAATTTGAAACTTTTGGAACTGGCACCGACTTAAAAATTATGAAGATTGAGTACAGAAATAGTTGAGGTTTATCCGAATTCGGGAAAAGGCACTACATATTAGGAAAAATTATTTAATACTTTTTAGTTCATATTATAAGGATGCTATTAATATTGTTTTTACCTTGGAAGTCGGTTTTCATTTTTTGTTAAAAATAATAATTTCACTCTTTTTAGTTACCTAGTAGGTAAATTACTGTTAATGCCAATTCAAATTGTATAAAAAAATAGTTTCATATTGTCTTCACTAGATGTCACTGAGGCGCTCCTGTGTCGCGCTATCGCTTGTACGTAGAAGTTTTATATAGGTAGTTGTAACTTGTAACAGATTTCTATTGTGTTGTTGAAAGTTTGTAAGCAACTGACAACTCAACAGTGAGCTTGGTGTGAGCAGTGAGCATTGAATTGACAACATAAATCATAATATTAAGTGGTAATTGATCTCGTATAATTGTTATTAAGTGGACCTCCGTCATAGTCCGCGAATTTATAAGTGGTCGTCGGTGGTACTGCGTATATTCTACGTATCTTATTACAATTTGTTAAGACTGTTAAGAGTCATACGGCATTCCCCAAGGCCCAAATATCAGGTAGATAGATAAATTTAAACAATACATTTAAAAAAATCTAAGTGAATACGTGCTGCAAATTTTGCAGTGCAAAAAGCTCGCAGCGCAGCATGCCGTATGCCCTGACATTCCGGTTAGAACTTGAATACGATGTTTACGAACGCGCCGCGCGGGGCGCGGACCGCCGTGTATATTAAACAGCCTATAATAATTGGTGTTGTTATGTACATAATTATTATTATTGCATCCATACCTATGCCTTGTACTATTATCTATTTTGTGCCATGAGACATTGGTGATCTTAACACGACGTGGTAATGATGATGATGACGATGATGATGATGATGAATTTGAATTGCATGGTAGCATATGCTTTCTGTTCTTAAAACAACGCCGAAACTCCCAAACGTGTAACTATAAAGAGTCAGGAGTTCTCTCAGCATCTTCGAAACTATGGTATACCTTGACCCAATATTTGACTTTTTGGTAGCATATTCTTAGTACACTTCACATAAAACTAAAATCACCATATGTTTCCATATAAATTTCGAGGAGTTCCCTCGATTACTCCTGTATCCCATCATCAGGTCACCACTTTTGTGAACATGGTACCAAATTGGAATGAAACCTAATACAACAAAACAAAAATTTCGAAAATCGGTCACAAACGGCGGAGTAATCGTTGAACATACAAAAAAAAAAAATATATCCACAGCCGAACATATAACCTCCTCGTTTTTTGGAAGTCGGTTAAAAAGAGAGTAATCGCTTCCAACGACAAAAAGACGAGTGGCCCTTATTTTGTTTTGACTGGTATACTTTAACTATAACTGTAACTTTAACTATAACTTTAACTATAACTACAGTGCAAAATGTCAAATCTTTGGTTACCGTTAAATATGGCGTCCGACGCCATATTTAACCATAACCGCTCATGCTTATAATATATCGAATTTTTTTCGTGAAAATTTACTGTTTCACAGTGTTATATTTTTAATGTCGATTTTTACGGATAATTCAATTTTTTTATACTTACTCTCAATCCCATTACCTGTAGCTTTAAAAATAAACGCAACAGACATCTGCCAATTTCTGTAGTCAAAGTTAAGGTTAAAGCTAAGTTAGCCTTAACCATAACCATAACTTTAACCTTAACTTTAACTACGCCTCTGGTGCAACCCACCCTTAAACATCTACACAAAGAAAAACAAGAATAACAACACGTTGGTCGTTGGGGCTAGCAGTATCCATAGAAAAACCGATACAAAAACACCAGCGGAGCATGTACTTCATTATCATATGGTAGGTAGCGACCTTCTTGACTAACCACCATGACAATGGTTTCCCACGAGCAGCGCCATCGATTGTCCACGGATGTCGCAACCAAATGACCTTCAGTTATAATACTTGCAGGAAACCAGAATTCAGCGTAAGTATTGGATTATTTACAATCTCTATACAAGGGACACAAACACACCATAAGTATTATCACTTACTTTTGTTACAAACTTACAGCCTGTATATTTCTTTAAGTAAGTACCTACATGGTACCTACCTAAATAAGTATGCAAATAAGATATTTTCTGTCAAGGGACTTTGCGCACTCTCAAGGAATCAACGTAAATTATTATTTATTAAGTACACTGAACAGAATACTCAGTCATCGGTAAAACCTACTACGACGTATGTAGTATGTTAGGGTCTACACAGACGGACCGCATTTCAACTGCAATCCAACCGCAAATTGCAGTTCAAGTGCAGTTTGAATGCAGTTGACACGACTGCAATACGACTGCAATAGAACTGCAAACCAAACGCGCAGTCGGATTGCAGTTCAGTTACAGTCGGCGTGCAGTCGTGTGAACTGATTGGTTTGCAGTTCTATTGCAGTCGTATTGCAGTCCTGTCAACTGCATTCAAACTGCACTTGAACTGCAATTTACAGTTGGATTGCAGATGAAATGCGGTCCGTTTGTGTAGACCCTTAGTGTAGCGATAGTACTACCAGTTTGGTCGTAATTTCTGGGAAACGTAGGTACCTACAACGTCGAGGAGAGCAACAAATAAATTATCTCAAAGAAGATAATTTTAAATCGTGACGTCACTTACGAATTTAATATTATTATGAGTTATGGCTTTAATTACTATGACGTCATAGAATAATGATCATACAAATTGACTAAAACAGTATTTCCCAAAGTGTGGGTCGCGATCCACCAGTGGGTCGCCGGTAGATTTTGGGTGGGCCCTGAAACTATGGGACGATTGTCGTACTTACGTACGTTTCTTAATTGAGATGGGTGTGGTGACGAGCTTTAGAAAAGGCCCGAATCCAGCAGCGAACGTCAGTAGGCTGACGATGATGATATGGTGGTGAAGTACGATAAGAAATGTTGCGGCATCAACATACCGCTGCTTTTTAGTTTTTTGTCTTCATGACACAAAGTGGGCCGCGAACTTTAGACTTTCTTGTAGATGGGTCGCGGTCCCGCCAAGTTTGGGAAACACTGGACTAATATATAATGAACGTCATGTCCAGTTAGCATGAAATTATATTTACATACATGCATTACTGTATTATTATTCCTTACAAAATGCAATTCACGCTTTGACATTTTTGCATAATATTATGATGTGGATAGGTATGTTTAATCCTTTGTGAGTTAATTCGGAATTGTTGCGGAGTTGAGAGGAAAAAGGCGTTTTTTGTTATCATCCACTATTGCGCAGTGGTGGAGTCACGACATCGAGGTCGATTGCCTGGCATTGCCAAATTTGAAGGGGTGACGTAATGCGGCCTGCGTACCACTGTACCTATAGAACACAGCCGTTTAACTTACATTGCTGGTTTTCTTCTTCGAAGCGGAGATTGCTGTGGAAATAATTCAGCAATGAATGGAAAACATGGTTTTAATACGCTACCGTCTTGTACCGATTGTTTCAATTGAATTAATGTCTATTATGTTATATGTATCAGCTGAAACGTGGTGTTTGAACATTTAGCGGCGACTTTAAAAATAAGGCACCTATACGAGTTCTTAAATGTCATTTAAATAAAGACGTACATTTTAGGCCACGTCATATTGTTTCGTAGTTTCAATAATCTTCGTAAGGATTAAAAAATTAACTACCGCCTCTTAGGGTATCTATCTCGTAGGGACTAGGGACAGTTCTCGTGTTCAAAAATTCAGTTTTAAAAGGCCCATTTAAAAATGCATTGTATCGCAGTAAGTACTGACCCTCAGAAAAAATATGATAGGAAATAGGATAGGTCGAGGTATGTAATAGAAGCTGATGTTGTATCGACTCTCGTATCTTCCTTTTTAGGGTTCCGTACCAAAGGGTAAAAACGGGACCCTGTTACTGAGACTTCGATGTCTGACCGTCTTTCTCCAGGCTGTATCTCAAGAACCGCTATAGCTAGACTTCTGAAATTTTCACAGATTGTGTATATCTGTTGCCGCTACTACTAAAATCAAAATAAAATTAATATTTGAGGGCCCATACAATTTTGGGCCTGTTTTGCTCGATATCAATAATGGCAACAGGTAGGCACTTGATATTTTCACGAAGGCGGAAGGCTAAAGGCCTTACTTAATTATATGTCTACTTCATTAAATAATAATAATATTAAAATAAAATAAAAATTTAAGGGGACTCCCATACAAAAAACACAATTAAGTATAAAAAAGTTGACGGTACTTAGAGGCAGTTAAAATAATCACTTCTAATGTCTAAGCCTAACTAGTTAGTATAGTTATAACAAGTTGTTTGTATAATCTTATCGTTGTAAACGGTCCAGTAACTTATACGAGTATTGTGTTCAATGCAACTTAGTTCGTTGCTATCGAGTTTCTCGTATGTACTCACACGCCCGTCCTCATTGCGTGAAACAGAAATTAGGTATATCTACGGCTGAAAAACATACGAACAAACTGAATATCTATACTTATTACAGACATGCACTGCCAAAATCATTACCTTTATCTTCGCCATGATCGGGCCGAAAAAAAGGAGAGTTTTTTTAAAATAGGTAAATTTTTTTGGGGCGTTCGTTCAACTGACTGTCCAGCCATTTTTAGGGTTCGGTACCCAAAGGGTAAAAACGGAACCCTATTACTCAGACTTCGTTGTCTGTCCGTCTGTCTGTCTCCAGGCTGTATCTCAAGAACCGCTATAGCTAGACTTCTGAAATTTTCACAGATTGTGTATATCTGTAGCCGCTATAACAACAAATACTAAAAATAAAATAAAATAAATATTTAAGGGGGGCAACAACAAACATGATTTTTTTAGCTTTTTTTGCTCGATATCAATAATGACAACAGGTACTTGAAATTTTCAGAAAGGTCTCAAATATATGTGTTATTTAATAATTCATAATTGTATTTAAATAAAATAAAAAAATTAAGGAGGGCTCCCATACAAAAAACACAATTTTTGGCCAATAACGGTACGGAACCCTTCGTGCGCGAGTCCGACTCGCACTTGGCCAATTTTTTTAGTGGCACGTCTATCCCGGCATTTTCGAAAATTTTTCAATTTCTAATTACATAGGTACTCTCATTTAACTGACTAAATATCTGAAGAAATTTCCATGGAAGCTATATTATATTATAAATTATAAAAGTAGGAATAGTTACTTTTGCCTCGATTTATTTATTTAACGGTACTTACCTAATAATTATAAATAAAATCGTGTAAATGGTTTTATTTTTATTTGGTATTTTAAAAAGCCTTTAACAAAACACACTGAGAAAATACTTAACACTTCTTCATACATTTTTATTTTTTACGCAGTAGGTTAGAAATGCGCGCCAAGTGGATCAGTGATCACTCTTGAAATCATCATAAAAAATGGTTTAAGTATGTTTATATATTATTTGAAATATCGGCTCACACTTATGTGTTGGCGCCTGGCGGCGGTTATTGTAAGAACTAACTAGTGTAACAGGAGAGAAACAATTTAAGCTGACTTAGGTAGATATATTGTTTATTTATATAAGTTTATAATATATAACATCGTATTGTATAATATCAACGCCCAAATTGGGCCTTTGACAGACACGCCTTTTTTTTAGAACGTCCATTTTGGGTGTTTTTAAAAAATTAAAAAAGGCGCGCAAGAAATTGACTGAGTTGCCGATGATATTGTATGAAAAACTCATCTATTATATTATGTAGAATATCATTGACTCATGTTGCATAAAATCGAGTACGGTCTACATATTTTGAAATTGAAACATGAAATGTACCTAAAAGAAGCCAAGCTAAAATATTGTATACCTAGCTATTAAATACTTCTGTCGTAAAAAGTTTTCAGATCACATTCAATGCCAAGCCTTCAACTATTTTGTAATTTAAATCAACATTCAGTAAATGTATCAATTATTGATTTTTTTTATTTTATCATTATTATAGTGGCTTGGCAATTATATATTATATAATTAACTCTTAAGCTTGAATACTTGAAGGTGGTAATTTTTAGCATTACCATTGAATACATAGCAGCACTGATGTAAGCGTCTCGACGTTCCTCGAAGGAAAGGAGCACACCTTATTAATTCATATTGTGATTTAACTTAAATCTCCCTTAAATCGAGCGAGTAAGGACCAATCACCAAGGGGTGTAAGTATATCGCAGTACTGATTACATTTATATTTTAATCGAAATTAATTATTATTGTTTCATTGTTAACGTTGATAATACTATTTTTTATTTAATTGATAATATGATTTCATTAAGTACATAACTAACTTACAGCCCTTTGTACGTAAAACAAATATGCAGTCGAAACTCATACTGTTCTTGCAAAGATACAAACATAAACATCTTTTATTTTATTTAATAAAGTATTAAATTATTATTATATTATTTTTCAGTTTTTAGGTATCCCTGCCCAAAAGATGAAAACGGGACTCTATTATTAATAAGTCTTCGCTGTCTGTCCGTCGTCCATCCGTATGTCACCAGGCTGGATCTCGAGAACCGCAATAGCTAGATAGTTGCAATTTTCACAAATTACGTATTTCTGTTGTCGTTATAAAAGCTAATAGTCCAATTAAAATAAAATAAATTATTAATGGAGGGTCTCATACAACAAACACACCTTTTTTTTCTCTATATCCATAATGGTAACAGTTAGGTTTTTGAAAATTTCAGAAAGTACTCAATTATATTTTAACTTTAATAATTAATAAAAAAAATTAAATAAACTTATTATTTAAGGGGGGGCTCTCATACAAATTTACGGTACGGAACCCTATGTACGCCAGTCCGACTCGCACTTGGCCGGTTTCATAATTTTTCCTTTCATTGTGAATAAATACCTATCCGGATACCAAATTTCAATGTTCTAATTCTTCTAGAAGTACCTTAGAATTTTGATGATCTGTCAGTCAGTGACAAAATGTAGTAACTTTGACCATCCGTAACTATTAAACTATTTATCGAAATTTCATGTAATTTGGAGGTTAAGCTAGTTTTAATACTTGCTCCTAGTGACCAAAATTCTAAATCCCTAGCTTTGTTAACATCGAAGATAAAGGGGGTGTGAAATAGCCGCGAACCGCTTCGAGAAAAGTATGGTACGGCCGTGCCTTTGCTAAAAAGCTTGGCCGTTCCCCCAGATCATTAATACTACAATTATTATTGTTATAAGCTATAAGTAATTATAACCTTTGGTAGTGTAACTATTATCGTACGTTTCCAGTGCGTTAAACATAATGGGTAGAGAAACTCATTAGCATATTTTTTCCTGCTTGTTTACCCACTTACATTCTGGATTTTCCGAACGCAATAAATGTGGGATAATTTCTACAATTTTCCTTATATTATTTAAAGCGTTTTATTGAACAACTAATCAATAATACACTCACCACAACGTATTTTACATGTCGCGTCCACTCTCCAAAATCCAATGAGTTGTCAAACACTGTAAGCTAAACCACAACTATAGCTGTCAACACCAGGACCTCTTAAAAATAGAAACATCAATGAAATCAAGTAAAATAATGACTCTGTTAGTTAAAAAACTCTCCAGGATATTACGATAATTCGAAAATCACATGGACCTTCCCAAACGCTCTACACAAAATTTCAGCAAACTATGGCGTCACGCACGCCTCGCTAGTGACGGTACTAAATTATCTCAATGCCTAGATCCAACTTTTAAGGCTCACAACATTGAAATATAGCAGCTATACTACGTACTTAATGGCTCATAACAAAAAAGAAATACAAAAGTTATTAGGCTGAGATTTTGGAAATACATTTTTTCTTAATAAAAAAAACATTGGAGTGTAGCAACTTTCTGTTGGGACGCACGCTTAGAATCCTAAAATGGCTCTCTATTTTGCTATGACGCGACGGTTGTTTAATCTGCTGTCCGGTTACACCCTGATTCCTACTATGATGAGCGAACATTGTAGTCTACATCCAGAACAATAAATCACAAAGCTTTTGTTTCATCAACAGTATTGTTCTCTTTATCTTTAGCTGCATAGAGGCTCAGTAGAGCGAGGTTCCTTATATTTAGTCGTATGTTGAACCTCACCTAGGTATAATAATATGATTATAGTCGGACTATGTATGGTGGACTAAAAATAACCTGACTCTTAGAAAAAACTGTCTGTGTGTGCAATGAAGTGTTACTCTCGCGACGAATCTAAGGATCATTTTAAGCTCAAATCTTACCAGCCTTTTAGGCCTTATAGCATGCTAAATAAATATTAAATTTTCATTTTCACACTTGAAAAACATAACCTACCATCTTCATCATTTGGACCACCAAGATACAGGCTCTGCCTAGTTTGGGGTCCATTGCAATTTGTATGGCATACATAACTTTAAAGCAATATTGTAAATATATATTTACTCAAACCAATTTATTTAGATAAGTACTTGTGTGTAAATAAAATAGAGTGAAGAATGTTATGTTATGGTTCAGAAATAAAAAATAAAAAAAAGAATTATTATCTGGTGCAGTCACTCGGCTGTACTGTGTGGATACTCACCCAATACAGAGTTAAAGAAATGAATAATGAAGAGGAAGAATTTTATTATCGAATTGAATATCCTTAGTCAAATATTAAGGCGGTTGTAATATCAAATTTAGAGCATCTTCAGACACGTTTAGGAGTACGAAGAAGTGGTTGACAGGTCTCTCAATGCAGGCGCTGTTGGCAAAATACGTCGCAAATACAGCCGGCAGTATGGATATCACAGAGAACATCACCAATATCATCACCACCACCACAGTTCCACTGTATCGCCTTTTCCATTTATCACCAGTTGACTGCATTGTGATAAACGTCGATGGCTTGGCCTAATAGATTTTATTGAGAAACTACGGCCTACTTTTCTGTTAGGTAGGCAAGTTGTAACAATAATATTTTTATCAATGTTGAGTTTACTGATGTATGGTTAATATTTTAGTTCTAGGATGGCAAGTGTGGGTAACCTAAGTTTCGATTTATAAAGATACAATATACTTATATGAAGATAGCAAAAAAAGATATGGGCGAATAGCCATTGGACGGCCCTAAATTACATAAATAATAAAAAACCTAAGTGGCGATTACTTATTGAATAGGTAGATACGTACTATCTGTCTACTCCATAAAATCAGCAAACGGGCTTCTAAGTAATATTTTTCCGACCCGTTATTGACCGTTAAACACGTTGACAGTTTCAAATGAAACTGTATTTCCAGTGAAACAGTAATGTCGAAAAAAGTTCTTTTAATTTGTTACCCAAACGTCTATTAAATTCGATGTCAAGTACCATCAAAAAAATTAACTCATACGCAGATGGCCTGACCTTCGTAAATTGGTCATTTGGTGGCAAAAGCCAATCCCAGCCCATAGTTTTCACTTTTCAGCTAACATAGACTTGACATTACTCGAACAACTAACGTAGGTCCACCATCTTTGAATTAATTTCTCTCATAGTGTTTAGTTGAGTAGAGATCAAGTAAACGATGCTAGCTTTCCAATACGGTCGAGCTTGCGTATCGGCTTTCGCAAGGCTGACGTTATGTCTGCGGCACTCGGTACCAGCATGGCGGATAGAAAGCGCGCGACCTCACTTTCACCGCTAGTCAAACACCGCAATATCTACTTATATAATCACCTTCATTAATGCATAAGTAGCCCATTCATTCATATTCTTTTTATGACAAAAATTTAGGGCAACCTGTTTTGATGTAAAGTAATGTGGAGTGTGAACGCGTGGATGCGACATGGTACGCCGCGTTAGTAATGTTAGCAACGGTAACATCTGGACCGTAGCATTTTCTAGCATAATCATTTCTAATATTTCCAGCTAGAAAAGATACAGTTCTCTGATACTCATATAATTATTTGATTTAGAACTATTTGATTTAGAGCAAAATCATTTGGCTTGCATGAGAAATAAGCGAAGAGAATCACAAACTTGCAAGCAAGTTATTGGCCATTCCAAGTATTGGCCACCATTGGAGTTCAATGCCAAACAGATGCAGTAGGAAACAGTCATTCATCCAGCTCGTTGAGTCAATTGGTGGTGTCAATTGATTCCCAATAACGTGGACAATTGAGACGGATGGCATGCGGGGCCCGCTCTGTTTAATCAACAATCGTCGATGACGCCAGTCAAGTATTTCAAAATAAAACACTGTGCGTACACATTAGCCGCCGCCGCGGGCGGTCGGGATTTGACGATAATCGAAAATTATTCCTCTGTATATCATTATTCATTACCATTAGCCCGAAAAGCGCCCAGCATGAGAGACGCCGTCGTTATGTTCCTTATTGTTATTGTTTATTTCGAAGGCTCTGTGGTTTTAACTTAAATTAGTATGACATTCTTCAGTGATATCGAATTTAAAGCCATAAGGAGCAAGGACGCAGTCAATGTGTTGGAACTTGGACCTAATGTACACAAAGTCCCATTCGTCCTTTGTTACTAATTACTATGTATTATGGTGTTTAAAAGTTTTACTATCTACTTTCTTTTAAACGGTACATAATATTTTGTATACCGTGCTTTAATATACCGTATACGATAATAGATTTGGTTTCTCTTTAAGTATAATTACTAAATTTTCCAAAAAAGTAGAGTCATCGACAGTTTAGGTCATTAATAGTTGGCAAGGTAGGAGGTCTATGATCGTCGTTCGCAATTCAATGGTTATTTCTAAACCCGTATAAGTGTGGTCTAATTGACACTCTCATGGTATTTTCTGCGACTTTCCAATTGCAAGCACACGCTACACTTACATCGCGTCGGCGGAAAATTAATCGGCGGCGTATAGAATTTGTCCGCATGTGATATTTATCTACATAGTAGTGCAATGGCTACGGGCTGCGGAGATAAACAAAAATACTTGGAAAATTACACGTTGTGTTAACGCAGGATGTACGGTACACTGGAGCGAGACGGTTGCGCGTCGAAGCCCCGAATGTTCGCGAGGGCTCTACTTAGACATCGTCTTCAAGCCAACTTGAACCTTAGGCTTTGCTGGATGGATTCTAATTGTAATGGCGATAATTTAGCATGTACGCCATTTTGAAGCCGCGTCTGCGTACATTTTCACGTGATCGTCTTGTGCTAAATACCGTAGCTCTACCCACTCGAAACTGAACCAAGTTTCAAAGGTTTAAGGTTGGTATTTGAAAGGAGGAAATAGGTCGTTGAAACGTCCTGGAGGTTTCCAGAATTGTATGGACCGCTTCCGCCGCCGCTCCTTCCGTCTCGTGTTGCTGGGTATGGACATTCTTGAGCCGGACACCAGAGCCGGTCAAAGAATGCAGACTAGACGAGCTGCAGGCACCGCCTATGCACTTTTAGACACGGCAGATAAATTTAACCCCAACAGGGTTAACCATGTTATGACTGCATCAAAATTCGTTATTTCCGAGAACCAAGTTTTAAAGCAATCTGAAATTTAGTAGATCAGCGATTTCAATAGCAGATGATTATAATGTCTTAACTCTTAAAGTTGTATTAATTAGGTAAATAAGTGTAATCTTTGGTAAAGGTACAGTTTTCACTGTGGTGGGTGATGATCTTTCAAATGCACTTGTCGATCCTTCATTGTTAACTCGATATTTATAAAGGATGTGGTTACTTCTCACAACTACAAGTTCCAACTGAGTCTTTAGTTTTTAAGCACATCACACATGAAAGAAATTACCTATTATCCTTACCAAAAGAGATGTTTGATCTGTTTTACTTTAGAAGTTTTTTCCCTTCAAGTTTTAATCTCAGGCAATCGAATTATAATAAAAGCAGTTCCAGTGTTTTAATAGGGTTTAAATACAGTGATATTAATTATTATCACAAATCGCAATACAATAGGAAAGTATCAATAATTAAGCCTCGGCACACCCATTCAGTAATATTTAGTGTTAAAATAAAAATATTTAACCTTAACATAACTTTTAATTTATACAAACGTATGAGACCATTATGAATATGACACAATAAGTCCCAATTTTATTACGTATTTAATTACATAATGAAAGTCTGTATTGTGTTATAATCTATGGTGCATCGTGAGAACGAAGATGCAGGCTCAAAGTCCAACCGAGCTCATTCATGGAATGCACAGCGGTCCCACGCACATTTGTGACCCATGTGTTCTATGTTTTTTTTTTCAATACTTTTTTACATATTGTCATAGATAAATATTCTCGGAATACGTAAATTAGGCAATTTGTTAGGAATGAGCTTATCTAATTGGGGTTAAACTGAAAAAAATGTTGGTTATTCAATGTCCAAACGTAACTTTTTACTTAGTTAGATATGTACTAAAAATTAAATCTAACAGCCGCATTCAGATGATTTAACAACAATGTTTGATAGGTAATGTGATAATGTCCCATACATTACCTGTTAAACTCTTCATTAAATTACAGTTAAGTAATAATTAATATTTGCGGCATCAACGAGCGCGGCAGCTAGATATAATAATCAGGGTATTAAAAAAGTTATGTTCCTCCCTATGGCCTACCTGTACCGAAGTCTTTGTTCTCTTCAAATTGGCCAAGAAGTCGTATAATTGTAAGATCAATTGAATTGACCTTAGTTCGACATTCCGAATGTTTTGTAAAATATGTTAATTGTCTGATCGCAATGACCTACCATTATTACTAATTCCTTGGGTACAAGGTTTATTAACTGAAAATTTTAAGTTACACTTATTCGCAATGACCTACCATTATTACTTATTCTTTGGGTACAAGGTTTATTTACTGCAAAAATTACTACACTTCCACCTTTTTGCTATGTCCTAATTTTTTACGATTGTTTACGTTCTGCACGGAAAATTACGTATAAATTCTAACTTAAGACTGAGAAATCACGTAGCAGGAGATATAATACTAAAATGTATGATCAAAAATCATGTTTTCGGCAGTAATAATATACTTACCCTTTATCGTGTTGTTTTGATCGCGGTAGCGAACGGTCGCGCACCGCTCAACGACACACGTAGCAAATATTAATATAATTAATTAATATTTCGCGCGTCGCGCGGCTCACAGCCGCTGCACCGACACCATGGCGCTCGTATCCAACGAGCTGCTGGCGTTCGTACAACACGTCGTCAACACCATGGGCGAAGATAGCATCGTGCAGCTGTGCAGGTCAACCTACACCAGCGAGGAGATCTGCAAGGGCAGGCTGATGCTGTACGAAGCGCTCGGCAAGACACACGACACGAAATTGAGGACATCGACTCAAGCGAAAAATTATGCAAGCGTCGCTGCTTGCCCCGCACCGCCCCCGCGGGTAACGGTGAGGGGTGCAAAGGAGGGCCACAAGGCTGAACATTTTCGACTCGACAGGGACGAGAGCAGGAGGTGCGATGAGGAGGGCTTCGTCCTGGTGAAGAGGAGGAAGAAGAAGAAGCCCACCGCCCGCAACCACCGCGGCACCGCACCTTATGTGCCCGAGCTGCGTCTGCGAAGCGAGGTGCCCGCGACGCCGCTCTACGTGTCGCGCCTGCACTGGTCCATGACGGTCGAAGACGTCGTAAACTACATCCGCGAGAAGACGTTGAGAGTGGAGCGTCTGCACTCTCGCCACAAAGTGAATTTCAGTTCCTTTGTGGTGAGAGTGCCGACTCAAGTTTTATCCATCTTCGAGGCGGAGGAGTTCTGGCCCGCCGATGTAGTTTACCGAAGGTTCCGGGGGAGGCTCCCGAACGAAGCGCGCATCACGTCGCCGAAAGAGACTAAAATTATTCGGCGTGCATCCGTTGTCTGATTGCCATAACACAAGTTTTACTTAGCATGGAATTAGACGACGTGATGTACGCTACCTGGCTTTTATACTATTGTATATTAATTGTATAGTTAATAAAGAATTTGAATTTGAATCTATACTTAGTATGGCTTTAAAGTTTAAACACTGCAATAGGCAACACAAAATATGTAGAGTTCGCGCAGAACTCAGCAACACAGGTAGAATTGAGGTTGTACCTAGTACATACAGTTCATTCAGGGTTATTTTACCGCTGACAAGACCTTACTGCCATGGAAATAAGTATCTATGTCATAGCAACTTTAAGAAATAACTCGCAGACGCAGAAACCATGTAAAGCAGTGCAACAGTCGCACTATTCTGATGAACAAAGGTTTTCTTTTGTAAGCAGTGCTTTAAAATATTATCCATACTAATATTATAAATGCGAAAGTGTGTCTGTCTGTCTGTCTGTCTGTTACCTCTTCACGCTCAAACCGCTGAACCGATTTTGCTGAAATTTGGCATGGAGATACTTTGAGTCCCGGGAAAGGACATAGGATACTATTTATCCCGGAAAAATGTACGGTTCCAGCGCGATAAACGAATTTTGGCGCAACGGAGTTGCGGGCGTCATCTAGTCTAATATAAATACCTACTAGACGTTGCCTGCAACATCGTTTAAGCAAATAATATACAAAATACTTATCAGCAGTGATAAAGATCCTTTGTCCTTTCCCGGAATTCAAAGTTGTCAAAACTCCCATATCAAATTTTGTCAAGATAAGTTAATTTACTCGCGAAGAGGCAACAGAGAGACACACTTACATTTTAACATTAACTAGCTGCCCCGGTGAACTTCGTGTCACTTTAAAACCTTCCCTGGACTTCTACGAATATTTTAAGACTAAAATCAGCCCAATCCGTTTAGCCGTTTTCGAGTTTTTATATATAAAAATCCATTCCATATTAAAATCCATCTTAATATATATAAATCTCGTGTCACAATGTTTGTCCTCAATGGACTCCTAAACCACTTAACCGATTATAATAAAATTCGCACACCATGTGCAGTTCGATCCAACTTGAGAGATAGGATAGTTTAAATCTCAAATTATAGTCCCATTTTTATTTTATTGCAAATTATTTGTCTATAAAGAGCGACCATTGTTTATGCGACGCGGGTCACGGGATAGCGATGGACGTTGCCATGGTGATATACTTATATTTTAGTCACTAATTCAATAAAATAATACGGGCGATATACTTAATATAATATGGCAAAGAAACGTTTGCCGGGACAGCTAGTTTTTATATATAAAGAGATGGGTTCTATAGTTCTACGCATATTATCACACAATATGTCGTGTAGAGTACGTCGAATTTACGCGACGTAGCGTCGTAGAACGTAGTACGAGACCGTAGAGTACGTTACGTCACGTAGTAGCTACGTAGCGTATTCTACGTAGCGCCCCTATGTAATACGCAACAACTTAATAATTATCTATATTTACAGTTGAGCAAGGGGTGAAATCTTTAAAAGGGAAAGCTGGGCTGTTAGCCGCGCCTTTATACAAACGTTAACTGCGCACTCCTTAGAAACTTGGATACTGTAAGTTTATAAAGTATACCTTTAGTCAAAAACTTTCGTAATGCAAATGTTTGTTGCGGTGTTAGAAAATAGTTTGCGTTTGTAGGTTACGTTATTAATTATAGTTCATGCAAAAACACATTATTTGAAAACAACATAATTATTAATTAAGCATTAGCCAACGAGCATATTTTAAAGTGAACTAACACCAATCTTAATAGCATAACAAGGAAAAGTAATTTGGTAATTGCAGGTCACGTAAACAAATAAATTTAAATGTAAATAAGTAGTTTTTGTTAAGTAAATAAAAACATTAACTAACAAGACTCCTAAGTTAAGCGCTACGGTCCACTTGCACGGATCTGGGTTAAATACCACGTTTATTTTGGCTCAAATATTATTTAGTCCAGGGTTAACTTTAACCCAAATCTACGTAAGTGGCCCTAAATGTAGTCGTCAATGAGATATTCAAGAGTTATGGGAACGTTTTGGAGCATAACGGTTTTTTGTGTTGTTTTTTGTCGCCTCTGACCGTGTGAAGGAACCTCAATGGATGTATGTGAACTTGATGGCCAATTTAGATAGACCTTTCTCCTATCAACTATAACCCCCGAGTTTACCCTCGGTTCTTGACGTTCGGGGGGCGCGGTAGGTCTTGTTATGTTGGACGAAAGAGTCTTCAATGAACCTTTCTTTGGAATTGTTAGCTATTTTCACACGATGAAGTTCCTTAGAAAAATCGTGCGAGAAAACATGTTCCCATGGAAAGAAATGTGACGCAATATTCTACTTAGTTATTCAAATTTCGAATTACTTCACATAAAAAAAATTACAACAAAATATGAGAGATAATTATGTAAATTTACCTAATTGGGTACCCGATTTTAACATGAACCTAAAATTACTTACATTAAATTTAAAAAGACAATCCTAAAAGAGTTTTCAATTCACGCAGTACGATGTTGGAACTTGGATATTGCACAGATACATTACAAGAGCGACTAAAGGATCTCTTTTAATAAGAAACAAGACAGATAAGCAACCTATCGATGCGATACTTTAAAAATCGGAAAAATGCTTTTTCGCCAAAGAAAATTTGCAGTTTTTTTATCGAATAACGGTGTCGACTGTCAACTCACTGTCAAGTAATGTAAAAATGCTGCACTAAAGGTCTATAATATTATTATGTACTTAAGTATACATTTTAACACATATTTAAACTCGATGTAGAGACTAGAGCCCTTGCACTTATTTCTTTTTGTTGGTAAGAACTAAGAACAATAGCAAGCGGCTCTGGCGTTGATTATTGCAGTAATTTCTTCAATTCTTCACGTCCCTTTTGTCTATCTTCATAAAATGCCACATAAGGCCCAGCACACACTTCAACGCAACGTGTACACTGTACCATAATATTTTTATCTCATGTCTGCGAGTTTTATAAAAAATACTGTTTATTTTATGCGAAATATTTTCAGTACATACTTATTATTTATAAAAAAAAAAACTGAACGCTATATTGTGTGTGCTGAGCTTTAAATTATCGATATTTCATAGTCAATAGTTTTGGGCGCCACGTGGTTTTTTCTTAAGTTTAAATGGATAGATGTGTTTTGGGATGAATTTCTTGGAAAGGTTACTTCAAAGTTTCATTTGAATTAACGCAGCGAGAGATCTTAGTCGGAATTCGAAAGTTGTAATGGCTTTAAAGCTCCATAATATTATGTAAATTACTTAAATTATTGGGTTATGTAAAACATATCAATTGAACGTAATCTAAAAGATAAAAGAAAATTGAGGCAAATGGGCTTTTTGACTCTTTTTAGACATTAAACGATTTAAGTACTTATTTTTAAGATCCATTTTTATGATATTTTGATCATATTTTGTAGATTCCAAGAACTAGGATATTATCGTGTCGACTTGGTATCTATATTTGACGAGCTAGTAATAAATAGATGTAGTTCTTATAGTATAAAATGTGTGCACCACACCGTGAATTTCAAAGCAAATTATTACTTTTTCTAACCTTTTGTAAAGTAGTGAACTGTGAATGTTTGGTTCACTCATTGTACATTGTAGAATATGAAAAATTATGCTTTAATGTGGGAAACCGACCTTAGTCAACAGAATGTGTAACTTAAGTACGTTCTTTACATTAGTAAGCATGAGCCTTGTGTAAATCTAGTTCAAGTTCAAATATCGGATTCTTTATCGACATGATGTTAATTTCTTTCGTTAATTCGAGCTACAAACAAGCGTTTAAAGGAAGGCCTTTAAAAGGTTCTTGAAATGATGCAAAAAACAGAGGGCGCGCGCGCTACGGAATGCAGCCCCAGGTATGTCCGTCCTTCAGGCTATTAAGGGACAACGACTCGATCTAAATTATCATAACGTTTAGGTCGTGAACTTAATTGTTAAAATATCAACGTCACTAGCCATTTAAAATCGATTAACATTCTTTATTCGTGTTCTACGAGTAACATACTTAGTTTGATAAGGCTGATTAAAATGTCGTTTTAAGCCAAATTTTATGTTTTTCAACTCTTTTGTTTGGTAATATGTTGTGTACACAAAATATTGTATCCCTCCAAGCCTTAATAATAAATGTTAAACTCAAAATAGTCATGATGTTAAAAATATAGGCTGGCAACCCTGCCGTATGCTACAAATAGAGTATTTTTAATATAAATAGTCAGTACTCAAGATGCATCTCGGTCTCAAGACGAGGTTCAGGCTCTGTGATTGGTTAGCTGTCAAAATTTGGACCAATCACAGAGCCGAACTGCGTCTTGAGACCGGGTCGCATCTTAAGTACCTACTGACCAAAAATGTGGGCACTAGACTCACTTTCCAAGTACCTACTGCATCGTTTTAAGAAAAATGCTAATAATAATATCAAGAATAGAGGACAATTTAAATTTTTTTCAATAATAATTCTACTAAGTAATACAAGCCTTCTGAAGCCCAACTCGCCCCAGTCCCCAATAACTTTAATTTTATAAAAATAAGTTTTCTTCTTTATGTTCACTATTAAGACGATTGAAATTTTTAAAACCGCTTTTAAAAAGTTAAAACGTCAAAATTAAACATTACAACTTTTAAAAAAGTATTTTAGAAATTAATAAAAACAAACCATGGAGTTCATGTTCATGAAAGTTTGAAATTATAAGGCCGTCCACTAGAACTTCCAAGTTGTGATTTCAGTCGCATTCGAAATTCGAATAGACCTGAATGCAGGGCCAGTATTTCGCAAAAGTATCTCGGTGCTTGACCTTTTTCACATGGCATGTGGCGGCGCGGGCGGGCGGAGCGGGGGCCGCGTTCTCACGGGAACGCGCGGTGATTGCACCGCATTACGCCCTGACAACAGGGTTGCCAACATTCACATTCTCCCATATTTGGCCCACTTTTAAAAATAATTTGCTAATTGGTGACATTCTTTGTAATCGATTTACGTAGATATTCACAGTGACAGGAAAGTGATTACATGATAAGAACTGAGTAATAAATCACGTAATTCATGCTAATTATATCTGTAATCGATCCTCGTCATAAAAATCAATTTTCCTATTTTTGACAATATGATTATTGTTTACCCATGGCAACCCTTCAAAGCTATTTGCACTATATAGCTGAGCGAGTACAAGTTAAACATGTACAACCACAACTCACAAGTCAACTTCGGATGTGTTATTTCAAGTAATTACTTACAATTTGTTAACCATAATTACTAGCTACGAATTTGCTATGCGCGAAGTGTTGATTTTATGACCACACCATAAATCATTAATCAATCATGCCATCGATCATTACGAAATATACTACGAGTGTGGTTTTGCAATTTTATTGTACGATTGCCACGTTTGGCAATATATTATTTTCATTTACTTACTAGTTTACGTTCGCGTTTATAAGAGAACTCTTTGGAATATATTTATACTGTCATTTAATAGCTAATTTACTTGTTATAGCAATACTTTTGTCCTGAATGCTTGCTATACTTGTCCTTATGTAAAACAAAAAATCGGCCAAGTGCGAGCCACACTCGCGAGTCGCGCACGAAGGGTTCCGTACCGTTATAGAGCGAAAGTATGGAAAAAATGTGTTTTTTGTATAGTAGCCCCCTTAATTATTTATTTTATTTTCATTATTATATATTAAAGTACCTACACATAAAATTAAATATTTTATTTTGTGAAAATTTCTGAGCTCGCGGGGCTTAAATATATTAACTTAATTTTGTTTTAAGTATTTGTTGTTATAGCGATAGCGGCACCAGAAATACACAATCTGTGAAAATTTCAGAAGTCTAGCTATAGCGGTTCTTGAGATACAGCCTGGAGACAGACAGACAGACGGACAGACATCGAAATCTCAGTAATAGGGTCCCGTTTTTACCCTTTGGGTACGGAACCCTAAAGAGTTGTGATTGTATTTTTTTTTAAATTACAAATTACAATTGCATTAAAACGGTAAAAATTAAAAAATGTATATCAAGGTAGAAATTTATGAAATTTTTTATTTTTCTCAGGATATGATGTTAATAATATTAAAACGGTAAAATTAATTAATATTATTTAATTCCACCTTACTGCATCATTAAAATGCAATACAACAATACACATACATTAATTTGCAGTAGCACTGAATTTACAAAAATATTTAAACTTTTTAAATATGAACTGAATTTAAATAAGTACCTAATTAATTAAACAACGGTATTTCTTTACATAATTTTATAACTTTCGAGAGTAACTTTACAGAGGAACAGTAGCTTTCTGAGTAAAGTTTGAAATATTTTAATGTAAAGAATTAAATAAAAATTCGCTACCGTGTAAGTGCAATTCTTATGTTAATTTTCCAGGCAAAAATAATATTTTATTCTGAAAACAAGTAAGCTAAATACCTATTATGCAGTTTTAATATAAAATTATGAATACAGGCTTAGATATCATTTTGTGATAAACAAAATATTATGTTTAGGTATAGCGTACTCGTAGCATAGCCATATTAGACAGAATGCAGGAAATTAATGTAAGTAGGTACTAATAAACATTTTTTTTATAAAAAAATATGTATCTCATCTTCAAGTTACAGATTTTTGACGAACTCACGTTGAAGTCTTTTTACCGCAATGAAATTATTTTCTTTATTCTCTTGCTAATTAAAATATTTTACATCTAGTATAATAAACTTATAAGTTACGTAGTAACTATGTATTTAATAATCTGTGCTATAAGTACCTACTTAATTGATATTTTCTAACTTTATATTTTTCTCCTAATTTTGGTAAATTAATAATTACTTATGTACATATAAGTAATTGTTTGAAATCTTACACATGTAGGTAGTAAATGTACCTACACATTCTACCAATAACGTACAAATTACAATTCCTGCTAAATGCCAATAATCTTTTTTGTCTGTTAGCGATTTACCAGTAACAAAATGTCTGATCATCATCATGTCCTCGTGAGCACCCGTTTCCTATTTGTTTGTCGCGAACGACTAAAAGCTGTACGCGGCTTATACTAAATGTAAATTTTGCATCAAAGTTGCCTAAGATAAATCCGGATGTTCTGTCAACGTCTCCCAAACCTTGGGAGATCAAAATCATGAGACCTTGCACGTGCGCCGACATTCAGACCCCCCAGGTCGTCACTCGTCACATGTCAACAGTCACGTAAGAGCCAGTCCACACGGCGCGTTGCGTCAGCGTTGCGTCGACGCAGCGCCGCTCCAGTTTGACACAATATAGTCCGCCACACGGGCGCTGCGTCATCGCAGCAGCGTTATTACGAAGCAATCGTACGTCACGTCAACACCCTCCACTTCGTCTCGGGGGCTGCTGTCTGGCACGTGTGCGTTGCGACGATGCAGCGCGCCGTGTGAACAACTTGGTTTTTTGTATGTAAAACAACGCAACCGCAGCGTTGCGTCGACGCAACGCTGACGAAACGCGCCGTGTGGACTGGCTACAAGACTACGAAACGCGACCCAAGTTCTTGTAATAAAATGTGAGAGTTATTTTGTAAGGAATAAGGATTAATTTCGATTTAGGCTACGTAGTGCCAGTTAGCGCTGAATTTTAGTTGTAATTGCAATTGCGGTTCCAATATAATATTTTTTTTTTAATTCGTCCCCCTAACATTATCAATATTTATTTTCTATTTGTCTATACAATTTGTCTAATTAGCCTTAGATGTAACAAATATAAAAAATACAATAAAATGATTCCACTAAAATAAACAAATAAAACAAAATACCTACAATTAAAATGTCAAAATAATAAAACAACGGCACAAATATAAAACAAAAAGAACAGAGACTATTCTAATATCACAGCTTAAAATTAGAACCTAATTGTTACTATCACACAGAATACTGCTGTTACGCTTGTTCACTACACCCACGATCGTTCTGCAAAAAGCCAGGAAGATGTCCCGCTTTTTACCCCCCCAGGATGGATGGCAGATTCTCACCCGTTATCGATGTGCCCAATTTCTGCTCAATATCGTATCTATTGCTAGCAAAAATTGGGCACTCGAGTAGCAGGTGAGGAACCGTCTCCTCAACTCCTGGCTGACACAGGCAGGACGGATCCTCCTTCAGCTTGAATCTGTTCAAGTAGAAGGCGAATCCGCCGTGACCGGTCAGAATCTGTGTGGTGTGGTGTGTGATGTCTATTTTCTGTACTATTTTGTATGCAGCGGCAGCGTTTGGGAAAAAGAGCTTCGTGACTCCGGCCGTCCCTCCCACTTCGTATCTCCTGTTCCATTCCTCAATCGTATCCTCTCTCAAGATACGCTTGACGAATGAAACAGGACACAGATCGTAGTCAGGTTTCCTGCTCAATTTCAGCGCGGCCTCCTTGGCTAGTTCGTCAACCCTCTCATTCCCTCTCAACCCTGCGTGCGCCTTAATCCAAAACAGGGAGACCTCCCGCCTCTGCAATGCAGCTTTCCGGAGGTCCGCCCTTGTTTGCACTGCCAGAGGATGAGGGGAACTAAGGGTGACAGCCTGGAGAGCCGATCTGGAATCGCTAAGGATACCGACCTTTGCTATTCCACTCTTGCAGGCCATACTTACTGCTCTTTGGAGCGCTAGAAGTTCGGCTTGGTAGACGGTGCAATACTGTGACAAGGCAAGCTTGACGGCCTTTGTCTCGGCCTCACACTTCCATACGGAGAGTGCGGCTCCGACTCGACCGTCAATCTTGCTGCCGTCCGTATAGATCCTATGGATGTGGCTATCAACCACATCGGCATACGAGTCCTCATCTACCATCCCGAACCTCAGCTCTACCTGCTCTGCCGGATGTGGGTCCTCAATCGCGGAAGCCATTCGTTCCACCTCCCTGTCCCCCAATGCCGGGTATGACACTCCCTTCTTGATCTCATAAAGTCTCGATGCTTCGAGTATTCTGAGATCAAGAGGGAGTATTCCAGCCAACAGCAGCGCTGAGTTCAGGGAGACGGTCCGATATGCTTTGCAGATCTTCAAGGCAAAACTTCGTTGGACGGAGTTGAGCCTTTTTTGGACCCCCATCTTTTCCACGGTGGGTGCCCACGCTGCTGATGCATACATAATAGTCGGTTCTATGACCGCTGTATATATGATTTTAACTACTTGGGGGTTAAGACCCCAACCTACTCTGGCTGCTCTGGCTAGCATTTTGTAGCGAACAATTGCTTTTTGGTACACGTTCTTGACATGATTGTTAAAGGTAAGGCCGCTGTCTATTGTCAATCCTAGTATTTTAATTGATTCATAATACTGGATATCAACACCCCCCATTGCGAGTCTCGGTCTATCATATTTTAGTCTCCTGGTGGAGACACACGTTTTTTGTGGAGCGAAGGTTAACTTATTATCTTTTCCCCATTTCATAACTTTTTCAAGTATTTCGTTCGCTTCACGCTCTATTTCTATCGCAGTATCGCCATCTATCACCATCACAATGTCGTCGGCAAAGGCTTGGTTAAAAATATTCATCTCCTCTAACATCATAGCAGGGGGTCCAACAAGAGGTTCCACAGGATAGGTCCACCGATGGACCCCTGCACGCACCCCTTGTCGGTATCCCTGCTCACTTCCACACCAGCATATCTCACATTCACACTCCTTCCACTCAAGTAGCTACTAATCACCCGCCTCAGGTTCCTCGGACACCCAACTTCAGCCAGCCGAACCTTTATGGCTGGCCACCAAGCACTGTCGAAGGCCCCCTCTATGTCCAGCGATACCACAACAGAAATTTTCTTCTCCTCCATCTTCTTTCTGATGTGGTTCACCAACCTATAGAGGGCGTCTTCGGCGCTCCTTTGGGGCATAAAGCCATACTGGTTGGAATATAATATTGATTGGATGTTATAAAAATTAAGCTCTTCGTCTAGTTTGGTTGTTAACTTATATTAAGATTTATCTTAAAACTTTTATGTGTAGCCAATCATGATTCATGCGTGATACCAAATTCAAAATATTACGCTTAATTTTTTTTTAATTCGAGCACAAAGATTATATCACAACAAAATTACAATTAACTAGACATTAGAATATTTCTACTCATTAACTGATTATAATAATATGTAATATATATGCTTACCTATTTACTTGCTTCTCCTGGATACTAATGGTCTAAACTCTAAACAGACCACACTTGGCTCTTGAATATTTTTTGCGTCGAAAGAATACACTCGTTCCTTTTGGTCATCGCACGAATAATTTATTGAGGTAATAAAATAGCTAATATTTTGGTTCACTGGGTAGACAGTACACACTGCACTTCACAATATGTCAACATAGGATACACAGACATAATATACAGTGTAAATGTATAGAGGAAGTGATCTGAACAGATAATGTGCGAGTGCTGAGTTTAATAATGCAAGAAGCGACACCCACTGACACAGGTATACAAATACGCAGCAAGGATACTGAGGCATAAAGCTAGAGACATATCAGGCTAATGGTCTCTATATTATTTGCACGATACACTTCATTAATCATACAATGAAGTACAATAGAGCGTAAAATAATATTCCAAACTAATTGGGAGTTGGCCCTGCAAGATCAGATTGGCTTGTCTACGATCACGGATCGATCGTTTACTAAACAGACACAACAAAAGAGAGGTTTTCAGAAGTTTTGAGATCACTTATGATTAGCTATGACAAACAGACGAAAATGTATGAAGACAGTTACAAGATTAACTTTTACTGTAGGACTGGGTACTAGACATTGTGTTTCGTTGCTCCGGACCCGTTTATCGTAGAGCAACTGTGCATTTTTTAAAGTTACTCTGCGATAGTCTTTTTCTAGGATCCAGTACCTCCAAAGCATATCATCGAAGAACATGCAATAAAAGAAAGATTGACACATTTTCGGATTTTAATATGTATCGGTAATTCTGGGTAAACTAAGATAATTTCCATAGGGGAAAATCCTTCCAATAGCCTTGCATATGTGGGAAATCCCATACAAACCTGGTGGAACAAAATATTCGAAGCTCAGTGTATCTCAGCCGTTAGTGTCATGAGTCACCGTTTGATCCACCTACGAGCGACCTCTGGTACTTTACCTTATTTACCTACCTTGTTACAATTGACACTTATTTGTGATGAACAACCTAAAAAAATCCCTTTCTGCATTTTCCGGTAGATAAAAATTTCCAACGTCTGCAGCAGTATCTACGAAACTAGGTACAGTTTCTTCTTTGTAGGGTTATTTAAAGATGAACATAGAGCGAGAGAAGCTGTGGAAGTCGTAATATCATTATTTTGGTCGTTTTCTTCATTAGTGAAGGTCACGCCTGGGAAACTCCTGTTGATAATTCCTTCCATTTTTTTCGGTCTTCTGCTTCTCTAAGGTTTTTCTTATTTTGAGTCTAGTGAGTGCGGAGTGTCGTAATTTGGTCAATTCAGCTGGTAGACAACTTTTAGTTGAATGATTAACAACTTTTAGTTTTTCGTAAGTCGTAACGTTGAAAAGCACTAAACATTGTTTAACTGTAACGTATTTTTGGATCTGGAATTAGTTAGGGGTTTCATCTCAAAACTACATTTTAAAATGCAAATAAGGCTTATCTTGAGCTTTGTCGATAGAATTTTCTAGTAAAGATACTTTGCACCTGCAGAAGATAATGTCAGCAATACTTATGAAATATCTTCTGCAAACCCATTAGATCATACTTGTCATCTTGTTTGTATTGGGGCCATTATTTACCTGTGGCTGTACAGTTTACGTAACAGTGCAATTGCGCATACATTTGCATCTTGTCGCTTACATCACACAGTAAATGAAAACATGTTTTTAACTGGGAAAACTCAATGAAGTGTATATAAAGGTTATCTATTTGTTGGGTTTTGTCCTCAAACTAGTTAATTCCTTCTATTTATTAGATATTTTAAAACTTTACCTGATGTATCATGTAGTTATTGTAGTTAAACAGTTTTTAAGCTCTACAATTAAGTAGAGCTCTGTTTAGAAATTGTGTTGTAGTAACTACGTGTTGTGTTATCTGTACTAATTATTTAGTAATCTGTGATACTACCCCCGAGAATTGACCACTAATTATTAATTACTTACCCGATGAAATCAAATCAACTTTATATTGTACTAGATGACGCCCGAAACTCCGTTGCGCCAAAATTAGTTTATCACGCGGGAACCGTACATTTTTCCGGGATAAAAAGTATCCTATGTCCTTTCCCGGGACTCAAGGTATCTCCATGCCAAATTTCAGCAAAATCGGTTCAGCAGTTTGGGCGTGAAGAGGTAACAGACAGACAGACACACTTTCGCATTTATAATATTACTAGATGACGCCCGCAATTCCGTTGCGCCAAAATTCGTTTATCGCGCGGGAACCATACATTTTTCCGGGATAAAAACTATCCTATGTCCTATCTCGGGACTCAAAGTATCTCCATGCCAAATTTCAGCAAAATCGGTTCAGCGGTTCGAGCGTGAAGAGGTAACAGACAGACGGACAGACAGACAAACTTTCGCATTTATAATATTAAGTATGGAAGTATGGATTTTACTTATTTACGTTTTGTTATCCTGTGGAAAATTTTAGTCACACTTAAGCACCCAATTAAAATAATAATGGTTTTGTTTGAAAAATAATATACAAAACCTTTAATAAACATTGTATAAGGTTTTGTAATTGTTCAACTTAAATTCCAAAATATAAAGGTACTTAATCCATACTTCCATACTAATCTATACTTATTATAAAACAAAGTCGCCTTTTTTTCCCTCATGTCCCTTTGTTCCCTTTAATCTTTAAAACTACGCAACGGATTTTGATGATTATTTCAGTGTTAGATAGCCCATTTATTGAGGAAGGCTATAGGCTATATTTTATCACGCTAAGACTAATAGGAGCGAAGAAATTGAGGAAAATGTGGAAAAAACGGGGACAATTATTTGAAAGGGCTAACTTGAACGCGCTAATCTCAGGAACTGATGGTCCGATTTGAAAAATTATTTCAGTTTTAGATAGCCCATTTATCCAGGAAGGCTATAGGCTATATTTTATTACGTTTAGACAAATAGGTTATAGGAGAATCTGGAAAAAATGGAGGAAATTATTTGAAAGGGCTTATCTCGCGAACTACTGGAGCAATTTTTATGTTATTTGGCACAGATAACAAGTACACCACGTGAAGGGTCATAGGTTATCAATTTTTAATCATTTTTTCAGTGGCTTTAATATTATATTTTATACCCGTGCGACGCCGGGGCGGGTCGCTAGTATAATATACAATACTAGCTGTCCCGGCAAACGTCGCTTTGCCATAATATAAAGTATTTCGCCCATATTTAAATTTTATTGAAGTGACTAAATAAGTATGTCGCCATGGCAACGTCGATCAATGGACGCCGTCAGTCTCAGGTTGTAATAATTTACTATTATTTATTCAACAAATGCACTTAACAATATATAAAGTACCCAGTAGCCGATTCTCAGACCTTACTGAATATGAATATAAAATTTGGTAAAAATCAGTAAAGCCGTTTCGGAGGAGTTCGTGGACTAACATTGTGACACGAGAATTTTATATATAAGATAAGATTATAATAATATAATATAATATTGTAAATGCGAAAATGTGTCTGTCTGTCTGTCTGTTACCTCTTCACGCTCAAACCGCTGAACCCATTTTGCTGAAATTTGGCATGAAGATACTGTGAGTCCCGGGAAAGGACATAGAATACTTTTTTGTCCCGGAAAAATGTACGATTCCCGCGCGATAAACGAGTTTTGACTTTTGGCGCAACGGAGTTGCGGGCGTCATCTAGTTTAAAATAAGTAAAAGTATTAATAATAATTCTAGAGCCTCTAGAGTCTAGAACCAGCTAAAAACTGTATTTCTTGCAATAAAAATTATCGCATTTTATTTAGGGAGCACTATCGTAGCAACGTGATAAAGTACCCACTTCCATGTGTATCGCGGTTTCGACAAAATATAATAAAACAGGTCACAGCTGAATGTATGTTAAATGTCCATATACACTATTACAGGGCTGCTTTGGCGCGTGGATGTCATAGGGGAAATGGCTGTCACTCAAAATGATACCAGCTACAATTATTCAATTTGGTCGAATAATAGAATAACAGGGTGTCTTTTATATTTGACATTTAAAATTATACTCGGATGAAAGTCATCGTTGTTTCCATTGGCTCCGAAATTGGGATTTTGATGAAAGTTGACATACATAATATGTACTTATTAAGTAATCTTAGGGAAATGCTCTTTTTGCCGAAACAGGTCCGATTATCACCGTATTTTACGCTAACGAAGCTACAGACTAAAGAAATAAAGTAGCTTCTGTTAGCGTGTTCTACTTTGTTCAAGGCATGATGTCATTGTGATATTGTCTGGTCGTTTTGTGTAAAAAGATCTGGCGAGACGGCCATCTGGTGATAATACTGTCGCCAGACACATGTGACAGCACACCCGATGTGAATTCTGCGAACAGCCCAAAATATGTCGGTGTCCTTTGAAACAAACCTGAAAACTCAAAAAGATATGCCTTTTCCAAATCAAAATGTGTCGGTGTCCTTTGAAACAAACCTGAAAGTACAGATTTTGAAGAGCCATTTCCTTATTTATGTAAAACCATAGGCCCCACATCATAGAGAATACTCAGTGAATCTGAAATCTGTACTCTGTTCAATATTTAATATTTATCAATAGCATACAGGCTACCAATAGTGCCTTATGCTATGAAAATCTAACGCTACGGCTGTATTTGCCGAGTAATCTTTGAAATTGTGTGCGACTCATATCCTCATAAAACTATGCTATTTTCTATAGCAAGAGCTAAGTGTTCTAATTATCTTCCCCTATCTTCTTAAGCGCATTAAACAAGTCTATTTTACTATTATTACAGCAGGCAGACACAAACAAAAAGCACTACAAAGTACTGCATTGTATTTCCAGAAAATCATTAAATCGGTATTAGAAAATTCCAATTTCGAACGCAGAACAAAGTAACGGAATTAGAAGCTACTAAAAATTCTCACAAAGGAGTTTATTAACCTATCGCATCTATTATCGAGTCTAATAATAAAAACAAACATAGTGAAGTAAAAGTAGGTTTCTAGTCTTATAAGGACAATGAATAGGCGGCAGGCGTGGAGTGTTAATTTTTTTATTGGTCCCGTAACACGTCCAACTAGAATCTAGATATGTACAGTTTACTTAAATTAAAGGGTTTTCATTTTTCAATATTCAAATTAAAACATATATAATATCAGAAATCTCTACTGTTGTCGACAGTTTAATAAAATGAAAGTTGCGTTGATATATTTTTTTATGTTATATGTATGGCGTTAGGGAATAGTTAATCAAAAGGCGTTTATGGTCTGAAACATGCTGAAAACTACACAAGACCGAAATTTTATATTATTCGTGACAGACATCAGTTTATTTTGTTTATTTCCGTTCTCATTAGTTCTTTATTCATGCGTTCTCTAGGCAGTTCTAGGCTTACGATACGAAATCACGAATTCCAGATGACCACAGCCTAATTTCTGTCTATATTTGGGATTGCAATAATTAGCTATTTTTGGAGTTTGGATGACCTCGTTTGGCTTATCCACCTACACTGCACCAGGGTTATTTCGGTCGTATGACTACGTCATGACGAGGCGCCCTCACCATGAGATCACCAGCTCGCGATTGGTCGATGGATGTTTGTACAAAGAGAAGTGCAATGTCGCACTTATATTTTAGAGATTCGAAGAACGCGGACTTGTGACGAAGAAAATAAATATAGATCGGTCTATCTAGGTAGAGATTTACGCAGAAGTAATCTAGAACATCTAGTGCACGTACGGAAGACTACACTGTAACTGAAAGGTAGAAGAAATTGTAGTACGAATGCTCTCCAATGTTATGCAGATATCGCTTGTTAGGTTCCTGCTGTTTTCGCTTTTGACGATTCAAAGTCTGAAATTGTTGATATTCTATTTTAGCTCTGAAATAGAGGAGAAACTCTATGCAATGGAAAAGGAGGAACCATAGGACTTTAGCGATTTAAATTCCCTGCACCCAGGGACATAAAGGTGTTAAGTAGATATCAGGAGACAGGGAAAGATACCAATATATATTTGGCTCCAAAGCTAAAGGAACGTTCAGTGCTTCTGATCTTATACTTTGTTGGGATAATTAATCCCGTATCATCTTAAAGTATCATATTTTATGATAACATATAACCTAATATCCAGGGCAGTCGGGCGCGTAGACTGCTTACAAAATGGCAGTTTTATGATTGAACCAATTACTCTCTTTAAGTCATTACTCTTTACTTTGTAAACAAGATTATAAAAATATAACGGCCAATGAAGACCCAGTTTAAATAAAGTCTGAGGAAGCAATGATGAAGTAAAGTGATGTCCGTAGATGATGAAAAATAATAAAGAATAAATATGTAAATGAAAGGAAAGTAAAATGTTTTAGATTTATTAATTGCACCAAAATTATGCAAACAAATACTTTGTATGAGCTAAGAAAATTAAAAAGAGATAATAATATTATTAGACGTTACATAAAAAATGTGAGTATGATCTCATAAAACAAAAGATATTACATAGCACTAAGATGAATCAATAGGTATTTTATTTTGAATAGATCTTCATAAAAACAGTCGTTTCTCATGCATCCGGCTCTAACAATGGAATAATTGTTTCATCATTATTTTCATGAATATTCATCATTCTAAATTATAATAATTGAAGTCAGGACTCTGGACTCATTAAAATTCACAATCATTTAGTATTCTTACTTCTCATTTATCAGACTTCGATTTGTGGATACAGCTTTGGTTATTTCAAGAGAATTAAAATATTTCAAGAGTACGTACTACGTAGACATTTTATATACACTTCATCATACTTTCTACTTTGGGTACCCAAAGTAGAAATGATTTACAAAAGACATGGAATTTATTATGCAAAGTTAAATATTTAAATGATGATAATTGTTACAACAAATCACCAATTATCGTAACAAATGGGAACAATTATGAGAGATAGTCACTTGTTTAATTAATTTATTGATTCATCAGTTCCAAACTCCAAAGTGCGTTGATAAAACTACGAGTCACCGTCGAGTGTCATGAGGGTTACAGGATATTTCTCTGTTTATCAGTATGAGTGCCGCACAACTTTAAGCTCCTTTGACAAAAATGATAAGGTCTGAGTTAGATTTTTAGGTCTCTTTGATGGAGCGAGGAGCGGACGGTATTGGTGCATGTGCACGGGGACACATCGCGATCAGGCTACATTTTATTGGTTGCTATTGAATCAGAGAAATTGTTTAATAGGCAGATGGTGGACCTACGTAACTTGGTCGTGTTATGTCAAGCACAGACGACAAAGAATAATGTTTTTTGAATACGAGTCTTAGGGTCTAAATACACTAGGCTGAATTACGCCGGCGTAATTTACGTAGTCGAAATTACGTTCAACCGCTTACGTCTGATGCGACACACTATAAATTACGCGAAGAGCCGAAATTTCGCGGCGTAATTACCGTTGCGGAACGCGCACGTGAGTATTTAAAATTCTCAGATGTAATATTGTGATTTGTGTGCGTTAACGCTTTGGGGTTAAGAGGGCGACTAATACAAAAAATCAAACATCGTTCTTCTCTCTTCACACTCACGCCCGTCTTTCATATGCCAGGCGAAAAAGGACGACGCGGATTCAACGCCAAATTAGTATTTTCTCAATAACTCCATAAATATACAACATTTTAAAAATCCGCTAGGTCGATCTCTCAATGATAAAATTTTACACAATGTGTTGAAATATTAACTTAGTTCAATGCACGATTATGGCAATAAATGAAAAATTCGTGAAAATTTGATAAACCTTTGTGATTTTTTTCTATCGAGAAAATTTTAAGATATCGTGTTTTTGCTCAGATTGAACTCTTGGAAATATAATGTAGTATCTAATTTTAGAAAATGAAACGATTTGGGGCTTATTTTCAAGCATAAAAATGAATTATAAAATCGAAAATTTTGGGTTAGTCGCCCACTTAAGGTTGGATTTGCTATGTTTGGTTTTGATAATTCTGTCACGTATTGGTGTGTTGCCACACAAAACATTACCGCCGAATCGCTGCCGAACTTTACGCTCGACTCGGCTCGACGGAAATTCGGCTCGCGACGGAATTTCGGCATAGTGTGTTTAGACACTTAGCTCTTTCAACAAAGAAGAAAATATTTGTTATGCTGATCTTTTGTTTCGTTTTCAGATAACCAGCAACACTTCTGTTATCTCTAGCTGCTTCAGTATACAAAGGAGTATTAAAAAGTGTTGGAAGTTGCAACTGGTCCTGTACCGGGACTCAATTGACCGGTCTTGTAACGAGATGATAATAATAACGTTCCACAAGTTCGAACAAGTTCCATCATTTTGCGTTAAACGGGGGGCCAGGCATTCATTTTGCTACCTTTAGTCCCCCTAATACGGGGTCCGTACCAAATTACGTATTAATAAATTCAATCCAGTTTCTATTATGTTGTGTAATTCAATGTTTTTTTAAGAAACACTCTTTGAAATGGGTCGCAGATGTGCTCCCAATTGAGAAATTAGAATAACGTTTTCGTGTGAACCCGAATAAATAACAATTGCAGTAAGACATGAATAAATCATGCTTTTGGTTAGGGTTTTATAAAATAAATCATTTAAAGTGAATCTTATAAATATGTGATCCGTTTTCATAAAATATTTCTCTCTCATGGTAGAGACTTCAAAATTCAAATTATTGTACCGTAGCCAATGCATTTTATACCAAACCATGTCTGTCTATTGTGTATTGCAAAACTCGAGCAGTAGAGTGCTAGAACTGCTCTGCTTTCCTAGTCTGTTTCCAATAAGCCATAAACCAAAAATAGATGTAGAGCCCTCATTCTATTTGGTACAGATTTACTATTTTCTGTAGACTTGCTCAGTTAAGTAGATCTTTATGTACGGGATAACCAATCACCATAATTTATCGTATATATATCAATAGATTAGTCTTTGCTGTAAAGTGTAAACCATCACTATCGATAACATAAATACTGCTAGGTTACATTAAACTGGCTGAAATTCTGTAGTAGAATACTCGCGTTCGGCGATGGCGCAGTCTCAATGCCTTGAAATAATTCATGCTATCAGCCTTCTTATGTTCTCCGATTTTCATTACCACAATGGGCAATAAAGGGTGTATTTCGTAAACTCATTTGTCAGGATCGTCGCTCACGTTCGGTATGATTTAAATGTGGAAATCACTTGCCATCGTCCGCTCGTGCGCACGACACTGTTGTCGTCTGCCATTGTTTCGTTCCGTGACTGAGCGAGCCGCTCATACAATATTAATTAGTGTCCATTAATCATTTCTAATAACCTTTCGTCGTGTGAAAACAATAGTACAATTAACGTAGGTCAGATACGACATAGATTTTATCCTGTTGATTATCCAAGCTAACTACGACCAGTCATCTTCTAGACTTTCTGACGGCTTGAGCCTACTTGTGGCAGCCTGGGTTAAAGTTAGATATTATATCGTAGATTTAATTTTATATTTCTCTTGTTTTTCGTATTTATGAAAGAAAAGGAATGATATTATAATTTGAATTGACGCAAGTCTTCGTTTTACATACGGAATATAAAACACGTAATATTCTGTGGTTTTAGAACAGTCATAACATCTGCAACACAACAATAGCATCTGAATTTCAAAACAGAAATATGAAAAAAATCATAACGCATCAAGCACATATACATTAAAATATTTTTGTGGTGTTTGTAACAAACAACGATTAAATTTTATTTTTGTATCATGCTCAGTGGATTATCACTAAATACTACCTAAAGTTTTGGTGGTAAACCCTTTTAGCAGATGATACCGAGAAGTCCGAGAACATACCTATCAGTTTTTGTAATCCTCTAAATTGCTCAGATTAAGGATGTTTTTGTTAATTGTAATTATTTGAAGGTGAAGGACCTTCCACAACGTACTTGTGACAATGTGATGCCTTCATGATGACTAAACGCTAAGGACAGTGACTTTTACAGCTGACTTTTCTTTTGTAAATTCAATTCCAATGCAAATAAAGAACTCGTAAAGATCGTAACTTTGATTTCAGATTTCGAACTGTAAACAATTTTATGTAGCCTCTTTACTAACTATTTACTATAGCCACCTATAACCTCAGTACACAGTAGGTACTAGGTATATGTTAAATTGTAACTACAATCTACATACACATGATATGACTATGTTTCTTAAGAATTTAGTATTTTTGCTGCCTCATCATGAATATATACCTAAGCATCTTGCGCAGCAAATATTTTCCAATTTGCTTAATAAATGATATGAACGAATGAGTTACTACCAAATTGGGACAATAACTCTTCTTCAGACTTCAACAGTTAGATACTTGTAAACGTACAGTCATCGTCTATTGAGGACTCGAATTTGGCTTGAGTCGGTGCACGATAAAGCGGCGGTCGCATTCCGATGGCTAACGGGACCTCGCTCGCGAATACACAGCTATACATCACAGTCCATTGACAAACCATAACCGATACATACGATCGTATATGACAGAGTGAGTATTGACGATATCGTGTACGATCCGGAGTATATGAGAATGATTATTTACGATATTAAACTCATATGTCGTAACGATCATTCCTGGGCGAGAAGTATGTGCAATGTGGATCATATCGTATACGATAGTATATTGTACTGTATAGTTTCTGTACGTAAACCAAAAATACGATGATACAACACGTATAGTTTAAAACCATACGCGATGTTTGATCGTATTTTTACCCGAATGCCGGGTTATGTGTTTAGCGCGTATCTTGTATGTTTTTTATTTTCGTTTCTTTACAATAACAAGACAAAGTCCCTTTCGTTAAAAACGATGACGAAATTCGTTATCAAAATGTATGGGATTTGACATTAGTCTTCGCAAGCGAAATGTCATTTAGCGATGACTTATGTCAAACCGCATACATTTTGATAACGAATTTCGTCATCGTTTTTAACGAAAGATACTTTGTCTAAAGGGGCTGATTCGATGCCTGACTGTTTTGGCTTGCACAGCTATGCGATATCGAACGCGATATACAATCATACCTAAATGCAACATCCTTACGCAAAACGCGCTGTCGTTCCTATACGAGACCAAGCGATACATGCGACGTATAGGATCCTATCGACATACGATTATCTTTGATTAGCTGAGGAAAAAGCTGATGTGTCCCTAATAGGTGTGTGTGAAACACTCGACCGCAATATTCCCGCAGCGGCGAGTTGCGGGTCTGGCGACATCCACCCGCTTATGGCGAGGACGGTCGCGGAGGAATGTGGCCTCATCGATACTGTGGTATCGGCCATACGCTGAAACGGACTTGGCTCAAAACTAAGTAAAGAAACCTAGGATCCTAAGCAGAGAAAACAAACACCTTCATCCATATAACAGAAAATGTCAGCAGATTAATTTCGCTGTAAGACAATTGTCAGAAGGATATCTTGGAAAATTATATTGTTATCAAACGGTTTTCTGGCAGTAGAAAAACACAGAAAATGCAGTGGTAGGAATGTGTGATTAAATGTTTTTGCATTTGCTCTGTATTGAAACTAAGAAACTATTTATATTTTGTGTAAAAGCTAAGTGCTAGTAACTAGTCATATTTTGTAGTAACTATGACTTTCTTTAGACGTGGTATAAATTTAAAAAAAAATCTAAGCATTGTTAAAATATGCGAAGTTAAAGAGCAATAGAGTTACATTACTGGCGATTACGGTGAACTATCGATGAAGTAACACGTGAATCAAGACTCAAGAGTTCTTACAATCGTATCAGGGAATTTCGTAAAGATAAAATCTTATCTTACATAACTTAAATTAAGGCTTTGCTAATGTGGTGTGAGGTCAGTACAAAAATATTCCATTTTGACACCTATTTAAAAAGTAATTAAAGTGCCCACCCAACACCTATTTAAAAAGCAATTGTCGCTGTAGACATGTAGTTAATTGCATTCCGTTCATTAGAAACTTACCCCCGAAAGAGGGTATTTTTGCCAACTACATAATACTACATGACAGAAATATCGACGTAAAATAACTTTAATCTCCGTTTAGGAAGTCCTAATCATATTATGATTTCATCTATCTTCCATCTCATTCATCATTTATAGATTTCTTTGGATGATTTAGTCTTTTCTATGAACTCGCTTACTATACGTTAGCACAAGCTATTTGTGTGCCTCATGGTCTCAAAGTACAGTTTCAACATAAAAAGTTCTATTTTTAAGATTTTCCTCAATCTCCTGTAACTTGCGCCAGCTTAAAATGAATATACTCATCCTTGCCAACTGCCTACATAAATGACAGTTATACCTATTCACTTCCACATACGCTATTTCTTTTCTTTTGTTGCTTAATGCAAACGCCAGTCGCCAAAAAGATAAGCACTCACGAGTCATGTTAAGTGATAAGTCTTTTTGTTGTACCCACATTCATTCCTTTGATATGCAGTTTGACTTGCCAGATTCTTGAATTCTTGGGATTTCTGTAGATAAGTATTTTAGCCGGTCAAAGCTGACTGTTTTAGTGTAATAAAGCATTTTCATGATACTGAAAAATAATCGGAAAAATGTTATACTTACCACGGAACCATAAAATCTAAACTGGGTGATGTTTTACAAAATACAGCCAATATCATGATACGTAATAGTCCCAACATAGGTACTAATTATACATATAGCCTAGAAAGTTCTATTTAAAGATCAAAAGATCATTAAATTACTTACAGGTCCAGGGAGGTCAGGCTCTAACCCCGCTGAACGGGGTCTTCCAGTTTAGCGAACATTTATTCCGTTAGAAAATACTAATACATACAAACATTTCCAGATTAGATCAAGTAGGATAAGATAGAAACGTCCAACGACACAGAAAAACATAAAAAAATGTGAAAGCGATTTGCGTGAATTCTGAGTGAGGACGGCCCAAGTAGCAACCAAGCATAATGTACACCTAAAAAGCAGCCAATATAGCACTTGACGCTGTTTTACAGCTGTATAAGAACGTCGAAGAGAATAGAGATGTTGTAGTGTTATAATGTCGGTTTACTGTTTAGGAGTAATTATTCAGCTCTAGCTGTATTAAGTCTGTATTAAGAAGTCAAAGTACGCTTAAAGTTCTAAATCAGTGTATCGAAACTGTCATGTACAGCTTAAAGTTTCCTGTGACGCTTTGATCCTTATTTTAGTATTAAAGCTGCATTTTGCATACCGTCACTTACTTAATACAGCTTAGAGCTGTATTACGGTGGTCCTCAAACCTTATTTCTGTATTATGAAGTAGGTAAACTCTCTTCTACAGTTCTTCTTTTTATGGTGTAATTGTACACCGTTTTACAGACTAAAGCTGTATAATTTCTGTCTTTGAGAGTAATAAACAGAAATAAAAATAAATGACGCCTATAGTACAGCCTTAATCAGTGTATCCCTAAAAAGAGTTACAGATTATGTTCGTAACACTGCTATGCAGCATTAATAGTACATTTATTCGTTTATACAGCTTATCAACAGCTAAAAGCTGAATACTATATCCATTATCTACACAGTACAACTATGAATGCTAATAAGACCATCAAAATAGAATTTAGGCTGTATAGCAAATTGTCGCCATTAATTTTATCAATTACAAATTGAAGATTAGGAACATGAGTACATAAAAATTAGACTAATGTTTTTATATTTATCAATATTTTCAGTTTGTCCAACAACCTTCTATGCACCAACGAGGCTCTACGTCCATTAATTCAAAATTTTTAAATTCTAACCTATAAAGACCATATTTAGTAACCTTATTTAATATCTCTTCCTTGATTATTTTGCTGGCGCATTTATTTTTTTATCACAAAACATAATATATATAACCACAATAAATTTATTTTTGCACGATAATGCACTGTATCCTGCGCCTATCGAATCTCCTTAAACACAGCGTTTATAATGTTACTTTGATCAACAGTTACTTATTATAAACGCCAAATATATCTTCTGTTTCGTTTTATTTCTTTTGTTACTCTGTTCAACAAACTCAAAAACTCAAACTCAAAATTTTTTATTCAGAATAAATTTTTGCAAATATTTTCTGAAAGTCTACATGATGCCTACCACCGGTTCGGGAACTAACAGAAACAGAATTTTTACAGCTTAAAGCTTAACAAGTGAGTTACAATGGAATAATTGGAGTGTATTAGTTTCTTCGTACACCATAGTACAGCCGCAAACAGCCTATTTTATGCTTATACAGCTACTGTACAGCCAATATAACGCAAAAAGCTGTATAATTTGTGGCCATTTCGGGGGTGTAAGGGCTGTATAAGCGCTTATACAGCCTTTAAGCAGCCTGAAAATACAGCATTAAGAGTATAAACGACCTTTAATACAGCTGTTATACAGCTTGTGATGCTGCTTGGGGGAGTACGCAGTCGAAGGAAAATATTTATAATGGGTTGACAACACAATGCAGTCTTTTTTAGAAACCGATTTTATTCAATGGAACATTATTATTTTCATAATTATTATTATTATGGTTGAAACGATGGTGATATGCCTTAATTATTAGGATCCACTATTGTTATTGTCAAATTTTGACTACAGGCTCATTTCGTATTTTAAGGGCCAACCCACACGTACCACAACCACACGACAACCGCAACCACACGACAAACACACGACGTGGTCGGGCGTATATTTCGTATTGTAAATGAACTGGACCATTCACACGTACCACATTTTGCAGTCGTTGTCGACCACTTGTAAAATACCGACCACGTCGCAACCATGTCGCAACCATGTCGCAACCACGTCGCAACCACATCGCAACCGCGTCGCAACCACATCGCAACCACTGGCCGTCGTCATTTTGTCGGTACCACAACGCAACCACAAAATGCTGCAGCGACACCATTCACACGTAACCACAGCTCGACGACATTTTGTCGTTGCGATGTCGTGTGGTTGTGGTACGTGTGGGTTGGCCCTAAAAGACTTCAATAGGTACTTACATCATTCAAGCTATTACAAACTTCTTTATTGTGCATTTAGGGTCTTTATTCTCGTTACACATGGGGCCACATGGTGCAGGCCACGAGAGAGATAATGATCTCATGCGATGACGTCATTTCCCAGGCCATGAATCGGGAATAACCCACATTCAAAATTGCTACCATTTCCTTATTCTTAAAGCTAAGATGACGTCATCAATCAGCTTGTAAAAATATATAACTTAAGGGGCCGGGCTACCCTCGAAATTCTCATACATACGTAATACCAAAATCATTTTCTCATACGAAAATATTTAACATATTTAAGTTATTTTTCGACTTAAAATAGTAATTACCTAGGTTCCTGCACAAAAATTAACTTCAAAATATTTAAACACTAAAAAAAATTTTTTTTGTGTATTAATTTTTTTTACTAAATTTACTACTAAATATTTAAACAATAAAAAATAGAGTAAAACACTAAAAAATATATGAATAAATACTTTTGTTACAAGACCAAAATCAGAAAGTTAACGCTGCCTTGTAAAAATATGTTATCTACTTGATATACAACTGTTTCGGAGTTACCTTGACTATTATCCAAGTATCATTCGGTATGTGGGAATGGATTTTTCGGGTTTTTGGTGTTTTGAAAATCTTCACGTCCAATGTAAAGTCAGGGCAGTCAGTATGGTAAGTACACCGATTCAGATCGATAATAGACACTTGACAACTTTTGAAGGAGGGAACAAAATTAATAGAGAGAAATTAAAAAAAAAATACATTTGTTCGCATCCACGCAGATATTATAATATATTAAAAAAAGTATATCTTTACGCCCCAATTATGGGCAAAGACAATGTTATCAAAGCGCCAAATTATCCTTGTCGGTAAATTACCCTGATTCTATATCGCCATCCTAGTCTGAGAGCATGTAAGATGAGTTTCCAGCGATCTGTCCGTTATCAATAGCTAGGAAGCTGTGCCATGTTTGGGTCAATGGACAAAGAGACCGCCGGTGTGCCATGTACAGACGCTAGGCTAACGGGCCTCTAAATATCGGTGCGGCGTAATGGAAAATCAGATTAGATGCATATGAATCAAACATAAAATATACCGTTTTAGTACAATGCTCTTGGCTCTTGCACTACTTTACACTATCATCAACGATTTTGTGTTGTTTACCTGCTGTCATAGTATGTATTGAGAACAAGGATGGTGTTATCTATGTAGTGAAAGGAAGTCTGGTGTTAGTTACACAGTACACTATTTATAATTCAGGAACGGCTGAAACAAATTTGCTGAAAATATAGCGGAGGCGGAGGTAGCTACGACAAAGATGAGAAGATACTTTTTACATCTAGGATTTTTCTTAGCAAACTTATAATATTATAAAGCTGAAGAGTTTGTTTGTTTGTTTGAACGCGCTTATCTCAGGAACTACTGGTCCAATTTGAAAATTTATTTCAGTGTTGGATAGCTCATTTATTGAGGAAAGCTATATATATATATATAAGACTAATAGGAGCGAAAAACGTGGAAAATTATTTAAAAGGGCTCATCTCACGAACTACTGGAGCATTTTTTATGTTATTTGGTACAGATATAGAGTAGACCACTTGGAAGGATATATACTACGATTTACGAAAAAATGTACGGTTACCGTGAAGAAATTTAAGTTCCGGCATTAAGATCAAACTGGTTCTAATATCATGTCATCTTAATAATATACGGTGTAATAATAATAATAACATTACGAATTTACCTCTACATTATCTGTCTCTCAGTCGAAGTGTGTAGTGGTTTCGCAAATCACAATCACATCACATTTTATTTATATGGCACTGGTGCGTGCTAGAACGCGGCGAATCGATCTAGCACAGAATTAGCGAGAATATGATATCGACTGATTTAAACAACGCTAGTTTCAGTTACACGTAAATGTGCAAATGGTACGTATACCAAATAAATATTGAGTTACAAAGCAATAATTATAGTTATAGAACAATCTACAATTATTATTGTTTCTAACTCAATATAATATTTGTTTTACTGTACAATTTGGTGTAAAACAAAATTGCAAGTGTACAAAACAATAGAAATACATTTGCATTGATTTTTTTTACGCTAGCTCTACCGCGAATCGCAAGTTGCGACCGCGTTGCTCTACTTAATAATCTCTCATACACTTATTGTCATATCTTTTTTATTATTATTATTTTGATTGTTTCCATTGATTCACACTGGATAACTAGATAATAGATATTAAGACAAAGTTACAAACCATTTTTCCCATTCCAAAAGGAAGAACGAAACCTATATTTAAGGCCGTCTTCTGAGCAAACGACCTTGGCCATACATTTGCCACGTTGCCGAGATCGCACCAAAACCCTATTTAATTTACTTATCTTATCTTATCTTATTTTAGTTTGTATTTTTAGTAAGTATTTAATAGTTTTATTGTAATAGTCATTGTGTACTACGGTAATCATCATGTTTAATGTTTATTAAAGCATCTTATCTTAGTTCAAAATTTACCTACAAAAAATTTAAAACGTGGAATATGTAGTTTATGATATTGTCGATCTACTGGCGTGTATTTCAAATAAAAGTAATTTGTAAATATACACACCGGCATATTTAGCGGAACACAAAAAAAAAGGTCCATAATTTAAAAAATATGGTTTTATTTTAAAATCTACTTACTACACTTCTTTTGTTATTTAAAATTTCATTTGTTTTACTTAAAATTAGATCATATTATGAACAAAATTTGCGAGTAAAGGCTATTTGTGAAAAATGGTACATTTTTGAACTTTTCATGTAACCGGGAAAAGTGAAAATTATTATTAAAATAACAATTAATTAAATTTAAAAAAATGGTGATTAATATCGCGTATTTCCTCCACGTGCTCTTATTAAAGTTTCTAACCGTCTAGGCATACTGAGAATTATGTTATCGATGGTCTCCTGGGATAGTCTCCGCCATTCCTCAACTACGGCGATTCGCAGTTCACCCACGTTGGCAGGAGCTGGAATTCTTGACTTAACTTTTCTTTTCACCAAGTCCCAAACGTGCTCTATTGGGTTCATATCCGGTGATCTCGCCGGCCACTCCATAACAGTGATATTCATATCATTAAGATAAGCTTGAGTTGACAGAGCGGTATGCGGCCGAGCATTATCCTGCATTAAAACAAAATTGTCACCGATATATGGGGCAAACGGTACGACATTTTCTTCTAAAACTTCTCTGATATAGCGATCCGCAGTCAGACTCCCTCTGTCAATCACTACCAAGTCTGTGCGAACTCCCAAACAAATGCCCGCCCAAACCATTATTGATCCACCACCGTATGCAACTGTAGTTTCAAAATTTGTCTGAATGTAACGTTCTCCTTTGCGTCTCTATATTCTTTGCCTGCCGTCAATTTGATTTAAGAGAATTCTGCACTCATCACTAAACAATACCTTACTCCATTGGTCCGCATTCCAAAGTCGATGTTCCTGAGCAAAAGTTAACCTGTTTCTACGATGATTTACCTCGAGCTTTGGAGCCTTGGCGGGCACAAATGAACCCAAATCAGATTCTTCTAACCTTCTTCGTGCCATACGCTCACTTACGGTTACTCCCCGCACTGCTTCTAACTCATGTCGGGCTTGGACGGCCGTCAAACGGAGGTTCCTACGTACACGAAGCCGAATGAAACGATCATCCCTACTCGAAGTGCGTCTTTTTCTGCCTTGTCCTGCTCTTCTCACATAAGTGCCAGTCTCCCTGAATCGTTTGACACTGCGATGGACCGTTGAAATCGATCGACGAAGATGTCTGGCTATTAATCTGTATGTTAGACCAAATCTTCGCATTTCGAGTGCCCTGGCAATCTCCGTTGGGGCTAAGTCAGGCATAATTCAGTCCTCAACTCCAAAAAGAAACAAGATTATTTTTTTTTTACAAAAAAACAATATTTGAATGAAAAATTTAAATAAAATTCAGAAGGGAGAAATACTCGAAGTTCGCTCTACGTAAGGTATATTCGAATAAAATTAAAACAATTGCATAAAATGTGATGTTCAATTGTTTTCCTAATTTGAAATTATTATTTTTTAAATTAAATGACGTATAAACCAGCCAGCAACCTTATATGATACTTATATCAAACCTTTTTTTTTATGTTCCGCTAAATATGCCGGTGTGTGTACTAAGGAGATGCTGAAAGTACACTTGAATTTGATAAATTGGTTTTACTTCGGAAGCTGACATCATGAGTATAATAAACAAATAAAGAACATTTCAAAAGTGGACACGAATGTTGATATACTGAAGATTATTGCTGTATTTTTATTATTACTTTGTAGCTTTCAAATGATGAGTTTATAAGGCACTAAATACGGTAAATTACGGAATCTCCGTAGGGAACGCCCTTAAACATGCAAGTTTTTCAGAATTTCGAGTTGACTTCATAACATAACTCACAAGGAATCGCTTATGTGATACTTGTAAATTATACCTAAAATATTAACTACAGTATTGTATACCTTCTGTTTAATCATATTTGCTAGTGCCTGCTGACGTCATCACTGCACGCTCTGTGTCAACAGCACAGTCCCATGTTTATGAAATGACACTATTAAATAGCTACAAAACAAGAAAATATTTGCGTTCACGTACGTAATTCGGGTTTTACCACCCCGAAGTGAGTCAAACTTAGATTACAAAAAAGTAAAGGTCCAACTGTTGGATGAATACGCTTTTTACACCGGCCTTGAACTTGGGGGGGGGGGGGGGGGTAGTTGTGGGGTCCACCGGATCCAGCAAAATGTTTAAAGTGGTCTATGACAAAAAAAAGTTTGGGAACCTCAGCTCTAGACGATCAATTTTATTGTGCAATATCATAGAACAATTTATTTGACATTATTAAAACTTCTTAATCTGGACTTAACGCGACTTATTTGAATAGTAATGCTGCTACGAGTACATACTTTTTCTCGACGTTTCCGTGTTGCAACCGCGGCCGTGGTCACGAGAAAAGTCGAAAATAAGTATGTACTCGTAGTAGCATTACTATTTAAATAAGTCGCGTTAAGTCCAGATTAACAAGTTTTAATTATAATTTATAATGCAACGCGAAAGTTTAAAATGTTATATTTGACATTATGATTGAAAGGCGGGCGGCGCGTTTATTATCAACCCTAGACGGTCAATAATATTGTACGATATGACGTGATATTGGCATATTGCGCAATAAAATTGATCGTCTAGAGTCTCTAGGGGCCCGCTAACAGAAGTATAAATACGGCGTGCAGAAAAGCTGTGGATAATTTTATTAACGAACTAAATGACTCCCGCAACTCCATTGCGCCAACCCGCCGAGACGAGCCAAGCGAAGCGCAAGGGCACTACCTACCTTTTCTCGAAGTGTTTCGCCGTTTTTTAACCTTCGTAGAATTACTGTCCGTTGTAGCAGATAGTTCATATATTCAGAATATGATGTTATCAATGGCCTTATTAAGCATACAAAGTCTCAATTAAATAGATCTAATACTTTAGATTTTATAGATATCTAAAATACGCCGATTTCGTTACTGACACACTGATGGTCATCAAAATGTTTAGCTACTTCTTGAAGTGCTAGAAAGTTGAAATTTGGTATGTAATCTAAGTTTAGTATACAACCAACAAAAAAATTCATAAACTTGTAATTTTCTTCCCCCATCCCTTAAAATAGGGGGGGGGGGTGGAAGTTAACCCTCATAGAGTTGGTCTCCAATGTACCAGATAGTTTATATTCTCAAGATATGAAGTCAATGATAGACTTATTAAGCATACAAAGTCTCAATTAATCCTTCAGGCCCCGCGCGAGCACCGGTGATCGCGACAACAATAAAATACAATAGCAATTCCTGGAAATTCCGACTGAAGTATTAAATAGGTCTAATTTAAGATTTTATTGATATCTAAATTACGTCGAAATTTGGTTATACGTCGTAAAATAAGTTAAGTAGAGGTAATGGAAGTTTAAATATGTAATATAAGACTTTCACCAATTTTGTGAATCAGGACATGAAAGTTTACACGGGATAGACATTAAATAAAAACCTGATAATAAAAAAATAATAAAAAAAGCAAGTAGCAACTTACAAAAAGGACTGAAATCCCACCAAAAACATTTCATGTAAAATGTTACCTCGACGACCGCAAAAGGTTTGCCCTGTGAAAAAGACATCAGATCTAATGTAGAGCCAACCTTCTGAGTCTACTCGGCCTAACTCTATCGATCCTAACTCCAACAAATTCTACATATCAGTAAGTATGTATGGCTTGGCTGTTTCGCTACTTGCTACAGAAAATATATTCACCTCACCTCCACGACGGTAACGAAACAGCCAAGCCATAGATACTTTCTGATATGTAGAATTTGTTGGAGTTAGGATCGGTAGAGTTAGGCCGCGTAGACTCAGAAGCTTGGCTCTACATTAGATCTCATGTCTTTTTCACAGGGAAACCTTTTGCGGTCGTCGAGGTAACATTTTACATGAAATGTTTTTGGTGGGATGGATATTTTTGAAATCTTTAATACTTTTATTGTACTTATTGAATGATCAGACGTATTTGTTTAAGTTTAGGTTATCTCTGAAATATTCAATGATAAATAATTTTTTATTACTTAATAGGTATTATACATATAAATTGCAAAGTCATGGTGAATAACACTTTGTAGAGTTTGTACCTTCTCGTAACAGTTACCGTGATAGTACGTACCTACAAGCAGTAACAAGGTACTAAGTATTATGTAAGTACTTTAATAATAGTAATACGTAATTCATTAATGGATTTATACTATTACGCTTAGGTAATCAGTAATAACTTCCATTGCCGATTTCATAAGAAAAAATGTGAAACGTGTATGTACAATGTAAATGAAATATGTGAGTATGTACAATGTGTACTTACATAATATTATACCTATTATAGTTGTATAGTGTGCGTTGTAGTTTTTTTAATATTTCATGTATTTCTAAACACAATTAAAAAATAAATTGTATTTTCCTATTTACATTAAAATAAAAGTTCTAAAAGTCAGACTGCAGAGTGCATACAGGCATGTTGTGTTATCATATAATAATACTTATGTTTGAGGAAAACTGCTTTCTATTTATCAAATTTCTTAGAAAAAGATAGTCTATCAGGTATTAAAGATAAGTGAGGTGCACGTATTCTCTTATCATTATTAATTTCTTCACTCTTGTCATAATCCACCGTGAAAGCCAATGAACTTTTTAAAAATCAGTTTCTCTTTACGAAATATTTTGATATGTCTTATGAAAAGGCCTCGTTTATCTAATGAAAGGCTTTGTAGGCTTGAACAGCATAATTCTCTTTATATCTGAGTTCTGAGTTCTAACTTAATTCTCAAAAGATACTATTTCTTTTGATAGTTTTTAACCGACTTCCAAAAAACGAGGCGGTTATATGTTCGACTGTGGATATTTTTATTATTCGTAGCTTTTGAATTTTGATATAACAACGCGACGTTTTCCAAGTTCTATATGGTGGTACTGTAATTGTCGGCTTACATTATTCCAATTCAGTGATCTATTGGATTCCAATATTTACTATTGGAGTAATATGAATATTAAATATACAGTGCAGAAATACAATTTTGCAAATATAGTACTGGATTGTAACATTTGGGTTGGAATAAAACAGCCATCAATGCAGATCGAAACAATTGTACCTACGAACTCAATGATTTTTTCTGCCAACTGGACCCAAGGGATGAAAATGTGATGGATTTAAAAAAATCCTATTTGATATTTCACAATAACTTTAGATATTATTTTAGATTAGTTATCATAAGTTTTCTTATATCAACAGCTTATTTATTGTTTTGAAAACGGGTTCAAAGTAGTTACAAAGTAGAATGGTTCCTTCGTGTAGTGACCCTGATAGTAGAAGTCAGTAATGATATGACAACATGATACAGAAGTCGAGAGGTCATGGTCATGAATTGGCTTCATAGTGTCACGGGTTACCCCAAGGTATCAGAAAAAAAACTTTTACATGAATTGAAATTAGTAGGTTTTTAATGAGTATAACGTTTTTATTGCGCAATATGCAAATTACTACGTAAATAATAGTATACTTTAGTATACTATGCCTATACGGAATACTCATGAGCATTAGCGATGCAGATAAGCAAGTTTTATGATTTACTGGAAATGTAACGATATACATACCTATTTCATCATATAATGAAATAAATAGGTTGAGATGTTGTTGAGATTGTTGTTTAAAGTTATTTTAACATCTTTTCAGTTGTTAATAAATAATGATTATAGTTTGTTAAAGAAAAAACCTTGAAATTCTTTGCATTTGTTAAATGTTTGAGGGGTTTTATAAAAGGAGTGTGGACACGTGTGGACGTCGCGTCGTAGACAGTAATTGTTTGTAGACGATATTTTCATGAATGGGTTTCATTGATGAAAAATATTACGCAATTCGTTTGCAGATGTTAAGAGCCCGTCCTCTCTTTTCTACTGCTCTCTTCACACTCACGCCCGTCTTTCATATGCCAGGTGAAAAAGGACGATCGCCAAGTTAGCGGGCAGATAGAGGTTTTCTGTTTTTAAAGGGTTTTTTATATTGAAGTGGTAAAAAGTAATTCCAACACTTTATAGACGACTTTCTCAACAGTACATTGTATTTTTTTCATACCGTTAAGACGTCAATACAATCCATAAAAAGGTGATATTCTAAACCTTTTACAGCAAAAATCACAAAACTGTCGCGGGTTTGAGTTGGATTATTTAAAAATACTTAAAAAAAAAAACTAGCTCCAACACTATATTATAATTGAAATGATCTTACATGTTGTGCATTAAAACTTATAGAAATACTGTATTTTAACTGTTAAATTACGTCTGTTAAATGAGCGAAATCGGCAAAATTTCGTATACGGACTCTTAAAACACGGTCACACCAGCTGTATTTATAGACGGTTCCTGAAAACATTTACCTGTGTGTGAGTGACTCACGGCTCCGCCTATAATAGTAGGTAATTTATGTATCATTATTCAATACTTCTATTATTTTAATTCAAAAGTTTGTTTTTAGAGGTGTAAATTCAAGTCCATCATTGAATGATATAATGAATATCCTTGAATATCTTATATTTTCTATTTATCTGTGTAATTGCCGCACTCAAACGGCCGCTGCGCTCGAAAACGTAGGGTGGGTTGCACCCAGTGTTGCCAGACGTCCCGATTTTGGCGGGACGTCCCGATTTTTTCATCCAAATTAAATGTCCCGCGCGGGACAGGGTCAGTCCCGCTTTTCGGGGAAAGCCCGAACGTACGTGCAGCGTGCTGAGAAAGAAAGGCGCGTAATGAAGATAAGAGTGTGGAAGGTAGAGGGGTGGATTTTCTTTGGCTATTGTCACGTAAATATTATTTTAACGCAAATAAAAAGATAAAAATTAAAAAAAAAAAACTTTTCATTTAATACCTTTTTTACTCTGTCCCGCTTTTGACTGAAGAATCCCGCTTTTTCACTCAAAAAGTTTCAAAGTACCGACTTGGCACAAAAAAAATCTGGCAACGCTGGTTGCACCAGAGGCGTGGTTAAAGTTAAAGTTATTGCTATGGTTAAAGTTGGTTATACACAAATAATTCTATTTAAACTGATAGAAGTCTTTGGTTATACATAGTTAAGGCTAACTTAGCTTTAACCTTAACATTGACCACAGAAATTGACATAATATGTCTGTTGCGTTTATTTTTTTATTAAATCTACAGGTAATGGGATCGAGAGTTAAAATAAAAAATGTAATTAATTAATTATCCGTAATAAAATTTTTTCTTTAAATAACAACACAGTAAATTTTCACGAAAATTTTTCGATTTAGGTATGAGCGGTTACGGTTATCGTTAAATATCCTTAACCAAAGATTTGACATTTTGCACTATAGTTATAGTTAAAGTTACAGTTTACTTATAGTTAAAGTAAGTTAGTGCAACGCACCCTTAATGATCACGAAAACTCCAATTTAATGTAGAGTTTGACAGTTTTTTTTTTTTTTATTACAGTTTAGTATTTAATATTCGTCTCCGAATGCGGCAGTTATTCTATAAATTTAATGCCACCAAAAACATAAAATATGTAAAAATGAAAAGCCAAGTTCCATACAAACATTATTCTTGTCTATGTACTTCGCCATAAAAAGGATGGAGATCTAAATGAGTGCCAAGTTCCATGGAAAATCGAAATATGTATGTATAGGAACCAAATAACATTGTGAACAAATAATAGTCTATTTCTTTGCTTTATTGAATACCTATAACAATTAATGTTATTTAAATATTGTGACATCTTAAACTAGATTAGATCTAACTTGACCAGTTTTCATTACATCAGTCATTTAATAAAGTTATTGAATATTTTAATTCTGATGAAAACTAGCCAAGTCAAATCTAATCTAGTTTATGATCTCACATTATTTAAATAACATTATTGTTATAGATATTCAATAAAGTAAAGAAATAGACTATTATTTGTTTATAATGTTATTTGGTTCCTATACATACATTTTCCATGGAACTTGGCACTCATTTAGATCTCCATCCTTTTTATGGCGAAGTACATAGACAAGAATAATGTTTGTATGGAACTTGGCTTTTCATTTTTACATATTTTATGTTTTTGGTGGGATATCATTACTTTTTGTAAAGAAAACTTTCCGAGCAAGGGTAGACAGTTATGTAGACATCTTAATCTTCCCAGTTCAAACATACATAATATTCGACTATATTCAATCGTAACCTTAAGGTGCTGTTTCACCACTTCCCGACGAGTGTCGGATTTGCTATCCGCAACTTATCTGGCAGATGCTTCATCTGTCAGATAAATAGCCCCTAAGCCTTGCTGAGTATCAGACAAATAAAACAAAGAAAATCCAAGCGAGTGGTAATCAAAGCAGCTACCATCAGGAGGCATTGGAATAATACGGTATAACACAAGTGTATTTCCAACCATTAACTATAGGGTACAATCTTATTGTGCGGAAGTTAAGTAGCTATTATTATTGCTGTCTAACAGACAGGAAGACGGACGGACGGACAGACGGACAGACAGACGGACAGACAGACATACCTATTAAAAGAATTATATATCTATTCCCGGGACTCAAACTATATCTCCATACCAAATTTAAGAACAATCGATACAAGCAATTTGGGTGTGAAGAGGTAACAGACAGACATACTTCATAAAGTCACTTTCTATTAATTTCCTAAAGTTTTTTCACTTCACAAATAAATATATTTACGGGGAGCTCCCATATAATAATTATGTGATTTTTTGGCCTTTTTTGCTCAAAATCAATAATTAATAGCAGCCGGTAGATACTTTAAAATTTCACAAAATCTTTAATTACATTTTTATTTTCATAATTTATAATAAAAGTAAAAGAAAATAAATATCTAAGGGGGGTCTCCACACAAAATCACAATTTTTGCCTAGTTTTGCTCTGTCCGACTCGCACTTGACCGATTTATTTTGTTTTCTAATTTTTATCTACGCTTTTACACAATTACCGAGCTGGATTTCAAATTTCAGCCTTCTAGGTCATCTGGAAGTGGGTTAGAATTTTGATCTATAGGTCAGTCAATCAGTCAGTCAGTGATAAAAATGTAGATTTTCGGACGTTAATATCTTAATAACCGTTTGAGCCGCGCTTATGAAATTTAGAGCATGTAGTTATCTCACAAGTCTCATTATATGAGCCAAATTTGAAACGTTTATGTGAAATAGTATCTGAATTATGAGGGGGTCAAAAAGAGCTGCAAATGGTTCGTGTAATATTACACACGGTGCTGCTCGCCATTCTGTTATGCTGGAACTTGGCTTGACGCTACCGCGTGTCTAGATGAAGTAACTACCTCTAATTTCGTATTCTATTAATTTGTCTATCTGCCCCCCCCCGGAGCCAGGCTCACACATAGTCTGGGAGTCGGCGTTATTTCTGCCCGCACTGGTGGCGAACACTTGTGGCTACCGCATATGGCAATTATTTATATCATAACTTATATTTTAGGTTTTTCAACCCCATGCGCAGGATAACGTTTATTTTAAGAGTTATCCACATCTTATTCAGCTGCGGGAACAATTAAAATAATTGAAGACATGAGGTATGATTGAAGACTTACCGTACGTAACTAATAATTCAAAAACTCCCGTTTTTTAGCTATAATGGAGCCTTAAGACCGGAAAAATTATTTGAAAACAAAAAATGTGGATTCTATGTATAGCTAGATAAAGTAGATACATAACTTATTAGCTAGATTACGAAGTAGGTAAGTTACTAGGTTTGTTCAAATTTTAAGGGAAAAAATTAGTCATTGTTATTATGTTGTAAAATGTTTGTGACTGGCTTTAGTCACTCATGTCTTTAATTTTGTCCATTTATGTTATTTCAAAAACGAAATAGGTAAGAAAAGAAAAAATAACCTCATTTACAGGCACTAAATTGCCTTGTGGGCTTGTGTTGATGTGTGTGTTGATGTGCCAAAATAAAAATAAATAAATATAAATAAACTCATATCATGCATAGTCTTATCTGATATCATTAAAACAGCCTTTAATTATCTATAATCTCAGTTTAAGCCTAGAATAGTTAATGAAGTCTTATAATAGAGTGTGATTCATTCAGTAAAATGAAACTAAAATAAAGGTCGCTAAGTTCCGTCCATTAAAATGTTTATTTATTTTTATTAAATTAAAGGTCAATTAAGATAAATAGGTGTTATTTTAATCTGTTCTTTTAAATATCAACACGATCTTGCGATAAAGTAGCAAAAAGGGAGCAAAGTGTTTCCACTTATTTGGCTTATTGTACCTTTTACGTGATTAAATCTGTTAATCTCCTAGAAATCTTACTGATATCAGTAAGTGGTGGAAGTTGGAACAGCCCCTGATAGTAGTAAGATTTCTAGGCTAGCCTATCCGGCATATATATACCGGATAGGCTAGCCACAACTTATCTGACAGATACAGTATGCTTTACTTGTCAGATAAGTTATGGATGAAGAAGTGGCGAAATATAAGGAGCTAACTTTATTCGTCACATTGTCATTTGCCTTTGCATCTTAAAAATACTTGAACCAATAGGTGTATCTATAGATACTAGATAGCCTATAGCTTCATACTCAAAGTTCTGATCGTAAAAGTATTCGAATGACACGTTAAAATACTTTCCTAAGCAATAAAATTGCGCAGTTCAAACATTGTTTCAAGCCAAATTGAGACAAAGAACATTTTGAACACTGCTATCCATCTCTATATCTCTACCAGACTATAGCAGCTAGTATTCTTACTTCCAAGTTCCAGTGACAAAGCACGAGGTACGAGGTTGAGGTAGTAAGTACTACGTAGTACATACTATGTCAGTGTGACAAAGTTTTTTTTTTTCAACTGACATCCAGTTTATCTGCAACATGTTTGTCATGCGTAAGTAGTTTCGTTCAGCTGAGACAAGCTTTGAATCGAGGAAAACGTGCAGTATGCAGCATCGCTCCGGCATTCATCATGGGCGGTTCAACGACATGTGACAGGCAAATATACATTTCAAAAACATGCCCCGACAACCTAAACAAAGCATTCGCATGAAGGTATACCTGGAAGGTATGGTAATGGGTATTATAAGCGCTTAAAATAAATAAATGACGCACTTGCAGGTTCCAAATCGTCTCACCAAATTAATGCCCGATACAGAGTGCAACTAAATAAACTGATAAGTTTAACCGACTTTTACATGCCCAAAAAATTCCCATCCGACGCATGGATCTTACTTGTCAGACAATCAGGTGATCAGCCTGCATTGTCATAACCAAACTTGGAAATAACATATTTCCAATCCGGGAAACGAATCCACAGCCACGTCAAGAGCCACGATCTAAACCACTGGACCACGGAGGCGTTTTATCGGCTATTAACCTTTTCTCGGCAAAATCTTCGAGAAGCTGCTGGTCGCCCGACTCTACCCGTCGCCCAAAATAAGCCCCAACCAATATAAACTTATATATGTACCACAAAACTCGGTACGACCCCTCAAGATTACTTCTTTTGCCACCCTTGAGTAAGTCCATTGGTAAACACGAACATATTGTAAGAAATAAAAAACGATAGAAATTATCCTGTATTATGTACGGGGGGACAAAATTAAAAAAAAAAGTCCATTGGTTCCTGGATAGCAGACTAACTGTACCTATGTAGAGACACATTTCAGGCATTGAACATGAAGTATACTTACAGTGTTTGTTATTCGACAAAGCGATATGTTTCCAAGATATATCATCGTGTAAGAGAGACGATGAAAGGCAGAACAAAAGGCTTAAGTGGTACACCGTACATGTGGAGTGGCTCAAACAATTCAAAAGTATAAACACTGGCGTTCGCAAAACAAAGAACACCAACTCGGCCAAATAAAAATATTTGCCCACCGAGCGCTGACTCAAAGCTTTGTTGGATTACGACAAGCAAATTTATCGTAATTCGTGAATACCCAAAAGAAAAACAAGGTTCTGCGACGTAGACAGCTCAGGCGGGGAAAACAAGGGTTGTTTTGAAACCAATTTGCGTAGTTACGACAAAATGATGATTAAGCGTAGCAAACAATGACAAAATTGAATATTTCCCTGTCGTTAAAGTATCACATTGCACTTCCGTCTGGCTGCATTTACGCGTCGGTGAACCGATATTCTAATGCCCCCCTCTTCAGGTCAGCTGGTTACAGAAAGTATACAGATGAGTCTGCCGACCTGTAGAGGCGTTTTAAGACGTCAAAGAAAAATGTTGATGCGCAAGATGACAAATGAAGGGAGCATCATACCTCATACCATACCCGTTAAGATGTTATCATGATATGGTTTTGATTTAAAATCACAGCGTATAATATTTTACCAGAAGTTTAGAACAAAGTATTATGAACAGCAAGTAAGTACTTCTTACAAGTTACAAAAAATGTCTGTAAAAAGAGTTAATCAAAACGTAATTTTAAACGGATTCCTTCTGAATCAAAAGAATATTTGTACTTAAGTAATTTAATTAATAAGATAAGCTTGAAAAACAGTAAAAAATAACACTATTAACAACAATATTTCCATTCCCATGTTGAACATCTCCCTTTCAACTAAAGCCTACAGTACTTTGTAATAACATTATCCTGTATCACATACAAAGTGATGAGCAGAATTATCATCATAATGATGATCACAGTGGTAATGCCCAGTGGTAATGTCCAGCGAACACGAGTCCAACAGGACGCGGCACATTACTTTAATGAAATAACGACAATTTGCATTGAATAGCTCATATCAGGGCTGGCACAAGCGAGAAAACTCTGCTACGAAACTTGAGCTGCAATTGTGAAATAGATTTGGGAGTGCCAACCCTAAAATCCTGTCCCATCAGGGATTCTAACTTAACGAAAACTTTATTATAAAAAAAAAGATAAGCTAATATTGTGTATAATATTATTTGCGTAACATAATAATATTTTTGCTTTTGACAACCATATTATTATAATAAGTATATCTAACACAACAGGCTTTCAATCATGGAAAACTCTACCAGAAAAAAAGTTATTGTAGAACTTAAATTGTGTTGCTATTATAGGCCCTAGGTACATATTTACCACAGAATAACCGCCAATTAAAAAGGAAATATTTTACTCAACTTTGGACAATACTTTTGGTATTACCAACCCTAGATTCACGTCTCGTCAGGGCTGAAACCTCGCGAAAACTTTCCAAATTCCAATACTTTACCGTAGTTGTTAAAATGTCATCATCGACAACCCTAGATCAGATCCCCCTCCTCTTCACTTCCCCTCGGTAGCTCTCAATGAATGCAGCTGACTCATTGATAGAGCTAATTGATATGACCATAGACTATATCAAACTTCCTGGAATGTTATTTGTCTCGTGGATATTTTTATAGAACATACGATCATTCAAGTATTACAATTATCTTATATTTATGACGTAATATTGATTACGCTTTGAAATTAATTTTCCACTGAACGTCTCTACATAACTCTCCATGCATTGATTTTAGAAATACAAAATATTTAAATATTTGATGTTGGTCTGCCCTTTAAGCCAAAGTAACCAATATCCTTTTCCCGTTATCTACTCTATCTCAGTTCCAAATTCAACATTTTGTCCAGTATTCGTAACTATAAACTTAATATGGCCCAGATTTTGAAGCCAAAAATCTTAACACAAACATCTGATATCTCTGCATTGACGCAAACGGTCATCTCTCATGTGCCAGATGTGCTGTGTGCTAATTTGGCTACACAGATATTATGACATGTTGTAGTCGAGTATTATGTGCTTAATAATATTATCCTACACTCGAAATAAGTTGACTGTCTATTCCAGAATTAAAGTGACTAAATTTTCATGCGAAATACCTAGATTTTCTAAAACTACATTCAGAGTTTCTTTATGAAGTAGCCTTCTGAGAGGTAGGTTTTGTATGCTAACGAAGCCTTTAGTATCATTTTCACAAAGTGACAAGGCGAGTTACAAAATGTCCTAATTTTTGGACCCATTTTGGGTCATAATAATTATTAAGGACAAATATTTAACACGGCAACTGACATCCATTTTTGGGGGACTTTCTATTAAGTCACATAAAAACTAACTTTGTAGTGATTAAATATCATAGCAACTATTAAACTATACAAGCAACAAAAGGCTGGAGGTCCAAAACTGGGGGGTTTTTTAGTGTGGATTTGGTACGGGGGGGGGGGGGGGGTGTATTACCCCTTCCCAGCTCCCCCCTCCCCCCGCTGCCCATCAGTTTTTGGGGTAGGTTTCCGAACCGTTACCTAATCGATTTTGATTGATTTAGATTAGTTTTCCGTTTGATACATATTTTTTTCACTGCCTTTTAACTTAAGATAGTCAAGAAAAAATTAAAAAGACCAAGAATAGTTTTTTAGCATGTCACAATTTGGTTTATTTAGATTCCTAAAAATATAGCCAAAAGTATTTTTTAAAGATCTTGTTTGTATTTATTTCAGAGTTCAGACCTTGGTCAAGTTTATACACAACCCCATTTTAGAATTTATGAAAGCCTATTTTAACTTTTTTATTGCAACATAAATTCAATTGCCACAAAAGAAAATCACTGCCAGATAAAATTTAAATAAAACCTCAAAACTCATTAAAAAGCCGCCGCTTTCTAGTTGAGATGCTACCTCAAATTAGTCGCCAAAGTAGTTTATTTACTATCCATTTTTCTTAAGGCCCGGAATAGTATCAATTTATCGCCGCGTTAAATGCATGCCATTAATAAGTACAGTTTAAGATTTAATTTTGTGACATCAAATCAGTTATGTTTACAATTACTTACATGAAAATATATTTTGATGGAAAAATACTTAATATAATAATCTTTACACACACAATATGACGTTCCCGATAATATTATGATACGATATCACTTATCAGCTACAGATATACACATACAGTCGGCTTGAATTACATCTGAATATTACCAGCAGCAATGCAAACATAACTAATTATAGCACTCATTGTCTAATCATTTAAAATTAAAAAAAAAGAGGTGAAACTTAACAAAATTATCATAAAACTTTAAATATTATAATGTTTCCTTCACTTAAATTTGATGGGGAGAAAATGTAATGGAGCTTAGGTATTACATTGGGCCGCCAACTGCATGTAAATCAACTTCTCTGATAGTACATAAAATTAAAGCTGTGTCAATATAAAATGTGTCTGATGGATTGCTTCTATTAGTGTATTTCGAACTAGCACTACAATTGTTTCGTTGGTGATATGAAGATATATTATAATCTCATGCTGATTGTACCAGGCGCCGGCTTGCATGTTGTCGCCGTTGACTCACTAATTCTGAAAATTATGTAAGATGCCAGCAGTCACATGCCTCAGATAGTGACCAGACGGCAGACCATGTTTACGGAAATATGCTATCGTCTTATGATTTATAGTCTGGTTGGTTAAAATGGTTTAAAAGTAAACAAGAATTTCGTTATATATATATATATATATATATATATATATATATATATATATATATATATATATATAAAACTCAAAGGACTTAGGGCCGGGACACAAAAACACGGCACGACGTCGTACGGCGCCGTGCGGACGCGCGTCGTAAACAACCCACGGCACGGCGCCGTACGGCGTCGTGCGACGTAGTGCCGTAGAAACTCACGTAGAAATTTGTGTCCCGGCCCTGACTGACATGGTGATCTATCAACGCACACGGCACAGCCCAAACCACAGGACGGATCGGGCTGAAAATTGGCATGCAGGTAGATGTTATGACGTAGGCATTCGCTAAGAAAGGATTTTTATAAATTCTAACCCTAAGGGGTTCAAATAGGGAATGAAAGTTTGTATATAATAATACTGCTTAACGCGAGCGAACCCGCAGGCAAAAGCTCGTTATATTGTAAATGCGAAAGTGTGTCTGTCTGCGACCTCTTCACGCCCAAACCGCTGAATCTATTTTGCTGTTTGGTATGAATATATTTTAAGTCCTGGGAAAGGACATAGGATACTTTTTATTTCGGAAAAATATACGGTTCCCGCGCGATAAACGAATTATGGCGCAACGGAGTTGCGGGCCTCTAAGAAGGGTTGAAACTTGAAAGTAGTACTCTAAAGTTTCGAAAAACCGCAAACTAAATAAATAACAAGTAATTATAAATACTAATGTATATAATATTTAAGGTCATAAATCACAAATCTGTGAGTAATGTAACCGTTTAATCAAACGGTTACATTAACAATAAATATACATAACCTTTCGCTATAAAACTTTTCCCACGTTTCAATATAATTACAATCATTATGTTTGGACACGGTGCGCCTATCTATACTGGTTTCTGTTTATGGATAAACTTAATTTGGTCGTAAAACCATCCAGGGGTGGAAGATATCTTTATAATAACTTTTTAGCTCTATCCCTGCTAATAAAAGTATGGGAAGATAGTTTCACAATCAAGAAGTTTGAAGACGAAATCCTTTTTGCTACTTTAGCATAAAAATAAATTTTATGACGCAGAAAAAAAGCATCTTATTTTACTGAAACTTTATAAAACAAGTAATTATCAAGATTTTGCTGTTGTAGTTTCAGTTCAGAGTTCTGCATATTATTATACATATGTATTAGCGATTTCAATAATTAAGATTTCTCATATTTACAAGTATAAATTATAAATTATAATCCAATAAAAATAATACGTACCTACATTACAGCCATCTTAAGGTTAACCAAAGTTTTTCGTTCAATGTTCAATACCATTAGATATTGTCCCATTTCTTAAATCTTGTACAAAATACGCAAATATACCTACCTATTTAGTATAAATTACTATTTACATAGCTGAGGACCCTTCAGATACAAAGTATTGACTATTTACAAGTATGTTGATACCATTAGCTCTGATAAACAGCTGCATTTGAGCCAATAAATAAATCTACTAAGGTAAGTAATCAATATTAAATTCCATACATTCTTTATTTTTAATGACCTAACATACCTAGCCAGAACTTTGTCTGCTTAACACTATAAGGAAAGCTCTAATTAATAATAGTTATTCTGTTGCACTTGTAGAGACTTCTATTCTAGAAGAAAAGAATGCGTTGGATTTCATCTAGACCTTTAAGTTTAAGCATCTCCCAGTTCATTCCTTCAAACAGCCGTCCACTATAAACCGCATTCTTCAAGCCAGTGAAAGACTAATTTAGTACAGGAAACTATTAAGACTAAATTTAGACCGCGTGCACTCACACCTTTGCCGAATGAAATATACCAGCAGGCAGGTGAAACGTTCTTTGTGTTGTACATTGATATTCATAATGTTAATTATTATGATGTAATGTAAATAATAAGGGCGATGTTAATATAATTAACCTATTTTTATAATTAAAGATACTTTTATATATTTTGTTATCATTTGCAGGCTATGTAACTACTTACGTTGCAAAGAAATTTGTTTATTGCTGGAAAGCTGTACATTCGGTACAAAAAAATGTATTTTGTCTTTTTAGCAGACTTAAAGAATCTGCATACTTTTTGGACAGATACTTTCGTACATTTTTTAAATAATAATACTTAATACGAAAATTCCTTTACTATTAGTGCCTACTACACACTAAGGACCAACATTTTTATTTGCCAAGGACCAAGTGAGAGACAAGCGATTGGCACAGTCAGAATTCAGATAGGAAAGTTCTTATGAAATTGTTTTGTTGTGATTACAAGGAGCAAGGAGCCCGATATAAACTGATAACACGAAGCAACTGGGTTCAATGCTCCATTGTCTTGTGTTTATTGTTTGCAGTCTACAGCGCAGTATGATGACGGTTATGTATTTCTCAGATATCAGTGCATAAGAGAGTGCAAAGGACATTATATCTATTTTAATAGTTTCGTTAGAAGATTCGGATATGAGTTATAACCACAACGCACAGCAAGCGCCATGACACGTCTTAGCGAATCAGTTTTTTTTAAAAGGGCAACTGGCCCACCACACATTCCCACCACTGCAACTCCTTTGTAGCCAGGATCAACAGTGGTAAGTGGTAACCTACCACGAACGACGGGAAGCGGTATGTGAAATCTCATACATTTTTGTCACTAACTTCGCTACACGATACACTAAAAACCGGCCAAGTGCATGTCGAGCCACGCGCAATATAGGGTTCCGTAGTACCGCTAGTTTTTAGGGTGCCGTACCCAAAGGGTAAAAACGGGAACCTATTACTAAGACTTCGATGTCTGTCCGCCCGTCCGTCCGTCCGTCCGTCCGTCCGTCTGTCTATCTCCAAGCTGTAACTCAAGAACCGCTATAGCTAGACTTCTGAAATTTTCACAGATTGTGTATTTCGGTAGCCGCTATAACAACAAATACTAAAAACAAAATAAAGTTAATATTTGAGGGTGGCTCCCATACAACAAACGTGATTTTTTCTGCCTTTTTTGCTCTATATCAGTAATGGCAACAGGTAAGCACATGATATTTCCACGAAGGCCCTTATTGTATGTCTACGTCAATAATTAATAATAATATTAAAATAAAATAAAAATTTAAGGGGGGCTCCCATACAAAAAACACAATTTTGGCCTATTTTTGCTCTTTAACGGTACGGAACTGGAAAATAATCGGCCAAGTGCGAATCCAACTCGCACTTGGCCGATTATTTTAAAATTTGTACAGGTCAATGAATGTACATTTACGTGTTTTATACTATTAACAAAATCATCTCAGTTGCTTTCAAAGGAATTTGAACGAAAAGTTCCTTTATTCTTCGCCGAAAATATATTTTTTAATTAATCGACTATTACTCAATAACTTATGAAGTCTTATTAGCCGTGATAGTTTTCCTTTTAAATTCACCATATTTCCTACTCCTGTGATATTTTTCACATTTCCAGACGCTACCGTTTAGCTGTTAGAAGGGGGGGGGGGGGGGCGACGACACTGGAATCTAACGATTTTTTTCACTTTAAAACTTAATATTTCACAAACGGATCCCTAAACCGGAAGTGATCTATGAATACTCATAATATTTTTAAAAAACCTATCCAACGACACCCCACACGATGGGGTGGACGCGAAAAAAAAAAATTCATCCCCGCTTGATGTGTACCTACTGTGCAGGGAAAGTACCATAAAAATATATTTTTTTTTAAGACTTCATGTACCATTTTGTCGCACCATTTTGTTGTACCATGTGCATTCATGCCAAAATACAGCTTTGTAGGTCCTATAGTCTCTGAGAGAAACTTCGGACAGACAGACGGACGGACAGACCGAAACTATAAGGGTTCCTTGTTGACTATGGAACCCTAAAAATTAATGAAACATCGCCCGTAACTTTATTTACCCAAAAAATTGGTGACGCGCGGGCTTATGTACATTTTTGTGATAATAACTAGATATTTTGTGTCCTTTCCTGGGACACAATCGCGGCTAAAATGGTATTCAGCGAATTATTGTACAGTCACAACGATAAACATTTGCTCACTTCCTTCCTTTTAATATTTACATCACCGCCCACAGTTGAAATAATGAAATTCATAATTTACATGAATCATCTGTAATGGGGACATTTCATCATTGCAATATATTCCAGCCTCTCCAAGTCTCCAGTCTCCACCCAAAATGGGCCAATACAAGCTATTGAAAACCTGTAGAGACTACGCCTCTCTAGTCTCTACGCATCTTAAAATACCTATAAATATTATTCGTCCATGATCAATGTTAATTGTGCAAGTTACAGACAGCTTTAGAATTATGGAGATCCATATTCCATTATCTTAATGAGTGGAAGGGCCCAACCATGAACTCCGCGAAAAGGAGTGTGAAAAATCGGTCACATTACGTAGTTTTTTGTCAGAAAATTGACAGAAACGTTGTTAAATGCCAAACAAATCTTTTTGTTCTAGCGTGAAAATATGCAGTTATATTTTCTGATGCATGTGTTTTGTAGCAATCAGTGGCGCCCTTTGCTCTGACCTTTCCGTAAAATTCGCGATTCAATGAAATATTTGGACCTGTGTACAAAATATAAGTGCTCTAAGGTGCTCTACAAAATACATCTTCGATCTTGGCTCTCACTTCATAGAATATTAATTATTACAATGTAAGTTTACTGTGATTTAAAGTAAGAGTATATTTAATAAGATTACTTATAGTTTCTAGATATAGGTGTTGCCATTTAATACTAGTTAGTAGTAACCATTAATGTTTATTGGTTTATCGAAGCGTGTATTAGCCAGTTACTGAGAGTGGCTCACTTCCTGCGAACGACTTTATCTTGGGACGTAGATAGAGGTATCGTTTAATACTTCCTTTGGATCTTTTTAGCTCGAGATATTTTTATATTTATAATCTAAATTAACAGGTATATTGAGCTATGTCGTCTTATCAAAACAAATATAAGACACGTAAAGTTGCATAAATACCACAGATCAAATGTGTCGTATTTAAATATTTTACTTCTTTGAGTAAAGTAAACTGCTGCACATTGTTTTCGCAAGGATGTACAACTGAAATAAACTTGGCTGGGAAGGAAAACCGACTCAAAAAGTACCATATAATTGATAGTCTGTTGAATTTTTAGTTTCTACAGGGCCGAATTAATATTTTTTATGAGTATAAATATAGGCCACTTTAATTTTGCCGATCCTATGTACGAACTCTGCTGCCATCCTAGGACACTGCCACGTGCCACCCCCCTAGGACGCCATAGGATAGGACGCTGACGCTCATAAGCCATGGCCTATACTGCCTATACATAAATCCAGAGCTGCTGCAGGCTATTAGAGGAGATTGATTTATTTTAACAATGACTTACGTATCGATATACGGCCCCGACTCCCGAGAAACTTCGTAGCGAAGGAAACTAATTCTTGCATCTCTTCTGTTTTTTAAATATTTTTTCTCGCCTCCGGGCGGAAAACGTCAACTTTCTTCCCGCTGCGTTTACCGATGTTGTCGTTTTCCGCCTCCGTCGATGAGAAAAATAGTATACGCACCATGGGCAGTAAAAAAGAATTACATGTGATCTGAGACATTTCTTATTTTCCTGCCCTAGGTGCGTAATGTACTATTATTTAAATGAAATAAAATGAAATGAAAAATGGCATGCCAGCCTCTTAAGTACCTTTTTTTAAATATTTAATCCTACTTTCTTCTATCTAACTATGCAAATCTCTTTTCGAGGTACGGGAATTGGGTTCTTATGAAAAATCCAAGTCATAGCTGATTGCGCAGAATCGTCGAGGTAAAACATTTTTCATCTGTTCTAATTTTATGAACAAAGCTATTATGTTTATGTTCGCTTTGTTGAAGTTCAACGACCTTAGCTAATTGTCCGTTCGATTACCTATCCTACGTACAAGAAAATATAAATGTTTTGCAAGCGTTACATTAGAAACATGCAACTATGCCACGATCTGCCTGCGATGTATAATAGCTAGATTAATAATATAATAATTTCTCGAAAATTACAAGTTGTGACGTTGTTCCTAATAATATTTTCGTCTTATAGAAGTGTGAAGGGGCATAATACTTTATGATTCTGGTAAAACATTTGACAGCAAGTAATTTAAATATGGTTTAAAATGTTGTTAGGTAGAGATCTTGCACGTCTTGCATTTAGAATACTTTACCCTTATGACATTCAACTTTCAATAAACGTACTCAACACACCATGAAAATTAATTAATAGGCCGTAATTAATACTTGGAAGGTAATTAAAATTCATTAAGTCGGGCTTTGTACGAGCCGCCCGTTTGTCCTGGACGTAACCTTTGACTTCAGATGATTCCCACACTCATCAGATCATCACTCACCGAACTGAATAATAGAACGAATGAAAGCCGCCGCATTGACAAATGAGCGACCTTATTGTTCCATTCACTCACTCGTTTGTATGTTGAGAAAAATACAGAGAAGTTTATTCGAAGAGTACTAAAACCTTCTTTCTACCCACCAAAATAATCAGTTACAAGTCTCAACTCACAATAAAAGAACATATTTTTTCTTTCCAAAAACTTTATATTTTAAACCCAAGACAAATAATACTCAGTGCACTTATTCGGTGTTTAATTACCCACTCATTAAAATGTTACTTCAAGTCGGTAAGTAAATAAAATTGTTTTTACCATAGATAAAGTAATAAAGTATATCTCAATGGTTTTTACCTAAATATAAAAATATTTTTCAAATGGCACTTTGGTAGTAGAGTAACTCTACTTTTTTATTTTTATAACCTTGACCATATTTTACTTCTAGGTAAGGCGGACTTTTGTGCTTACTTATGAGTCAGTTTCAAACTTTTCAAAAAACGTTTTTTAAGGTCGATGGCTCACAAGTCACAATCTGTCCACCAAGGATCAAACCAAACCGCATAATTATGTAAAGCGTTTTCACGAGAATATGACGTCCATCGATTTGCTAAAAGGTGTTCAAATACGGGGCCTATTCCAGCTCAGGCTATTTCTCTCGAACGCACATACCTTGCTATAACAGTTTTCAGTCCTTACGTATGAGTATCAGCCTGCGCTCGAAGCGATATTGGAAGATTGAGAATAAGGCCCCTACAGCTGGGTGATTTTCCCTTTATCTTTATTTAACGTATTCGTGTTTCGGAATATGCTTTACGAGGTGAACGAATTAATGTTTTACAAGCAGTTCAGCGCCGAGTGAACGATTCAGCGTTCAGTATTACAACATGTATTTTACTTTCAAAATCTGGAAGTCAAAAACTATACTTTCCAGAATGTAATAGAATCAAGAATTAATGAAAAAAAAAACATCTAAAAAACTTTCTCTTCTCATTTATCATGCAATATCTAAATAAAAACTTGCAGACCGAACTAAACGTTTTACCATGAATTTAAGAGATTCTCTATCAGCTATCTAATGAAGAGTGAATGAGAAACAGCTTTTCAATCGTTCATAGTACAGCTTATGCCTCTTAGTTTTATCAATAAGTAGAGTTTAGACAGCGTTTAAGCCTGCCAATTAACATGATATTAAATCTAGCCTAGATAATAGCTAGCACATGTGTCCTAGATCACGAAATGTGCAAATATGACCCACGCCAGATATTAAAACTTGTTCTTTCTGTGTCACGGAGAGCGGACCCATTAAGTAATTATGATAAGGGTTAGTATCAGTTTATTTTATTGACGTAATGAATATTTAATAGTGTTTGGTCACGGTAGTACTAAATGCTGTCACGCAGTATTGCAACTTCGCAACTACGCCCTGTTTTTAAAGCATAATGTATATTAAAATGTCAACACCTGCATTTTAATCACAGGGTAAGAAGTAATTAGTGACAAAATCTTATGTTCAGATTCTTACTTTTAAGTTGACTTGTGTAACTCGAGTTCAATCCGAGTTATCTGAATTTTAAGTCGAGTTAACTTGAGTCATACTTATGTTTGTTCAGACTTGAAACATCTCTATGCTGATCCAACGTTTGCTCGTTTAAATGAAGTTAAAATACTGTTTAGCTTACCGTGCTTTGGACTCCAAATGATGATTTTTAGTAGTTTTTAATAGCACCAAGCGCACCACTATTAATTTTATAACTGCCTGCTTATTGCTTCTTGCTGAGAAAGATGGTAAAAGAAGATATGTTTAGGACAAAGCTTCCAGTCGTTATCGGCTTAATGCCAAATAGTAGAAAACGCTTAGCGCTACCTCTTGTCTCTTCCAATGACTGAACCCATATTTAATGCTAGGTATCTTGTTTTTTCAGGTCGACGTAGACTGTGATAGTACCCGCCGACTCCTGACTTCCAAAAAGGAGGAGATCATAATTATGTTCGCCTGTTGACATTTTTTTCAAGTTTGTACTCTACCTGTTACTGTTTTATCTGGCAAAGTAACTTACCTGTTACTTTTAAATGTAAGTGACTGCAGAAGCCCTTTATAAGGTGGCCTTCGGTGCCGGATCTGCGAAGGGAGCGGCGAACATATGGTTTACATACAGCGAAGGGATCAAAAGTACCTACAACTTTTTGACGTCGGAGAGCCATGCTTCGGCACGAATGGGCCGGCTTGACCGGAGAAATACCACGGGCTCACAGAAAACCGGCGTGAAACAGCGCTTGCGCTGTGTTTCGCCGAGTGAGTGAGTGAGTTTACCGGAGGCCCAATCCTCTACCCTTTTCCCTTCCCTACCCTCCCCTATTCCCCCTTAAAAGGCCGGCAACGCACCTGCAGCTCTTCTGATGCTGCGAGTGTCCATGGGCGACGGAAGTTTAAGCAACATTGCATTCATTAAAAAAAAAACAACACGGTTAAGTGAGTCTAGAAATGCGTTTTTCTTTTTCTAGAAATCTAGATTTTGATTTCTGAATATCACGACAAGAAAAACCGCTTTACAAGTATGAAATTTGAGCGGAGTTCAATTAAAAGAAAGCAAAATCACAAGCATAGTATAGTTGCAGAAGCTACTAAAAAGTAGAGCCGAGATTTTCCTCCGTTCATATAAGATTTGAGCATTTCGTTTCAATTCATATTCATTTCAATGCTATTAATTATTATCAAAGATCAAAGGCGATATAATGCTATCAATTTAAAAAAGTTGCGCAAAAAAGAAACACAATGACTTATTTTAAAAGATCAAAATGGAATTTAAACGGAGTATAGATTCTTTTTTCATTGGAAGCATTTCTCGACGCAAATCGATACCGGAAGCGGCACGTCGATGGTGTAGGTTAGTACAGCGATGTCGATAGTCGACACGACCGGAAACTCTTTGACCCTTTGTTTATCGACCGGATACGTACTGTTGCTGACGGAAGTGCGTAGTCAACGGGGCAACTGCATCAGGGCTGGCACAACAGGAATTATTTATTCTGCTTATACTGGAAGAAAACACAATAGTTCATTAATTTTGTAAGAGGACATCCGTATTATTTTCGCGCAATGTTGGTTAAATTTAATAAGCTAATATGTTACATAATATATAAAACAGTTCACATAGTTCATTTAACACAATTTAATATAGTATTAATGAAATGGGTTAAAAGAAAAACTTTAAGTTGGTAAAAACAACTGATAAACTTTTTGATGTCATACTGTCACTTTTACAACTTTCTTTTGTGGGATAAGCGGAGATTCGCTAAAGCACCAGCCCTAAACCAAACAGCGCGGTTATTTACATCAAACTCGTTTACAAAAACAGCTGGCTTGAATAATTTAACACTTGTTGTGTACAGCCCTGGAAGTGTTTTGTTCTTCGACCCAAATATCGAACGTGGCTCGTCTGAACATACTAACATCCTGTGACATGCTTATGCTAATATGTTAACAGTAATACTAGTACTCATTATCATCACTTCATTATCAGCCAAACACCACATCAGGGGTGAGCCGTGAGACTCTCTCTCTTCCGAGCCGTGAGTGCTCTCTTCTTTCTAGAAGGTTTGCAGGTCGTATTGGTCCGAAAATACTTAAATACATAAAATAAAATAAAATAAATTTTTATTCAAAATAGGTATCATGATACTCTTTCTGAAAGTCGAACGAAGAAACTACGTTGCCTACCACCGGTTCGGTATACGTCACATAATTTAATAACAGTTATGGCTGGTTTACACGTATTAAGTGGATAAGTAGTAACTAAATTTTAATTTATTTTGAAGTGCCTGCCCGAAATTTGTCAAGTGTAGTGGTGGTTAATATAACGTATAGCTGAAAAAGTAGCGCGCTATTTCTTCGCAACGAATAGCGCGCGCTATAAAACTATGCACAAGACGCTACGTTATAACGTATCGCGCGGTCACTGACCTAGCGCGGCGCCGCTCGCGTTGTTGATCGCGCGCGAGTCGCGACTTTCGTTGGTTCGTTGCCGACTGCCGTATCGTTCGGGCCCAAATCGGGTGAATTCGGCTATCATAATTTTTTCAGTGTCGCGTTGCGTGCATGGGTAAATTATAATGTTTTATAATCCCTGCTCCGAAGAGCACTGTACTGTAATATAATGGTAATTTCCGTTCCATTTGAATATATTTTTTCTAAATCTGGATACGTTATTATATTTTTAAATGTAAGTAAATAAAATATTAAAAAAGATCTAAAAATAATTTAAGTATATTACCAAAAAATAAAAAAAATAATTAAAAACCATTTAAATAACTTATAAAAAAAAAGAATTGTACCTACATAAAGCGATTCCCTTCAATTTCAATATAATATTATTATACAATTATATTGTATCATTTTAATTTAAATATTTCAAACGTATTAAAATTACCCAATTAAATAATAATGCCTTCAAACGATTATATTATTCTAAGTTATCTAACAAAGACGTCATATTATATTAACTCACCCACCGCGTTATAATTATTATTAGCGAAAGAATTCAATAACGTCGGTAACTTTACAACGTGTCCAATCGATCGTTATAACGTATCATTCGTTATAACGTAGCGTCAAAACTAGCGCGCTTGAAAGAATCGAGATTTCATTCGTTTTAACTGTTATTAGTTATAACGAAGCGTCAAAACTAGCGCGCTTGAAATTCGTTATAACGTAGCGTCCAAACTAGCGTGCTTGAACGAATCGGAATTATATTCGTTATAACGTAGCGTCAAAAATAGCGCGTTTGAAAAATGTAGCGTCAAGCATCTAGCGCGCTATGAAAATATAGCCGTTAGGAACACCACTGGTCAAGTGACAAGCCCCGCCGCGCCTGCCAACATAACAGAAAATAATCAAAATTCTAATTTCCTCGTTTAGTACTTAACTCAACTTACTACTTGCTACTAAATTTTGTGTTTACATGCAATAAGTAACTTAAAATTAAGTTAAAATTTAGTTAACTGCTTATCTACATAATACGTGTAAACCAGCCCTTAGTTACCTATGTAACGTGAGACGACATCTTTGCAAAGAAAAGAAATAGAGGTAGAGTCTAGAGGTAGGGTTATAGAAAATGCTCAAAAACGTGTACTGACATTATATTTAAAATATCTAGTACAATAGAGTATTACTAAGAATAAATCATAATATTCATCTGCATGCAAATACACATTGCATGTTTATCATGTTCTAAATACATTTTAATCATGATAGAGGTATATGAACTCATTTAAACAAGAGATACGAATTAAGCAAAGACGTGCTTTGTACATAGTTTATAAGCAGTACGTGTGAGTCTAGATGGTACAGAAATGATGACACTCTGCATTCCAGTTGTCAGCACACCTGAGACGGGATTAGCCACCCACGGGCGAGCAAACACTCGCACTCGGCTCTGTTTGCTTTATAAACAGACGGACGGAGGTATTTCGCTATAGCTACACGAATATCTCACTATAATGTTGATTTTAGTAATTGCCTATAAAGAAACACGAGGGTATAGAAAGAATATTGTCGATAGTTTGTTAATATATAAGGGCCTTATCATAACTAGCGAGTGGAAAGCGGGTAGACTACTCGGCGAGCCAAAAAAGGCTACCTATGTATTGAACCAGTCGAAAGGGCCCTCTTCACGGTAGTCCTATACATCGTGTATAGTGTACACTGTATTATGTATAGCATGCACATGATGGGCAATCATAATTCATAGACGATTAAGCCTCTCTTTCACGATCGTACTTATTTGAATTGATTGTCCATCATTGATCAACGTGCAGAGGCCGATGCGGCTGAAGTCTGAACCCTAAGTCGAGAAGAACCGGTAAAAACAATATCGAACGACTAGTCACAAATTGTGCTTTAAAAAAAAATAACTGCAATAATTCAAAACGTAATTAAATGTAATGCGTACCTAGTACACCTACAACATAAAGGTTACTAAGTTTTACAATGTCGATGACATAAATTAACTTGTAAGTAAGTACCATCGAGAAAATTGATTCCTATGCAATTGGCAGACCAACGTTATTTGGTCGAATATGTCAATTCAATGTTAATTGTGATCTGTCGGCTGGGTTTGACGCAACGCAACCAAACTCCGTAGGTCCCCGATCTGCATAGGAATCAACTTCTCTGATAGTACATTGCATTTGGCAATCAAGATGAGATAATCATGGATCATGGAGAAAATCAAGCGTAATTTGCAAATAAGTTGAGGTTACATAAACAGATTTAGTTGGGAACAGACCATGACTAATGCATTGCTCAAGCGCGGCGAAATAGACTCATGTTCTGCAGTCATTTTGAGTTTCGAACTTCGGGCTATTGACTATCAATTGACAAGATATTGAAGTCCGACAATAGACGAACTTTGCCGATCCACGATGAAGAAGTTGTTTTTCAGGACTCGTGAGGCGTAGGGTTAAACTGAACGTCAAAACCAACAAAACTTTCTTCTTTTTACTGTTACAACAAAATTGTGGGAGGGGGAATAGCAAATGTTCCGTATTACGAGTAATTTTCCTTAGTCTATGGTATTACCAAGTATTACTATAAAACTATGTAGCCCGTAGCAATAAAATAAATTGCTGTTATACTATCTCATATAAATTTTATTTCAATTACCATTTACCAAGCATAAAAACAATAATAATAATAAATAAAATAAATAATGTTTATTGATAGAAGGTATACAGTACGTCTATAACCTTACCCTTGACTTTTTATGCAGGACTTAAATTATACTGCGAGAAGTTCAAGCTAGTTATTATGAGCAATAACTAATAAGCAATAAAATATAAATAGTTAAGTACTGCTATCAGTTTATCACTCAGAAGTCACAACTCGAACAAACTCCAGTGAAATGCATTGCCTGAAGGCTGAAATAAATGAATGCTACCAAAATACTAGATTCATTTAATCCTATCCTGATTTTCCTCAAAGCAACCCACAAATCTGCGTGATGAAAGAATGCGTTGATGCACTGATGATGCAGCAGTTGGTAACTTGCTACTATGTATCACATTACAACAGAATGAGCCTTACGTCGACGTGATAAAGGTCCTGTCGGAGGTATAACATCTAGGAACAAGACTATTATGCCGTATATGCGTGTGTTTCTGTTCACGTGACGCCGCATTTAGCTGCGGTGATAATTAGCCAGCCACGTCCATTAACCGTCGTCCATTCATAGCTTAGCCACCAGCATCCAGTCACCAGCCAGTCTCTTGCGTAACAAAGGGTTAACGTCATTGTTTTAAAAGTATTAACTCCTTTTTGAATTTCGTCTCCTTTTTTGTTCGAACCTTATCTAAAAAAGCCCATTTGTGTATAGTGAATAGTGATGCAGGCCTGCATGGCTGCAGGCCTGCGACACCATTTACTATCCTGCATAAGCCGGCGGACTGCAATGCAGGATAGTGAATGGGCCTTTTTACATAATATACAAGTAATACATTAACTTAAATCCCCGTTCTTTTGTTTTGTAGCACGATAAACAATACTGTACTCGGAGAAACATGGCGATAGCGGTCATTGACTCCATGTCAAAACATGTCATTTTCTATATAATACTAGCTGTCCCGGCAAACGTTGCTTTGCCATAATATATTTGCCATATTATTTTATTGAAGTGACTAAATAAGTATGTCACCATGGCAACGTCGACCGCTATCCCGTCGCACAAACAATAGTCGCCGTCAGTCCCAGGTTGTAATAATTTACTATTATTTATTCAACAAATGCACTTATCAATATATAAAGTACCGAGTAGCCGATTCTCAGACCTACTGAATATGCATATAAAATTTGGTAAAAATCAGTAAAGCCGTTTCGGAGGAGTTCGTGGACTAACATTGTGACACGAGAATTTTATATATAAGATAAGACTAGCTGTCCCGGCAAACGTTGCTTTGCCATAATATATTTGCCATATTATTTTATTGAAGTGACTAAATAAATATGTCACCATGGCAACGTCGATCGCTATCCCGTCGCACAAACAATGGTCGCCGTCAGTCTCAGGTTGTAATAATTTACTATTATTTATTCAACAAATGCACTTATCGATATATAAAGTACCGAGTAGCCGATTCTCAGACCTACTGAATATGCATATAAAATTTGGTAAAAATCACTAAAGCCCTTTCGGAGGAGTTCGTGGACTAACATTGTGACACGAGAATTTTATATATAAGATTAAGTAAACAGCGATATACAATGAAGTGTCTAAAGTTGTCAATTGCGGTTTTGTATAGAAAATGGCAAGTTTTTGACAGGTAGTCTATGACCGCTACAACCATGTTCGCTGAGTACAGTATAAGTAAACACATATTTTATCGTTGCTAGGGCTATTTTTAAAAACTTCAAATTATTTTCCATTCGATAAACCTCGAAGAAGGGAGCATAATATTAAGATGGTAATGTACCATCGAGGAAATTGACTCCGAGGCAGTTGACAGACCAACGTCATTTGGTCGGATCATGTCAATTCAATGTTAATTGTGATCTGTCGGCTGGGTTTGAGTGGTTTGACGTAACGCGACCAAACTACGTTAGGCCCTTCATCTGCCTAGGAATCAACTTCTCTGATAGTACCTACCTACCTATGCTCTCCTCCAACTTCACTGATTTTGATTCCTATATTATACATATGTATGTATGATTATTGATTAGTCCCAAAAAATAGCTGGTCAAGGACTTAACTTTTTATTCAGGCTACATTTTAAAAAACTACCACGGTTTTTGTAAAATGTGAATATATTTCAATTTTCAGCACGAATGACTTTAAGACTAAAGTTTTGTAAATGTTTTCAATGCAACACAACGATTAGCGAGAAAAACGGCTAAAACCGCTAGGAATGTGTAGATAATGTCTACCGCAAGGTTGCCTGATTTACCATTTGAAGGCAAAACTAAATTCCTAAGGATTAATGAAAAACATGATTTTTCAACACACATAAAGATGCTTCCATTATGGCGTATAATCTTATATATAAAATTCTCGTGTCACAATGTTAGTCCACGAACACCTCCAAAATGGTTTTGCTGATTTTTACCAAATTTTATATGCATATTCAGTAGGTCTGAGAATCGGCTACTAGGTACTTTATATATTGATAAGTGCATTTGTTGAATAAAAAATAGTAAATTATTACAACCTGAGACTGACGGCGACCATTGTTTGTGCGACGGGATAGCGATCGACGTTGCCATGGCGACATACTTATTTAGTCACTTCAATAAAATTTAAATATTATGGGCGAAATACTTTATATTATGGCAAAGCAACGTTGCCGGGACAGCTAGTATAATATGTTTGAGTAAATTATTGTTTTTCATAGGGTTTTTAGTTTTTACTTTAAGGGTCTAAACACACTAGGCTGAATTACGGCGGCGTAAATTCCGTCGCGTTTAAATTACTAATAGTGACAAACTATTACGTCGCGTTTTGTATGCGTTTGACATTTGCGGTGGAAATCACGCCGGCGTAATTAGACACTAAGGGTCTAAACACACTCAGCTGAACTACGCCGGCGTAAATTCCGCCGCGTTTACGCCGCGTTTTAAACACATACAAAATACGGGCGGAACGCGAGAGACGACACACTATTCCGCCGTATTTTGTATGCGTTTGACATTTGCGGCGGAATTTACGCCGGCGTAATTCAGCCTAGTGTGTTTAGACACTAAGGGGCGATTTCACCAAAGAAATGGAACGCGTTCAAAGCACTCTGAACCGGCTCAAAACGTATAAACGCGATTATAACGTCGAAATGCATTTCACCAGCGTAAACGGAACGCGTTCACAGCAAATCCGAGTTTTATCTTCTGAACGCCCAACGTCCGAAGTTCAACGTCATAAAACCCGTTCAAGCCCTGTCATGGCGGAACGCAAAACAGACAAAAGAAATGTCAATATGACAGTTTTGACACATGCGTTTGTAAGTTTATGTATTGTTTCTTTCTATTTTGAAGTTAAATTAACGCGAAAAGGCTTTAAAATACTGAAAACATGTAAAATATTTGCGTGACGTCACGTAAACTTAGATTTAATAATCGCGATCAAAAGAAGGTAGTGAAATCCAATCGAAACAAAACGAGATTTACGTCGCAGAATGAACGCGTTCAATGGAAACTAAGTTTTATAAAACTAAGTTTTATGTGTATTTGGTGAAATCCCACCTAAGGCATTGACATTAAAATTACTATTATAAGGGTCATTAATATTTCGGCGGGACGGAAATCAACACGATCAGTGGCGAAGGCTGGCGCCTGGCACAGGTTATAGGATCGACGCGCGACGCCGCGAAGCGGAACAGAGAGGATGACCCATCCTCCGTTCCGCTCCGCCGTCGTAGGACGGGAGTGCGGAGGCGTCGCTATGCGAACCTCTAATAACTTCCGTCCCACGGGCTCCGGGTCAGAATGAGAACCTGCCCGGCTTAGCTAGTCCCGGCGCCGAGGGGAACGCTTCAGTTTGCCGGAGCGTTCCCTTACTTTGGTGGAAGTCCGGTCCCTTTGTGAGGTAGACCGGCCGGTCGTGGAGGGAGTCCTGTGTTAGACAGATCTCGATCCAGGACATCCCCCCGTATAGGGCTGAAGGCAAACCGCAGGTGGTTTTAGTGGGTAAGTCCCACATACCCCCGGGGTGCTTCAGATTGAGGCACATCCCCAACCCGGGGCACCCATGATGGGTTTCCCCTGCGCATCAAAAAAATATATAAATAAATGTGATAGTAAGAATATAGCTATCGTATGTGTACTATAATTATCTTGCGTCAATGTGGTCCTTCATATTGGTTGCTTAATAGAGTGCTCTTGTTGTCGTGCTTTATCCTCGCAATGAGTAATACGGCCTGGAATTCCGAAGCCAGTTGTTGTTCCAAGTCGGCAAGTCACTGGCGCCAGTGATGCGTTTTGTAACTATTTACAGTGCAGATAATGCGAAATGATAAGTGATTTGATATGTCGGCATATGAAATATTATGATTGATCACACAATCTGTTGAAATCGGACGGTAAATTGTTGAAAACGATTGGATTGGCTTAACTAATTGCAAAATTGGAGCAGCCGCAACCGCAAGTTAGTTCCTGGGTATTAGCGACTGGCGAACTTTTTTCTCTAACCCAATATTATCGTAGATACACAAAAGTAGGACATAAGTAAGAGTATAAACTGTCTAGTATACAATATAATATTACATAATATACCTTCGGCTACCCTTAGTATTGAATAAGTAATAAAAAACACATTTTCATTTAGATGTAAACATAGAAATTGGAATTTATCGTCTCTTAGGGCCTGTTTCACCGCTTCCTGATAATGCTATCCACCACTTAACTTGACACATAGAGTATGGCGAATCTGTCAAATAAGCCTATCGGGCACCTTATCAGGAAGCAGTGAAACAGGCCCTTAATATTGTTGATTATCCGACTGATTGTCCATCATCTCTGATTACCCATCAATCATCATAATAAAATTAGATGCCCTATGACATCTATTACCGCCAAAGGTTTTTCTTCCACTACCTAATCGGTAATCAAATCAAGCGACTCCAGCGGCAACGGCATAGTCATCAGTGACATGACACGCAGTTCGCAGAAATGTTGTAGATAGCATTGTAAGTTGACGAACGTAACGTAGTCCAACACTGACTAATAACTTGTGGTCTTTTGTTAATTGTTACTTTGTCTAAAAAAAAACTTAAAATATTTTTTAATCTCGTCGCCAGCCATTTCCAAGAGTCGCTAGAGTTAGACATTTCACATTGCCAAAAGTTGGTAAGAACTAAGAAGTATTTTAATATTTCATATTTTAACTTACATACATATTATGTTAAATTCTCCGTAGAATTACGATTTATCAGTAATTACAGTTTGAAGTGTTTACTATTGATATCTATAAAAGCACTTCACGTGATAGTTAATGAGGTGTACCTCTTCAATCATAATTTTATCGTAGTTTTCCTCTATTCAAAGGAAAATGTGCAAAAAGGGCTTACACTGCCTACATAAAGTTAGGTAGATAAAAGCAGGAAACTCAGTAAAACTTCTTTTGTAAGTCGGTTAAAATTTAAAACCAACGCCAATAGTAACAAAGTGAAGTGAAAGCCAGCGCGGGCCTTGCAACACAGATTGCGGAAGAACATCGACTTGGGTAACATGGAGACCAGTTCATTTTGCAACAGGACCAAACTAAGATTGTCTAATTTCTATCCAAAGGAAGATAAGATATGTAATGCAACTTGAAGAAAACGAAGAATTTCATACAAATGGTCGCAATATTTCTGAAAAATACTCAAGATCTTTTGTTTAGCTACGTACGACTTTTTTCCACGGCCAAATCCAGGGGGTTAAGGTATATTCAGTAACTTAATGGGTGCTTACTAGAGCGCCTAAAGCTTTAGCCGGATCCAGACGAGTGTAACGTGTAATGTAAGATTACGTGTTATTTAGCGTCAACGGTGTGGACGGCACACGAACTCACAAACGAGCAGTGCGAGCGCCTTTGTGCTCGCGCGAAAAACCAACAGCCGATGGATCAACCCCGAGCGCCTCGCGAGCGTTACATGTAATGCTCGTAGTACCGTCAACACGTAGAATTCGTGTTACATTACACGGTGGATTACATTACACGTTACACTCTTCTGGACCCGGCTAGAGGTACGCACTAGAGGCACATACCCCACAAGGGGTACAATATCATCAGTTTAGCTTGGAGATCATCACACAGATACTTTAAACTTTAATATAATATAAAGGGTAATATCGGTATGTAGCCCGGTATATCCCGTTGCGGGTGAGTCAGAACTCAGAGCGCATGCATCACTATGTAATGCTCATTGTTTTAACAACAATAGCCGATGTCATACGATTGTTATAACAGGATGTGTATGTGGAACCGGGGTGCTTCAGCTTAACTGAGGCACATCCCCTACCCGGGGAACCCATAAAGGGTTTCCCCTGCGCATCAAAAAAAATGTGGAACACTGCTTAGTGTTCGACCCTATAAAGAGGTTTGCTGACTGAATTGTGCTCAATCTACCGTGGTGAATTTGTGGTGCGATAGATTTTACGCCACCAAGTTGTCTTCGAAGGGTTTTTCGTTAGCCGGCCGGCGACGCGACGCGACTCCGACGAGAATCTTCCTTCAGTCCAAACCTTTCCAGTAGCCCTAGCACGGCGACCAGTGGAAATGCGAAACTATAGACAAACTGTGGAGATAAACTTAAGTTGCCGTTCCGATCTTTTGCCACTTTATGACAGACTATAGTCCTAAAAATTCAAATAATATCCTACTTTATGACATATACTATAGTCTGTGATCTGTCATAAAGTGGCATTTTAATTGAATTTTTGTCGGTCGCGATTAGCCGCGGTAAAGATCGGAGCGGCACCTTAAGTTTGTCTATACTTTCGCATTTCTACTGGTCGCCGTGCTAGGGCTACAGCCTACAGGTGAGTGTTTGTACAAACAGTGTACAGTTCTACCGCTGAGAATCCACTAGGTATTGAAGCACAAGCTTGGAAATGCAGCTGCCTCTCCAGCGAGAATCATACACTGGCTCACACTAGCTCTACCAGGTATACACATAATTCAAGTCGTAATGTCACAACTTAAATAAACTTGGTATAGCTCTGTGTTACCTCTTGTCTTTGGACAATGATGTCAAATATTACCGCGATGATCATTGATCCAGAAAATTGGCAAAGTGCATAGGTGAAATTCAGACATGAAAATATTATTATTATCAAGGAAAAGACTTAGGCCGCGTTTCCACTGAAGCGGAGCGGAGCGGAGAGGAGCTTAGCAGTGCCCGAATTGACCAATCGTGCTATTCCAGCGCAATGACAGCGAAGATTTCGAGCACGGTGATTGGTCAATTCGGCACCGCTAAGCTCTTCTCCGCTCCGCTCCGCTTCAGTGGAAACGCGGCCTTATAGATTCTGTCTATTCTGCTTATAGCTTATCGGTTATAGGGTCGTTTGAAATTTACATTGACACATTAATTTAATTTCAAAGTTTTGTTTAAATTTAGAAGAACACGAATTAAAGCCGAGTAGATGATGATTTGAACATGGAATGTTCACGTGATGTGGTTATCGCGCTCGCGATGGGTCGGAATGCACCCACAATGGCGGCTCACATAACAGCATCATAATACGAGAATTACACCAACATCATCTTACTAATATTATAAAGACGAAAGTTTGTATGTATGGATGTCTGGATGACTAAATAATAATAATAATAATATCTATGGACGCTTCACACCACGTCAGTCTGGCCCCGTGGTAAGTACCTAAAGGACTTGTGTTACAGGTACCAGACAACGGAAATATATTTAATATTTTCATACTATACATATATTTAAGATTTTTATTATATGATACACATATTTAATACACATCCATGACCCAGGAACTTCATAAACTTTTGTTCCGTCAGCGGGACTCGAACCTGCGACCTCCGGCTTGAGCTACCAACGCGCTCACCACTGCGCCACGGAGGTCGTCACTACGCCGCGCTGGGCCATCTTGTAGAGAGAGGTATGATATGTCAATTGAAATTAATTTTTAGAATTGTAGTTAGTAGTAGATGATAGTAAAGATCAACTACGATAATATGGCGCGCCCCTTCAAATGACTGTTTCAATGTGTGTAGCTGTAGTCACATCCTTATGAAAGAGTTTGTATGTAGTAAGTATTCAACCAATCACAGTACACGTAATATTTCAGTTAGTGTCACTTATTACCGAGATTTGTTGGTCAACTATCATAACTAGCCTACCGCGCAAGACAACGCACTTCAAACGTTTTGACAACGCACTTCAAACGTTTTGAATTTTGGAGGGGCGCGCCATGTTATCGTAGTTGATCTCTAGTTAATATAAAAAAAAAATAATTTAGTACGCAGACTACAGAGACATCTATGTTCGGTGGGCGGAAAGCTAAAACTCACAATGGGACTTCAAATCCTACATTCTACCGATGAATGGCAAGAATGGCCCGTTCAAAGTTATTCTACCTCAGAGGTTTAGAAAGTAATACTTGTGTCGTCCGCATAAGATCGTGTTAGTTATAAATCAACAGAAATAAGGTTTGTATAGCTCGTTTCGAGTAAATTTAGCTCGAAGGCTCTATAAAAGTAGTCCTTAAGTCGTCCGCATAAAGTCCTGTTGATGGTGAAAGAACAGCAAAAAGGTTGGTTTAGACTTTAGACCGCGCCGTTCAAAGTTATTTTGCCTCGGAGGCTCTATAAAACTAGTCTTTATATCATTGATATAAGGCTCCGTCGATGGGAAATACCTAAGAGTAGGTTGGCGACGGCGCAGACTATGTAAGGAGTGGCTGCGCCCGCGCAGTGAGTGAGTCATGCGGCGCCCACGTACATACCTTCAGGTAGAGGGCACCACTTGTAGATAGCCCTTTCTAATTATTGTTAATCCAATGTTCCTATTTAAAAAAGCCAAAATAACTATTCGATGCTTAAGCTATAAATATATTTTTAGCTGCCTGGTGACAGACAGAAGGAAAGATGGGCTTTCGTTTTTCATGTAGTTTTCTCTTTCTAAGAAAACAGGAGATAACTATATTATACAGACTAGTGACTACAGCAGATAAATATATCTAACATTAACCCTATGTAGTTTTTAACCGATCACTTACAAAAAGGAGGAGGTTATATTGATATGTATAGGTAATGTATTATGTACCTATACTGAGAGGATCTTATGCCGACTACAAATGGATCATTATCTGTTATCATAGTATAAAATATAATGACACTAATGGACTTAACATAAATCGCGTTTGGTGACAGTAAAACAGTTTATTATCGCTGTGTTATTTTTAATACAAGGATTTGTACTGGCGCCGTCAATTTGCTCCACCCAGCAGTAATTGCAATGTTGTGGACGACTTGTAGGTGCCTTGTCCTTTTATATAATTCTTATAAATAATTTAAGAATCGAAACTTATAAATCATTTAATAATCAATGTATTTTAAGCTAAACCAATCGCAGTTGAGTTTAAATTAAACTTTCTTTTTGGTGGGACTATTATTAAAATTGTACACGAATAAATAAAGAATTAAATTTATGTTTATTACCTAAACATACAAGAGACAAAGCACAACCAGAGTAACCAGACAAAGAACTATGACAAAGAATGGAAATCAACAGAAAAAATAAAAATTGGATATAATATGTAATACCGTAAGTATAATATTATAGGTATGTTTCATTAAGTTATAAGAACTACGAGCTCTGCTTAAATGATTTTCTATACCTTTTTATGCACAGTCTTTCTTAATATTCAATAAGTAAATTTTAACATTTAGCATCCGGCGTGAAGGACCATTAAAACGCTAGATTCCTATTTTTACTCTTTCTATAACTACTTTAGACCGGAAACGTAATCTAATAAAAACTATAAACATCCGGTGAATAATTCTTTACGCATAAAACGCATAGGCTATTTGTTCAGGTCATCACAATATATGAATTGACGTCATTTTATCGCAAACTATAAACGCGACTCTTTATACAACTAAACAAACGTACGTATATGTACTTCTTTGTCATGAATTCGTTTAAAATAAAAAAAAACTGTCATTTGTTAATGTTCTGTTCCATTTTTGAAGAGATTTCTAGAATGTTTATCTAGACATTTTGAACATCGAATGCCGTTCAAAGAACAGAGTTGCACGTGATCAGGCAATGCACAACCTTGCAAGGACGTCCGTCTATGCAGGCGGCAACTATCGTTAATTAATTCTGCCTTAACGCTGACTCACCGAGCGATTACAAAGGTTTAGGGACATTATACTTATCTGCAGCGCCATCTGTTAGCGACGCCCGCTAAACCTGAGGATATGGTAAAATCAGTACTTACATATTTTTTTGCAAAAAAAAAAAACAAATATATATGATCTGCATAATGGTTTTGAGGTTTAAAAATTTTAATTAGTAAAATTTACTCAAGTGAATTGAATGGTAAGGTCACTTCTATAATTAATGAAGCAAAAGTTTTCTAGGAATTTTGCGGCTTTTGATGGTATAAAGATGGTATAAAGTATAAAACCAAGTGCCACAGCTGCCTTTTATGGCTAAAGCATACGTTTTCCTCTTTCATCAACATTTCATTAAATAACTTTTGATATCATTTATCAGGCTGCATATATTATATTGTGTAAGTATAAGTATTTTTTCTGTTTTAATTCTGTTTTAATAAATGTATCAAGTATATTATTCTACCTTGTTATAAATTATAATATAAGAAAACTTAACTAACACTGCGATATTAATTACAGTCATGCAGTTTTCGCCTTGAAAAATAATTAATTGTATGAACACTATCTAGTTTCTAGAATCTCATTCTGTTACTTATCTTGTTTACCTTAGACTTTAGAGGTCGCATGAAGAAATATTTACCGAGAGGCGCGAAATATTATAATATAATTATACGTGAGAGACATGCTTCGGCACGAATGGGCCGGCTCGACCGGAGAAATACCACGTTCTCACAGAAAACCGGCGTGAAACAGCGCTTGCGCTGTGTTTCGCCGAGTGAGTGAGTTTACCGGAGGCCCAATACCCTACCCTACTCCCTTCCCATCCTTACCCTCCCCTATTACCCTATTCCCTCTTAAAAGGCCGGCAACGCACCTGCTGCTGACGGAAGTTGCTTTCCATCAGGTGACCCGTTTGCTCGATTGCCCCTTTTTCATTAAAAAAAATAAAATAGAATGGAGTATAAAAGGACACGAGTGGATGAAATGGGTAACTAACATTTTACAACATAAGAGCAATCACTCATTACTCATTATAATTTGAACAAAAATTGTAACGTGCCTACTTCATCGTCTATCTAATATATCAAGCTATACATAGAATCCACAGTTTCAAACAATTTTCCCGGTGTTAAAGTCTCTATTTATGCATAAAAACGACAGTTTTCAAATTGTTAGTTACCCAAATCATCCACTCATGTCTTCTATTATTCCAACAACTTTTTATATTACTCAGTGTCTTACGTACAATGCTATAGAAAACCAACGTTTATCCTCAATAAATACCACAAACAATCCGTTATTTGAAATCGAATTGTCGTTATTGACCTAGAGAGACCTCCACCTACTTCTGACTGTCTGACAGAAACTTACAGTTTATAATATTAGTAGGTACGCATAAAAACTGCGCGAACAATTCAATTTCAAGCACCCGAAAACACATTTAAAATAGTAAATGGTTGTCACTTGTAACTTTTCCATATTGATCGGCTGATAGTAAACTTAAAAGTTAACAGTTAAAACTCTTGATCATGATCAGATTTTACCGGCCTGTACCATAACAAACCAGCCAAAACGAGAAATCGATACTATCCAATATTCATGACATTTCAAAACACTTGGTCCTTCGAACACCTGTATAAGCCTCTTTGCTGCTTTTCCGTAAAATGGGATGAATGTCCTCTTAATTAAAGCAGTAAAAATATAAATGAATAACCTAAGCCAGGTAACATCTGGTAACTGGTTCTGCAATGAATGATATGAGATGACTAAGCAACGAGGTAAAAGTAGCCTAACGATTTGATTTTTGGAAACTGTACTTTTGATAAGGTTGACATTATTGTGTTTTTGCGAAATGCATATTATAGCTTCAGGTAAGTATCTGTTCTTTTTTACCTGTTTAACTAAAACGACCGCGTTCATAGACATTTAATGGTCACTTAATTTCTATTTAATGGAGAGTTTGACGGAAAATATTGTGACGTTTATGTCAAATTAATCTATTATGCATAATATTATAAAACAAATTAAGTCGCTTTTTTCACTCGTCTCTTTGTTCCCTTTAATCTTTAAAATTACGCAACGGATTTTGATGATTCTTTCAGTGTTAGATAGCCCATTTATCGAGGAAGACTATAGGCTATATTTTATCACGCTAAGACTAATAGGGGGAAAAAACGGGGGAAATTATTTGAAAGGGCTCGCGAACTATTGGAGCAATTTTTATGTTATTTAGCACAGATAAGAAGTAGACCACCTGAAGGATCATAGGCTATCGATTTTAATCATTTTTTCAGTGGCTATATATATATATATTATACCCGTGCAACGCCGGGGCGGGTCGCTAGTATTCATTAAATTAAAGTATCCATAATAAATACTCTTAGTGCGGCGTTAATATTATTGAGGCGATTTTGACACACAAGAATTCAAGATTTTTTTTTACTTTAATTTGATTGAGGACAAGTGCTGCCATCTAGTAACAATATCGATTAAACCTGAAGCATTAAAAACTAACTCCAAAACTTTAGCTCTGACCATGTTATGCTGTGCATGTAGCATTTTGAATATTAATATAGACCGGGCGTCGCGTACGCCGGCGTCTACGCTATTTCTGATCACCTATTTCCGTCCAGACGGCCGCTTCGGCGCCTCACTACACCTGCACAAAAAAACTCACCTTTGATCTGATACGACCATCTAATTGGAGGAGATTTGCACTGGGAGGTTCAAAAACTTCAAACAATTTTTACGGTCGCCTCTTGGACTATAAATATAAGAGCAGCACTTTAAGGAGACCGCATCAAACGATGATCAAAGAGTTTAAAGAAAAATATCGTCTTTAAAAGTCATTTAATGTCTATACTTCTATAGAATATTTAATCGTCACTTGCACCAAGAAATATTTTTGTAGAAGCAAAATCTTTTGAGTCGATATAGTCTTACCGCGGTTTTTTAAAGAGAAAAATATAAAATAAAGGACGAGTTTTGTCCATTAAAACCCCCAGAGGTCTACCTGTACGCTGTTATAAAGCTCTCATAAATAAACTACTCGTGCCTGTTAAGATATCTGAATAAATCCAATAATGTAAAAGTATCTGAGAAATCTGAGAAAAAAAATCAATAAAACCGAAAACACATTAGTAAATGTATATATTAAAATGGTACATGCTGCTACGAGACATAAACTTTTCATACTAACAACATAACAATGTTCAATTAAAGACATAACATCACAAAATTACTACTAAGTTATACCTAAATACAAAATCACAAAGCATAATATACATTGTATATTCAATCGAATGATTATTATTATTGAGGTTACAATTATTATTTCCTTCTAAGAATGAAATTAATTGCACTGACATTAATTCATTTCATTTTACATAATGCATACAAAATTATTTTAATACAAAAATTATTTGAACTAATACTCTGGTTAACAAGTGCCATTTTCGTCAAAACCTGATCTCATGCACACAAAATTATGATTTTGGTCTCATTCGATTCGGACCATCTAGAACATTCTATCAAAATTCCAAGAGGGGCTGAAAAATAATGCAAAAGTTATAAACAATTAAGTAAACATAAAAAGAAGGGTTTGGTTTTTTTTTTAAATATTTCGAAAACTGATTAGCCCTTCTAAGATTAGCTCAAAAGAATAATAAAAATGTCTAGATTTCTTGTTTCGAAATTATCAGCGTTTTTATGTTAACATTAAAATAGTGACTATTAACAAATTAACAAAAGCATAACAATTAAACAAATTGTGATAATTTATTTTTGTTAACGGATTATTGTTAATTGATATGTCTACTTAGTACCAATTTTCTTTTATTCCGTAATATTAATATTTAATCACTTAAAATATTTTTTTAGTTCACGTAGCAGATTGCGGCAAATCACGCGAAACCCGAACCACGCGTTTTTACCGTTACTTTCGCCGCTCAATTAAAGCTGTAAGGATTATTGATAAGGTTCCAGGATCTAGGATTTTTTTAGGAAATTTCCTGCTCTTTAAGGATCTATTTCAAATTTTGATTATCTCAAATAGTTTTCGAAATATTAAAGAAACCAAACCCTTCTTTTTATGTTTACTTAATTGTTTATAACTTTTGCAATTTTTTTTCAGTCCCTCTTGGAATTTTGATAGAATGTTCTAGATGGTATTCCAAATCGAATGAGACCAAAATAATAACTTTCGGTGCATGAGATCAGGTTTTGACGAAAATGGCACTTGTTAACCAGAGTATAAATATAGGCTCCATTTTTGACTCAACGGGGATTTTAATAGGGCAGTATTCTGTCATTAAACCACAATAATAATTATTACTTATTATTATAATCAATCGAATCAAGGCAAGGAATTTTACACAATTTTTTTGCTCGATTCGCTGTTTGGCTCTTAGTTAATATTACTTATACAGGATGTCCCAAAACTCAACGATAATCTGGGACCGGATGAATGGCCAAGTTATACCAGTTCCGTGAAAAATAAAATAAAAATTCCACATCACTCAGTTCAGCGATAATAGACAATTTTGTAAAAAAGTCGAAATTCGACACCCTTGGTCGCATTTTCAAGTCCTGTGATCACCAATGTCACAATTTCGCTGTGATTTTTTTAATTTCGAGATCTTTATTAACGATGCTATTAATCGCAACTACGAATTAATGTAAAAAACATTGTTAATTTAATAAAATAAGTTAAGTTTTAGGGAGTCGTGGTTCACAAAAATATTGTTAGTTAACTTTGACACTTCATTTTGAAAAAAAAATGTACTACACTACCCTTGGCAAGTTATTTCAAAAGATGGCGCATTTAATCAAGATTTAAAAATGATGCAACACTAGCCACTTTTCTTGCTACTAAAATTTTTATTTCTCATTTTTTCCAAATTGAGCTTATTTTGAACAACTCAAGATTAGGAATTTTTGTTACTAAAATTTGTTATTTTTTGTTTCTGGTCTTAAATCAAATTATTATTTTTAGTAAAGAGGTAATTCAGTCAGTTAATAACCAATCTTACTGTAAAAAAACATAATAATAATTAATAAAACAATGAAGGAACCGTCGTAAAACTTTTTATTAAATTATTCTCCTTAAACTACAATAAATGTTCGAATTGTTTGCCTCCGGCACGAATACAGGCTCTGCAACGCCTTACAAAAGACCTTTGCACCAGTCGTGCCAAATTTCTTGAATTTATTTCTTCTGACGCTGCAGCAATTTTTTGGCGAAGTTCTGATAGATTTTGTATTTTTTTCGAATATACTTTTTCTTTTATGCATCCCCAGTAAAAAAAATCAACTGGATTTAGATCGGGGGAACGAGGAGGCCATAAAATTGAGCCACCGCGTCCGATCCATCTGTCAGGATAATCAGCGTTTAAATAATCCCTTACAGCTCGAGCATAGTGCGCCGGACAACCATCTTGCTGAAACCACATTTCTCTGCGAATACTGAGCGGTGCGTCTTCTAACAAATTTGGCAAATCGTTTTGAAGAAAATGCAAATAGGTGGCGCCATCTAAATTTTGAGTTAACTCAAATGGTCCAATTACTCGTCCGTTTAAAATTCCAGTCCACATGTTTACTTTTAATTGGTATTGGGATCGGTCTTCACGCATTAAATGCGGATTTTCGACGTGCCATTCATGAAGGTTGTGTAAGTTCAAATAACCGTCTCTTTTAAATGTAGATTCGTCGGTCCATAAAATTTTGTTTAGGAATTCAGGATCTTCTCGAATTTTCGTTAACATTGTTCTGCAGAAATTAATTCTAGGTGCGTAATCTCGTGGGAGCAAACTCTGGACGCGTTGCACATGATACGGATGAAATTCGTTTCGTTTTAAAATTCGATGAGCGTTACTTTTCGGTACTCCCGTTGCTAGTTCTATCGCACGTACTGAAGTGCTAGGGTCATTTTGAATTTTATTCAAAACTACGTCGTCGTAGTCTCTTTGCGGTCTTCCACCGGACGTACGAACACTGGGCAATCGTCCTTCCGAGTATGACGCGTGCACATTTTGGAATACGCGATAATCTGGGTGACGCTGCACATTGGGGTATCTCTCGCGATACAATCTGGCTGCGGCAGAGGCATTACAACGGCATTCACCGTAGATAAGATGCATATTTGCATATTCTTGTACTGTGTACAGATCCGGCATGTTGTTCACACACTATTTTCACAGCACAAAGTCCAGAAAAGCAAAGCCAATGTCGTCAGTACAAATGCAGTATCAAGTCCAAAGTAACACAAGCCAAAGTCGTCAGTACGGAAGCGGTATCAAGTCCAAAGTAATACAAGCCAAAGTCGTTAGTACGATAGTAACACGAATACGAGAGATGCGCAGTAGACGAAGAAACGATGCGTACTAAATGTTGTGAACGGACGACCCCTCAAGCGTCACTATCCGTCTCGCTCATTCTAAAAGTCGAATGTCGATCTGTCTTGCTCTAGAGTGAGACAGACTGTCAGCGTCACTATCTATCTCATTCTATCACTTTTGTTCATTACACACACTCAATACCCTGATCTTTTAATATAAAAAAGTATCAATTATTATTTTAGAAATGAGTTCAATTTGAAAAAAAATTGAAATAAATTTTTTAATGGTAAGAAAAGTGGCTAGTGTTGCACCATTTTTAAATCTTGATTAAATGCGCCAACTTTTTAAATAACTTGCCAAGGGCAGTGTAGTACAATTTTTTTTCAAAATGAAGTGTCAAAGTTAACTAACAATATTTTTGTGAACCATGACTCACTAAAACTTAACTTATTTTATTAAATTAACAATGTTTTTTGCATTAATTCGTAGTTGCGATCAATAGCATCGTTTATGAAGATCTCGAAATTAAAAAAATCACAGCGAAATTGTGACATTGGTGATCACAGGACTTGAAAATGCGACCAAGGGTGTCGAATTTCGACTTTTTTACAAAATTGTCTATTATCGCTGAACTGAGTGATATGGAATTTTTATTTTATTTTTCACGGAACTGGTATAACTTGGCCATTCATCCGGTCCCAGATTATCGTTGAGTTTTGGGACATCCTGTATATGCTTTTTATTATTTTAGAAGTCATATTCCTTCAATTTTTCTTTAATGTATATTTTTTATTTTTTCATCTGTTATTCATGGATCAATCCCAATTTTAATTTCAAATAAATCTAGTCGATGTTTTGTTCAATTCCAACATAATATTAAGATATATGTACTTCAATACATTTTTGCGAGATCTTTTTATTAAATTTTTTTCTTAATTTTCTTTGCTGGAAGACATTACCGCCTGGCCATTGATTAATTTTAATGTTTAAAAATGTTTTAAATTTAGATAATATTACGAATACCCAAGGTACTTTTTATAGAACTGTTTCTTTAACAAGTTTTAGTTTAAAGTTTTTAAAACTTTTAATATTTTCAAGTTTCTGACAGTAGGGACACACTAAAATGTGCATCTTCAGTTAGAGTTTCTGATTTTAATTGCTTATCGAATGTCAATGTTTTGTAAACCAGTATATATCTATCTTTTTAAGATTATAGAATGTAAGGGGGCGTCTATAAAATATGTATGCCATCTTTTTTTTATGAAATAGGGGGGCAAACGAGCAAACGGGTCACCTGATGGAAAGTAACTTCCGTCGCCCATGGACACTCGCAGCATCAGAAGAGCTGCAGTTGCGTTGCCGGCCTTTTAAGAGGGAATAGGGTAATAGGGTAGGGTAGGGATGGGAAGGGAAGGGGATAGGGGAGGGTTGGGAAGGGTTGGGAAGGGAATAGGGTAGGGAATTGGGCCTCCGGTAAACTCACTCACTCGCGTAACACGCGGCGCGAACGACGCGGCGAAACACAGCGCAAGCGCTGTGAATGGAATGGGAGGGGTCCTACTATATAACACAAAATCTCATTTAGGGCGGAGGGATTTCAGCAAAAATAATTTATTGTACATAGCAAGACTTTAAATAAATTTGTAAGAATATAACATTTTTTTACTAAAAGAAGACTGTTAAACTAAAAATATAAAGTCATCTTAACTTGTCCTAATAAAAGTATAATATCAAAGATTGTAAAGTTTACTCCATAAAAGTTTAAACTAATTAAGATATTTTTACAGAATCGAAATAGGATTCAAAGGGAATCAAAAAATCATTAAAAACTTTTTATGGACACCCCCTTATTAGGTATTATATTGCGCGATTTATTCTAAAGTTGCTCGAATGCCTTACAATATAACATCAAACACAAAAGATGACCATCATCTTCATTCATTTTGCGCTACAGCTTATTTAATATTTGGTCTCGAGGCAAATAATTCACTAACTTAACTACACTAATAATTACTAAGTTTCTTAAAAAAAAAACAACGCATTTTATATCACTTGGATAAAAGTTAACTTTATAATATCGAATACGACATTATAATAATTTAGAATGTAATAATTATAAATACCATTGTAATATATAGATATTACATACATTTATGTCTAATAACAATCCTACATATTCTATATAAGACTGACTTAAAGTTGCAGCACTTGGTTAAATTTGCGACAGTAATATTAATGTTGAGGTTCCTTTCTTCGCAACTTGCTGCAACTTCAAGTCTGTCATTGGGGTGAATGCCTACCCTTAACATGATATTTTTTTATTTTTATATTTCTATTATTGCGTATTTGAACATAATTTGTTTTGGAAATGAAGCTAAGATACAGATCAAATTTTTAGTACAGAGACATTTAGTTATTATGCATGGAGTTAAGCAAATACAATAATTAAAATCTTTTTACAGCTTGCTATCGTTATTTTGGTGATATCATTTAAAAGCCATCATAATCTGCATTAAATAAGATATAAATAGTCTGCATATAAGCGGCGTGGCTAAATACATAATATTTTAATTTTATTATATTGCGACTTGTAATTCTACAATTAACTTAATTCTATGTTTAACTTTAGTTCATATTTTACCTTGTCAACAGGACAATATTATTATTATGATTTCCTTGTCTTTTAAATTACTGCATGTTCATTATTTATTTTTGCTTAGTGGTTATAGTAAACAAAATACATTTTAAACGATTAATTCGATTATAATATCAGTAATTAAATCAGAGATTACTCCAAAATGTTAATTAAAAATGTTAAGTTACTCCGTTGAGAATAAAAATCAGACATGCGTTTCAAATCAATGTGCCTTTTTAAGTTTGTAGTAAAATATTTAAAAAGCCACAAAAGTGTAAAAGTATTTTCAATTTCTGATCTGTTTGTGATATTTATAACATGATAAAAGTGGCACTGCAAAAATATGTCAATAATAAATAATTACATAGGAACAGCGAAACGGACTCAAATCTCAATCCTTAATGGACCAAAATAGTATTTTCATTGCGCTTATCAAAACCGAATACCTGAAAAGAATATAATATTACATTTAGAAATTAAATTTGATATTGAAAGTCAAATAAAAATAAACGCACGAAAATTCCTGGGCGCGTATAAACCGACTGAATTAGTAAACACAATACAGTAAGAGGTTTAACTTGAAATACAAATAATTTAAATTAGTAAAACTATGCGTCGCATCGTCCAAATCTGTTAGCATCTTAGAGCGATTGAAGAAGTGTGATTCGATTTGGTTCTTGCAAGATTATAGTAAAATTAGGTTAAGAGAGTAAAAAAAGCAAAAAACAAATATCGTCTTCCTCTCTTTAAACTTGCTTATAATTAATATGCCAGCTTTAAAAAAAAAGGTGAGAAGAAACAATCAGGAATCGGCTTATTTGCGCGGACCCTCGCTAAATAAATATAATGTTTTAAAAACGAAACAATTCGGGACTTGATAACAAGTTTTAACAAAAAATCACCCACATATAGGAGAAAAATGGTGACTAAACGCAAAATAAATATAATGTAGTTTTTATGTTTAAAAAATTAAACAATTCGAGGCTTACTATCAAGTATAAAAATAATATCATCCCCCTTGGGCTCCCACACATAACTGCGAATTCGCATCGCATCGCAGATATCTGCGACAAAATTCATAACAAAAATGACATAACGACGAATTCACAGTTTTGTGTGGGAGCCCTTAAAGGGGAAAAATGGTAGCACTGACCTGGGCGGGGCTTCGGAGGCGGGGTCAGGCGAGATAGGCCCGCACTAGCGCGCGCACGGCGGCGCGACACAGCGGGCACGCTGCCAGCGCCGCGCCGCACCCCGCGCACGACACCAGATGCCCGCACGGCAGGAATACCACGCTCACCTGGGGGGATAAGTTAGTCCTGAAGTGAACGAAGTTCCTTATGGCGCGATCAGCGTTGCGAAAGGAGGAAGACAGAACGATATTTGACCTCGACACTTTTTTATTAGCACCTACATAGTAGGCGCAGAGGGCGTTGATAGTATTCCTGCGGGGCTAAAATGGTAACATTTAGCAATTCCTCTCAATCAATTCAGCAAATGAATTGTCAAAACTGTCAAACTGACAAATGTCAAATCAGTACAAAAATACAGAAATGAATTGCAAGCAGAGTTGCATTTTGCGATTTTAAAGAATTGAATCATATTATGATTCATATCATGATTCAACAAAGCGACCATTTTAGCCCCGCAGTGCGTCAACTAGATGGCGTATTTTTTAAAAAACAGCGACGTATTATTCCTGGGCGTCAACTAGATGGCGTATTTTTATAATTTTTTTGAGTGTATGAAACCTGTGTATCATTCGGGTGTCCCTTGACACCTCTCAAGTTCTATTGTAATATGAACTTTAATTAATAGCAACCTTATCATGAAACCACCTGTGCTGTGGATTATCCTCTTTCGAAAACAAAAAGAATAATAAAAATCTGTTCTCAAACGGCGAAGATATTCGCGAACAAACATAAAAAAGACAGAAAGTGTTTCGTTGCGTTGCCGAAAGCTTTATTGCATGTTTTGCGTTTCGACAGTGCAGCTCACTAGAGCAGTGTTGATTTGCTCTAAACGTGTTAGTTTTGTGCGGCTAAAATTCGATACACTATACTCCACTCGGGCTAGCTTGTCGCTAGCGGTCATTGACTTCCTGTCAAAAACTTGTCATTTTCCGTATAAAACCACGATTGACAATATCTGACACTTCATTGTCAATCGCGGTTTATAACATAAAGTTAATATACCTATCGGAATAGAGAAGCAAAGGCCTGAGCAAGCGAGATGTCACTAATCAGTAACACTGCGTGGTAGAAAGAGGAGCGTGATTTGAGGTTGCATACCTTTTTTTCATCTGTTTGACAGCCTGTCTGACCCTGTGCCGATCGTTGTCAATTTGGGATCTCAGAAAAATTGTGATCTAAAGTTAAATAATGAATAATTTTTAGAAATACTGCTCCAGAAACACGGTTAAATATTTGTGGAATGATTGTGGATCCACACATCGAAAAAACCCGGACAAATATTCATTTCACAGGTGAATTATTCTACATCGACAGGACCTAGTTTTAAGTTTATTTTTGCCAATTCCCTACGAGTTATTGGTATTGATTTTGATAATTCACTTCTTTAGATGTTTAATTATATAGAAAACTTAACTTGACTAGCCATGGTGCACAATTTAAGGATATTTTGTGTAAACAATTTTCATCTATTTTACACTAGGGCTGCATCAAGTTATCGATAAGTTGTATCGATATGAAAATATTTTTTATTTAAGTATACTAATTATCTAGGAATGTTGAAATGATAACATACTCATCCGTAGTTTATAATTAGTTTAAGTATATTAATATATTAACATATATAATTTATCGTTTTTAAGGTTCCGCACCCAAAGGGTAAAAAGTCCTAGTAGTGGGGTCCCGCTCTACTACTAAGACTTCGTTGCCTGTCCTTCTCTCCATCCGTCCGTCCGTCTGTCTGTCTCCAGGCTGTATAACAAGAACCGCTACAGTAATAGACTTCTGAAATTTCCACAGATGTAATGTCATTCTACATCCAATATGGCTGCTCATCCAAGATAGGGGAATAGTTGAAAGCACTTCTGCAAGATGGGCATCAAATAAAAGGGCTCATTGAGAGTGAATTGAAAATTAATAGGGTCTAGTGAAGTCGTGTCGTGTCGTATACTGATGAGACGTGACGTAGCCTGTCGTGTCGAATCGTGTCATGAATGTCGTGTCGTATCGTGCCGGGTTTTAGAAAATGCCCGGTTGAAACCAGTCACCCTTCATGCGCGAGTCCGACTCACACTTGGCCAATTTTTCAGATTTCCTGCTGACCTAGATACCAGAATGAATTCATGGCTTAAAATAATTAACCGTCCAAACTGGACTCCGAAGAAAAATTCATGCATACTTAATTATTATGCAGCAAGCATTTTAAAGAAAAGTCACATTTTACTTAAAAAATACAATTTTATTATAATATATCTATGCAGTTTTATTTTATCCCATTTTATTATTTTTACAATCTTACAATTATTATTCCATGATCGATATTTTGTCGAATTACAATATGTTTGTACATCACCGACACGCACACGTAAACATAATTGTATACACAGATGTAAATCAAATTTTGGTTAAGCTTGACAGCTCAAGATTGTTTCTCTATTCCGATAGGTACCCTTATGGTTTATATGGAAAATGAGAAGTTTTTGATAGGGAGTCAATGACCGCTGGTGACAAGCTAGCACGAGTGGAGTATAGACGCTTCGTTGCGCCTAAATTCGTTTATCGCTCTGGAACCGTACTTTTTTCCGGGATAAAATGGATCCTATGTCCTACCCCGGGACTCAAAGTATCTCCATACCAAGTTTCCGAAAAATCTGTTTAAGGCGATATATCGAAAATAAATTATACCGCAAGGGCAATTTTATAAGTACTTAATTTGTATGATTATAAAGTCGTGAATATGCTGCGGCCAGAAGCTATCGGCTCGCTCGGAAAACATGCGACAAAACGTAATTATAATTATTTAAAAAATAACTAGGAGCATTTAAGCAAAATGCTTCTATACGATTTTGAGTTGCAAAGGTGTCTATTAATTAGACTAATTTCCTACAATACATCTATTTTCGTTTAAAAATAATCTTCAAATATCGTATTTTTAAGAGGTCATTTCGAAAATTAAATGTATCGAGGCAAAATACATTAATCGTGTTTTTAGTTCTTCTCAAACCTAGATAAGGCTATGAAGATATGTATATCTCATTACCAGATTTGTAACAATTCTGAGGGTCCTATAGTATTACGTCAAAAAGGTCAGTTTTTTCAATATAGCGCCTTAACGGTTTGGCCGTGAAGAGGTAACAGACAGACACACTTTCGTAATATTAGTAGCGATATTCAAATACTCACCTCATTATCCATACACACTTTACACAGTCTCGCCTCTTTCAATTGTCTGTTTTCCTCTTCTAGCGTCAATTGTTTTTTCTTCTCTGGAACAGTTGCTTCGTTTTCTTTTGGCTCTTCACTTGTTACGGGCACAGTTTTGTTATTTTGTCGTCTAGGCGTTGTGTTTGGTGTGGGAGTGCGTATGGGACTTTCGTAGTGAGATTCTTGGCTGTCTGATCTTTCGTCGGTTGAGACCCTGAAATTTTGAAATTATGTTCAAATCTGTTTTAAATTCTAATCATTATATGTTCTGCAAGTGTATTTAGCGGTTAACAAAAAGCAGAAAAAAATACTTTTGTTTATTTTTTATGATGTAACACAATCACTAAATACCATAAACCTAACCTAAATCTATCGCATATAAACCTATCGCTCCTTTAGTCACCAAAATGTATCAGATTTGACAACACTGATCAGTGATCACTGAGCAAGATGTTGCTTGCTGCTAACCGTCGATATGCGTCAACTAGCAGTTACATATCACGTACAACTTTTCCTTGTCTCTTTCGTTAAAATGTGAAGATAATATCATTCAAGCGCTTCTATGACCGATCACGTACAGCCTGCATATCTGCTGTTTAAAAGATATCTTACCCAGAGTTAGGCAGGAACTCCGACAGTGTCTCCGCCAGAATGTCTCTCGCCAGAGGCTGCATATCTGCTGCTTAAAAGATAATATCTTACCCAGTGTTAGGCGGGAACTCCGACAGTGTCTCCGCGAGAATGTCTCTCGCCAGGCGGCTGCATATCTGCTGCTGAAAAGATAATATCTTACCCAGAGTTAGGCAGGAACTCCGACAGTGTCTCCGCCAGAATGTCTCTCGCCAGACGGCTGCATATCTGCTGCTTAAAAGATAATATCTTACCCAGAGTTAGGCAGGAACTCCGACAGTGTCTCCGCCAGAATGTCTCTCGCCAGGCGACTGCATATCTGCTGCTTGAAAGATATCTTACCCAGAGTTAGGCAGGAACTCCGAGAGTGTTTCCGCCAGAATGTCTCTCGCCAGTCGGCTGCTCTGCGGCGTCTCGCTCCAAGCCTCCTCGTTTAGCTGTTCGTCTAACACCGCGTCTATTAGAGCCTCCGACGATGTGAACGGGACGCCTGAAAGTAAAGTAAGTATTAAAATTGAGGGTAGAGGAACATAATATTATAATATTAAAATATATTAATTACGAAGTAGAAATACATATTGTATTTGAATACTTAAATTACATAATATTATTCTAATCCACAGCCTTATTTACTTTGAAAACTTTCTACAAAGACCGGAAACAAATCTCCAAAGGCCATGCTAGCCGGACAGGAACATAAAATTTCACGTGTTTGATGTTTTGTCAAAACGATGACATATTTTAACTACAGAGTTTTTCAAACGTTTTAAAAGTCAAAAATCACATGTTATTCTGTTATCTAACTAGGTATTGGGGCTACAGGTGGCTAAACTAACACGTTTACTTTATCACTAATCACTGCCGATCAAAATATACTAAGGAATTGATTTAAGCAGCGATACAAAAAATGTGTTGGCTAAACCACCTGTAGCCATTTATAATACTTTTTTTATCACGCTGTTATTAATTTGGGCTGTATGTATGTAACGGAGTCTTTGAGCACTAATTAACCTATCAACTCCCAAGCGATCGAATTCGACCGCGTAAACAATAGATTTCCAAGAATCCGCGATCGAAGGATTCGAAACTGCATACGAGGGCGGCATTGAAAATTTCGGGAATCGAGGAGGTGACACAACAGTACTATTTAAAAATGTGTTTATTGCTTTTCGAAGTATTCTCCGCGAAATTTGACACATTTTTCCATACGATGGAACCAATAATTGAAGCAACCATTCCATTCGGAAGTTAGGGTCTCCAAAATGGCCGTTTTGTAGGCGTCCACAGCTTCTTCAGGTAATGAAAATCTCTGACTACGCAATTTATTCTTTATTTTAGGGAAAGTATAGAAATCAATAGGGCTTAAGTCGGGGCTGTACGGCGGATGGTCTAATAATTACACTGGTCAACAGTAGTTTTGCTGCCTGAAAACTTAAAGCTGTTTCGGTAAGAACTTTGTGCCCTGGTCATATGTTTCTAAAAAAAATTCTTTCTATCAGCTCACGTTTTTAAGATATTTCATTTCAAAGTTTCAAAAATCTCGAATTTTAGTCTATTTCGGAATCACTTTACAACTGTTGAAATAATTTATTTTCATGAGTTTTGATAAAATATGTTTGGTAAATATACACATCTATTATTTAGATCTCAATTTAAATTGCATATTATATTTTTTTATTAAAATATGAGAGTTGAAAACTAAACTTTCTTTTTTCATACAAAAATTGTTAGTCCACATAGTATGAGCTAGGTAAAGCATTTTAAAAACCGTCATAACATTGGGGAAATTAGTCATAACTCATTGAAACAATTTACATTCTCAATAAGAAGTGTCTCCCTCTGGCATACATTTATCAAAACTAATAAAAATGAATACTTTCAACTGCAATGTGATTCGATTCTGAAATAGACTAAAATGGGAGATTTTTGAAACTTTGGAATAAAATATCTTAAAAATCTGAGCTGATAGAAAGAAAACTTCTTAGAAACACACAAAACTCTTATAGAAACTGCTATTAATTTGCAGGCAGCAATTTTTTTTTCGATTTTGTTGACCTGTGTTATGTTTTCTTGCTCTAAAAACTCTTTTGTTCTGTGCGCGGCGTGAGAACTCGCATTGTCGTGATGGAGGATGATGCGGCGGTTGCAGTTCTTTTTACGGAGTTCAGATACGACCTGTGGCAAACAAATGCTAGCATACCATTCTGCATTAACCGTTCTTTGTCCCTCAAGAGGAATAGTCGCAATATGGCCGGTTTTGGAGACAAACGTGGCCACCATTTTTTTTGCAACACTCCGTGAACGAACAATTTTTGTTGGCTTTAACTCATTTTCGAACACCCAAACTCGTGACTGGTTTTTAGTTTCGGGTTCGTACGCGTATATCCAGGATTCGTCACCTGATACGATGTTGTATACAGCATTTAAGGATCCTGCGTGGAATCTTTCAAGAGTTCTGACGCACCAAGTAACGCGAGCCGCTTTTTGCTCTTCACAGAGCAAATGCGGTATCCATCGGGAAAACAACTTTTTTAAACCTAATTGTTCATGCAATATTATTTGTATTTGACTCATGCCAATGTCTAAAGTTGCCTGAAATTCGCGGTATATCACATGTCGATCTTCCTCAACCAGCTTACGCACAGCATCAACGTTTTCTTGGGTGACTGCAGTTTTTGGACGACCTTGACGGGGATCATCACTGAGCCTGACACGTCCACGTTGAAATTCAACAAACTTAAAAATTGTGGTTTTGGATGGGGCTTCATCACCAAATGCAGAAATCATCCAATCAACACACTGTTTTTGTGTTAAACCACTTCGAAAGTCATAATAAATCATCGCTCTAGAATTTTCTCGAGCCAATTCCATTTTCTCAACGACTAAACAAGTTTGACAAGACCTTGTGACAAGACCGATAATCTTTTTTTTTAATAAATAAATGGTATTCGATTTTTAAAACCAAGGAGTTTTCAATTAAAAAGATTTTAATATGACAGGAATAGTGGAAGTATTCCATTCCCGATATTTTTAGTGCAGCCTATGTACGTACGTATGAAGAGTCAATGACCATGCAATAATTTGTTAAAATTTTTGAAAAATTAAAAAAGCGTATTTTTTTAACTATTTCTTATTCAGGTATGTATTAATTCATTAGGTTCATATTACCTGTGGAGCGCAACCGACGTGAGATGGCGCGGCGCACGCGCGCTGCGTCAAGCCCCGCCCCCAACGCCGCCGCCGCAAACGGACCGCACATACCCTCCTCAACCTGACAATCATAAAATAGTTATAAACTAAAATCATACAGATATATATACAGAGATTCGGTATTTGTTTCCTTTGAATAGAAATTACTGGTCGATTTCTGCTTTGAATTCCCTCCGAAAAAAGCTCATATTATTAAAAAGGTGAATGCCCGAAAAAAATCCATAGTCGATTGAAATAATTTATATACAGCAAAGTAGACCATTAATAGTACATTGTAAATATGTAACTCATTTTATTCAAAACCATAACTGAAACGGATAATTTGAAAAAATAAATCTGAGATTTTGAGACAGCGCTTTGAATCAACTATGTAATTTCTTCCTTTGTTTTTGTGTTTTCCTTGTAAAAACGATGGTGACACGTCGTATAAGAATATACAATTTAGAGAAAATAAAGTCAAAACCGGCCAAGTGCGTGTCGGGCCACGCGCAATATAAGGTTCCGTTGTAGCGTTAGTTTTTGATATTTTTTTAATGGTCAATCAATGTACATATTTTATAACGTGTTATACATTACTAACAACATCATCTCAGTTACGTTTTTAAAGGAATTTAAATTATAAGTTCCTTTAGTACTTCTCCGAATAGTTACATTTTTAGTTGATCGACTATTACTCAATAACTTATGAAGTCTTCTTAGCCGTGATAGTTTTTCTTTTAAATTCAGCATATTTCCTACTCCGTTAATAGGACAGTGTTTTGTCGGCATCATCAATATGTGCATTCATGCCAAATACAGCTTTGTAGGTCCTAATAATAGTCTCTGAGCAAAACCGCGGACGGACAGACGGGCGGACGGACAGACGGATGGACAGACCGAAACTATAAGAGTTCCTTGTTGACTACGGAACCCTAAAAAGAGATGTCACTGTACGTTTTTCGGAAGAAAGCGTATTCCCGCTTAAACGCACCTGTAGCTCTACTAATGTTGCGAGTGTCCATGAGTGACGGTAATTGCTTTCTATCAGGTGACCCGTTTGCTCGTTTGCCCTTTCATTTTCGAAAAGACGTAGAGAGTTAACTGATATCATATTGTAATTATCCTTAAAAACACATGTACAGATTATACCATTTCTATACCAAACTGACATTCTATACTTTCAGATATAAAAGTGATAAATATTTTAATATTAAATACATGAATATAAGAATCAGTAGATAAATATACTTAAATGTGTAAAACTTCGTACTAATCGTCACAATATCGTTTGCAGCATCATGTCGTCCTAAATATCATAGATTCCTATATGAAAAGTCAATTGGTTACGATCGTTTTTAAATTACTTGGTGATTGTTTAATCCAAAAAGGACATTGTATTTGGGATATCTTAGATGTAGTCTACTATGCCCCATATAAATGGTTTAAATCGATTACGGGTTTTTGGTCCATACATTTTTGGGCATTCACCTTTGACACATATATAGAGTAGATCATAAGGGAGGACACAAGGTCTAGACCGGTCATCGAACATAGAAAAATTTTAGTACATAAAGGACAATTAATATTGTTAGGCCCGAATCAAAATTAAATTTTATCTCTGTTCAATGAAGGCTTCGTGCAGTGCTGGAATTATTTCTTTATAAGTGTATGTAGGCCGATTTATTTCCGCCGCCCCATATATGAAATCTGCGGCCCCCTATGGACGGTGCCGCCCTCAAGCCGTGGCCTATACGGCCTATTTATAAATTCAGGGCTGACTTCATATTATAGATTCTAGATTATAGATTCTAGATTAGAAAGACTTTGAATCTCACCTGGCTTTCAGTGACGGGGAAATTTATACTCGATCTAGTTCTCATGGCTCGACCGTGGTCTCTGTTCTGAAAAAATGCATAAAAAAAGATATGCTGCATGTTAAAGTATTTTAAAAAGGTATAAAATACTACAGAAAATCATTAAAATTATTGTTGTTATTTTTATATATTTACTTAAATTATAGATGTTACAATTGAACTCGATTGCCAATTAATAAAACTCACCGAGTCTGAGAAATTCACACTCGACGTCATAGTTCTAGTTGTATGACCACCATCAGTTGAAGACTGTAAGATATTTAGAAAATAAATTAGTTAATCAGATAGTTATTTAATATTTAGTTATTGCATAGCTTTTATCTAGGGTTTTGAGCGCGGCGACCGAATCCATAAATTCCGTAACAAACCTGCACTGCACCCCGCACTCCGACCGGCACGGTATGCCAGTGCGGTGTTGCCGCGCATCGTTAATTAGGACCATGCCACACGATGCGGTGCAGCGGCAGTACGGCGCCAGACCGGTGCCGCTCCGGTGTCCTACATATAAAAAACCGGCCAAGTGCATGTCGAGCCACGCGCAATATAGGGTTCCGTAGTACCGCTAGTTTTTTTTTTTTTTTAAATTTGTGTATGGTCAATGAATATACATTTGTAACGTGTTTTACACTACTAACAACATCATCTCAGTTGCTTAATGCTTTCAAAGTTCCTTTATACTTCGCCAAATACATTTTTTTTAGTTGATCGACTATTACTCAATAACTTATGAAGTCTTCTTGGCCGTGATAGTTTTCCTTTTAAATTCAGCACATTTCCTACTCCTGTGATTTTTTTTACATTTCCAGAAGCTACCGTTTAGCTGGTAGAAGGGGGGGACACTGGACTCTAACGATTTTTTCCACTTTAAAACTTAATATTTCACAAACGGATCCCTAAATCGGAAATGATCTATGAATACTCATAATATTTTTTTAAAAACCTATCCAACGACACTCCACACGATGGAGCGGACGCGAAAAAAAAATTCATCCCCGCTTTATGCGTAGGGAAGGTACCATAAAAATATCTTTTTTAGGGTTCCGTACCCAAAGGGTAAAAACGGGACCTTATTACTGAGACTTCGATGTCTGTCCGTCTGTCTGTCTGTCTGTCCGTCTGTCTCCAGGCTGTAACTCAAGAACGGTAATAGCTAGAGAGTTGAAATTTTTACAGATTATGTATTTCTGTTGCCGCTATAACAACAAATACAAAAAACGAAATAAATTATATATTTAAGGGGGGCTCCCATACAACAAACGTGATTTTTCAAACATTTTTTGCTCGGTATCAATGATGACAAGTAGGCACTTGAAATTTTCACAAAAACCTTAGTTATATGTCTACTTTAATAATTAATAATAATATTTAAATAAAATATAAATTTAAGGGGGGCTCCCGTACAAAAAAACACAATTTTTTGCCCATTTTTGCTCTATAACGGTACGGAACCCTTCGTGCGCGAGTCCGACTCGCACTTGGCCGATTATTTAAGATTTCATGTACCATTTTGTCGGCATCATTAATATGTGCATTCATGCCAAATTACAGCTTTGTAGGTCCTATAGTCTCTGAGCAAAAGCGCGGACAGACAGACAGACGGACAGACGGACAGACCGAAACTATAAGGGTTCCTTGTTGACTACGGAACCCTAAAAACGGATGGTATGGCACACGGCGCGTCCGTGCCGCTTCGGCGCTGCACCGCACGCGCACCGGAATCGAGATGAGGCGGGGACGCAGGAAGCTCGAGTCCGTCGCTGCTACAGTACCGCAAAAATGTAGCGGTGCGGCACTTATCGTGTGGCCGGTAGTCCGGTGAGACGGACACCGGTGCGGTGCCGCACCGCGTAGTGTGGCATGGCCGTTACTTGGACTAGACGTATGCGAATTATAATTGCATAAGTTGATAAAAAATGGTATGCAATAGCTTTACCGGCAGTCCCGGAGTGCCACACGTATTTTTTTTCAAACATAATAGCAAAAATTAAATTAAACTTTGAATAGACTCTGTTGATGTTTTCCGGCAATTTTTTCCGGCGCATTCTCGTTTTTAAAGTCAGTAAGTCATAAAAATAAGCAACATTTCCAAATTGATTGAACAATGACTGTCTCGAGATACAGAAAAAATCAATGGAAAATACCAGAAAATTGTTAAATATCGAAAATGACTTAGAGTCGAAGCTTTAAGTTTCATTGATAATAAATCATCGCATTAACGGTCTTAATGAGAAGTTAGTGTTAATTTAAACTCTAAAAAATGTATGAGAAATTCGATGGCACCCTTAACGCGAACAAACTATAGTCGTTTTAAACTTACCGTTCCATTCCGTTTCCGGCAAGTATCGATGAACTCCTGTCCCTTGACTAGCAGTATGTACCCGCAGGTTGGGAACCAGTGCGCGTGCTCCGACCACGGCCCGTCGCCCGCCTCCCACTTCGCCAGACCACCGTCGCAGTAGAAACATCGGACCTGCAACATAAAGAAAGAAAACATGAGAACATTTTATGTATGTATTTGATATTACATAACATACTACGAAAAAACACTGACTATTGATGATTTTTATATCTTTACTAGCTGTCTCGGCAAACGTTGTTGTGCCAAATAAAGTATTTCGCGGTTCGCCTTAGATAATATTTTATTGAACTGACTAAATAAGTATGGCACCATGGCAACGTCCATCGCTATCCCGTCGCCTCAGACCAATAAAAAAAGAAAGACGGAGTATTTACAGATAATGGCGTGAAGTCGCTGTCGATCAATGTGTGCGTCACGCCTAGCATAAATACGCTAGGCGTGCGCTTGTGTGCAAAAAAATAATGTTGCCAACTCAGGGTTTCAGATTGTCAAACTCCCATCCTGTTGCAGTCTTATTAAACTACTAAGTAATGACTACAAAAGTTGCTATCAAACTAGATTGTTAATCATCATTCATTAGTAATTGCTGAAAAAAGTAAATACTTAAATATCTATATCTAATTAATAATGTGTTTCAACTAAGAACAGACAGACAGACAGACATACATACATACAGACAAAAATTGTAAAGAATGTTGTTTGGTGTATGCAGTATGTATCGTATACAGATTAATATGCAAATAGTAAAAAAATCTTTCAATACTACAAACAGACACTCCAATTTTATTTATATTAATACTTCAGTCGGAATTTCCAGGAATTGCTATTGTATTCTATTGTTGTCGCGATCACCGGTGCTCGCGCGGGGCCTGAAGGATTGGGATGAATAGATTTTAAATGAATAACGAATTTTAGGTTAAAAATAAACATTTGTCAGGATAATACAGCACGTAATAATATTTTTCCCCTATTATGGGGAAAAATATCTTGCGACCAGCATGTAGCACTGGTTGAGGTTCTGTGTTCCGAGGCTCCCGAGACAATTTTTAAAACTAATAAATTAAATTCGTTATTTCGGTGGTAATACATAAATATTCAACTAATTACTTGTGAAACGTAATCCCACAAGGTTTCTTTTGAGCACAAGAATTGTTTTTGCACCATTTAACGATGCAGGACGGCATATTTTGAGATTTCTTGACACAGATGAAAACGACATGCGCCGTCACTCGTTGAAACCGGAATGGCGGGCGGCCGGCTTCCTATGGCCGTATCGGCTTCCTATTGCCTGCCTCACCGCGTAGCATGGATGGCTCTGTCTATCTTTTTTTATTGGTCTGAGCCCGTCGCACAAACAATGGCCGCCGTCAGTCTCGTGTAATTTACCATTATTTATTCAACAAAATATGCACTTATCAGTATAAAAAGTAGCCAGTAGCCGATTCTCAGACCTACTGAATATGCATATAAAATTTGGTAAAAATCAGTAAAGCCGTTTCGGAGGAGGCGGTAACTAACATTGTGACGAGGATTTTATATAAGACTAGCTGACCCGGCAAACGTTGTTTTGCCATATAAATAATTTTTGGTATGAAAAATAGATGTTAGCTGATTCTCAGACCTACTAAAAACTCACAAGAGATGCTTTCATGAGAATTGGTCAAGCCGTTTCGGAGGAGTACGGGAACGAACATTGTGACACGAGAATTTTATATAAAAGATATTCTAACTTATTACTACTATAGACTTATAGAGTAAAAGTCTGACTCCCACATCCTACATGCTTTTTGACCTATTGGAAATAAGGAGTTCAGTTTTAATCACTTACAAATTTTGTCAAACTATATTTGAGTAAACATATCGAAAAGATTTCGATCTATATTCTAGTGTTTATTTCATAGATTTTGTGACGAAGACATGTTCTTAACTATTAGTCCTGCTCACACAGATATTGCTGTCTCACCTGATCATCGACACCCGTGTAGAAGAACCCCGCGTCGGCTAATGTTCGGGGATCCTGCGGTCTATTCGCCGGCCAGCGCTCGAAGGTCGCTAGTGTAGCTGCTAGAGATGCCTTGTCGGGATGTCGCGCGCTGCCGCCGACCACGCCCAACTCACGCCACGCCCCTAACATACTTTGTCCTGCTCGCACACATATTGCTGTCTCACCTGATCATCGACGCCCGTGTAGAAGAACCCCGCGGCGGCCAGCGTTCGGGGATCTTGCGGTCTATTCGCCGGCCAGAGCTCGAATGTCGCTGCTCTGATACCAACATACTTTGTCCTGCTCGCACCGATGTTGCTGTCTCACCTGATCATCGACGCCCGTGTAGAAAAATCCCGCGTCGGCCAGCGTTCGGGGATCTTGCGGTCTATTCGCCGGCCAGAGCTCGAATGTCGCTGCTCTGACACCAACATACTTTGTCCTGCTCGCACTGCTGTTGCTGTCTCACCTGATCATCGACGCCCGTGTAGAAGAATCCCGCGTCGGCCAGCGTTCGGGGATCCTGCGGTCTATTCGCCGGCCAGCGCTCGAAGGTCGCTAGTCTAGCCGCTAGAGACGCCTTGTCGGGATGTCGCGCGCTGCCGCCGACCACGCCCAACTCACGCCACGCCCCTCCAGCCGCTACAACACGTTCGTTTTGCTCCGCTGCCGATCTGAAATTTACAGAAGATAAGATAAAGGTATTATTCAATTCAGTTAACTTTTTATAATGACAGAAACAAAGTTAGAGATAAACTACGATAGCATGGCGCGCCCCTCCAAAATTCAAAACGTTTGAAATGCGTTGTCAAAACGTTTGAAGTGCGTTTAGACCAGCACGAGTCGGTGCATGAGTACCGGAAACTATTCCACCTCAATTTTTTTATGCGATCCTCTTCAAATTGCCCTCCTGATGATATAAATGCATGTTGCCATGGTGCAACCCGGCACCATATTGTTTAAACAAACATTGTTTAAGCAATTGCAAGGAATTGTTATTTTTGAACCGGACAATTTTTTTAATATTCTTTATTGAAATACCAATAAAAAAGGTCCTATGACTTTTTACGATAAAGTTAATATTTTTAAAGATATGAATTTTTAAAGGTTCGAAAAATCTCAAATTACACGTACATTTTACCCATGAAAAATATATTTAAAAAATAATAATGTCCAAGTATAAATTTTTTAAATTCTCTATACAATACTTAATAATATCGTTAGTAGAGATAAAAAAATCATTGTTTATATCTTTTTTTTATCTTAGCAAAAGTAGACAAAAAATTGTGTTTTTTTGTATGGGAGCCCCCCTTGAACATTTACTTTATTTTAATTTTATTATTAATTATTAAAGTATAAATATAATTAAGGATTTTGTGAAATTTTCAAGTGCCTAGCTGTTATTATTATTGATTACGAGCAAAAAGGCCAAAAAAAACACATTTCTTGTATGGGAGCCCCCCTTAAATATTATACTTTATTTTATTTATAGTATTTGTTGTTATAGCGGCAGCAGTTATACACAATCTGTGAAAATTTCAGAAGTCTAGCTATAGCGGTTTTTGAGATACTGTCTGTCCGTTTGTCTTTATGTCTCCAGGCTGTATCTCAAAAACCGCTATAGCAGCTAGTATAAGTAGCTAGACTTCTGAAATTTTCACAGATTGTGTATATCTGTTGCCGCTATAAGAACAAATACTATAAATAAAATAAAGTTAATATTTAATCCCATACAAGAAACGTGATTTTTAGGGTTCCGTACCTCAAAAGGAAAAAACGGAACCCTTATAGGATCACTTTGTTGTCCGTCTGTCCGTCCGTCCGTCTGTCAAGACCCTTTTTCTCAGGAACGCGTGGAGGTATGAAGCTGAAATTTATATCAATTACTCAGGTCTACTGTCCCTTGAAGCTGTGAAAAAATCAAACTTCTAAGCCAACGCAATCAAAAGATACAGCCGTTTATGCCGCAAATTTTCGACACTTGCAAGGGAATCAAAAACTACAGGGTGCTTCCCGTGAACTCAGAATCTTGAAATTTGGTACGAAGCAACGTCTTATAGCATAGATAAAGGAAAAATTACGAAAACCATAAATTTTTAGTTACATCACATAATATATATTTTTTTAATAATTTTAAACTTACTACTCATTTCCTCATAAACGCGTAGAGGTATTAAATTGAAATTCATACCAAATACTCAGGTCTATAATACCTTTAAGCTGTAACAAAATCAAACTTCTATGACGAACTTTGTAAACCTTGCAGGTTTGTACGGAACCCTCGGTGCGCGAGTCCGACTCGCACTTGGCCGGTTTTTTTTGTCCTTTTTTGCTCGTAATCAATAATGGTAACAGCTAGACACTTGAAAATTTCACAAAATCCCTAGTCATATTTGTACTTTAATAATTATGTAAGGTGGTGGTTCGGGAGAAATGAAACCAGTCGATGCTTAATTAAGACTGCGTTTATTTAATATAATGTTACGATTAAATAGTCCACCATAGTGATGTGACATACGATTAGTGTTGTGACACTATACATTATTTTACCTCTACATCACCCTTCTTAATTAAAAAAAAAAATTACAATGTACACTTTTTTTAAAGTTCTTATATAGTTAAATCATTATTTTTAACACAAAGTTTTGTTCTATTTTTATGCACAACATCTACTGTACCTTTTTCATTTATAATTTCTACATTAGGTGACATTTCTTTTACAACTTTATATGGTCCTGAATAAATATCTTCAAACTTATTACCTATTTCATTTTTAACTAAAATCAAATTATTTACTTTATAACTTACAGGTTTAATATTTTTATCATATCTTAGTTTCCTCTTTAATTTACTTTCTAATAAATTATTCTTAGCTTCTCTTTGAGAAAGCTGCAGCCTGTACCTCAATTCATTCGGATAGAATCCACAGTTGTAAACTGGATCAAGGTCTTGTGTTAGATTACTTGGAAGGGAACATTTTTTACCAAATACTAACTCATAAGGTGTGTATTGAGTTTCTGTATGAACTGTGGTGTTGTAACCAAAACACCAGAAGGGGAGCCACATACTCCACATTTCAGGATGGTTGTCACATTGAATACGAATAAATGCATTTAAATTTTTATGTGTTACCTCTAAAGCACCTATAGACTCGTGATGGTATGCTGTAGAATTGAGTTGTTTAATATTGAGTAGTTTACATACCTCTTTAAATATCTGAGACAAGAACTCCTTCCCTCTATCAGTTGCAACTTCTTTCGGCACTCCGTATCTAAGAATAAAATTATTTACAAAAGCTCTAGCTACTTCGTCAGATTTTTTGGAAATTAAGGGATACGCTTCAACATATTTAGTGAGCTCACATTGCAGCGTTAAAGCGTACTTATAATCATTATCATCTACTTCTAAAGGACCTACTAAATCTAAATATATTTTCTCAAAAGCAGTACCAGCTGTACTTATAATAACCATTGGTTCTCTATTTGGTTGATAATATTTTAGGCGTTGACATTTATCGCATCGTTTAACAAAATTTCTTACATCATTATCTATGCCAGGCCAATAATAGTATTTTTTAATATTATTTGACATCCTTCTCATACCAGCATGGCCACTACTAGGTAAGAGATGGAAGTCGTTTAAAATCACTTTCCTATCATCTTAGTCTTCAATGCGTTGGACATCTTCTAAAATACATAATCGCGGTCCGGACCTATTTGTTAAACTATTTATTTTTTCTAACAACTTTTTAATAAAAATATCATTCTCTTTATTCTTTAATATGTATACTTCTTCTAATTTTAGTGAATTACAAAAGTCATCCATTTCTCTCACAAATTCGTCTCGCGCAATTAGTGATTGAGAGTTAAGGAATTTTATGTAAATTGTCTTCATACTTTCAACATAACAAAATAACTTATTTTCCTTGCTAATCTTATTAGTTTTTCTTAATCCATCTAACATTTTCCTATTACTAATAAATCTTAACTCAACTGAATCCTTCGGTTTGATATGGGTATTCACTACTTGAGGGTGATCAGTCCTCAAATTAGTGCTTACCGAATCCACCGGGGAATTAACCTCAAGTAATTTTTTCGTTTGTGCTCTTGTCATTACGTTAACTACTTTTTCATGCATTTCTTTTAAGTCTTTTGATGTTAAAACGATTCGAGACAGCGCATCTGCAGCTGCATTGTCTGAACCTTTAACATATTCTACCTTAAAATTATATTCTTCAAATGTCATCCTAAATTTCATGAGTCGACTCGACGGATCTTTCATATTAAATAAAAATACTAAAGGTCTATGGTCCGTCAGTACTTTAAATGGACGTCCATATAAATATGGACGGAAATACTTTACTGACCAAACTATAGCAAGTAATTCTTTTTCTATTGTTGGATAATTCTTTTCTCCTTTATTTAAGCTTCTACTAGCGTAGGCCATATTGCCAAAATAGCATCGGTTTGTAATATAAATTTATTTTGTTCAGATAAATCTGGATATTGTAGAATTGGAGGGGAGACTAAGCATTTCTTTAGTGTTTCAAATGATTGTTGACATTTTTCATCCCACAGGAACTTAACATTTTTTCTTGTTAACTGATTTAATGGGTATGCAATTTCTGCAAAATTGGGTATAAACTTTCTGTAATATTTAGTAAAAGCAACGAATCTTTTAACTTCATCTGTTGTTGTAGGTATCGGATAATTTTGAACTGTAGCAATTTTTTCAGGATCGGGTGATATTCCACTACTTGAAATAATGTGTCATAAATAAAGAATTTCCTTTTTTAAAAAATCGCATTTTAACGGATTTAATTTTAAATTAACTTTACGCAATATTTCAAAGACATCTAATAAATTTTTGTTATGTGTACTCTAATTTCTCCCATAGACTATTAAATCATCAAGATTTTTCGTAATTTAGACCTGCCATTGCCATAGTTATCATCCTCGAAAATGAATTAGGGCTTGTTTTAAGTCCAAAAAAGGCTTGTTTTAAAAAAATATATAACTTAGACATTATTATTTTTTTAAATATATTTTTCATGGGTCAAAAGTACCCAAATTTGAGATTTTTCGAACCTTTAAAAATTCATATCTTGAAAAATATTAACTTTATCGTGAAAAATCATAGGACCTTTTTTATTGGTATTTCAATACAGAATATAAAAAAAATTGTTCGGTTAAAAAATAACAATTCCTTGCAATTGTTTAAACAATGTTTGTTTAAACAATATGGCACCGGGTTGCACCATGGCAACATGCATTTATATCATCATTTATATCATAAATTTGAAGAGGATCGCATAAAAAAATTGAGGTGGAATAGTTTCCGGTACTCATGCGCCGACTCGTGCTGCACTAGTTGTCTTGCGCGGTCGGCTAGTTACGAATATATGATTAGTTGACCAAAAAATCTTGGTAATAAGTGACATTAAGTGAAATATTACGAGTACTGGTTGATTGGTTGAATAATTACTATATACAAACTCTTTCAATAGGATGTGACTACACAGTACACACATTAAAACAGTAATTTGGAGGGGCGCGCCATGTTATCGTAGTTTATCTCTATATGAATACGACCGTTAGTATCGAAAAGGATGCTTAAATAATTTTCACTCTGTTTAAGACATTCTTGGCACAAAATCAGTGTTGTTATTGACTTTTTAAGAATAGGTTAAGATTAAAACTACGAGGTAATTTATTAATAACTGTGATTGCTATACATAGTATGCTAATTTTACGTAAATAGTAATTACTACTATTAGTCTTCAAAATGGCGAAATAATAATAACATAGGCGATTTTTGAAACAATAAAAGAAGAGATATACTTAAATAAAAATGTACAATTCTACTATCATAAAAATGATAAGAGCTGTTCATAACATCATTTTAAACAGAAGCGAAGTTTCGATTTAGGGAATTCCTTATTGATTCATTTACTTGTATTGACAAAATGCTACTCGGTTTCATGAGTCACAGTTCTCATTAGCTATCAATGAAACTACAGCCATAATAGTTTCATTGATAGCTAATGAGAACTGTTGTTGTTTGAACTAGTAGTTAGTGAGCTCCAGTTTACACTGAGAAAAGACACTGTAAAGTATTTTTAAGATACTCAAAATTGAACTTTATTCCACACACAGGTAGGTACAAATTTTATTGCAAGTCTTCGAATTTCGAAGTACACACTGCACATGATGGCAATGATTTTATGATTAAATGTTTATCTTATGTTGGGAATAAAGTTTAATTCTAAATCACCATCGTTATAATTTATTTATATTTTTTATTTATTTATTTATTTCAGGCTAGTGGCTACATAGGTCCATACAATATATACCTTAATGACTAACATACATATAAATAATATAAAATACACTTAATAACTACACTTTGTCACTTAGTTATCGGCGACGTGACGCGCGCTTCATTCCGGAGTCTCCCCCGAAAACTTCGGCAGACCACATCAGTCGGCCAGAATTCCTCCGCTTCAAAGGTCGACAGAAGATGCGTCGGTACTCTCACCACAAAGGAACTGAAGTTGACCTTGTGGCGAGACTGCAGACGTTCTACCCTCAAGTGGAGGGATGTCTTCTTACTGATGTAGTCCACGACGTCTTCGACCTCCATGGACCAGTGCAGGCGAGATATGTACAGTGGCGTCGCGGGGACCTCGCTCCGCAGACGCAGCTCGGGTACATAGGGTGCGGTGCCGCGATGGTTGCGGGCGGCGTCCTCCTCTCCACCAGTATGAATCCCTCCTCATCGCACTCCCTGCTCTCATCCTTGCCAGGTCGAGAAGACTTGGCCTTGCGGCTCTTCGTAGCCTTGCGGCTCTCCGTAGACTTACGGCTCTCCGAAGCCTTACGGCTCTCATTCTCCCCGATTTTGTTCGCCCGCGGCAGAGGTGCGGGGCGACCAGCAATAGTCGCGTAGTTTTGCTGAGTCGCCTGTGGACTCGGCGTCGGCGCAACCGGGAGGGAAGCACGGGCGGAGGACGCAGCGGCGGTGTTCGTTGACCCGTCCGATAATGCTGACAACGGGCTAAACGTGGCCGTCTGCGCGCCACGGCGTCGGGTGACGTATGCGGCGTCAGGTGACCTACATAATGAATTATTACTTTTCAATTGTGATAATTCACTACGTAGGTCACTGATGATAGATTCCGACGCCTGCAATCTACCCCTAACTCCGGCCAGCTCTTCCTTCAGGAACCTGATGTCCTTCAGTAGACTGACGACGTCGACGTGGTCCAGCGTGACGGGCGGCAGTTTGTGCAGCTGTTTAGCCACAAAAGCCGGTACCTCATCCGGATCCGTCTGCTTCAGCAGGGAGATGATGTCCTGCACGCTCCTTTCGGTTCCGTCTCTTCGTCGCGACGGCATGTTCGCGCTCTGGCCGAGCGTCTCATACAGCAACTGCTTCCCTTGGCAAATCTCCTCGCTGGTGAAGGAGGATTTGCAGATCTGCATGGTGCTGACCTCATCCATGGTGTCGATGGCGTGCTGGATAAACGCCAGCAACTCGTTGGCCACGAGCGCCATGGTCACGTGCAGCGGCAATGTGCCGCGCGATTCGCGAAAATATTAATTAATTAATATTTGCAGCGTGTGTAACGTGGAGCACGACCGTTAGCTAGCTCGACACATTGCACTTGCAACTATACTATAATGCATTGTTGTATTCCAAAGGTGTAGGCTGACCTTTCACCAAAAAATTCTTGTTTGTGTTTCAGGTTCTACAATCTACAGACTACAACTTTGGTGTCTATTTCGACAATTGGATTCTAGACTCAAATCAAATCATTTATTCACAAAATGTCTACGAATAATAAAAACTAAGGAAGAGTAACTCCGTCAAAAAACATGCTCCAAAATACTTGTCAAAAAAGTGTACCTTAGGTACACATTTCAATACATTTGCAACATTTAGGTGGCCTTGAGCGGTATAAAGATTAAAGGCTGATGTTACATGACAGTTCGAAAGGAACCAAATTTTAAACGGTAATAGTATGGGAGTTAGTTTCCTTAGTTTTTATTATTCGTAGCAGAATGTAGTTTACAAAGGTGTTACCTTATATCTGGTTTGTGCTTTCAATCTATCATTAAAATAGACTCATAATAATAGCTCTCAAAAGCCAAAAGTATAAACATAAAAACAATAGCTGAAAAACACACATCAAGAAATAACAAAAATGTTAATACTTATATAATACTCAATTTCTTTACCATACCTAGTATTGTAAATTCTAATCTTATCTCAAGGACTATTTTTGTTGTCATACTTACGTAGGTCCTTTGACAGTTGTATTTACTAATGGCATTTCTAGGGTAGGATTATTCTGTGATGCGGTTGATATTTGTACATTTTGCCTCTCATTTGCTAAAGTCGTCGCAAGTGAGCAACGCGGGAAATACCTAAAAGCAAATCACCTTATCAATATTACTTGTCATAAATACACTTGAAATCAACACACTCATATTAAGGAAATGTACCAGCTTCAACAACTTACATTGTGTTGGTAATTTTACTTGAAATATATTAAAAATAATTTAAAATAAAAAAAAACGAAAAAATAACAATAATGAGAGTAGGATCCATGCATAAGTAAGGATACTTAAGTAATATTTATTATCTTCTGACCTTAGTATTTACTATGTATACTGTATATCATAACTTCTATTAAGTCTTTTGTTTATTATTTTAATATTAATCCTTTGATTGCGGATTCTTGGAAATCTATTGTTATTCTATTGTTGTCGCGATCACCGGTGTTCTTATGGGGCTTGATAGGTTAAACTTACATTCTATGAACTTCTAGAGGTGATCCAAGTGATCCTAGGCTGCTGAATGGAGCGAGCTCACCCCCGCACCAAGCACAACGGACCCTCCCTCCACCTACATGGTAGAAACCAGCACTGACTAATGCTTCCCGCGATACTGAGGTATCCTGGAAAAAGTTTTATAAAAAAAAATGTAAATTATACTAAGTACTATACTATGCTTGAAATCATAAGATTAGTATAAATATAATCTGTATTAAACTTATAGAGCGGAATGTGAGATTAGTCAAGTTTCACTTTTTGTTTATCTTTAGATCAAAATAAATTAGAATGTTGCACACAATTTTCTTTTTTAACTAATTTGATGGCAATTCAATAGTAATAATTACATTATTACCATAACAAAATAACAAAACAAATTGGCTATTATTTACACCATTCTTGTGGCCATGACCTAGTATTACCTGTTCAAATATTGACTTCAATACCATATTACAAACTGCAATACTAAACAGTGTTTAGCATTCTTTATTAACAAAATATGCCTTATATACCTTAGTGGAAGTAACAAAAAAGCTACTTTTTGTATGTGGGTCATTTTCATTTTAAGTGTTAAAATGACTAATTTTAGATTTTATATGTTTTATGGTTAAAATATGTTAAGGGATTAATTTGAAGTATTCAAGTATGAGTGGTCAAGCTTAGAAGTGCATACTTTGCTAGAAAACTTAATTTAAAAAAATGTTGTACCCACGTCTGGGATAATCACATCCATGTTTGTGAAATTTTATATGAAACTACTGTAGTGAATGTAGATAAAATTAAACAAATGTCTGATCATTAAACTTTTATTTAAAAAATCGGCCAAGTACGAGTCGGTCTCGCGCACAAAGGGTTCCGTACCATAATAGAGCAAAAATAAGCCAAAAATTGTGTTTTTTGTATGAGAATAATTAATATCTTATTTTATTTTAATAATGTTATTAATTAATAAAGTGTACATATAATTAAGTACTTAGTGAAAATTTCATGTGCCTACCTGTTGCCATTTTTGATATCGAACAAAAAAGGCCAAAAGAATCACGTTTGTTGTATTGGAACCCCACTTAAATAATAATTTTATTGTTTTTAGTATTTGTTGTTATAGAGGCAACAGAAATACATAATCTGTAAGAATTTCAGAAGTCTAGCTACAGTATTTCTTGAGATAAAGCCTGGAGACAGACAGACCGAGCCACGTTTTGGAACACCACGCCTGTGACATTATTTGAACATGTCTTGCAAAACATTACCTAAAATACATCCATGACTGTTGATATCTATAAAGAGGCATATTGATTACTATACCAAACTTTATATTAAAAATCGAGATGGATATCGTACAACATCACTTCATGATTATAAACACGTCGTTGACGCATTATGCTTTACAAAGTTGAAGCAGACACAGAAATTAAATAATCTTAGCTTCATGCAAAAACGTTAGCTCCAATGAAAAAGGCCGATTATAAATAGCAGTCAAGTGATGTTCAGAGAAGTGCTGCTAATAGAAAAAAATTAAAATGTTTAGTACTGTGGGTATAATGTGTGGAGGCCAAAGGAAGATCTTCCGACCGAGCGAGGTGGTATGCTCGGTCAGGCCGAAGCCCACGTGATACATTTTAGCTGTCGTATATATACCGCCGCGCTTAGAAAACTTCGATAGCGCGATGCAGGAATGTTAGGCGAATTGTGGGTACCGCCACATCACTCCCCCCCGAAGACCGGAGGTCGAATCTTGAAGTCTTGTCGCTTGAGTCGCCAGTGCCAGAGAGTTCCAGTGAGTCGGAACTGTTGCAGTGAGTCCCAGTGAGTCGGAACTATAAGCTGCTTGCACGGGATCCAGTGAGTCGGATAAGCTGCGTGCGGGGCCGATGCTACGTGCTGACCAGGAGAGATGTGCTCTGCTTGCTGACCGGTCGGTGTAGTGAGAAAGCCCGATGATGCCGATGCGGAGTCGCCCAGGCCGCGGTACATTGCGGCTAGTGGACGAGGTACCCGATGAGGCGATGCTGGCTGGCGCGGTGTGGAGGGGCGGGGAGTGATGATGATGAAGGAGGCGTGTTCTGTCGAGGGTCACCAATGTGGGTATAATGTGTGGAGGCCAAAGGAAGATCTTCCGACTGAGCGAGGTGGTATGCTCGGTCAGGCCGAAGCCCACGTGATACATTTTAGCTGTCGTATATATACCGCCGCGCTTAGAAAACTTCGATAGCGCGATGCAGGAATGTTAGGCGAATTGTGGGTACCGCCACAGTACAGTAAAACAAAAACGGCCATGTTTGTGACTCCCAAAGTCAATCACAAAATTTGCAAGTCCATCATAAAAAAAAATATTTATAATTTTGAAATTGATATTATAATTTTTTAAGACAAAGTAAGTATCTAAGAAGATGGAAAAAGTAACGAAAGTACCCGTAAACCGTATGTTACAAAGATACAGGGTCGAAAATGCGTAAATCTGGGTGAGTGACATAAACCTTAAAAAAAATATTGTGCTGATTAAATTATAATGTAAAACATGCTTGCTGGGGTAAATTTAGTCGAATACCATCTTATAATAATATTTTTGACATTCAATTAAAAGGAAAAAAAAATTATCATGCTATCACACTTTTACATGTGTAAATGAAAATGACCCATGTATGAATGATAGTATGTATGTATAACCTCAGAAACAACATAAAAAACTTTAAACTATGTATTTATTTTTATAAAAATGTGTATTTAGTATTTACAATTATCTGTTATCTGCAGTGATCAGAGTAGGTAGATTGAAATGAGGTCAATGATCCAAAACATACATTATAATATGGACATTCCCTCAAAATCCCGGACTTTGTTAATATTATAAACCAAATTTTAAATTAGCTGTATAATTTTAAAAAATAAGACTTAATTACGTCGATTTCATCCATTATTCATTAAAATTATGGTAAACTAGATGATGCCCACAACTCCGTTGCGCCAAAACTCGTTTATCGTGCGGGAACCGTACATTTTCCTGGGACAAAAAGTATTCTATGTCCTTTCTCGGGACTCAAAGTATCTCCATACCAAATTTCAGCAAAATCGGTTCAGCACTTTGGGAATGAAGAGGTAACGGTCAGACAGACAGACACACTTTCGCATTTATAATATAAGTATATTATGGAATTAGTATGTATTACCAACATAAACCATCTTTGATTGAGACCGGAAATACCGGAATGATTTTCCGGAATAATGGCTTATCCACATTATCCTTTCTATGAACATTTATGATGCAAGTAGCAAAAATCAATCTACCTACTCCAATCACTGGTTATCTGTACCCAAATATCAATTCAAATATACTTTTTTGTGTGTTTACAACAAATGCACAAAAATATAACAGTTGAAGATTAAGATTAAGTCACATTGTGTTAAAATCCACTTACTTCCCAATTAACAAATGATAGTAGTCGCAGCACATAACTTTTATATAGTTCATCTTCTTCAGTCAGTCCATAGTCTTGAGGCACATCTGGCCCCTGTATATTGTCTGTTTCGGAACGGCTTCGTTGCGCTGGAGTGCATTCTCTGCTTAAAACTAATGGCACATTACCAGACAACCCTGGATTCAAAACAAAAGCACAATTCGGATCCATCCTTCGATGGCGCCACATAGCCTGGTCACCGTAGTGCCAATCCGATATTTTGCCGCCGCAGCTGAAGCATTCCACCTCGGTTCCTTGCCCCGTATAAAAAAATCCCGCTTTTGCTATTCTAATCGGATCGACAGGGGCTGAACCAGGCCAATTTATAAAAGTATTCAGCCTATTCGTTTCAAGATTCATAGTTGCGAAATCACAGTAAATACTTCGACTTAGATGATACAGTAGTCAGTAATGTATTTTATTTGAACAACAACACCAACGAAAGCATAACATAAATCCATTAATTTATCAGACGCACAATCAATACGAATCCGACCACAATCCGACATCGACGATCCAATCCAAAATAAAACTAGTGCACGTCACTGTCAAGATATGTCAATGTCACTTAATTTTTTTTAAATACCCATGCCGTCAGGATTAGGGATATAATTTGATTGTCAAACAGCTTCTATTTTAGTAAATAGATGGCGTAACAAACATACAATCGAGTTCGAGTTCGACACAAAACATTACTCTCTAACCGTCTTACAGTTTTTCCAAGGTTTTTCGATCAGCACGAGAATCTGACGCGAGTTTCACAGTTTTTATCCATCCCACTAAAGTGCTCAACGCCGCTAAAGAAGTTTTCACTTCAAAAACAATTATTGTTGACTAGGTATAATAGCATGATACTTGCATGATACGACATACAACTTTTTATATTCATTATTCTCTTGTGTTTGTGACATGTGAGCTGTTGTGACGTCTTGTAAGTTGTAACTTGTAGTTGTGAACAGTGACCTCCAAGAAAGGCTTCAAATACCGGTATTTTCCATAACGTTAAGTTATACTTACCTACATATTTTGTAAATGCTATCATATTATAATTTTGTGCTTCCTTTTTTAAATGTGTTGATATTTTTAACTACAGTCCACAAAATATATACGTACTTATTAAACTTAGAATTCTAGTAATCTATAGATTATATTATGATAACATATTTTATACATAAGGTGTGATAACAAGGGCTTACTTTATTCAGATCGATCCTGAAGATGACAACGAATCTCAATCCATACCTCCACATAAAATAACGAAAAAAGGACATTCATTTAATACTTCAGTCGGAATTTCCAGGAATTGCTATTGTATTCTATTGTTGTCGCGATCACCGGTGCTTGCGCGGGGCCTGAAGGATTAAAGCCTTAGAGCACTATAATTAGGACCCTAAAAAGAAGACTAAAATAGAAGCTTCTGATTGCATCAGTCAAAAGCCCTTTTTCTTCTGATTTAGTACGCTCATTAGGATCTCAATTTTCTATGACTGTCTGCAACTAACTAAAAGGATTTCGGAAAAACTGTAGATCTACAGCTAGAACTTTAAATTACCTTTTAATTAGAGAAACTTTAGATTACCTGGTAGCACTGTCAAAACTTCTTTTGCCCAGCGTTTCGCGCCTTTTCTTTTCCCGCTTATCTACAATAAGTTGATTAAATTATGCCAACTAGAAAGGTTACCTCTACGTAAATCTAAGGAAATAATTACAAAAATGCTTCTCAGTACTTCTTACGTAGAGGCTGAAAACATACTAAAAGTTACTGTATAAGATCCCAATTCGTTCAACGTCCGCTTAAATTACAATAAAAGCACAACACACACACACACACACACACACACACACACACACACACACACACAGAGAGAGAGAGAGAGAGACACACACACAAACACGCGCGCGTTCGCGCGCACGCACGTATATATGCACACACCCACCCTCACTCACACTACACATAATTAATATGCTCTTACTTTAATCTTACGTTGTAAACCTACTTGTAAAGGTTTTAATAATTGCCTAATTAAGTATCCTAGTGTCAAAGTTCTCGAGAATGTTCCTACTGGCCCCACAGGACAGGCTATGCCTAGTGTGGGGATATCTCTTAATCTAAACTTGAATATTGTATTTTTCTGGAAATAAATTATTTGTATTTGTATTTGTATAACTGAGGCGTTGGAAGCACTGCATAATATCACAAAGTATCGTTATATTTACCGTTATTTTTATAACGATATTTTTTCTTTATGTTACTAGATATCGTAAAAAAATTACCGTTATCTAGCTACCATTCTGAAAATAACGGTACGTAACGATATTTTTTCTGGTATTCGCTACGAATTATAAAACCTAAGGAAACTAACTCCCATACTAATACAGTTTTAAATTTGGTTCCATTCGAACTGTCATGTAACGTCAGCCTTTATACCGCTCAAGGTCACCTAAATATTGCAAATGTATGAAAAGTGAACCTAAGGTACACTTTTTTGACAAGTATTTTGCAGCATGTTTTTTGACAGTTTTTATTATTCGTAGGGTATTCGATAACGTATTGGATAACGTTCGTGCCACATAGATGTAATCTTAGCCCGTCATCGCGTGGCCATTTCGTGCTTATTTTCATACAAGTAGTGTGTGTTTATTTTCTTGAATATTTCTATTTGTCGATCATTTCGAACTTCGAAGCACATTAAAATACAGAAAATAAAGTCATTGACCGCCGCACTCAGAGACGTCAATTAAGACTTAATGCTCATTTAAAATGAAATGTCCCTCTCAGAGATGACAATTAAAAATCGCTAATTGCAGAGTTTGAAGTTCAAGTTTGAGGTTATTCTTGAAAAATTTTCAGTTTTATTTTTTTTTTATTGTAATACAAGGGTTCTTTCAGGTTTTTATTTGAAGTGTTAATAATAATAATATTAGATAACACCACTGTATACATAGAACTTCAAATTGTGATAGTAACAAAAGCATTTTTGTGCAATACATGCCTACCTTACTACTGCTGTTGCTGCTACTTGCATACTACCGTACTACTTAGTACGGCTGTTTTTACCATTTCTTGCAAATAAATAGAAGTATTTCACGTGAAAAGTATAGTCACTTCCATACAAACTAAATAATGAGGGATTTTCTTAACTTTTTAATTTGATTGTCAAACAGTTTCCATTTTAGTAACTAGATGGCGTATGGGTAGACAACTATCGGTAATACCAGGGAATACCATCAATAATTGCTACAAAACTGGGCAAAAGAATGTAAAACTTGATACATTTCAATTTGTAAAAGACGTCATAATATTCCAATGACTAGGATAACAAAGTTATTACAACGATGTTTTAGTCAAAACTCACGAAAGAAATGACCCTATTTACCGATATTCACACCAAATGTCACAGGAATTATTCATTTTGGTTTTGACAACATCTTACCTGCACTTGTGCAAGATAACGGGTATTTCATGGATAATATTTTACCAATAATGAACATCAAAGACCCAAATAACACAATTTGGGAAAAAATAATGAAAACCACACCAACAATAAAAAGTAGAAGTAGTTTGAAGTGACATGCCCATGACATACCCGCGAAAACTCTTTCAGTTGTCAGTTTTCAGTTTGACAATTTGCGTGTTCCTAAACTTTTACCAGTATACTGGCCTAATCGCTTAGGCTAATGATCTGAATTAGGCTTAAGATATTTTTACCCGACTACGGCGAAGCAAAAAGGAGGGTTATGATTTTGGCCTGTATGTATGTATGTATGTATGTATGTGGGTATGGATGTTTGTCTGTTACCTCGTAACTTTAAAACTACTTGTCCTATTTAGACAAATGAGGTGTTATTGGAAGCGTCTTGATTGTCCGTTGGTTATAGGCTACATGACTTTACGTAAAATTAACTATAGCGCCATCTAGGGCACTTAAAGTATAGAACAAAAAAAAAACCTATGTTGTGTGGGGTATCAAATGAAAGAACTTTGTTAGCACATTTCAAATATATAAATTTTATTAGCTATTTCCCACGGGTTTGCTTGCAATCACCTGATTATTGCATGAATTCATGAATCATTTCAATACAATATAAAACAATAACTAATTATCTATAGCAACATCAATTTAAAATAACTCTAAAATCAGTTAAAGGTGCTGTCGGACACTACATTACTATATAATATGGTGTACGGCTTTGCTTGCAATTACTTGATATTTGCATGAACTAATAAAAATTACTCATCACTCTCACTGATATGAGAATCGTCCGGAACTTGGACAATGGGGCCCAGCTCAAAATCGCGTCGTTAGTGTTGAGTTTTAATTCGCCTGTTTTAGGAACAAAGTTATAAATTGAAAGTGAAATTATTGTACTCTAAACTAAACATATACTTTTTGAGTATCATTTTATTACCATGTGGTACCTGCACTCTCGGCTGGAACTCAACTGAAAATTGAAAGTGAAATTATTGTACCCTACACTCCACTATATGGTACCTGCACTCTCGGCTGGAACGGACAGGCTGATATTTTATCTTTGTGATCGGGTCCCGTTTTTACCCTTTGAGTAAGGGACCATAACGTTAACGAATAAACATTATTTTTGTTCGAAAAATCACGAACAAACGACGAACAATCAAATTAGCGAAAAAAAGTTGCAAAAAATTGACTTTCCCCCGCCAAAAAATTAATTATCATTTATCAGCGTAAATAAGATCGAACGAACATTTCTTTTGATCGAACAAACGATTACTAGCTAAGATTGATTGACAAAAAGAAAAAAAAGTCTAGATACTATAATTATTGTCGGCGCTAAGTTTAGGTAAAATTTTCGAACATTAAAATAAAAAAAAACCAAAAACGAACAAACATTATTTTTGTTCGAACAATCAAGAACAAACGACGAACAATCGAATTAGCAAAAAAAAGTTGCAAATAATTGACTTTCCCCCACCAACTTAAGGGAGCCGAACAAAATTTTCTAAACGTAATCACGCTCAAAAGGTGGTTTTTTCTCTTTGTATTTCCACAGAGAATGATATTATTATTATGATTATTTACACTTTAAATATTATTTGCCTTTCACATTTTTAACTCGATTGAATAAGGTTTTCGTATTTGTTACATGATTTAAAAATTGCGTAGAGTGTCTACTCTTTTTTGACAAGCTATAAATAAAACCATATAAAAAAGAAGAAGAAGAAGCATCATGCCCTCCGTCGCCCCCGTGTGTTATATTTCTATATGTCATACCTCTTTGACAGCAAAATCCACGTTTAGCGACTCAATCGAGTTAAATGGTGCTTCTTCTGTATTTAAATTTAATCGCCATTTTGAGGTGTTAGTTTATCATTAACTGACTCTGAGAGGGAATTTCATGTTTAATGAGCATTAAGTGTTGCGGTTTGAATGGGCAGCGGATAATTATTTTTTAAATGATGATTTAATGAACGACTCTGAAGTCTGAGTGCGGCTGTTAGTTCATGATATTGATAAACTATAGTTCAATAATCAATGAGAATCCGTAAACAGACGTAAAAAGCTATGCAATTTTTGTAGACAAATTATTAATTGATGTGACATTTTTAGCACTAATTAATGAGTGCTAAAAATGTCACATCAATTAATAATTTGTCTACAAAAATTGCATAGCTTTTTACGTCTGTTTACGGATTCTCATTGATTATTGATGTGACATTTTTAGCACTAATTAATTAGTGCTAAAAATGTCACATCAATTAATAATTTGTCTACAAAAATTGCATAGCTTTTTACGTCTGTTTGCTATTATTACGGATACGGGCAGTTGTTTACGTGTTACGAATACGGGCAGTTGTTTACCTGCGCGCGACAGTTGCGCGTACCTTCTAGAAAAGCCCGACCCTTGTTTATGTGATTGCGTGTTTACGTAAACAATCCAAAATAGAACGCTCCAGAATTCGACGCGGGCCATATAAAAGGTAAACAAGCCGGCAGTCAACTCAGTTCGATCCGAGCGATCATCAAGGCGACTTCAAAAGTGAATACAAGTGATCAATAGTGAGTGATTGTGATAGTGAACTAACGACTCGGCTACGACCTAGGACAGTGATAGTGATAGTGCTCAGTGATTTGGATCTAGTGCTTAGTGTTTGGTCTTAGTGATTTGTTGTGAGATAGTGTTAGTGAATAAAGTCTTCAAGAGAGTCACCAGGTCTTTCTCTCCGAATCTTCGAACCCTAGCACGTAACAACTGGTGTCGGAAGTGAGATTTGGAGATGCCATTGACTCCGAGAGAGGAGTTGGGGGTGGAGCTGCGGAGGCCACACCCACTGGGGACCAAGCTCCGCCCACTGCGGGGCAGGCCCCACCCGCTGGCCACGCCCACCAGGCTCCGCCCACTGACCACGCCCCCCAGGCTCCACCCACTTCGGGTGAAGCCACGCCCACTGGCTCCGCCCACCGGGGCCCGCCCACTAATCACGCCCCTCAGGCCCCGCCCACTCTGGACATGGCCACGCCCACTGGCTCCGCCCACCAGGCCACGCCCACTCAGGCCCCGTCGACTAGCTACGTCCATCCTGCCACGCCCGTAGTTTCTACGGCCCCTCAAATGGCTCCTCAATTAGAAAGCATAATTGAGTTAATTCAGGCTTTGCAAGATTCTCAAAGGGCAATGATGGAGGCACAAGACCGCAAGCTGGGCGCTATGCAAGAGTCACAAGAGCAACAAAAGGACCTTCAAGAAAAGGCGCTTCTGGCTATAAAGGATGTCAGTGACACGGTGACAAAGCTTCGTAAAGATGTCGACGTAATGGACGAACGAGTTACGGGGTTAGGATTGGATGTAGAAAATGTGAAAACCGGCCTCACTGAACTTCAGAAGAAAGTAGTGCGCCTGGAAACCACAGGAGTGGCGGTGTCAAGTGGAACTACCGGAGTGGTGCAAGTGGTACAAGGACCAAGAGTTAAAGTGCCACCATACGACGGTACTACTTCATGGAACGCTTATCGTCAGCAATTCCAGACGGTTGCTTCTGCCAACGGATGGACTGACGAACAATGCCTGACCGCTCTCACTGTTGCGCTCAGAGGGCAAGCTTTGTCGGTCCTAGAAGCACATACAGAGAAGGGGTTCCAAGACCTGATGGAGGCCCTTGAATCCAGATACGGGGAGCGACACCTGGAGCACGTGTTCCGTGCTCAACTTCGCGACAGAGTCCAACGCTCAGGAGAGGGACTACAGCAATGGGCGTTGGAAATTGAAAAACTCGTCAAGAAGGCACACCCAGGAGCCGATTCCAAAATGGTCGACACGAATATTGTACAAGCATTTGTCGACGGAATCAGGGATCTGGAGGTCAGAGCTGCAGTAAGGCTACGTCACCACACCTCGCTAAAGGAAGCGTTGGCGCATGCTTTAGAGGTCGAGGCTGTTCGGCGTGACATACGGCAGACCTATAAGATCCCCGAGGTCCCCGAGGAAGTCAGGGAGGTTAAGGCTCCTACGAAGAGAAATTATGGAGCCATGTGCTACAAGTGCGGTGAGAGGGGCCATCTTCAGCTCAACTGCCCGCAGAAGGAGACCCATCTGGCAAGGATGAAAAGTCTCGAGGAACGCATGAAACAAATAGAGGAGCTGAAGAAACAGGGGGCTTCAGCCAGGACTAAGAGGCGAGTACTGGCTGACGCGGAGGAAGCCCCAATAACTGTTGCCTCCCAAGCAAGCAGCGGGAATAGTCTTGTGGTTCAGGGGGCTATTAACGGGTCGGATTGCAAAATGACTCTAGATACAGGAGCCTCTAGAACGATAGTTAACCCAAATCTGGTAAAAGCCACAAGAAGACACAAGAGGAGAATTAACTGTCGGCTCCTTACTGCCTCCGGTCAGCCAATACCCGTCCTGGGAGAAATGTCAGTAACGATTAATGTAGGGGGATCCTCATACCCCCATGACGTTATCGTGGCAGAAATTATGGATGATTGCATCTTGGGTTTGGATTTCATGAAGAAGCATAACTGCAGAATTAATGTCGCTGACGGAGTTTTCAAGTGTGGCGAAGAAGAAATTTTCATCCTTGGAGGCGCCTGCGGGAAAGTCGCATGTGTAAAAGAAGTCATTATACCTGGACGAGCGGAAGCTAGAGTGCTCGTAAAACTACCGCCAGCTGGAAAGAAGAAGTCAAACAGATGCGTGTTGATCGAAGACATACCTACCAAGACATCAGCGCGGAAACTAATGACGGCGAGAACCCTTGTTAGAGGAAGCAGTAACGCTGTGGTCAGGGTTTTGAATCTGGGTGATCACGAGATCTGCTTGAACAAAGGTGACGTCATTGGAAAGTGCGAGGAAGTTGTCTGGATGAGAAAGTGTAGTTCGATCACAGGCTCAAACTCAGCAAACAGCAGCAACTATGGATTAGTGACTGAGCTACTCGACGACTGCAAGAGTAATCTGACTTATTCGCAGAGCATGAAAGCTAAGAAGTTTTTACAACGCCACGCGAATATCTTCTCCAGTCAGGAAGGCGACCTTGGAAGAACGTCGATGGTTCAGCACAGGATAGATACTGGAAACGAGAACCCAATTCGTCAACGAGCAAGACGGATACCCATTGCAAAGGAAAAAGAAGTTGAAGGCCTTTTGGAGGACATGAGAAGGCATAAGATTATTGAACCGTCTGCAAGTCCGTGGTGCTCACCTGTTGTATTAGTGAAGAAGAAAGATGGCAGCACAAGATTTTGTGTGGACTACAGGCGTCTCAATGATGTCACTAAGAAGGACAGCTATCCATTACCTCGAATCGACGACACTCTGGATACCTTGAGTGGCATGAAATGGTTCTCGACCCTAGACCTGAAATCTGGATACTGGCAGGTGGAAATTCATCCAAAAGACAAGGAGAAGACAGCTTTCTCCACCGGTAAAGGTTTGTGGCAGTTTAACGTCATGCCCTTTGGATTGTGCAACGCACCTGCCACATTTGAGCGACTCATGGAGTGTGTACTGGCAGGCTTAGTTGGAGAGGCTTGCTTAGTCTACTTGGACGACGTCATCATTATTGGCCGCGACTTCGAGGACCATTTGCGAAACCTAGAACGAGTTTTCGCTAAAATAGAGGGGGCCAAGTTAAAGTTGAATCCGAAAAAGTGTCGTTTATTCAGGAGTAAGGTCAACTATCTCGGCCATGTCATCTCCAGTGATGGAATCCAGACGGACCCGGAGAAACTGGAAGCAGTTCAAAATTGGCCAACCCCTAAGAACAAAACCGAAGTGCGGGCATTTCTCGGCCTATGCTCCTACTACAGGCGTTTTGTCAAGGGATTCTCAGAGATAGCCAAGCCATTACATCGGCTGACGGAAGATAAACGACAGTTTATGTGGGACGAGACTTCTGAAGATTCTTTTCAGAAACTGAAGAAACATCTGTGTGAAACACCAATCCTGGGATATCCACAACCTGAAGGTCAGTTTATAGTCGACACTGACGCAAGCAACACGGCCATTGGAGGGGTGTTATCTCAAAAGCAGGGCGAAAGAGAAGTTGTAATTGCATATTTCAGCAAATCTTTATCTAAGCCAGAGAGAAACTACTGTGTGACAAGAAGAGAACTCTTGGCTGTTGTAAAGACGCTACAACATTTCAGCAAATATCTCATTGGCAGACAGTTTTCACTGCGAACTGATCACGCAGCGTTGAAGTGGCTACTGCAATTCAAGAACCCTGAAGGTCAAGTAGCTCGATGGATTGAACAGCTCCAGGAGTACGACTTCAAGACGGAACACCGCAGCGGAAAGGCGCATGGGAATGCCGACGCCCTTTCACGAAGACCGTGTTCAGAGGACTGCAAACATTGTGTTAAGCAGGAATCTAATGAAGTGACATTAAAGTTAACGAAAACAAGTCCTTGGGGTCCATGGGAGAATGATGCTATGAGGGAGGCTCAAGAAACAGATGACGACCTACGGCACATCATCACATGGAAGAAACGAGGTGACGAAAAACCAATCTGGAGTGAGGTTGCACCCACTGGCGCTGTCACTAAGGCGTACTGGGCGCAATGGGACAGTCTGATACTTCAAAATGGAATACTTTACCGAAAATGGGAGAAGACTAACGGGAGAGAGTTCCATCTTCAGATAGTTGTCCCAAGAACGAGAGTACCGGATGTTCTCCGTGAAATACACGATGGCGTATCAGGAGGTCATCTAGGTGTTAAGAGGACGTTAACAAAAGTGCGAGAACGATTCTACTGGTTGCATTGTCGAGATGATGTACAGGATTGGTGCCGCAAATGCACTACTTGCGCTGCAGTGAAGGGACCACAGACCAGGAGCCGTGGGAACCTGCGGTTGTATAACATTGGCGCACCGTGGGAACGAATTGCAGTTGACGTAGCTGGGCCATTTCCCGTGACGGAATCGGGAAACAAGTACTTTATGGTCGTCATGGACTACTTCACCAAATGGCCCGAAGTGTTTGCCATACCAAACCAGGAAGCTACAACAGTTGCTTCTAAGCTAGTCGAAGAAGTGATATCTCGCTTTGGTGTGCCTCTCGAAATCCATTCCGATCAGGGCAGGAACTTCGAATCGCAGGTCTTCCAGGAAGTGTGCAGAATTTTGGGAATGCATAAGACGAGGACCACCGCGTACCATCCACAGTCTGATGGAATGGTTGAGAGATTTAACCAGACTCTAGAGAGGCATTTGGCGAAATTGGTAGATGATAGACAAAAGGATTGGGACAAGTATATACCACTCTTCCTTCTCTCGTACCGTACCGCCGAGCATGAGAGCATAAAAGCTACCCCGGCATTTGTCAATTACGGTAGAGAACTACGAATACCAATAGACCTCTTGACAGGAGCGTCACCGGGGGAACCAAAGACCGTACAAGACTATGTCTGCGATTTAAGGGAAAAGATGCACTACATACACGCCATGGTGCGGGAAAATGGGTTACAGTCAAGTGAGAACATGAAGACCAGATACGACCGGAAAGCGAACACGAGCGGCTTCGAAGAAGGGTCACTGGTATGGCTGCATAACCCAACTCGCCGAAAAGGGAAATCTCCAAAGTTGCAGACCAAGTGGGACGGCCCATATAAAGTGGTTACCCGATTGAATGATGTGACTTACAGGATTCAAAAGCCACCAAGAGGCACATTCAAAGTGGTACACATAGACCGTTTGGCGCGTTATCATGGCAGTAACAACGATGCTCGGGACGAGCATCTCTAAGAGGGGAGTAGTATTACGGATACGGGCAGTTGTTTACGTGTTACGAATACGGGCAGTTGTTTACCTGCGCGCGACAGTTGCGCGTACCTTCTAGAAAAGCCCGACCCTTGTTTATGTGATTGCGTGTTTACGTAAACAATCCAAAATAGAACGCTCCAGAATTCGACGCGGGCCATATAAAAGGTAAACAAGCCGGCAGTCAACTCAGTTCGATCCGAGCGATCATCAAGGCGACTTCAAAAGTGAAAACAAGTGATCAATAGTGAGTGATTGTGATAGTGAACTAACGACTCGGCTACGACCTAGGACAGTGATAGTGATAGTGCTCAGTGATTTGGATCTAGTGCTTAGTGTTTGGACTTAGTGATTTGTTGTGAGATAGTGTTAGTGAATAAAGTCTTCAAGAGAGTCACCAGGTCTTTCTCTCCGAATCTTCGAACCCTAGCACGTAACACTATATAGCACGAATAAAGGATTATTAAACTTATAAATACTCTTTTTAGCTCACAAAAATACCGATTGAAAAGCACAAAAAACGTTGTTTAAAACTTACGTATTTAATGTTAAATCCACATGTTTGAGGCATTGTTTAGCCATTCTTAGGTTTATTATTTAGCGGAACCACAAAACTCAACAATATCTAGCATAAAAATTGGACCTATTTATGCATACCGGACTCAACTCACACGATGACAGTTCTGAGAAAAAGCCATTTTTATTAAAATTGTGTATTCTTTAAAACTGATTGTTATTTTAAGTAAAGTTAATTTACAATAGTATATTTGGTAATTTATTCTATGCGTACAAACATAAATATGTTAAAAATTACTACTATTTCCAACAAAAATTAAACAAAATCAGGAGGGTTCCTTTTAGAAAAACTATATTAGTGTGGGATACATATAATCCGAAGCGAACCATCTTTTTAGATTTATTACACAAGTCAACAGGATTTTCGTGCATGAGATCTGTGCACCCGATTTGGATGTCTAACATCTAATTAGTAATAGAAACAACGATTTTAACTTATACTCTGAGGCCTCATGAACTTTCAAGTTTTGAAGAAAACCGGCATTTTTTTCTTTCGGTTATGTAGTAATAGAATTAAATATATTATATTCATTATTTTTTAGTTTATATTGTTGCTTATATTCCCAAAAAAAGATTGAAATGAAAAAAATATATAATTTAGATTTAAAACTTAATATTTTTTTGTATCTAGGTGAGCATATCCTAAATATATCTTGTTGTATGCTTCGGCAGTAAGTACCTACCTGATATAATGTGGGGCTCCTACTTTTTTCTGGTTTTTACAAGGATGTTTAAAACTAGATGATGCCTGCAACTCCGTTTCGCCAAAACTCGTTTATCGTGCGGGAACCGTACATTTTTCTGGGATGAATTGTCCTTTCCCGGTACTCAAAGTATCTGCATACCAAATTTTAGCAAAATCGGTTTGTGGTTTGGGCGTGAAGAGATATCAAATAGACAGACAGATAGACAGACAAACAGACAGACAGACGGACAGACAGACAGACAGACAGACAGACAGACACACTTTCGCATTAGTAGTGATGGTTTCAAGCAACGTTGCAAAAATCTTAATGTAAAAAATAATAATAATAATAATAATACAAAAAATAATAGAAATGGAGTATCTTACATTGCCATTTTACAAAATAATGAGCCATTATCGGACCTTTATTGTCCATTAAATGCAAAGAATGTGTAATGTAAAATTTGTCCATTACATTACTGTAATAGACAAATTTTACATTACTCATTTAAAAGTATTGTAAGTATATAGTAAAAGAATCGTCCTTGAAGTTTTGATGTCTCCGATTTAGTCCAGATTCGGGGAGGGGGTAGCCGAGGTATTGCCTTTGAGGTTGGAAGAAACCCCGTTCCTCTAGGCCTATCGGGAGCGGAGTTATGGCTACTTTTGTAAGACATTTGACAGTTGCCGAGCTGTCAATGTCAAAGTTTGAATGCTTGTAACTCGGCAACTATTTGTCCTGGATATGGGGTTCTTCGGCTTGTTCTTCCTGGATTTTTCTCCTCTATTCGATCCTGGCCTCAGAATTGAGACAAAATTTGATGTCTCTGATTTAGTTCAAATTCAGGAAGGGGGTAGCCGAGATGTTGCCTTTGATGTTAGAAGAAACTCCGTTCCTCTAGGCCTATTGGGAGCGGAGTTATGGCCGCTTTTGTTCGACGTTTGTCAATGTCAAACTTTGAGTGCTTATAACTTGGCAACTGTTTGTCCTCGATATGGGGTTCTTCGGCTTGTTCTTCCTGGATTTTTCCCCTCTATACGATCGTGTCGTAACGGTCGTATGTGCGCAATACACACGACCACTCTGGTTTCAATGAAACCAGGCCAGTTACGCAGGAGTAATTTTATAGTGCCCAAGTGTGTGCGCAATACACAAGAGCACTTTGGTTTCAATAAAACCAGGCCAGTTAAGCAGGAGTAATTTTATAGTGCCCAAGTGTGTGCGCAATACACAAGAGCACTATTCTTTACTCTCGTAACCCAACGAAGCGGAAGACCGACATGACTGGTGAGAGATCAGGAGCACGACCGACTTTTTACACGGGCACACACTTGGGCACTATAAAACTTTTTACTACTTATTAATTTTGCTCTATAATGGTACGGAACCCTTCGTGCGCGAGTTCAACTCATACTTGACCGATTTCTTTTTAATTGTACCTATGTAAACAAAATTTTTTTTTTTGGTTTTGTGTTTTTCTTTAGGCACGGTATGAAAATAATAATTTCTAAGTGTTAGCCACTGATTTTGAATATAAATATTACATAGGGTGAACATGACTAGTGATTGGACAGTAGTCAGTACTAGTCATTGGATACAGCACAAAACACTATAATATTTATTAAGGTTGCTTTAATAGCTACCTGTTTATCTTTAAAATCAGGCGTTTTATTATTTTAAAAATGCAGTTTTTAAAGCAAACTTTATAAATAATATTGCGTTTTTGTGTTTTGTCCAATAACTGGTAGGTACTATCTAATCACTAGTCTTTTTACCCTATCAAAAAATGGGATATGTCTATTTTGTGTCGGGCCTGTGTCACAATGACCCGTGAGTAAAATAAAGTAAAATATTAAGAACTAAGCCTTTTTTAATATGCAAACAAGTCGCATGATTCTACTTGCTTAGTTAAAAAAAAATCGAGAGACCAATATGTAGTTTGGATCTATATAAAAAAAAACAATACTCATTAATTTGTTAGTTGGTAACTTTGTATTAAAAATGTTTTGTTCTGAATAAATTGTTAGATTAGTACGATCTTCATAGAGTCGATAAAAGGGCCATTTTGGAATACTTCTGCATTATTAACTCAATTTTGGCAATGGTGTGGATTGGACTCATTTTGCATAAATAGGGTCAAATGTTCACTAAAAACCTTTATACACTTTTATTAAAATATGCAGACCGACTCCTTTGTTATGTCCTAGTAAGTAGGACATAACATTACACGCTTTTGACGCTATAACGATATAAGGCTGAAAGCTCTCTCCTTACTCCTAGTTCCTACTGAGTTGTGACGTTTGCTGAAACTCAAAGCAGAAACTATAAAAAAAAAAGAGAAGAAGAAGAACTTTTGGATTTGGATTTTGGAAAAAAGTTGTACTCTGATTTTGTTTTTGTAAAAAGTCTGCTATTTGAATTAATTAGATACATCTTTAATTATGGTTTATTAAAACACTTACGAATAATACTATCCTTATCAATTAAAGTAAAGCAAATATTTATAATCCTTTTTTGTCAACATGAATAATGATGATGATTTGTATGTGGTTATTGTTGATGATACAAACGACGCTGATGATACTGGAAACGGCTACAAACCTGAATTAAAAATCAAAGCTAAGCCCGAAATTTCATATTATTTAGAGATTGAGAACGATTGGATAGAGACAAAATATCACAAGAAAGAAAGCGAGGATGAAATCGAAGATATACTTAATGTGGCCCAAAAACATGGAGACATTTTGCACATTGGAGAAGGTGATGAAGATTTCAATCTAGAAAATACAGAGAATGACAGCATTTTAGATGATAATAAATATAAACCTATTATATTTGATGGTGATTGGAGTAGTGCAGATAGTGATGAGGACAAAGAGGCACTAATCATAAAAGACATAAATTGGAGAAGAAGAAATACAGACTCATTTGTCCAAAAGTTAAAAACAAAATTTCCCCATTTAAGATACAATAATGAGTATATGGTTAAGAGATTAGCACAGATAATGAAAGAAACTCAACAACCCGACTCACCTCCTGATTATGTCTCTTGTGATGGTGAGAAGTACAGGTACAAAAAATTTTAATTTTATTATTATTATCCTGGTTTATTTTATGTTGTATTTTAATCCAATATTACTAAAGTTTTGAACCAGTCTTGATCAATTAGTAGTTTTATTATACCAATACTTCTTTACAACTATGTAAAATCATTTTATAATTCAAATTAAATGATTACAACCTTTCGGAATAGAAGTGATGAAAAAATCACTGTCCAGTAACACATATTCAAAATATTGTGTCTTAAACGCATTTAAATACATGGGAAAGTGTGCCTGTCTGTCTGTCTCATACCTCTTTTTACTTTAACCTCCAAAGTAATTTAGATGGTACCAAAACTTTTGAATCCCGATTTCATATTTGTTTTTCCAGGTGTAAATTCTGTTACACTGTTAGTTCTACTGAGCCTGCAGCACAAAGGCATTATCAAGAGAAACATGGAGAAAGATATTTGTTTTGTTACGCATGTGGAACCACATTTAGAAGGTAAATATACTAAGCAACTCTTGTTGCCTAAATAAAAATGTAAATGAGCTGAAATATCACATACAGCTCGACAAGGCTTTAAATGATTGTGGTGAAAAAAGAAACTAACGTTGCCATCACACAAAAATATCATTTTTGACAGTTTTTGACAGTTCTCCTTTACAAGCAGCGCCATTTACAGCCTTGTCGCATTGTAACATTCTAGTGTTGCCAGTTGCCACACCACCATGGCCTTTTAATAAGGTACACTCACTTCTTAGAACTTTGCCACTGAAACCGCTTTAAAAAAGTTTATGCAATTCCTGCCTCTTTCTGCTTCGAAAACCATTTATCAATGTTACAAATGAAAAAGTAGGATTTTATACGAATTTCATTGTTTTAAAATTTTCAGCAGGACGAATTTATATAAGCATGAGAAGTTTAATTGTCAGTCATCTGATATAGCACTTGTGTTAAGAGCAAGGGCTTTGTTCTTGGGCCGCTTGGGACGGTCACGACCATTCAAGCTCAGTCGAAGAGAAGAACCCCGTAAGAGGTAAGTGATATTCAATTTCATGATAGCTAATACCGGTTCAGACTAGTATGGCGGTAAGAAAATGATAAGAAGCAGAGACATGCGTAATTTGGTCAGTTTATATCAAGCCTACGTTAATATCATGACACAATCTATCAAAATGTATACTAATCAAAAAATCATAAACTAAAGAGTTGTAGAAAATAATATAAAAAAAGGTTTTAAAAAGTAAGTCTAGTTATGTACACTTCAAAACACGCGTCTGACAACTTGACGCGCACGTTCCGCTTGCTGACGCGAACGTTCCGCTTGCTGACGCGAACATCCCGCGTCGCGGTCTTGCAGGTGTGCACAGCGCCATAAGATTACATGGGCAGCGTCCGCCGCGCGGTAGACGCTACCGCTTCGCAGTCGCTTTGGTTGCGTAGGTTTGTGCAATCCTTGAAACCCACGGCTTGGGCTTTCGCCCACACATTCAGCATTACTCTAAATATTTAATTCCATCGAGCCAACTCGATGCGAGCCTTTGAGCTGAGAGTTTTGCCATGTTTTGCGGTCCACACATTAATTATTACTCGATTTGGAGTAAAACTATCAAGCCAAACCGTATATAACCTAACGTTCATGTGTTTACAGGTTTCCTTGCACAAAGTGCTCAGCAACTTTCGCTAGCAAGGCTAGCCTGGAACCGCATCTACGCATGCACCGCGGCGAGAGACCTTTCCGCTGCTCCCATTGCCCGCGCGCGTACACCTCATACGTTGCGATGAAAGTTAGTTTTTTTTTTTTTTGTAAGATTGGACGCAAGTTTTTTTTGCCATTTTCAGTGTTTTGTGCGAAAAAGTATTGCAAAAGTAGATATGAGCGCTGATGGGTAAACGGCCGGCGGCGGCGCGCCGACTTTTTGTGGGCGGCGGCGCGCCGACTTTTTGTGGTCGGCGGCGGCGGCGCCGTCGTTGGCGTGCCTCAAATGCGACTTTAATCTGTTTTATCTGTTTTTAGGGTTCCGTACCCCAAGGGTAAAGACGGGATCTATTACATAGACTTCGATATCTAAATTAAACAATTAAGCGTGGCTCCTATACAAAAACCCAATTTTCAGCATATTTTTGCTCTCTATTGGTACGGAATCCTTCGTGCATGACACAGCGAACATTTTGTTCTTTTAATGACGACGAAAAAGACGCCATTTTGATGCAAGCGTATATTGCTCCTCTACACAATGGACCATCTCCATCAAAATATGGCGCATGCGATGGCTATACAATGGTTGCAATGCATCTACACGATGGCCGCGTTCAGTTGTGATCTAAACGTCTTTCAAGATGGACATGTAAGCATTAGCCATTGCGGCAATGCAAAACGCACATTTAAAAAAAATCTTAATTTCACCAGATAACCTAGTAAAATTCGTAACACTTTCCCTCCTAATATGAACCTTCCCTGAACTTCTACGAATAATTATTTCGAGACTAAAATTAGAATAATGATTTATGGTTAATGATGATAATAATATATGAATGTAATAATAGCATTATATGCTTTCCGTTCTTAAGACAACGCCGAAACTCCCAATCTTGTCTTTAAAATGTTAGAAGTTCTCTCAATACCTTCCGAACATTGGTATACCAGATAGGTACACCTCAGTGCAAAATCTTACTTGTTGTTAGCATATGCTTAGAATACTTCCCACGAAATCGACGTCACCACATGTTTCCATATAAATTTTGAGGAGTCCCCTCGATTACTTATAGATTTCTTCATGAGGTCACGGTTTTTGTGAACATGGTACCAAATTAGGATGATAATATCCTATAAGCCAAAAGAAAAATGTTGAAAATTAGTTCACAAACGGCGGAGTAATCATTGAACACAAAACAGACGGACAGACATCGAAGTATCAGTAGGTCCTGTTTTTACCCTTTGGGTACGGAACCCTAAAAACGAACATAACAGTCATAACACGTCCTTCATTTTGAAAGTCGGTTAAAATTTTAGCCTATGTGTATTCTGATGTATACAAGCTATATCATTGTAAAGTTTTATTAAAATCCGTTCAGTAGTTTTTGAGTAAAAGAGTAACAAATATTCATACAAACATACAAACTTTCGCCGTTATAATATTAAAATATTTAAACTTCATTAATTATGAGAGTTGAGACCCCGTACTCGTCATTTTGAACGAAATTCGAAAAAATTCTGCGACGTCCTCACTCGTCCACATTCAGGCACTGCAGACTGGTATGGGCCACGTCACACGTATAGATGCGTACCGCCATCGCTAGGCCATTCCCTTTGATGTGCGGCCGAAAAACTGACACCGACGTCATTCCACGAGCATTGCTCGCGCCATCGCCCTCCGACACCACTAAGTCCTCCACACGCTGGACCTTCGTGATGGTCTACTATGACGGGCCATCGTATAGAGGCGCTATTACCATACACATATATAACAACGAGTTCGTTCGTACTGAATACTGATTCATTGAATCTTATTCCAGATATGAAAATTGTATTCAGTGGAAGACGCTGGGAGCGGTGTCATAGTCTTTTAGTATTGAATGACTTTCTTACTTAGTATTGAATGATTTACTTATTTCGTATTGAAATTATCTTAAATATGCCTTATTTATAAGCTTTTGAATGTATATGATTTAAAAAAAAATCCTCTTGCTCGGCGCGCCGCTACTTTTTCGCGGCGGCGGCGGCGCTCCGACGCGGCGCTCATATTTATGCAAAAGCAATTCTCATTAATAAATTTTAATTAGAATTGCTCAATATTGACGAATGAGATACAGTTTGATAACGAGATTTAACCTATTTAAAAGCTTTATGCAAGAACATAACAGCAAAAAAATATACAATGTGTCCCGACACCGGTGTCCGATCCTTTAATGTCGTGATCTATGGCACATTTTATCGACAAATTGGCTCTCAATTTTTTTCTCTCTCACGGTTGTAAAATGGCAGCCATTTTAGTTTTTCTCGGGCTTTCACACTAATCTGACCAGCGGGGCTATTCACTAAAATATAAGTTTAGTTAATCACTGTGAAAATGGTTAATAACCAGCTTTTGTTTGTAACCCTCCAGTTCCTTAATTTCGTATTCAGTATCTTTTGACGGCAGAGTGGCTAACTCAATTGACGCAAATTTATCGACTGTAATTCGGCTAAATTGAAAAGTACCGTATGTGGAGGAGTACATTATGAAATGTCAGAACCTCTTAATTTATTCGGATAACTATTTATTTTGTTGTCTGTGGACAGTTATCAACTATTACTTGTCAAAGTCACAGATTATTGTCACTTGTGTCATAGAAGAGTAATTAATTGGTTTTTGAAAAGTTGAATTTAATAACCCAGTGCATGGCAATCAGTTTGCGTTATATTATTTAATATGTTATAACGGTACATATTTTTCGCCTCAACTCTGACGCTGGCAACTCCTAAACGGGGAGGCTTACGCCGAAGAAGAAGAAGAAGAATTTAATAAGTTTTTCCTCTGTTCTCAATAAATTAATTATTCCTAACTAGAGCTGCTGGCACGTCAAGGTACAGCAAGTCACAAGTGTAACGACTTATTATGTCCGCTATATACCTAATTATAAGTTTAAACTCTCACTCTCAACCGACATAAAGTGTTACCTACAAACTTAGCTTCGTTGAGACTTGAGACCCACCGTGATTTAGTGATGGATCGAATGGAAAGGGCAACCGCCTGGTTGAGCCTGTCTAGAAGCCTTTCTAGACAGGCCTGGCAAAACTGGCCCTCAAACTTAATTCTCTAGGAGAAGACTTGGGAGCAATGGCGAAGGGTAAGTAAACACAAGCTTTTTTTACTTATTTTTGTAACACATTGTAGGTATAGTACTGTATTTTACTTACTAACTGTATTCAAAGTTTTGAAAAAAAAAATGTCTTATTATGTGAAATATGGTATAATATAAAATAATACTCAAAGTATCATGTACTTACATCATTGACAAATCTAACTCAAACTTAACTAGCTATCTTTAGCTCATTGTACCTAACTGCAAACTTTAAAATGTATACTTACTTGTACACATCTTTTTATTCTAGTACTGGGTAGAGTGGAAAGTTTAGAAAATAAGTAAATAGTAATAAATAAATATGAGAGTTTTAAGAGAGTTGCGAGGAGACGGTCTTATTTGGAGGTCATTTTAGGAAGCTATGTCCAGCAGTGGACGTCCATCGGATAATAAGACAATGACGACTAGTGCAAAAAAAAATATTTTTCAAAAGTTTTAATGGAATTTTAGGACAAAAATTCAGAATACTAAAAAGTTATTAATGTAGTTTTTGAACTCTCTATTCTAATAATTGATGACTAGTTTGAACCAGGATTTTTTAATGTTTCAGGTTTTCATCAAGACACCAGCTGTGCTCCATGCTGGGCATATGAATTGGAAGAGAGGCGTCTTGCCAACGAGGAGCCCTCAGCGGCAGCCCTTGAAAATGTATCAGCACATCTCACTGAAATTGTAGACCATGCTTTAAATAAAATTATTTTTGCAATTGAAAAACAAATGAAGTTAATTTAGCAAAGCATCTTCATTTTCTTTCGGTATCTTTTTTTCCTAAAGAATCTTGTAATGTTCTTATTTTGTTTTATATTTAGTGAGTTTATATTATTTAAATATCAAAATAAAGGGCCTTCCACGATACCCCCCACTCACCTTAAACTCAGAAACTTTAAACCATGTCATGCAGTTTAAATACTTGGTACATGTAGTCACTGAAGACTTGTGTGATGAATTGGATGTGGAGAGGGAATGTAGGGTATTGGTAGTTTGTGGCAATATGTTCGCACACACATTTGCTTCATGCACAGCTGAAGTTAAGATCACTCTTTTGAAAGCATATTGCCAGACATTTTACATGAGCAGTCTGTGGGCCAAATATATACAGAGTCTTACAATCCGCAGATTCAGTACATACTTCAGGGCTTTGTTCCGGCTGCCTATAGTGCATCGGGTATGTTCGCAGATGTCAGTGTAGACGACTTTTATGCATTAATGATGAAAAAAGTCGCCTTACTGGTAAACAGTGCGAGGGAGCTCGCATGAAATAGTAGATTCAGTCTTGGTAGGCAGGTTCATTGAACTTCATTTTATGAAGTCTCAATGAACCTGTCAATCATAAGTACTGACATGCGGTTTTGCTCGATCGAGCAATAACGTCGAGCAAAACCCGCGGCTCGGGCTTTTGTCGACACATTCAGCATTGCTCGATAGTTTTCCTCTAAATCGATATATTTCATTCCACCAAGCCGGCTCGATGCGAGCCTTCGAGCTAGTCAGTTTTGCGGTCCACACAGTAATTACTACTCGATTTGGAGCATAACTATCGAGCAAAACCGTATGTGAATACTTAGCAATAGACATTTTTTTATTAATTTATTAAATTGTAAATTACAGAAACGTACTAACATACTTTTAAAGTCTAATAATTGTTACTAACACTATGGATCACTGGTCTGAAAATAAATGATTTTTAAGATTAATAGGAGCGAAGAAATAGAGGAAAATGTGGAAAAAGGGGGAAATTATATGAAAGGGCTTATTTGAAAGCGCTAATCTCAGGAACTACTAGTCCTATTTTAAAAATTATTCCAGCGTTAGGTAGTCCATTTATCGATGAAGGCTATAGGCTATATTTTATCACGCCAAGACTAGTAGGAGCAAATAAATAGAGGAAAATGTGGAAAAAACAGGGGAAATTATATGAAAGGGCTTATTTGAACTTTCTTTCAGTGTTAGATAGCCTAGTTATCGAGGAAGACTATAGGCTATATATTATATAATAAATAGAGGAAAACGTGGAAAAAACGGCGGAAATTATTATAAAAGGGCTTATCTCACGAACTACTAAAGCATTTTTTCTCTTATTTGGATCAGATAAGAAGTAGGTGAAAGGTCATAGGCTTTTTTGTGAACTAATTTTTCTGTGAAATACCTTATTCACGTGGGCGAAGCCGCGCGGAACGTCTAGTTATTTATAATACCACGTATAGAATCGAAACGGTCATTTTCGACAGATATTATATACTTATGAAAAAACAGCGCACATAATCGAAACTGGTACGTTCGATACGAAATAATACGAAAACACGCCCTAAACAATCAAATCTGCCCGTTTTGATAATTTACACGGTAAGCATTTTTATTGAGTCCTACAGCACAAAGATAAAGTAAAATCAAATTAGTGTAATTTGTTAATGACAAAATGTACAGTCGCGATAGTGCCAGTTTCGTCCTATTTTTATGCTCACCGATACAGCGTAATCTCACGTACTTTGACTTTTTTTATTATACGACGCATAGACTATTACGCTTAAATAATATTATACATCTCTAAATATAGGAAATTTTCCAAAATTTTTGAAGCTGTATTAAAAAATATCCTTTATAAAAAGCTCAAAACATAGGAGCGCACGAAGGATTCCGTACCGTAGCAAAAATAAGCCAAAAAAATGAGTTTTTTGTATGGGAGCCCCCCTTAAATTTGAATTTTATTGAAATATCATTATTTATTATTAAAGTACACGTAAGTATATCTAAGGATTTTGTAAAAATTTCAAGTGCCTACCTGTTGCCATTATTGATATATCGAGCAAAAATACCAAAAAAATCACATTTGTTGTATGGGTTATTTTGTTTTTAGTATTTGTTATTATAGCTAATAGCGGCAACAGATATACACAATCTGTAAAAAATTCAGAAGTCTACAGAATACAGACCGACATACAGACAGACAGACAGACAGACAGACGAAGTCTTAGTAATAGGGTCCCGTTTTTAACCTTTGGGTACGGGACCATAACAAGTATCTAGCCGATTTCAAATTGTACGTAATAATAATTGAGATCCCCACAGAATCTATCCCCTATCTCATAATGAACCGACTGAGGAAACTTGCCGTATTTAAATACCTAAGTTGAACAATATCTTGAACAAAATAGGAATTACAGTTCCGTAGGTATACGAACACAAACATAAAAAAATTTACATACACCAACTCACACGTTGAAAAACACTGCCTTAATCCTTCAGGCCCCGCGCGAGCACGGGTGATCGCGACAACAATAGAATACAATAGCAATTCCTGGAAATTCCGACTGAAGTATAGTAATTGAGCTAGTACAACGAAAGGAATTACTTACAAGTCTAAGTAAGAGTGATTAATTCAGGAGATAAAACACACAAATTAAAAACATACATACATGCACTTCCCAGATACGGCACATTTGTTCAGACTCTGATATTACATGGAAATATTACATTGATACGGGTCGAATAACCACGTATTTTAAAGTTGATTAAAAATAACCATGTCATTATAAAAGTAATTAGACAGTCAAAGATGCAAAGAAAATGTTGCAGGTGGGCATTGGTCATGCCTCCGCATGTGTACGTACTGCGAGTCTATAATATATAAAATATACAAAATAATTTAAATACGGTGGAGTTATCTACAAATAATTACAATACTGTATGATAGACGATAGTATTTACGGTTGTTGTGCTAATTCTAAGGTATTTCTATCGAGCCTATTTTGGACTTGGTTTGCGTCACTTGTTAGTAATGATCAACCACTTGCATAATATGTTAAAATTATTTCTAAAATGGTAAAAATATGTATTCAAAATGTTGCGAGAAAAAGTTGTACAGTCCGTCGTCAAAGAGCGCCAGAGCGCGACTGAGCGCACGAGCCAAGCCTTTGCGCCTGCAATTTTATAGTTTTTTGATCGTCGTTATTTTATACATAATTCAATCGAGTCGAAAAATCGAGAGTCACTAGATATATTCTGTGTCTTTCATTCAGTACAAAAATTATCTGAAAATTCCAAATAATTTGGACATAGTAAGGAAATTTCGTTAAAAGAAGAGGTAACTTTAGGATTTTTTTCTATTGAGTGAAGTTCATGATATTGTGTAATGGAATATACAGTCCACTGTGTTAGATCCTTAACTAACACATATATTTTTTTCAGAATTTAAATTACTATATTTCTATGTCTCCTGTCACTTTTAAATCTTGAAAATCGTCCGTTTTTGGGAATACACGGCCTTAATGTCTTTTTGTGAAAAATCGCGCGTTAAACTGGTTCTTTTTTATTTTTTAAAAAAGATAGAGCCGGTTTTTATCTTAAATAAATTCTTTACTTCAGTGCTCTAAGTCATAATAATAATAAAACAATTTGTCACTAAAATATGCCACAAATCATGAGTAAATTTTTTTTTTCTCCAACTTATGAAAAAAAATTTTTTTCTCTGACTTCATACTAATCTGACCTATACTTCATAAGAAAATCGTTATAACTTCTATCTGACTTCGAGCATTGAAGTAAAGAATTTATTTAAGACAAAAACCTCCTCTATCTTTTTAAAACAAAAAAGAACCAGTTTAATCTGCTAGATTTTTCACAAAAAGCCATTAATTAAAAAATACACAATTTTTTTTCTTCAACTTTGGTTTTTCTAAGTTTAATTCCACGAAATTTATAACATATTGCCTGTGTAAGCGTAGTCCACAAGTTTAGCTATCAGATGAGACCTTTTTTATCTTCATAGGATAAATACATAAGTACTGGTCAGATTAGTGTGAAAGCCCGAGAAAAACTAAAATGGCAGCCATTTTTAATAAGTTTAATTCCACGAAATTTATAACATATTGCCTGTGTAAGCGTAGTCCACAAGTTTAGCTATCAGATGAGACCTTTTTTATCTTCATAGGATAAATACATAAGTACTGGTCAGATTAGTGTGAAAGCCCGAGAAAAACTAAAATGGCTGCCATTTTACAACTGTTAGAGAGAGAAACAATTTGAGAGCCAATTTGTCGATAAAATGTGCCATAGATTATGACATTAAAGGATCGGACACCGGTGTCGGGACACATTGTATATTAATATGTAGGGGAAATACGGACAAAATGACAGGGTGTTTTGTTTTTCAATCATATTTTTTAATTTAATGACATTATATAAATCAGTCTCAACTGTATAAAGTTATCTTAGGTTCATTGACTATCAGTAATACATTCTTTTAATTAAGTAGGAACTATAATAAAACATTCAAAAAGAAAAAATATGACTAACCACAAAAACAATTTTGTCCATATTTTTAAGAACAAAGTTCACAATAATAAATCGTTTGAGATTCTTCCTAATCCTTTTGAGTTAGAATTCAAGGTTTTGTTCATATTGAGTGCATGTCTTTTAAGCGTCGCAGCTGAGACACCAAATATTTTTGCTGCCAATTCCCTGCCCATTTTTTTCCTTCCATGCTTATTGATGCATGGAAGGAAGCCATACTACGGCCATACTCATGAATTCTTGGCTCCAATACTGGTTTTTCTTTCGTAGTTTCGCCGCATATCCCCTTTATTCCCTTAATAATAAATTCAGAGCTATCATAAACGGCTCAAAATCACCAAGGTGCAGAATTGGCTTTGCCAGAAAATTACGTCTTAAATCTTAAGTTTAATTAGAAAATAAAGTTACTAAATTACTTAGACTAACTTGTTTTGAGTGTACATCAAACAATACAATCTATAAATAAAGTGCATTTTAAAATATATCAATATACATGCATAGAAAGTCAACTCGGGAACGTGTCTTATTGTACGATCTTCAACAAAAACTTCAAAATAATTGTGAAAAATTTGAACTATTTAACACCTGTAATTACTTAAAATATCGTAATTTTTATGCAGAATCTAATTTTTAAAAAGTATACTAAAAAGATATTTATTTTTAATTATAAAAATGCAAAACTAGTTTGTCCCATAGTGTACAAGTCATTTTAGTGAACGTATCTATAATCGAATAAAAAAAAATTTTTGTGAACGCAGCCATAGAGTAGCAAACGTCAGTACAAAAAAAAACCTATAACAAAACCGGCGGTCAGTGCATTTCTCGTCAAATAAATAAGAAATAAGTGGTAAGTACCTTTCAATTAATAATTCATGGAGCGTACATTAATAGTCCGTCAATTCGGGAACACGTTTATTACTTTTAATTATTGATGAAAGTTTGTTTTACGACACAAAATAACAATGTAATTTTAAATATTTTACTATTGACAAACTCAGGCCCCATTTAAGATGGCCGCCGTATTACAAAAAAGCGCGTTTATTTAAAATCGTCATTCCGTGAACGGTCATTACGGAAACGTTCCCGGACATGATGACACGTTCCCGAAATGATGGTTACGTTCTCGGAAGGATGATTTAATGATTCCAAAGGCGATTAATTTACAATGTTTCAATAATTTATTTTACAATTTCGTTTTTTTTTATAACAGCATTATGGCGACTCCGGATAAAGAAAAAAATAAGAAAAAGCTTTAAAAAAAGCTTAAACAGGATATTGCAGCGTATCTACGTCAAAGAGAAAAAGCAAATGCTAGAAAAAGAAAGTTTTTGGATAATATGACTGTAGAACAAAGAGAAAGCAAAAGAGCGAAGGACAGGGAATATTATAAAAAGAAAAATGCAGAAAAGAAAGTGAAGAGAGTTGCTGATATGACCGAACGAGAGAAGCGAAAGCAAAGAAAATGTTGGAAAAATGCATCAAAAAAATACAGGGAAAAGAAAAAGGGTTTAGCAAATATAATAAGTAATACGCCACCAGAAACAGATGACGACTTAGTCGTGGCACCTCCAGAGAGAAGACAAGTAGAGAGAAGACAAGTAAGTAGAAAAACCGTACGAAAGGATAGGGCGCAAGCATACAGAAAAATTAAAAAGCAGGAAGAAACTATAGTTAAAATGAAGCGGAAAATTCAATCTTTAAAGAAAAAACTACAAAGAAAAGATGCAAAAATGAAAACTGTACCAAGTCCCGTAAGAAAAATTGATGCCTTAATTGAAGATATTCAAGTACCTCCTGAAGTACGCAAACGACTTATATATAGCGAAGTATTGACTACTCAATTGCAAGAAAACGCTGATGCATTTCCAAAAAATTCAAAAGAGAGATAACTATGAATATTATAGAAGTTCCACTACACTGATTGTTATTTGTAACACACCAAAAGACTAACTTAATACTAATAACTAATAATAAGAATTTAATATTAAGAGTGATTTTTCTTGTGCAAACAAATAAATATATTTCTTATTTAAACCGTTGTATGCTATAGTTCAAACATTTCCTTACTTTACCTTAATATAATATCAATATCGTCATTCCGCCAGCATGTTTGTCATTACGGGAACGGTTGATCATTTCCGGGAACATCACAAAATTTTAATAAAATATGTAAAATTGTAGGTATTATTAAAAAAAATAACCATTTATTACATAAAGAAACTTTCATTCTATTCATCTAATGTTAATTCCATTGTAAACGTTTTGTACAGTAAGAAATTTCTTGAATTTTATGCACGGTAGAAGCAATTTGTTTCATTTTTTGACGTATTTTGCTAGCAGAAGGTTTTTGTATCTTTTGTTTTCATTATTGATTATATAATATAGATATATTTTATACCAATGCTATTTGACAACGCTCAAATTATGTGTTATTATATTTTTGAGCATTTTACCCACTTTAGAAAAACGTTCCCGAAATGATAGTTTTCTGCTACATGTCTATTAAAAAGCAATACTACACAAGAAATACAGAATTCTGTGCGCTGCCCTATCAAAGTTTATTAATATATAAGTTTTGCGACAATATAAGCCAAGAATCATCATTATAACTTGCATTATTTTTTTCAATAAAACTGATTTTGAAATTCGCAACCTTGGTGATTTTGAGCCAAACACTGTACATGGTACCTATGTCATTTTGTTCAAATGTAACCAAAAAGGCAAAAACAAATAAATATCAAAATTCCATCAAATAATGTAATGTTTGCAATAATGTTAATAGTCAATAGAAATCACTGGCTAGTAGTATAGTTCATCGATTTTAATACGAATAATGACAAATGACAGCAAATAACTCGCCACTAAGGCTTCTTACAGACGAACGGCACGTGTCGACGGCACGTGTCGGCGGCAGTCGACGGCAGCCTTTGACATTTTATGACGCTTGCAGGGGGGCCTACCACGACCTTTCCTAAAACTATCATGTTTCCAGAATACTTTGTTGTAAGATTACAACAACACGTACTCACTTTTTAAATATAATTTTACTAAAAAACAGTAAAAAATGCAAAACAATGTTAAATCCGCTGTGAAATATCAACTTTTTAAAGATCGCTAGCTTGACGTTAAAGTAATAAATTCTTATCTGTCAAACAATGTCGGTTAGTAGAGGTGGTGGTAGGCCCCCAGTTGTGACGTACCCCCGCAAGGTAAGCGTTCACAGGTCCGTATCGTACGCAACGGACATCTCGCATCAAATGGACATTTTTTTCACAGTACGTCCGCTGAATCGGCAGTGTATGGATTACTGTTTAACCTAGTAAATGAATGCTCAAAAGGGGGGTATGGATGGAAAAGTCGAAAGCAGAAATTTTGACTTAGGAACTTTGTTTGGTCTAATTTTAAGATAAACATACTAGTTAGTCGGTAATCCGTACGCTGCCGATACAGTGAGACGTACTGTAAAAAATAAATATCCGTCTGATGCGAAACGTCCGTTGCGTACTATACCGACCTGTGGACGCTTACCTTTACGCGTTACGTCACAACTGCAAGCGTTATAAGCTGTCGACGGCTGCCGTCAACTGCCGCCGACACGTGCCGCTGACTGCCGTCGTCTGCCGCCGACACGTGCCGTCGTCTGCCGCCGACACGTGCCGTCGTTTGCCGTCGACTGCCGCCGACGCGTGCCGCCGACACGTGCCGTTTGTCTGTAAGCGCTCTAAACTGTAAACAGGAAAAAACCATCTGTTAAATAAACTTTTGAAGGCGAGAAACACGTTTTATCTGCTTAAATGGCGTTCAAAGTCTGGCAGGATTGTTAATATTATGACTGCCGTCACGTGATACAATCGCGGAAACGTGTCTAAAACTCCCCAATTTATAACCCAATAAAAATACCATAACAGAGCACAAAAGCGTCTAAAGTCCTTTTATGTGTAACACTATAAGGCTATAATATAAGTAGCTAAATTATATCCACCTACAAATAAAACAAGTAACAACATTATATTTTGTTTGCAGCATCATATGAACAAACATAGCAATATTCGGTTTATCTGTGACTACTGTGGCAGGGTATTCAAGGATAGGGCAAAACTCGTCGTACACTTGGCTTCGCATGAGCGTAAGTATATTCTGATATTAGCTGAGTATGAAAAAGGACAAAATATTGTATAGCCAATTTATTGTGTAACTATATGACGCCAGAATTCGTTTATCGCGTGACAACCGTACTTTTTCCCGAGATAAAAAGTATCCTATGTCCTTTCCCGGGACTCAAAGTATACATTTTCTAAAAATGATTCCTAGCTATATCGATTTATCGCCCCCGAAACCCCCTATATACTAAACTTCATTCCGAGAATCCAATTATATATATAAGAATTGCTCGTTTAAAAATATGAGATAACAAATTGTTATTTGTAAAATATCTCTGAAAAAAGAACTTTCAGTAAACGACATGCTTAAAGCCTGATACGGGATACCACATCTTTTTGCTATACCTATGAATTCTTTCAGCAATATGGTTTTTACCATATTGCTTGGTCATACTACTAATTATTTCTTACTTGTAGCTGTGAAGAAATATGGTTGCGAGGAGTGTCCAAAACGGTACTCGACTAAATCCGACCTGACAGTGCATGTCAACAGAGACCATAGAAGCCAGCCGCTGCCGTTTGACTGCAAAATATGTCCAAAGAGGTATACCGATTGTCGTGTGATATTATATTACTATATAGGGTGTATGTGGCCCCTGTATAGAGTTCACTTATTCACTGTCAAAGGAGCAGCGCTGAAAGATAAACTTTTTTTAAACTTTTGTAAATGCCTGGCGCTGTGGTGCTTGCCCATACAAATTACTATTTCAGAGCTGCTACTTTGCCAGTCAACTCTATATAAAGGGCATGTACCATCGAGGAAATTGATTCATATGCCAACGTCATTTGGTCAGATCATGTCAATTCATCACATCTCACTCTCACTCTGATAGTACCATCACAGAAGTTGATTCCTAGGCTGATGGCGGACCTAAGTAATCGCGTTTTCGGTTTGACTTAACGCGACCACGCGTTAAGTCAAACCCATCCGACCGATCACAATTAACATTGAATTGACATAAGCCGACCAAATGACGTAGGTTCGTCAACTGCCTAGGAATCAATTTCTTCGATGATATATCCCCATTTCTTTAGGGCCTAAAGTATTATCATTTATCACTAAATTTTTTTTACTGTATTCAGTATTATAGTAAGCCAAGTATGAAAATCCTTTTATATTTATTTTAATGTGGCCACCTTTAGGGCGTTCGCTGCGTTAAGCGTGCGCCCGGCGCGGCCACCCGCGAGGCGTACTTGTATAATGTCATCCCATAGAGCAGCGCTGCGTTGAGCGGGTCAGCCTACGCACGATTACTATAATGGCGAGCGCACGGCGCGGGCGCCCGCGACGGGCAGCCGCGCCGGGCACACGCTCAACGCAGCGAACGCCCTTAATGTAGACCTAACTTCTGAGTTAGTCTCATTGTGACCAAACGGAACCACCGTTCACGGAAAGATCATTCATAAATACATTTTATGAAATATTTTTTACACTTTATTAATAATTTTTCTTTCTTCAGATTCGCACGTATGGCGACTTTAAAAATCCACATGAAGAAAAATCATGGAATGATCATCATAACTTCAAGGGTAAGTTTTTCTCGTCATATTAAGGTACAAGTTGGAAGCCCACTACATGAAGCGACAGTGACGCCGCGACACTACTGGTTTCTGGGCGAATATTTGAGAGAGACTAAATTCATGTCTTTGAAGTTGGGTCCAAAACGCCTTCGTAAATTTGATGTAACATTGCACATTTCAATGTCTAATTAACTTACGGAAATGCTGCTAAAACTATTTTAAAGTAGAGTTAATATTTCAAAAGTTATTATAAAAAAAAGCACCTAATTGTGAAATTTTTGCGTGTCGTTTCGATACTACAGCTTACAATTTATTATTTATAAAAAAAAATGAGCTTAAAAAAAGGATTAAAAACTTGATGTTAATTTGAAGATAAAGAACTAATAAACTATTCGATACCAACAAATAACACATCAACTTACATTAACTAACTAAAAATTCTATTTTTAAAATGTTCATAAAATTTGCGTCATTGTCCTGCGCATTGTTTGTTTTGAATGCCTTGCCGATATACTCTACGTGACGGGTTGAAACCTATTTTGCGATAAAATCTGCTGGCTCACTTTATTTGATCGCAGTGCTTTGGTGTGGATAGAGGTAGGTCTTCGTTTTCTGCAGGTGGGTCTTTGAAATACGTTCTACAAAAATTTCCAAATAAGACGTCATCTACCTTTCTCGATGTGTGCCAACATTTGTCTGTTTTTCACTACTTTTTTTAAACCAAGTTATAAAGGCCCGCAACATTTCTAAGTTCTTAATAATTTTCTTACTTTTCTTTATATCAATACTTAATTATAAACGAATTTAAGTGAATCCGTCATTTTCCTGAACGTCATTTTCCTGAATAGCCCTAAAAAAATAATGACGATCATTCAGAATAATGACCAAATCTGTAACTGCATTTCTGGAAAACAGGGACAAATATATCGAATCGATGCAATGTTGATATTACAATTAGGTAGTTATTTGACACATTTTCGAAAAGTAGTAAAAATGTTATCTACACTTCAATATTATAAAGCAGGAGAGGTTGTTTGTTTGTTTGAACGCGCTAATCTCAGGAACTACTGGTCCGATTTAAAAAATTCTTTCAGTGTTAGATAGCCCATTTATCGAGGAAGGCTATAGGTAATATTTTATCGCGCTAAGAATAATAGGAGCGAAGAAATAGAGGAAAATGTGGAAAAAACGGAGGGAAATTATTTGAAAGGGCTTATTTGAACGCGCTAATCTCAGGAACTACTGGTCCGATTTGAAAAATTCTTTCAGTGTTAGATAGCCCATTTATCGAGGAAGGCTATAAGGAATATTTTATCACGCCAAGAATAATAGGAGCGAAGAAATACAGGAAAATGTGGAAAAAACGGGAAGAAATTTTTGAAAGAGGGCCTATTTGAACACACTAATCTCAGGAACTACTGGTCCGATTTGAAAAATTCTTTCAGTGTTAGATAGCCCATTTATTGAGGATGGCTATAGCCTATATTTTTTCACGCTAAGACTTAGGAGCTAAGAAATAGAGGAAAATATGGAAAAAAACGGGGGAAATTGTTTGAAAGGGCTTATCTCACGAGCTACTGGAGCAATTTTTCTGTTATTTGGTACAGATAACTGATAAGAATCAAGAAATTGACCACGTGAAGGATCATAGGCTTTTTTTGTGGACTAATTTGTCTGTGAAATATCTAATTTACGCGAGCGAAGCCGCGCGGAACGTTTGGTAACAAAAAATTATTTGAGAAATAATAAATATCAGAATTATTATTTAACAGTGAGTACATTTTTTAATGCAGGTGACTCGAAAATATAGAATATACTTTTTTAAAAGGTAGGTTTTGGGATTAGCTATATTTTAGGGAATACATTTTTATAATAAATCAATACTTTTACTAACATACAAGTTTTATTGAAAATCCTATTTTTTACTTATAATAATAATAATAACCCACACACCGGTTTCGGTGACGGTGGCTGGTTTCATTGATATCAGGCCAGTTACGCAGGAGTAATTTTATAGGGCCCATGTGTGTGCGCAGTACACATGAGCACTCTCTATTCCTTTTAATTCTCATAAATCATAACCCAGTGAGACGGACGACCGACACGACTGGCGAGAGATCAGGCGCAGGACCGACTTTTACATGCCCATCCGTGATCCGAGGCATGGATCATCTTACTTGTCAGACCTCTTATTTTCCTGTTCTGAGTGTCAGACAATCAGGTGATCAGCTTTCAATGTCCTAACCAAACTTGGAAATAACAATTAACAATATTATGTTTCCAACGCGGAAATCGAACCCACGACCGCTGAGTCAAGAGCCAGGTCACGCTCTTAGCCACTGGACCACGGAGGCGTTTATAATAATAATAATCAGCACGAATATGGATAAGATTTTTAAAATAATCATTATTCTCAACAAATTGTCATTATTCTAAGTAAACACGTCATTTTCCACAAATTTCGTCATTGTCATGAACAGCAGTTTTTACTTAATATTAAATATCTCTTAAATTATTAATTTTTTTTCGTGACTCTTACAGAAAGGGAATTCTATTTCGGTGCCTTTTAGCACCAGAAACATTCAGAGCAATATTTAAGGGTTTTTTAAAAAACACAATTTTTGGCCAAAAATAACATTTTGATAAATTCACCCTTCAATGTATTTCTATAAATAAATGTTGCTAGCTTCGTGTCGCTAGCTGCGCAGGGTATTTCATAGAAATACATAGAAACCAGTAGTGTCGTGACGATACGTCGTCTGCTGCCGCTTTATGTAGCGGGCTACCAACTTGTATAAGGGCCCCCGCGCATTAGGCGACCAGGTCATGCGGCCAGGTCGCTGCGACCACCCCGCGCACTTTGCGGCCACGTCTGCGACCACACTCGTATGAGTAGTGATTTGATGAGTAAACTTTGACAATTATTTTGTTTTCTGTATACAAAAAACGTGTGGCCGCGGCGACCAGTGCGCGCACACTGAGTAATTTCATACAAATTCCCGTATCTCGTTGGCCGCGTGTGTGTCGCGATGTTTTTCGTTGGCCGGGGCCGTGCGACCAGAGCGTGACAGCTGGCCACTAGTTGCGTATTTCTTACGATATAATATGTGACGCATATTATATCTTCTACGATATAATATGCGTCACATATTATATCGTAGAAGAATTAGTTGGCCGCAGCGACCTGGCCGCGCGACCTGGCCGCCTAATGCGCGGGGGGTCGAGTTTTTAGATAGGCACACCACACAGAATAGCGTTATTAAGATCCGATTTCTAGGTATGTTTATAAAATGTGTGTAGAGACAAAAATAGATATTTGATAGTTAAAGATTAACAAGATATATAAAGTATATTTTCTTTCCAGATGTTTGCCAGGCAGCTACCAGCAATGACAGAACAAGAAATCGTGACACGATTCCAAGAGGCAATCATTGTCCTCAAGAATTCAAATCCATCTCATAGCAATGTAAAAAAAGAGCATTATGAATCGTGATGCTTGTACAATCATAGGCTTACATATTATAAATAACTTACATTCATTGGCATAGTAATTTTTGTAATTGGCATGGTATCTATATTAAAACATACTTTAATTTAACGATTGAAAAGTTTTTGGATAAGGATGTTTTGAAAATCAACATCTTATTATTAAAGTTTTACAAAACAACGTAAATTATGAATATAATGTAAAACAATAAAGTCATTTTAGATTTTAGATGAAGTTGTTATGTTTACCTAAATCCGGCAATATGCAGAGGGTGACAAAGTGAAAATATTTTAGGGCAGTGGTACTCAACCTTTTAAAATGGTCCACAAATATATTTTGGTCTTGGCGTCGCGGGCCGCTCGGCAACCAACATTTTTTAGGATAAGAAATAGCGATTTTCGAAATTTGCGATTTAAAAGTGAAAAACTTTTCACGACTTATGAAGACTGCACTATTTTGTCCGTGGTCGTGAATTTCAAAATAGTTTAACTTTACGCGGGCCACTGATAAAGTCCCGATGGGCCGCAGGTTAAGTATAGCTGCTTTAGGGTGTTAATAGATGTCACTGTAAAAGTAGCAGCGCTGCAAGAGCAAATAATTTTTGGGATTCGTACCTCTAATGGACCAACGCCCCTGTGCGGCGTCATGAATTTGCCCATACTTATGTTAAAAAAAGTTACTCTTAAAGCGCTGCTACCTTCACAGTGAACTATCAACTATATACAGGAACTTGTAGACACCTTAAAAGTATTTATCACTTCACACCCTGTAAAATGTATAAGTACATAATAAATATATAGTTTTATATAAAACACTTGTTAGTTTGGAAGTGAAGTTGTGAAAATAAAACTAAGTAAAAATATTGTTATATAAGTACTGTGAAGTTTCTGTACTTAATTTCTTTTGTGTTATTTTGTTAGGGGCCGCTATGTAGCCCTAGGGTCCAAGATTAAGGATATATAGGCTAGGGCCTATCGTGTCACACTGCTATAATATGTCTTGACTCTTGAAGTAGTTGTCCGATATAGGTAGCTGCCATGTATCACGATGATCAAGCAAGCGAAGCGTCAAGCGAGCCTAAAAGGGCCCATTCACTATCCTGCATTGCAGTCCGCCGTGCAGTCCGCCGGCTTATGCAGGATGGTGAATGGTGTTGCAGGCCTGCAGCCCTGCAGGCCTGCAACATCATTCACAATCCTGCACCTCACAATCCAACCCACAACCTGTACATTTTGTGGTACACTTTACGGAAAAAACTATCACGCATATGAGCTGTGCTTTAAGGCCGTATACAACCGGGATTAGTGAAATTTCATGTTTTTATTTTCACTAGAATTTTGACCAGAAGTAATTACCTATAAGTATTTAAACATTTTTTGTAGGTTTGTTACGTTCCTTACCAAGGTTCCAGTCAGCTTAGAATTTTGATTTAAATCCATTTACCATTAAAAAAGAGTAATAAAGAATGATACTTTCAAAATTTTATTTCGTCTAGAATTCAGTGAAAGTAAATGCAGGAAAAAATATTTTTACACAAAAATGTTTTAATTATGATTTCGAAGGTTAGGGTCAGCTTCGTTTTTGATAAATAGTAACAATAAATAAAGATAAATCGTTCTGATCACAAATTCTAACGATTTGTTGATATTTTGCAATAGCAATTTGCTTTTAAATATTTGCCCCAACAATTCCACAGGCGTTTTTATGGATAATAATTGAATGACATTAGTCAAATCTGTCTTTTAGAGACTGACTATTATCTATTATAGAGAACCTAGAGTACGTTCACAAATAAATCCCAGTATACTGGCCAGAGCTCCTTATTAGGCCTAGAATCGCCGTAGTCCCATATCGTTGATTCGTTTCGAAATATTTGCCAGTGCATTTTCGAATATGTGTTTGTTGAGATGTCATTATAATACCTCACACTTGTCTTATTAGTGGAATACCAGTACAATACAACGTCGTAAGATGACTGATCACTGGTCAGTAAACTGGGTTTTATTTCGGAACATAGGCAATATGTTTGATTTACAAATATTACAATATTGTTTTGTAACCTAATTTTTTGGTGAGAGACTACCTTATTAGGTATCTTATTGATATATATTTAATAATTTACATTCGCCAAACGATCATTTATACGTTTTTGGTAGGTTTGAAAGTCATAAATGCAAATATTACAGCTAAGTCGGATAACAATGTACAGAGTGCCTCAACAAAGAGAAAGATTTTAACGGATGTGTCAAAACATTGTAAAATGATAATACTTATAGTAGGTATATTAAACAAGAATTTTATTAAACATATCCAATCCATAGCAATGGAAAGATATAACATCTTAGCACTAGTAAAATCGTAAATCTGCACAAGAAATCGTTAAAAATAATATTGTCAAGCGGATAGAGCCATATTCATGACACTATGATTTTAGTATGATATGATATTGTGTTAAACTACAATTTTATCGAACATTATATCCAGTCTTTATACATAAAATAATGTTGTTCGAAAGTAAATATCCTAAAACCTTATTTGATTTTATCAAAAATATAATATTTTGTGAATAAAAATCACGATGACACTAAAAGTAGAGAGCAAAGAAATTACATTTTATGCTATTATTTTTTTACTCACGACAATCTAGTGCAATTCTTTCAAATCCTTCATTAAATGAGGAATGTTTGATGCTATAATATAGCCGTAGCCGTGTCAAATGTCGTGTCAGTCATGCCTGTCTACTATATAACTGTCATATTATTATTGTATATAATGACAGCTATATCGTAACATGTGGAAGCTATTTCGTGACATATGAAAGCTGTTTGACACGACAATTGACAAGATAGACCCTACAGCTACATATCGTCAAACATCGCACATTGAAGTTTTCATCTTTAATTAATATCAATGTGAAGTGGCAGTTAGTATAAAATAGTTGGTAGCGTTATGTTTCTCGTTCGTTCAAATTTCCCTTTTTTACCCTTTGGGTAAGGGACCTTATAAAGGAGAAAATTATCTATCGTTATTAACTGCTAACGCGGACGATGTCGCGGGCAACAGCTTTTTGGGCTACTGATTATAAATGAATGGATACGTATTTAAGCGTTTCTGGAAATTCTACCCCCAAGGGGCGAAATTATGGTTGAAAGTTTGAATGAAAGTCCGTCATTACTTAAGTTAGAAACATGAAAGTTTATTGGCGTTTGCGTTTGACGTTTGCTTAAATAAGGTCTCGTTTTTACCCTTTGTATAAGGATCTACAAAAAGGGGAAAACTATCCATCTTTGTTATTATAACGCGGAGGAAGTCGCGGGCAACAGCTAGTGATATTATATAAAAAAACTCAAAGTTAGTAATAATATTATTACTATTATTTACAATACAATTATCTAGATAGTAAGTAATATACTTAATTTGTTGAAAAAAAATTTAAAGCTTTCATTACGTTGTAGTTTTTTGGAAATAATCAAAGTTAATTCAACCTGTGTTAATAAAATTAATATTTGAATATGGATGAAGGTACTATCAGAGAAGTTGATTCCTATAGGCAGATGGCGTGTGATTGTAATGTTGGAGGTGATCATACAAATAATCATCAGAACATTGAGATGTCATCAGAAATAATATTATTTGTATGATTGTGATGTTGGAGTTGATTAAAATAAAAAAAAAACGTTTTAAAAATAAATAATTTTGTTGCCATAAGCTTACTCCATTTAAAGAACAAGAGGCATTTGACGACCTCTGTGGCTCAATGGGTAGAGTGTGTGGCAGCTCAAGCCGGGGGTCGCGGGTTCGAATCCCGCCGACGGAACAACAAAGTTTTTCAATGTTCCTGGGTCATGGGTGTGTATTAAAATATATGTGTATGATATGATATAATAAAAATCTTAAATATGTATAGTATAAAAGTATTAAATATATTTCCGTTGTCTGGTACCCGTAACACAAGTCCTTCAGGCACTTAGCACGGGGCCAGATTGACGTGGTGTGAAGCGTCCATAGATATTATTATTATTATCATTATTATTTTTTGTATGGGACCCGTACCCAAGCTGTAGCACGTTGAGACAGATATCAAATGAAAGGGCTTGAAAAGCTGTACATTTTCTTGTATGACACAAAATCTGTAAACCATGGGAGAAAAAAGTTAACGAGGGTAGAAAGTAAGAAAAAATCACACAAAACACCCTGTATTATTGTATCAATTTATAATGTTGTTGGTAAGGAATCATTTCTGGAAAGTAATCGTATATGACAAACTTAAGGAAAGTGTTATATTTTAGTATATTGTTTCATATTTTTAAAGAAATGTATGAGAAAACAATAAAACCTTAAAAATCTAACCTTTCCTGGATTTTATCGTATGTAATCACTTTGGAGAAATGTTTTATAATTAGCAATACTAGCGAATGGCTTATGGCGCAATAATACAGGATTTTTTTCCGAAAATGAAAATATAACATTCTGTATTATTGAACTAATTTGTAGTATTGCTAGTAAGGAATAATTTCTCAAAAGTAATCATATATGGCAAACTCAAGGAAAGCGTTGTATTTTAATATATTGCTTCATATTTCAAAGAAATGTATGAGAAAACAATAAAATGCTGAATGTCGAACCTTTGCCTGTTTTTTCGTTAATTATCACTTCGGATAAATTGTTTAAAATAAACAATACTATCGCATGGTGCAATAATAAAGGGTGTTTTTTTTAAAAATAAAACACCTGTATTATTGCAACATTCGCTAGTATTGCTTGTTATAAACAATTTTTGCAAAGTAACAATATACGGTGAAATCCAGGAATGGTTAGATTTTTAAGGTTTTATTGTTTTCTTATACATTTCTTAAAAATATGAAACAATATACTAAAATATAACACTTTCCTTAAGTTTGTCATATACGATTACTTTCCAGAAATGATTCCATACCAGCAACACTATAAATTGATGCAATAATACAAGGTGTTTTTTTATGATTTTTTCTTACCTTCTACCCTCATTAACTTTTTTCCCCCATGGTTTAGAGATTTTTCGTCATACAAAAACACGTTCAATTTTTCAAGTCCTTTCATTTGGTATAGGTATGTCTCAACGTGCTACATTGGTAGGTACGAAATGCCCCTCCTTCTTTATACTATGTAGCGTTACAATACATGCACAATCCCTCGCAGATACAGTCGGTTAATTACCGGTTCGATTACGCGTCGCCTGCGCCGCGCGCCGGAGCTCGCCGAGCGGCGAGATCGTGCGTGTTCGGTTTTCACCGCCTAGTCAGTCCGCTAGCATACACGACGCCGAGAGGCCGCGCGCGAACCTCTTGACCGTGCCTATAATAATTACGTTTATAGCCTAAAATTTCTTACCTTCGCTAACTTTCCGCTTTCTTAGTGTTATATCTATTTCTATAAACCTACAAACTGTATATCTTTGTATCTAGTGTATTCCTTCTGTTTAAACTGACAATATAGTGACTTTTAAATAGTAGCTTGCTTTTTTTATTTGCTTCCGCTAGCTTAAAACAATCACTATAACTATATTATTTCAAATTTCTAACAGTTATAACTAGACATCGGATTATATGCACGATCAAAGTGCCGAAATATGCACGATAAATAGCCGAAATATGCACAAAACGTGCACAATCAAAAGTCACTTATTATAAAAATCTATTATTTTTGGAAGAGTTTTCCGGTGTTTATCATAGTAAATGCGCCAATTTTCATCATAATTCAATTGAATCCAGAACTTTTTTCTTCTTTCCGTTAACAATCTTAGTGCCCATGGAACTTCATTACCCACTTTATTCAAATTTTTTTCAAAGTGGCCAACTACAAAGTAACATTTTGTTTCTAGAAAGATATTGTATCTATCGGGTGTATTGCGGAAGTCTTTAAACAAGGGTGGACCGTGGACCACATATTTGAAGTATTTTGATCTATTATACCTCTATTTCGTGGCCTCGGTGTGTATTATGATAGCTAGTTTGGAGACTATGAGGGCATAATATGGCCGAAATATGCACAATCAACGGAAAAATGCCATTATATGAACTAACGCCTAAAAAGCCCCATTATATGCATTTGCATATGCAAGTATGCAAATGCATATAATCCGATGTCTAGACATTTCAGTGCATTTGATTTCGTTTTATATTTCACTAGCGACCCGCCGCGGCGCGACGTCGCACGGATATAAAATATCCAACCACTGAAAAATTTAATAAATCCGATAGCCTATAGATCCTTCACGTGGTCTACTTCTTATCTGTGCCAAATATTGGCGACAGCCAAATATCAAACACACTGATAACTTGTTAAACACTTTATTTATTCACCAGTACACTCTAGTTTACAACTTCTTTACACTTTCGTGCTCAGTCGGCAATTGCCACAAAATAAGCAGCCATCTTCTTAACAATCAGTAACTGGAAATTAAACAAATACATTGTAATTATTATAAATATTTGCAAAATTAATTAATTCATAATTTAAGTATAAATAACCATCATATAACTAGTTTAAAATCTACTCAAAATAATTATTATTACCATACCTTTACTGCCAGAGACATTTCCGTTAGATTACACATCCGGAAATGTCTCTAACATTATAAATATTTGCTAAATTAATTAATTCATACTTTGATTATAAATAATCATAAATATAGTTAATTTAAAATCAAATTAAAATAATTATACTATATCTTTACTGCCAGAGACATTTCCGTCAGATACACACATCCGGAAATGTCGCTAACACAAATAACGTAAAAAATGCTTCAGTAGTTTGCGAGATAAGCCCCGTTTTTTCCACATTCTCCTATTAGTCTTAGCGTGATAAAATATAGCCTTCCTCAATAAATGGGCTATCTAACACGAAATAATTTTTCAAATCGGACCAGTAGTTCCTGAGATTAGCGCGTTCAAGTCAGCCCTTTCAAATAATTTTCCCCGTTTTTTCCACATTTTCCTCTATTTCTTCGCTCCTATTAGTCTTAGCGTGATAAAATATAACCTATAGCCTTCCTCGATAAATGGGCTATCTAACACTGAAAGAATCATCAAAACCCGTTGCGTAGTTTTAAAGATTAAAGGGAACAAATTTAAGGGACATATCACATGAGGGTTAAAAAGCGACTTTGTTTTAAAATAATATGTATTAAATCATAGGTATAGATAGATTTAAGTCAAAATTGAGGCAATTTCTATATTATACTCTAGAGTCTAGTATGTAGTTACAACAATTTTGCTTTATAGAAAAACACTTGATTTGAAGTTGCCCATACATTTCTTTGATTCATTTACAGCGTTTTATCTTAAAATATTTATTGTATAAAACATTGAGATGTAATAAAATAATATTTTATGTTGTTTACAGCAAATAGGCTACTTAACTTATTTTTTTTTCTTCATGCTAATCGCTTCTTAATCATTCATTTTCACAAAAAAAAACTAATATTTTAATATTTTACACAGTAGAATCCCATAAAAATGTTGATTGAAAAACATGCCTTTTAAATGGCGCCGAAAACACTGTCCGCCATAGTGTGACGTCATACGTTTTGTATTTTAAGCTCTCTTTATTGAAAAATGTTTAATGTGCTAAATGTACGAGTCTAAAAGTGCCCAAAATTATAAAATAATTAAATAAGAAATTAGAAATCATTTGTAATGTTGAAAACTTTTGGAGAAAAGTTTTGGCCATTTCATTTCCTGTCTACAATAAATGGAGATAATATTATATAAAACTGATGTTTTATTTGAATTATTTAAGAAAATATACTTTACAAATCTTTCTAGGCTTATTCTTAATATTTATGTACAAATAAACTTACATATAACGAACGCGATAAATAAAAGATATTAAATTACTATGAGGATGACGTCACATCCAAATCGGAAGTATCGCAAAAGCGTTTTCGTCAGTACAAATCCTATTTTCATAAAATCATATTTTCAAATCGACTTTATTTATCAATCATAAGTTTTTATTTGATGATAAGGGTGAAATACGATTTCCTAGGCCAAGTTCTACTAGAAATATGCATTTGTTCAATGAAATTGAATATAGGTCAAGTAGCCTATTGTTATGGTAGTCCCTCAAAAAAATAGAGTGCTGTACAAAATTTTCTATTGGTCGTATCCAAAAGGTCGTATCGTATGTATTTATGTAACATGTATGTAGCTCGTAGAGCCACGGTGGCTATGGTTATATAGCCGAAGTGCCATTAAAAGAAAAAAAAATGCCTGTCAAATGTCAAAACTGTCAGATCCGCAAGAAGAAGATATCTGTTACCAAATCTTTCTGTAGTTTTATATTGAAATAAATAGGTTTATTTATTTAAATTTTAATAAATACTAATTTAAGCTGAATCATAAATCTTAAAATATTCACACCTGTTGAATGTACTAGCTGATAGTAAAGAAAACCATGTTACTGTACGTTTTAGTAATTGTGTGTTTAGTTTTGATATGCATTTTTACGTTATTCGTTGGATATTCTTTAGACAGCAAGAAAGTTTACAGAGATTTAAAGGAAAAACACGTTGTTGTTACTGGTGGCTCAAGTGGAATAGGAAAAGCTGTAGCCATTGAGGCTGCGAAACTTGGTGCTCATGTGACGATAATTGGGCGTGATATTGAGAGATTAAAGTCGACTGTTGAGGAAATATTGAAGCTTACGCTTAGCAATGAGCAAAGGATACAATTTGCATCCTTAGATGTGACCTCTAATTATGAGGTTATCAAGAAAACATTGTCCGACGTTGAAGCTAAAGTTGGTCCAATTTTTATGTTGATCAATTGCGCCGGTATGTGTAAGTGCGCCGAGTTCGATAAGGCAGACGTAGACGATATTAAGCAAATGATAGACTTGAACTATTTTGGTACAGCATACCCCACTAGGTATGTCTTGCCTGGCATGAAAAAAAGGAATGAAGGCTTAATAGTTTTTGTATCTACTGAAGCAGCTCTGATAGGTAATTTATAAATTTTAAATTTGTAAATCAAAATTATATGTTCAACTTACACAAGTTATAAATGTAAATTAATTTTTTAATATTTTTCCTCGAAAATAAATTTTACTGTATTTATATTTTAACAAGACAAACAATATAATAATTTCAGGAATCTATGGTTATAGCGCATATGGTGCTGCAAAATGGGCTGTGCGGGGGCTAGCAGAGTCTGTGTTTATGGAGCTCATTGGCACAAATGTGAGACTGACATTGGCCTTCCCGCCCGATACCGATACACCTGGCTTTGCACAGGAGGAGCTGACCAAACCCGTGGAAACCAAGCTCATCTCGGGCTCTGGGGGTCTGCACTCACCGGAGGAAGTGGGCAAGAAACTAATTATGGATTCATTAGTGAGTTTCTAATTGAATTTTCACATACAAGGGCGGCACTGAAAATTTCGGGAATCAAGGAGGTGACACAACATGACAATAGTACTATTTAAAAATGTGTTAAAAATGTGTTTATTGCTTTTCGAAGTATTCTCCGCGAAATTTGACACATTTTTCCATACAATGGAACCAATCATTGAAACAACCATTCCATTCGAAAGTTGGGGTCTCCAAAGTATAGAAATCATTAGGGCTTAAGTCGGGGCTGTACGGCGGATGGTCTAATAATTCTATGTTTTCTTGCTCTAAAAACTCTTTTGTTCTGTGCGCGGTGTGAGAACTCGCATTGTCGTGATGGAGGATGATGCGGGGGTTGCAGTTATCTTTACGGAGTTCAGAAACGACCTGTGGCAAACAAATGCTAGCATACCATTCTGCATTAACCATTCTTTGTCCCTCAAGAGGAATAGTCGCAATATGGCCGGTTTTGGAGACAAACGTGGCCACCATTTTTTTTGCAACACTCCGTGAACAAACAATTTTTGTTGGCTTTAACTCATTTTCGAACACCCAAACTCGTGACTGGTTTTTAGTTACGTACAGCATTTGAAGATCCTGGGTGGAATCTTTCGAGAGTTCTGACGCACCAGGTAACGCGAGCCGCTTTTTGCTCTTCACAGAGCAAATGCGGTATCCATCGACAACAACAACTTTTTTAAACCTAATTGTATTATATTATTTGTATTTGACTCATGCCAATGTCTAAAGTTGCCTGAATTTCGCGGTATGTCACATATCGATCTTCCTCAACCAGCTTACGTACAGCATCAACGTTTTCTTGGGCGACCTTGAAGGGAATCATCACTGAGCCTGACATGTCCACGTTGAAATTCAGCAAACCAGCGATAAATTGTGGTTTTGGATGGGGTTTCATCACCAAATGCAGAAATCATCCGATCAACACACTGTTTTTGTGTTAAGCCACTTCGAAAGTCATAACAAATCATCGCTCTAGAATTTTCTCGAGTCAATTCCATTTTCTCAACGACTAAACAAGTTTGACAAGACCTTGTGACAAGACCGAGAATCTTTTTTTAAATAAATAAATGGTATTCGATTTTTAAAACCAAGGAGTTTTCAATTAAAAAGATTTTAATATGACAGGAATAGTGGAAGTATTCCATTCCCGATAATTTTAGTGCAGCCTATGTAACAATAGCCTGGCCAAAAATTAATTAAAATGTTAACAAATATAATTAATTATATTCTAGTTACAAATGTACTGTACTTATCCATGAATATATTCATTTTTCTTCAATGACTTTTTGTACTGTACTTATCCATGAATATTCATTTCAGAATGGGAAAAGTTACTCAGTATTTGGAATGTCTGGAAAAATTCTGTCACTTTTGAACTGTGGATCTGTAGAAAGTAAAACTCAGGTTTTCCTGCAGATTATATCTATGGGCTTTTTGAGAACAATTATGGTAGCTATTTTACTGTCATTCCATAAGATTGTAAGAGACAATTTAAAAGAGAAAAGAAAGGCCCAAAAAAGTGAATAACAAAATTATGGGGAATGATTGCTTATAAGGTATGTTACTTTTATAATAACAATTTTATGTAAAGTTAGAAACAAATTATCGGACGTTTTCATAAGTCGCGGCTGACAGATGCGGCTTAACAATTTGCATGGTTCATCCGTGGTCATCCGTGGATGCAAAAACATCCGGCCAGCCAGATTCTGTTCGGACGTCCGAATACTCAAAGTCGCGTCCGCGACTTATGTCAGACAATGTGCACAGTTTAGTGTATTTTGTATTAATCAGATAGAAACAAGTCTCATCCGATGAAAACTTCCTATAATTTGTTCCCAGCTTAACACTGCTTATTTAGTTTTTATAAGAACATATTGTAAGTAATTTTTCGTTTATTCCAGATTACATTCAAAATTAAATTCTGCGTACCTTGGGTATAGGCTAATAAGGAGAAAAAGGTACACTATAGGCACAGAGCTTCAAGCATTTATTTTTATAGTCTGCTGTTACTTCTTTATAAGCACTTAAGATTATGGTGAGCATTTAAACAAGCATTTAATACATTAATAATATAATTTTGTACTTATTTGTTTTTTTTTCAACAATCAAGTAGGCATAGAGCAGGAGTTTTGTTGGTAATGCAACTTGAACCCTCTTCCAGTGTAGACACCATCAGTTCTAAACCAAACTATTATAGGACCAGCACCCTCATCTAAAACAAAAAAATATCTAGACTAGAGTTTCCATCAAAATACAATTAGTATTTAAACAGTACATTGGATTGATGACACACACTTCTCTAGATAGATTTTTTTCAACTTTTTAATAATATAAAGAATTTTAATGATAAAGCAAAAGTATCTATGCGTATGGCATAACTCATTAGTAATTACAGCATAGCATTGTCGCATATTGCCGTGTAAAGTGAAGGGAGAAAAAGGGAATCCATTAATATAATTTATAGTTAGAGAATAATTAATTGCCTGTGACTGGTGCATCTAACGAGAAGTCCTGCAAAATGGATCCATCGTTTAACCTCTCGCCACAGAGTCTCACCGCTGCCAATAGTAGCCAGTCACTTGGGCAGTTGTATATCTCAACTCCCGCTTGGCCTGGCGGTATTATTGGTGTTCCATCTGAAACAGTTTTTACACTGAAGCAGGCTTAAAACGTTTATAGAATAACATATAATATTACCTTCTCTAAAAATCACAATATTATTATTTCTCCAAATACTTCTTTTTCTAATAGACATCGAAATATTGTGTCTTTTGTCCTAATTTCGTACATAATTTGCCCTGGATATAAAGTTATTACACAACCCAATACAATTTTATAATGTGTGGGTTTTTATTTTCCTCTTAATTAAAATTTTGGATTATAGTATTTTATAACATCCTGTATAATCAGTGTCTAACTACTAACTGCTAACCGGTTGTAATTATGTATTGAACGGCGCGGGCGCAGCAGTGGACTGTGCCGTGCGCGTCAGTCGCTGCATGGCCCGGAGTGCGCGCGCACGTTTAGTATGATCATAACGCCTTACACACTACATCTACACTACACACGTTAATAGATGATCAATGTACTTATAATAATTTTTATTTTTTATTGATATGTGAAACAACGACTGGACGGCGCATGGTAAAACTTGTATAAGCTTATATTGCGCCGTATAACATTGTTTTTGTAATTATTATAGATAAATAAAAGTATTAAAAAAAAAAAAAAACGAAAAACATACCAGTATCATAATTTACGATTTGCATTTCTCCAACATTTGTGTATGTAATGGAACAGGTAGACGGCGACCTTCTTATACATATCGCGTAGTTCAGATTATTCTAAAAACATAAATGAAGCATAATATAATTGGGATCACTTACTTATATATGACTCTCAGGTAAACAAAAAATATATAGTACGTATTTTTGCATTTTAGTTCAGGTACAAGCTGTTACGTTCAACAGATGGCGCTGTAAGTAGGGATCTGCTTTCTGCTGATCAAATAAATCCTGAATGATTGAATACAGTCCCTTGTTATTTGGTCTCTTACTCAGTAAAATCAGATACTTACACATAACACATGTATAGTGAACAGTCAATGTAAATATTTTATTGGCTTGCATTCCACTATTTCATCAGTTGACTTACCAAATAACCCAAACTTCTCAGGATGCCAATTTCGGTTCTGTCTTTGTAGTTGAATGACTCTATGTGACCATGGTCCTCTGTGTGGTACTGGAGACAACCCGACAGCGCTGCCAAATCGTCATTACCGGTCAGCTGTGTTACCTACAGGTTAAATGGAGATTATAATAATTTATAGCAAAATAAGACAGATAAAATGGAGATTATTTATAATAATTTATGGCAAAGTAATAAGAAGATAATGACTTTTATACTAAGGCACGCTATCCAAGGTCGTAGAAATTCAGCACTACTGTCTCTCATTCGCGCATCATTCATTTTTTGGCATGAGTTTAGAAACCAGGGGCCTACTACGAAACCGTTCGGAGTCTCAAAACAGTTTAGTAATAGGCCTACAGATAAGCGATAGGCAAGGGGGATAGCAATTTTTCTATAGGTTAGCCGTTAGTGTAAACATTTCTGCGTGATTGCAGCGAAATAAGTGATTTAAACATACTTTAATGGAGAATAGTCTATTTTCCTCATTCAGGGTTTGAATAGAAAGATTGATGGGTCCCTCCGTATTTCCAACTTCTATGTACACTGCAAGAAAAAAGGGGTTAAGTATTAAATTTTTTTTAATTCGAATTAATGTTGTGTTAATAATTTAGGAGATATAACATAACCGTATAACATTATTTTAGTACAATTTCGTTCTAGATGACGCCTGCAACTCCGTTACGCCAAAATTCTTGTATCGCCCGAGAACCGTCCATTTTTTAGAAATAAAAAGTTTCCTATGACCTTTCTCGGGAAAAGTATCTCTATACTCTATAGTAGTCTATAGTAACTATATAGTTTTTTTGCTGAAATAATGTGTAGAGCCTATATACTTAATTTTAGCAAAATCGGGCGAACCGTTTGGGTGTGAAGAAGTAATAGACAGACACAGGTTTTACATATTAGGTTCGACTTACTGTGCTGGCCACTGTTAATGCCACAGACAATGGGTATTACATTGTTAGCGTCTTGCCCGGAGACAGAGAATTGGTCTTGTTCACAATTCCCACTTGTTGGTGGTAAAATCTGAAAATAAATTGAAACTAAAGGTACGCGCGCATTGTGGCGAGTTGCAGCGGGGCAGGCCGCATTAAGGTACAAGTGTGAAGCCGGCTACATGAAGCGGCAGCAGACTTATGTATTTCTATGAAAAGTGTCGCTAGCTTCGTGTCGCTAGCTGCGCAGAATATATCATAGAAATACATACAAACCAGTAATGTCGCGACGACACGTCGTCTGCGGTTGCTTCATGTCGCTCGCTGCCAACAGGCACCTTTACTTACCTATATGTATTTTAACGCCTGTCCAAACTTAAGGTCAACCTTTCATTATTCAAAAATAACTAGCTTAAAGTGAAAACTTACCTCAAAATTGGTGAAATCCAACCTCAATTGCTTGATGTCGTTGGAACTTTTCTCCAAAGTGACTACACAGGACAGTCTCTCTGAACTCGGGGCTGGGAAGTTTGGATTGACGAACCACCCAGAACGAGCTGATGAATTTGAGTCGCAGGCGAAAAGGACTGAAAAGCGAGAAGATTATAAGCACACACTCAGATACTTAGGTCCCGCTTCATCAAGCAATGCTAAATAAATAATGGCTTGTTAAATCAGTTGACAGCCTGTTAGAGCTATCTAGCGTTACACCATGCGCTAATAACGTCTTGTCACATCTCGTAGCATAGTGTTTTAATTCCTGCTCTAGAGGTCCGTTAAATATTTCAAAAAGTTGCTTAGAAATATCGAATATTTCGATTAACGACTCCAGACTGACCCAAGTAGTCTGAAGAAAATACTTACTGACACAACATGTTCCTAAGCCATCAGCGCATGAGCCCATGGGTGATCCAGCTATACTCTGGCAGTCGAACTCATGTAGACAAGTGCCTTCCAAACCACTAGACGAGAAGCACGCTTCGTGATCGAATTCCACCACCTCAAATACTTCCAAAAACTTTTGGCGATTTTTAAATTGGTTGTTGACCGGTATTTTCTTGTCTTGCCTCCTATTGGCTAAATAGGAAAACGAAGGCTGAAAACCTGTTTCAAAAACATGCGTGAAGTTGCCTTGTTGATTATGCTCTAGAAACTTGGTTGATGTTTCTTCCAACTCGGTCTGTGTATTGTAAGGGAAATCTGGTAAATACAGACGTTTGTTACCAATCCTTCGCGATGGAATATCTTCTTTGTTTCCATGCTGAGTTAAAAAATTATTTGTAAGATTTTCAGTCGCGAGGAGCCAATGTATGCCATCAATAACTGTTGCACAAGTTAACACCACTATAACAATATGATTCATTTTTTGATTTTTCGCGGATTAGAATTTGAATCAAGTGAGTATGACAGATAGCTAGAGAGCTGTACAATAGTAAAGTAGACTACAGATTACTAAAGTAGGTATGGCTAATGGAGAGTACACTTCGATACTAACAGAAAACTGGAGCGTGCATGTGATGCACACCATTTACCCTGCGAGGGCCGCTTGACGGATCTAATTAGACGTTTACATAGAAAACATGTTCTTTCACCTATATGCTGCCGCTAGAAATAATTTGCGATTTCTCTGTATCCACGGCATAAGGCATTATCATTATCGTGGTCCAGCTACGCAGCCCCGAATTTATAAATAGACCGCGGCCTAGGGGTGGTCAGCGTCCTATAGGGCAGCGTCTATAGGGGGCCTACAGACTTCGTACACGGGGCGGCGGAAATAAATTGGCCTACACTCATAAAAATATAAATTTGGCACTGTAGATACCTAGGTATCTATTTTATAAAATACATTATAACACTAATACTCTTAACTTTGTTTCGATTGAAGTTAGAGTTCAACCAGGCAGGTTAATTACTTATAATTAAAAAAAAAAACGACTTCAAAGATGTGAATTTACCTATAGGTATATACTATATAGGCAGTAAAGGCCATTGCCTATGAGCGGCAGCGTCCTAACTCCTATGGCGTCCTAAGGGGGCAGCAGCGTCCTAGGATGGCGGCAGAGTTCGTACATAGGGGCGGCACAAAATTATAGTGGCCTATATCTACTCATAAAAAATATAAATCCGACCCTGCTTTAAACAGTATCTCCTTATCATGGGACGACCTAGGTACCTAATCAGATTTCACTTAGTACCTACTGTTAATTATATTATACGCGCTTTGATAAACGCCGCAGCATTTTGCCGTAAAACCACAATACCTAGGTATCACCGACTAATGACTGCTGAGTTCTGAGTTCTGACAGTATTAGGTCAGCTAGTACGAGACGACGGACATCCGCACCCTCTACTGTCTAATAGTCGAATTGATGTTAGCTGATGCCAATAGGATAATGTTTCCATTTCCACAATTATTATTATATTATATACTGTTACGGATACGGACAGTTGTTTTCCTCTGCGCGTACTTTCTAGAAAAGTCCAACCCTTGTTTATGTGAGTTGCGTGTACTTATGTGAATTACGTAAACAATCCAGAATGGAACGTTCCAGAAGGCGACGCGGGCCATACAAAAGGTAAACAAGCCGGCAGTCAACTCAGTTTCGTCTGAGCGATCTTCGAGGCGACTTCGAAGTGAAAACAAGTGATCAATAGTGAGTGATTTTGATAATGACCTACAACTTGGCTACGACCTAGGACAGTGATAGTGCTCAGTGATTTGGATCTAGTGCTTAGTGTTTGGACTTAGTGATTTGTGTGAGATAGTGTCAGTGAATAAAGTCTTCAAGAGAGTCACCAGGTCTTTCTCTCCGAATCCTACGAACCCTAGCACGTAACAATACAATGCTTTTTCCTTCAAAAAATTTATAAGTACGTCTATACAATACTTTAATTTTAGCTGTGCCAAAAACCTCTTCAGGCTGAAATCTAGATCTATATTATTAATTATTAGGTATGCGGTAGCGCGAACGCGCGGTTTGGCCGCTACACAACTGATTACAAGCCAAGCTGATTACGAGCAAAATATACTACTATAAATATACTACCTACTATATACCGACCGTGCAATAAGAAAGAAGTGATGATGATATTTCGAAGATAAAAACATTGTCAAACAGAATTATCTCAATCCTCAGATAATAATTAGGCAAGTATACCTACCTATTTCTTCCTAGGCTTATTGTAGTAATAAATTATAATATCTAGTTCAAACAATTAAACTGGTAGGCGACAGCCGTATATCAAAATACGTGACTCGTATGCAATTAATACGAAATATTAATCATTGTGGTCGATGTACTCAGGTCTTGAGGCTTGACCTAACGTGTCCTGAATCAGCCACACCCTAGACTTTCATAAGGTCCTTTAAAACACAATAGCCCTTATGTATTATGCGATAAACCATGCTATGTTTACTCCTTGAACTAGAACATTGGGCTGTCATAATATGTTACTATAAAAGCTTAAACTGACCTGCGGTTATCACATACGGTATCTGAGTTTTGCAACGATACAATGATTAAGGTGAGTGGTGAAGTAAGGAGAAAGATTGACTTATAAAGTAATGATTATTAACAACCTATAGACCGTACTGTACAGCTTGATCCACTGCTGGGCAAAGGCTTCCCCTCTTTCCTTACTAGTTTACGATTTTGTGAATTGTTTTCCGTTTGAAGGATAGGCGCATATTTTTCATACAAATTGGGTCATAAACCCATCGCGCATTCTGTCATAAAACTTGTATGAAAAATGCGGCCCGCCCCGCTGCACTGCATCACAATGTGCACGACGCACGTACCTTTAGTACTTATCATAAATCTACATAACATTACTTAATTATATTTTTGTCATCATCAAAGATGCAACTATGTTGATGTTGTTCGCAAAAGGACATAAGGCATTACTCAGTCTATTCGTTTTCTGTGCCTAATCCCAAAGTATTTTCATTATGGTACAATAATGGTCGCATAATGTATTTGTATTATGTGTAGTGTCAAGTGTGTACTACCTTGTATGTCAAGGTTGTCTAGAAGAAACCGCTTTCAACGGTACCTAAGACCGCCTGTTTGTACAGGTTCATGTTATATCATTTCAAATTGTAATTTAGTTTCTAAGTTTTGTACAAACAAAGCATTTTCTGTCTATCTATCTATATTTACGTGTCAGATAAAGACAAGCAGATCTTGAAATAGTTACACCCTAGTAGGTAGTACTTAGGTAGTAGATACATTTTATTATTTTAAACAGCTGTAACCAGTGGCGGGGCAAGACCTAAATCTTATGTGGGCAAGATGTATCTTGCGAGGCCCGCTGATAGATGACGTTCGAGGACGAATTTGTCGAGAGAAAAAATTTATTCATACACAACTTTTACTCATAAAACTTTTTATTTATGAATATTTGAGTATCTCTCGAAAATTCTAAAAAATACCTCCAAAAGGCGCGACTCGCGAGGCCTAAAGCGGGGAATTCATTACCGGGCTGCCCGCGGGCCGCCCGGTCTGGCACAAGTCTGCCGCTTGCCCCTATTGAACACACACAGAACGGGCATGTCAGTCGAATAGATAGAGAGCTGCAGCTCGGTCGTGGACTCATGGACTCGATATTCTTTTTAACAGATGATAGATCAGCATCGGTATTGATTTCTTTGGATTTTTCAATAAGTTCGTAAGCGGCTTTACGTAGATCGGTGTTCATGCAATCCTAGCTTTTATAACTTTTCACAAACAAGGATGCGACCGGTAAATGGAAATAAACGAATGTCAAAATTGTTTTTGTTGGTTTTTCTTAAGTTTAATGTTTGTATTGTTTACAATAATATATTTTAAAATAATATTTTAAGTGCACTCCAGTCGCTCTCCAAGGCGCGAATGACGACGGGCCGCCCGTCGCGGCCATTCATGATCAGACTTGCCCGTGCCCGCGCGGGAAAAATGCGATCTCGCGGGCAGGCTGCGGGCACGGGCCGGCGGGCATGTCTGTGCCCGTACCTAGGAATTGACGGGCAGACATGCAACAGACCTGCCCGTGACGGGCGGCCCGTAGCGGGCGGCCCGGTAGTCAATTCCCCGCCTTAGACCGCGAGGCCGTGGGCGGTCGCCCACACCGCCTACGCCTTACGCCGCCTCTGGGTGTAACAAAACGTGATAATACTTTAGGGTAGTTTAGGGTAAAATGTTATCAGTTATCACTGTTTTGTTACACCCTGTATATTTGGTTAAGGGACTATTCTGTCTATTCTTTAATATTTAAATTGATTAGCAATTTTTGTTTCAGATCATCCTCTTAGCATGTACTGTGGCTGCGGTCCAGGCGGCTGGTCTATTAAGCCCAGCCGGGTTATACGGACCACCGGTGGCCTATCCCGGGTACAACAACTATCCCGCGCAGCCGGCGATTGCTTCCCAACAGGCCAATGTCTATAGATCGCCTTTTAACCTAGGCCAAGTAAGTAATCCCATTACTAATAAATAGAAAATGTGGCTTAAGTCTTAACCCATCAAGCCCCATAAGGACACCGGTGACCGCGACAACAATAGAATAACAATAGATTTCCAAATTCCAAGAATCCGCGATCGAAATATTAAGTTAGGTACGCACACTTTATGACGCAACGAAGCGGGCAGCATTTTTAACCGACTTCCAAAAAACGAGGAGGTTATATGTTCGGCTGTGGATTTTTTTTTTTTTTTTTTTTTTTTTCATACATTTTCCGAAACGGCAGGTCATAAAAATGTACGCAAAGTGCCGCCCGCTCCACTGCGCTCTGACGCAATGCGCGCGTTTCTATTTTTTTAGCCATAAAAAAAGGAGAAGGTCTTTAATGTGCTCGACTGTAGATATTTTTTTAATACGATCCCTATGGGAAGCTTACGTGGAAGCCTTTCAGCACTCACAACGATGATCCGTAGACAGTACCCACTACCCATACTAGCACTATAATCTTCTAAGATCTTATATTTTTTATTATTTTTTCAGGTGTCCACCTATTCAAAGGCAATCGATACGCCGTTCTCCAGTGTCCGGAAGGCGGACATTCGCGTCAGTAATCCAGCCGGTCTAGCATTGGCGCCGGCGTACCATGGAGTGCCGGCCCCAGTATTGTCGCACATTGCAGCTCCTACCAAGGTAAAGCATAAACCCTTTATACTACATATTTATGTATAATTACAAAACAAAATATAGTAGGTATGTTAATAGTATGCTGCGTTTATTAATATAGTGTGGCCATGTTATTAATAGTGTTCGTTGATACTCTAGTCTAAAGTCTCAACTCAGAACTCTTTTAACTAAGTATATTGTTTTTCATAAGGGTGGGTGTCTTTAGTCGTTACAATATTAATATGTTAATCATAATCATTGTGGGTTATTATGACAAAACATCAAAATGTTTGGCTACGTAATTTCAGCATAATATTTGATTTCAAAATAAAACTGATAGTTCTGCTAAATTTTCCAGGTGGCAACCGGTGTTCTAGGAGTAGCCTACTCGGCGGCCCCCGCGGTCTCACACATGGCATACACAAACGGGTTAGGCTATAGCTATGGCTGGTAATGAATAATTTAGTTATTGTAACATTTAATAATGATGTAACTGTACTTGCGCTATTTTTTTAACGTAACTTTTTGGTATTTTATGCTGTTATGTTGTGTTAAAGATTCCACTATTTATTTCCTCATAGATTTAAGGATAATATTTATAATAAATTCTGATATGAGAATTTTTGATTGTTTTATTTGAGAATGTTCTGTCTGATCTCTAAGAACTGTAAAATATGAAATAGGTGAATAACGTTAAGTTGTGTGTGTGTGTGTGTCCATAATTGTCCATATAAAAAAACAAGTTGTCAAATTCAAACTTGACGTTGTCAACGTCAAGTTTTGAATTTGACATTTGACAACTGATAATTTGATAAATCCGAAGTGCTACCGTATGGCTTGTAATTTATTTTGTCACATTTATTTATTTAATAAGATAACAATTTAAATAAAATTCTAGTATTGCATGCTTAGTTTACACATGCATTAACTTTATGTTTTATATCCATAGGCAAAGATAACACAAAAATTGTAAATACACCGTTTTTCTCACGTCTAACCTTCTGGTTTTTGATAAGGGAGGTATTTAAAGGCTCTAGTTAAGTAAACCAGTTCCAGTGAACTAAAATGTCTGACGGTGAAAGCAGTTACACGGAGTGGACTTTCTATAGAGATAGGCCAGAATGGTCAGATGTGACCCCGGTTCCAGAGGATGATGGGCCTACACCGGTTGTAGTTATAGCACATTCTGAAAAATGTAAGTGAATATGAATGAATGCATATTCCATAAATTTCAAACTAATATAGGCAGCATGTAAGTCAGGGTAAAAAAATAAAACAGGTCAAGGCATTTTAAATGTTTGCATTGACTAATATATAAAGACAATTTTTAATATTTTATTTGTTTGTGATTCAGTATGTAAAATTATTTTAATTTGTTTATTATCATATGGAGTAAAATGTGAAGGAAATCTAATTTTAATCAAATCATTTGTATTCTTCCAGTCGAAGATGTTTATGACTATTTTAGAGCCGTCCTTCAGAATAATGAGATGTCAGAGAGAGCATTGCATTTGACTAAAGATGCTGTAGAGCTAAATTCCGCTAATTATACTGTTTGGCAATACAGGTAATTACTCAGGTTGTGGTGATATCAATATTTTCACTATGAAAAACACAAACTTTTTGGAAATAATATGATAAGATGTTTGTTTATAAAATTTTGCAAATGTTATCAATATTAATGTACTCAACTACCATGGGCGTGGTATATTGAAACAAAAAATCATCAAAATTTACTTCCTAATCAATCTGACTTAAGGCAAGGCTGTCCCTAAAATTAGCCGGTCGATGTCTGTCAGTGCGAATATCGATGTAAAGGACATTAAAATAACATTCATATCAGCGCGCCTTGTACACCTGGCTTGAAAGGGTGAAATAGAAGAAAATTATACATTTTATTTTATTAATGACCAAATCATTTATTAAAAAACTATTTGGTTATTTCCTTTGAACTATTAAAAAGCTATCCTTTTTGTACAAAAAATCATATCATTGACATTAAAAATTACGAGATATTCAAATTTGAAGTGTATTTTTATGGTGATATTCAAGATTTTTTTACAGAATTACCATGCCATTTTTCAATATTATGTTCGGTTATTTTTTTACTTTGTTCCTTTTTGAATCTACATGTAAGAGAATTCCACATAATTTCTTCAAACTGGAAGCTTAATAATCAGTCTTTTCGAACTGGCCTGGCCTTAAAAGATATTTTGTTTCCAACACTTCATTTTACACAGAGTAGATAACGTATTTTGAATTCCCACTTTCCAGGAAAATTGACATTTATTTTACCTTCCAGGGGGAGGCAGCTGCCCCCCCTCAGTACGCCCATTCAACTATAAGTGTTATCTCAGTTAGTTATTAAAATGTTTTATTTTATTTCAGGAGAGATCTGTTAAAAGCTTTGGGAACTGATTTAAGATCTGAACTAGAATATGTTGAGTCTGTAATTAAACAATCACCCAAGAACTATCAAGTAAGTGTAGACTATGATCTAAATTAAATTAAATATTATTAAAGTATGGTAATGGTTGGTATGGTTTAAAAACATATTAATAATAATATTTTATGAGTCAGTTCTGACAGTAATTATATTATTAGTTTTATTACACAGTTAACAATGAACACTTATCTGCAGTCTGTAGTATAATTAAAAATTAATATAGCATTTTAATTGTTTAGGTTTGGCACCATAGAAGAGTCCTAGTGGAATGGCTTAAGGATCCATCACAGGAACTTGATTTGACTGGTGATGCCCTCATACAAGATCCAAAAAATTATCATGCGTGGCAACACAGGCAGTGGGTCATCAAAGAGTTTGGGTAAGAATTTTTTAAGTTACCAGAAAAGAAAGTAACCTATCATCCTCAGGGGTCCTGGGGGTCCGGACCCCCCCATTACTGTCAATGTTACTTGACTAATCGACAATAATTATATAATATAATCGATATAATATAATAAATATATAATCGACGAAGTACGTGTATTTTTTCCTATTCACAGTATAATAATAATTATTATTAATAATATATTGTGGAGCGTGTCTGTAGGCAGAGTAGGTACCGCAACACTTTCTTAGTTCGTTGCAGGGGCGAGGATTTCCCCTCGCTTTCGGATTGCAGTGTTCAACATTCCAATATTCAAATTGTAAAGAATATATTTGATTTCTTAAACACGTTACCTATTGGCCGCTTTTTAGGGTTCCGTAGTCAACAAGGAACCCTTATAGTTTCGGTCTGTCCGTCCGTCTGTCTGTCTGTCTGTCTGTCTGTCCGTCTGTCTGTCCGCGGTTTTGCTCAGAGACTATAGGACCTACAAAGCTGTAATTTGGCATGAATGCACATATTAATAATGGCAAGAAAATGGCACATGAAATCTTAAAAAAATATTTTTTTTATGGTACGTCTTCCATACACATCAAACGGGGATGAAAATTTTATTTCGCGTCCACCCCACCGTGTGGGGTGTCGTTGGATAGGTTTTTTAAAACTATTATGAGTATTCATAGATCATTTTACGATTTAGGCATCCGTTTGTGAAATATTAAGTTTTAAAGTGGGAAAAACGGATAAAAATCCCTAAATAAATATATATAAAAAAAAGTGGAAAAAATCGTTAGAGTCTAGTGTCCCCCCTTCTACCAGCTAAACGGTTGCTTTTGGAAATGTGAAAAAATTCACGGGAGTGGGAAATATGCTGAATTTAAAAGAAAAACTATCACGGCTAAGAATACTTCATAAGTTATTATTTTATAGTAATTACTTATGAAGTATACTTATTAGTATAGTAATAGTCGATAAACTAAAAAAATGTATTCGGCGAAGTATAATTATAAAGGAACTTTTAGTTTCCCGATTACGGAACCCTCTATTGCGCGTGGCCCGACACGCAGTTGGCTGGTTTTTTACGTTAGGGACATGGGCGTACCCAGGAAAAGATGGTCGGTCTAAAAATATAGAAAATTATACATTTTATTTTATTAATGACCGAATCATTTATTTAAAACTATTCGGTTATTTCCTCGGAAGTATAAAAAAGCTATCCTTTTTGTAAAAAACAATCATATCATTGTCATTGAAAATTACGAGATTTTATCGAATTTGAAGTGTATTTTTATGGTGATATAAGATACCTATTCAAGATTTTTTTTACAGAATTACCATGCCATTTTTTACTTTGTTCCTTTTTCAGTGTACATTAATTTTGGTGTAAGAGAATTCCACATGATTTCTTCAGACTGGAAGCTTAAAAATCAGTCTTTTTGAACTGGCCTGGGCTTAAAAGATATTTTGTTCATTTTACGCAGAGTAGATAACACGTTTTGAATTCCCACTTTCCAGGAAAATTGACGTATAATTTATCTTCCAGGGGGGCAGCGGCTCCCCCCCCCCCCCTCAGTACGCCCATGGTTAGGGGACCCCCCCCCCCCCTTATCAAAGCTATATATATGTGACGTGATCTGGGAAAAGGGACCTTATGGAGGGTTTTAGTTTCCGAGATAATCGCATTTCAAGTAAAGTGTCGAAAAAAATAATTTTTTCTTTTTTTGCTCTATATTAATAAACAGATTCTAAATTTTGATATGGCAAAGACACAGGTTTTAAAAACGATTTTTTATAGGTTAAAATATACCTTAAAGTTTAGTAAAAAAGGGACCTTATTGTCGGTGCTGCAGTCGAGAGTCAATTGCGGCTTTCTGTCGGCACGGTATCTACTGTTATACTACTAGTAATTTGTACCAAGCTGAAAATCGGTAATATTGATTAGAATATATGGGGGCACGGTAGTGCCCCCGCCAAGTAGAGCGCGAACACTGCCGTACCATCGTTTACAGGAACCATTTCACCGCATTTTAGGCCCCTATTTGAGAACCTCTAGAGGTCATTAAGTTCCGAAGTTAAGCTAAAGCAAAGTTTGTCATTTATGACACTCACTCACTCACTCAAGATCATCAAAATAGAACTAGTACTTCCCATAAACTTAGAGAGCTGAAATTTGGCACAGAGTTTAGGGTTTGATGGCCACATAAAGGGAAAACCATTAAAAACCATTAAATTTTAATTTCAATTTAGTTTAACAATTAACGTAAATATATAATTGAGGATTTTGTGAAAATTTCAAGTGCCTACCTGTTGCCATTATCGATATCAAGAAAGAAAGGCAAAAAAAAAAAGGTTTTTTGTATGGGAGCCCCCTTTAAATATTTATTTTATTTTATTTTTACTATTTTTACAATAAAATATACAATCTATGAAAATTTCAGAAGTCTAGCTATAGCGGTTCTTGAGATACAGCCTGGAGACAGATAGACGGAGAGACAGTTTTTACCCTTTGGGTACGCAACCGTAAAAACTAAGACAATAGAAGATCTGGAGTACCTGGTGACCCTGATTAGAAAACACAAGAGCCCAAACAAACTATTAGAGATCGACATGCCACCTTTACAAAAAATATTCAACTTGGTGGGCCGCTTCATTTAATGTAAAAAATCAAAGGTCTGAAGTATCTGATGAAGAACCCTCAGCTGGTGTCAGCTGTATTAGAGATATGGTGATGCCCCCTCAGATCTGCAATAGTTGCATACCGTACGTTGCTGAACATGAGACGAAATGCATGTGTACACTTGTGATAATAATAATAATTCCCACGCCGGTTTCGGTGACGATGGCCGGTTTCATTGAAACCAGGCCGGTTACGCAGGAGTAATTTTATAGTGCCCAAGTGCGTGCGCAGTACACAAGAGTAATTTCTATTCCTTTACTCGCATAACCCAGTGGAACGAAAGACCGACACGACAGGCGAGAAATTAGGCGCAGGACCGGCTTTTTACATGCCCATCCGACGCATGGTCCATGGATCATCTTACTTGTCAGACAATCATTGTCCTAACCAAACTTGGAAATAATACGTTTCCAACGCGGGAATCGAACTCACGACCTCCGAGTCAAGAGCCACGCACTAAACCACTAGACCACGGAGGCGTATGTAACACGTGTGATGCTGATGGTGACGTTTACACGAGCGATATGATGAAACCCACTACTTACGATTCAGCTTAAAAAATCAATATGCCCACGTTTCTATAAAAATAAGTGAAATCCCATCAAAACATTCTGTAAAAAACTAGCCATAGTCTCGAATCTCGATGGAGCTGCTTGTTTATCTCTAATAATAGTCCTTGTTGACTACGGAACCCTAAAAAGTAATGAAATCTAGACAAAGTCGTACCAATTAGTCTGAGGTTCCTTTATTTTTATAAAGAAATCTCAGAAACATAATTAAATAATGAAAAATATAATTAAATAAATATTAAAAAAATGAAAAGTAATATTACAACTGCGAAATTAATAGTATTTTTGTATCTTCTTTTATCTTTATTACTAAAAATGTAACGACCGACATTAAGGTCCCTTTTAATATTTATGAATACTTCTATGGTAACTATGAGAGATTACATGTTTTTGGTACACGTCTTGTTACTAAAGGATAATAATTAAAGTTATTTAAAAAAAACTTCAATGTTAATAAAAATGTATAAGTACTTATTTATTTTTATGTGATATCACTAAACTTTTAATCACCGACAATAAGGTCCCTTTTGAAAAGTGTTAAGTGTTTGTACCAGCTTTTTACTAAACTTTACCTTGAATTTTAAGACAGAAAAAAGTTACTTTTTAAATAGAAGTTATATATTTGGACCTATTTATGCATACCGGACTCAACTCACAAGATGACAGTTCTGAGAAAAAGCCGTTTTTATTAAAATTGTGTATTCTTTAAAAGTGATTGTTATTTTAAGTAAAGTTAATTTACAATAGTATATTTGGTAATTTATTCTATGCGTACAAACATAAATATTTTAAAAATTACTACTATTTCCAACAAAAATTAAACAAAAACAGGAGGGTTCCTTTTAGGAAAACTATATTAGTGTGGGATACATATAATCCAAAGCGAGCCATCTCTTTAGATTTATTACACAAATCAACAGGATTTTCGTGCATGAGATCTGTGCACCCAATTTGGATGTCTAACATCTAATTAGTAATAGAAACAACGTTTTGACTTATAAAATTTGCTTTTAAATAAACTGAGGCCTCATGAACTTTAAAATTTTGAAGAAAACCGGCATTTTTTTCTTTCGGTTATGTAGTAATAGAATGAAATATATATTCATTATTTTTTAGTTTATATTGTTGCTTATATTCCCAAAAAAGATTGAAATGAAAAAAATATATAATTTAGATTTAAAACTTAATATTTTTTTGTATCTAGGTGAGCATATCCTAAATATATCTTGTTGTATGCTTCGGCAGTAAGTACTTACCTGGTATAATGTGGGGCTCCTACTTTTTTCTGGTTTTTACAAGGATGTTTAAAACTAGATGATGCCTGCAACTCCGTTTCACCAAAACTCGTTTATCGTGCAGGAACCGTACATTTTTCCGGGATGAATTGTCCTTTCCCGGTACTCAAAGTCTCAAATCTGCATACCAAATTTCAGCAAAATCGGTTCAGTGGTTTGGGCGTGAAGAGATATCAAACAGACAGATAGACAGACAGACGGACAGACAGACAGACAGACAACACTTTCGCATTAGTAGTGATGGTTTCAAGGAACGTTGCAAAAATCTTAATGTAAAAAATAATAATAATAATACAAAAAATAATAGTAATGGAGAATCGTCCTTGAAGTTTTGATGTCTCCGATTTAGTTCAGATTCGGGGAGGGGGTAGCCGAGGTATTGCCTTTGAAGTTGGAAGAAACCCCGTTCCTCTAGGTCTATTGGGAGCGGAGTTATGGCTACTTTTTTAAGACATTTGACAGTTGCCGAGCTGTCAATGTCAAAGTTTGAATGCTTGTAACTCGGCAACTATTTATCCTGGATATGGGGTTCTTCGGCTTGTTCTTCCTGGATTTTTCTCCTCTATTCGATCCTGGCCTCAGAATTGAGACAAAATCTGATGTCTCCGATTTAGTTCAAATTCAGGGAGGGGGTAGCCGAGATGTTGCCTTTGATGTTAGAAGAAACCCCGTTCCTCTAGGCCTATTGGGAGCGGAGTTATGGCCGCTTTTGTTCGACGTTTGACAGTTGCCGAGCTGTCAATGTCAAACTTTGAGTGCTTATAACTCGGCAACTGTTTGTCCTCGATATGGGGTTCTTCGGCTTGTTCTTCCTGGATTTTCCCCCTCTATACGATCGTGTCGTAACGGTCGTGTGTGCGCAATACACACGACCACTCTGGTTTCAATGAAACCAGGCCAGTTACGCAGGAGTAATTTTATAGTGCCCAAGTGTGTGCGCAATACACAAGAGCACTTTGGTTTCAATAAAACCAGGTCAGTTAAGCAGGAGTAATTTTATAGTGCCCAAGTGTGTGCGCAATACACAAGAGCACTATTCTTTAATCTCGTAACCCAACGAAGCGGAAGACCGACATGACTGGTGAGAGATCAGGTGCACGACCGACTTTTTACACGGGCACACACTTGGGCTTTTACTACTTATTAATTTTGCTCTATAATGGTACGGAACCCTTCGTGCGCGAGTTCAACTCACACTTGACCGATTTCTTTTTAAATGTACCTAAGTAAACAAAATATTTTTTTTTGGTTTTGTGTTTTTCTTTAGGCACGGTATGAAAATAATAATTTCTAAGTGTTAGCCACTGATATTGAATATAATTGCAAAAAACATCCAAATAACGATTTTTATTCTTCGTATTAGCACTTTTCTTACTGGGCCTAAAGAGAAAAAAAGAAAGCAATAAAATAACGTCTTAGCCACTGATTTTGAATATAAATATTACATAGGGTGAACATGACTAGTGATTGGACAGTAGTCAGTACTAGTCATTGGGATTGGACACAGCACAAATACACTATAATATTTATATAAGGTTGCTTTAATAGCTACCTGTTTATCTTTAAAATTTCGTTTTATTACTTTAAAAATGCAGTTTTTAAAGCAAACTTTATAAATAATATTGCGTTTTTGTGTTTTGTCCAATAACTGGTACTATCTAATCACTAGTCGTTTTACCCTATCAAAAAATGGGATATGTCTATTTTGTGTCGGGCCTGTGTCACAATGACCCGTGAGTCTTTGTAAAATATTAAGAACTAAGCCTTTTTTAATATGCAAACAAGTCGCATGATTCTACTTGCCTAATTTAAAAAAAAAATCGAGAGACCAATAGTTTGGATCTATAAAAAAAAAACAATACTCATTAATTTGTTAGTTGATAACTTTGTTGTAAAAATGTTTTGTTCTGAAAAAATTGTTAGATTACTACGATCTTCATAGGGTCGATAAAAGGGCCATTTTGGAATACTTCTGCATTATTAACTCAATTTTGGCAATGGTGTGGATTGGACTCATTTTGCATAAATAGGGTCATTTGATCTCATTTGACTATGTTTAAGTGTAGTAAACATATATTTTTTTATTTTGACTGACTAGTAAGATTAGTAGAAGCACAATGTTAATTTGTTCAATTTTTTTAAAATACAATAAACAATGTTGTTTAATACCTATCGAAGATAAATACATACTATAAATGAAATATTTAATAAAAACCATCTTGGGCATTTTCATTACATCATGCACTTTGGAGTGGTAAACAACAGGAATAGAGTTATAAAATTATATAATTGAAGTTAAATTATAAAAGACCATATAACGTACTTCTCAAAAAACATGATATCTATGTAACTTCCTACAATAACATACTTTTTTAGGATGTCGAAGTTTGAATGCGATTTTCTCAATATCGCCTTTTACGACTTTCGAGTTTAAACATTTTTTTTTTAATATTTTCCAGACCTACACGCATGTCATTTACATGGTTCGATAGCCTATTAAATGTAGATTATGGAGATACTAATAACTCAATACAGATAAGGTCCCTTCACGCTGATAACGTCACATATACTTACGCCCGTGTCATCTAGTAAACAATAAAATAAAGTACCATTTATAACACGGATGGCCAACCTTTTCGACACTTGGGCCAAAATTCGGAAGTAGAATTTTACCCTGGGCCACACTATAAAATAAATGTATACTCGTAGTGCGCGCCAGATAAGTCTGCGCACAGTCAAAATCGGATACTAATTTTTCCTATTGGAACTTAGAGCTTAGAACAAAATAGGTAACTGTATTTTAAAAAGATAAAACCGACCGCTGCGGCACGCGAGCCTATATTTATACTCGCGCGATACCAGCGCCACGTATCGCGGGACGGCCAGTTTCCCGCGCGGCAATCTTTTAGATTTGTAAATATTTCCTATTCGTTTTTTTTCTCTTTCTTGTTTTGTAAATATTTTTGTCTCTCTCTTTACATCTCTGTCTAATCTAGTTAACCAATCACAAATAACCTTTTAACCTTTGTACAGGTTTGTAATAATAATAATTAACTCAAATTTTTGTATATAAACAGCACAGATTGTTCAATAAAGCACTCCAGTTCACCACAGTAAATCGAGTTTTACTCTTTACTCCTCCGACCTCTAGTGAACTCAGAACAACCGGTCCTCTAAAAACACATCGTAGCAATTAGGACATGAAGATTAATTACCTGTGAAATGTACATTTTTCAGGATTACTCCTATGATTTACACTGCAATCACTCACAGAACAAGTTACTATTGTTATATGTAATAGTATTTGTCGAAAATAATAAAGGATTTAAACAATAAATTGCAAATACCGAAAGGGTATAAAAACGATTGACGAAAAGTGGTTAAAGTTTTCATTAGACTGCCTCTCTCTTTTCATCTTGTTATAATTCCATAAAGGATTTTTTTCTCTCTCGCACTCTTTGTTGGTCTTTAGCATCATACGTTTAAGCTCTGTACCATATTTTTTGCAAATAAAAATTATTATTATTATTTACTTTAAAAAAATGTGCTTGGCTCCGCGGGCCACAAACAAGGTAACAGACGGCGGGCTGCGTGTTGGCCACCCTTGATTTATAATATTAAAATCTGTTGCAGGCTTTATGATAAGGAAATGGAGTTTGTAAATAACTTGATAGAAGAAGATGTGAGAAACAACTCAGCCTGGAATCAAAGGTACTTTGTAATGAACAATCACCACGGATGGTCGGACATGAATGTGCAAAGGGAAATTTGCTATGCCATGGAGAAGATCAAGTTTGTAAAAAATAATGAGAGCGCTTGGAACTATCTGAGAGGAGTTATGCTTCACGATAAGAGAGGATTATGCGGGAATTCAGTTGTTGTGTCGTTCTGTGAGGAGCTTTACAATAACAAATGTCGCTCCATTTATTTACTAGCATTCCTTATCGACATTTGCGAAGAGGCCATGAAGAAAGGCGAAACCAATTCCTATTACAACGCCGATAGAGCGCTAGAATTGTGCCAAGCGTTAGCAACGAAGTACGACAAAATAAGGTCTAAATATTGGAACTACGTTGGCGATAAGATAAAATCGAAAAAGAATATAAACACCGAGCAGGAGCTCTTAAATTAAAGTATAATAATTATGCAAATATAAAGATATTTATGAATAAAACCATTTTTCTTGTGTGCCATCTTCTAAATTACTACTAGCTGATACTTATAGGTAATTTGAAACTAAAACTAGATTGTAACTTGATTATTATTATTAGGTTTGATTATTAATATTAGGCACCACTACTAGCGTCACATTAGTATGTGAATGTTAAATCAAACATTTTATAAAGATCACAATAAAACACTTGTTCAAATTAACATACCAGTTCAATGCCGATTGGTTTTGGTGTTGTGTTCAAATTATTGTTTTAAATGTATTAAATGACGCGTTACGGACTCACATAACTTTATAAATAGGAAATAACATAGTTTTGCCACAAATTGCAGTGGTGTCATATTAATTGCTACTCTAAACTTTAAATAGGATGCAAACTGCAAGGTGTATTCTGCGCTAGAAATCCGTGGATTTGTTATAAAAACAAGTTATGCCTTCAGCCTTAATTCCTCTGAGCTCGCACGCGGAATATAGTTAGAAGGAATAAGTGTTGTTAGAGGAGAAGTATTACTTGTTATAGGTACTTGGCAGTACCTGGGCTCTTGCTAATTAGCTCTTCTGCCTTTTAAAAGTTCTATTTTATTTCACTGATAGACATATTGTATTATATTCCTCTACGCTGATAGAGATGGTGGCACCTTTTTATGGATGCCGTATTATATCCAAATCATATGGAAAAACAAAATTATAAGTACCTAAGTACATAATATTCAGAAAAAAACAAAATTTTATTGCAAAGTAAAAATAATACACGTGTTTATGATACTAAACTGTAGAATTTTTAATAGTTGGATATAAAAATTATTTAACCAAGTACTTATATAACAAAATTAAGTTTTAAGTATAACTGGATAAGATAAAATAAAAAGATCAAAGTAATTTTGTTTGTTTGTTTCAGATCAAAAAATTAATTATTGAAAAATAAAATAATACATAATATGTTTAGAATGCTAACTATAAATTTTTTATAGATATACGTCTAAGTCATATAACATAATTTTAGTGGCAATTAGAATACCACATAAAGTAGTGACAAAGCAGCAGTCTCAGTATAGGTATAACTTTAAATAAGACGTAAGGTATATAACAAAATTAACTTTAGACAAATATGATAAAGATAAAATATTAACATTATAATATAATTATTTTTCTCGTGTTTCAGATCAAAAATGAAAAATAGTATAATAAAAACTTGTAAAATATTCTTAAATAAGTAATTCGCATAACATTATGTCGGTTTTTAAATAATTATAATTTTACAATTGAAATTTTTTTATGATGGTCCAAAGCTGATTTAAAAATGAAATGATATTAATAACAACAATTTTAATAACCCAAAATAATAATTATTGAAAATCCAGTTTTTCTGTATAATAATTTCAAGGTTAAGGCGACGCCTTGATAATTTGGCTGTAGCGATGCCGATTTTTCTCAGCAATGACTAAAGCTAAGAAACTAAAGTTCATTGTCAGTATTCATCATGTTTTTGTCTTTGAATTGCCCATAGCATAACACGATTGGACAACTTTTATAACACAGAATTATCAATCGAAAAGACCTCTGTAAAAAAAGGGATTCCTATTTTTCCAACAGAGGAGAGTGATTTAAGGTTCCAAAATTTGTACATAAATTGGTTGAAGCATACACTTTAATATGTGCATAGCTTATATGAAATGTATTTATGGTTTTTAAATTACGCGACAAAAACCATTTTGTTGCTTATGCCCTTTCCATTTTTTGCTGTTCCATTGCTTGTTTTCTATGAGAGGCCGGCCTGGCCTCTCATAGAAAACAAGCAATCTAAAACATATCCAACACGGTTTCTTACTTTAACGCGGCGTCACCTTAAACAAGAGTTTTATAGACCATATTTCGAAATTATTTAAAAAAAATATGTACTTTGTATTCATGAATATCTTCATTCTTTTGCAGCATAGTGTTTAATGAATCTTGCAGATGGATCTGACACTTGGACCCATTTCGGCATCCAATAGTATGGCGTGAAATTATATTGTCCAGGAAAAGACTTTTCAAACACATGGCGATAGTACTTTGATTCCACGGAGGTCGGTTGTGTTCCAGGGTACTCCTCATCATGTTTGGAGAATCTTTCTCTGATGATCTCGTCGATTGTAGTAAACAGCGACTTTTTCACTGAAGCCACACCATCACTGAATGCTTCTTTGTGTCTCCATAATATAGAGTCTGGTAGGAGCCCGCTGTTGGCGAAACTTTGCCTTAATAAGTGTTTTTCCACACCATTTTGGGGGGTTTTTAGTTTTGCGTCTACATTGAGGTAGTGGTTGGTGAATTGAATGTCCAAGAAAGGCACTCGAGGTTCCAAGCTCTGGGCACTGGTTGTTCTGTCAGCTCTGAGCCCATCATACAAATAGATGTCTGAGAGCAAACGTATACTCTCCTCGTGACCTGCAGCTTCAGATGGAGCATCTCTGAAGTAAATGTAGCCCTGAGCTAACTCATCTGCACCTTCTCCACTGAATATTACAGTTGTATCAGTTTTTTCCTTTATGTACTTAGAGAGGAGGTACATGGGCAAACTTGCTCTTATTGTTGTGATATCAAACGACTCCAAATGATAGATTACATCGTCTAAGGCAGCCTTAACATCATTTTCGTCAAATTTAATCTCGTGATGTTCTGTTCCGAGATGGTCGGCGACTATTCTAGCTGCAGCCAAATCTGGCGAGTCTCCCATACCAATAGCAAAAGTCTGTATCTTGTAAGGAATTTGCTGTTGCTTAGCCAATTTAACAACTAAGGCAGTCACTAATGATGAGTCTAATCCTCCACTCAGAAGGCAACCAATTCTTCTATCTGACATCAGTCTCTTTTTGCAGGCTGCTTCCAGCAAATAGGCAGTTTTTTGGTACACATCTAGATCCTTTAATTCATCTTCAGACACTAAGGGTTTGAAACTGGGTGGGTATCCTGGTTTGAAGTATTGTTCTGTTCGGTTAAGTTTTACCTTACCATTTTCTAGGATATCCCATACCTCAATATGGCCAGGTGGAAATTGGGCCAGGGTTGCATTCGGGCCCAACTTCAGTTTTACACCCACCAGGCCTTTAGCTTCAGAACAAATCCCCAGAACACCATTTTCTACATCTTGAAGCTTAAACAGGGGCCTCACTCCATAGGGATCTCTAGCGAGATATATTTTTTTAGCCTCCCCATCAACCAAGCAGAAAGCAAACACTCCATCTAGTTTTTTTACAGCTTCAGCTATGCTAAAGTGTTTGTAACAGTGAATAATGGCTTCTACGTCACATCTAGTTTCATAACAGAAGTTATATTGTTCACGTAAGCGCTTACAGTTATATATTTCACCGTTACAGATAAGTGTTACCCGAGGATACTGGTGTATTTTCATCGGCTGCATACCATGTAGGGTGTCAACGATTGTCAGCCTGTGGAATCCTAAAGTTGCCATTGGTTCTCTGGCATCTCTCTCAATTCTCCAGGCATCTGGTCCTCGATGTTTAATTTTGAAGAAACAATCAAAACATGCTGTATTTGCATCTCCATTGATGCCAAAAAGTGCCCAAATACCACACATGGTTCACCTGGAAATATAAATGTTTTATTACGAATACATGGGGAATACATAAATAATATTATGTCTTTTTTATCTCTTTGCATTTTCAAACTTAAGACTTGTAACATTAAGTAATAAAATTAAATCAGTGAATAATACCTACCAAAGCTATTAATAATGAAAGATTTTATTTTAATAAGTATTTTTTAATTTTTTCGGTACATACACTAACATTACACAATAACTAGAGTAGACGATCTTTAATTTATTGCAATTAATTGAAACTTACTATTAGAACAGTTTAATTCCAAAAAAATATGAATTAGCTGTCTTAGACTTCATTTAAATTAATTTAAAACGCTAAGAATAATTGAACACAAATATATATTTTAAATTCAAATAATAATTAATAAATACAGATCAGAAGATAATAAAACACTCAACTCACCTTATTGTTTTATCAAATGTAAGGCACCTAATCTTGAATTTAACTAAATACAAAAATTAGATTTTCGGCTATTTATATTTCGTTCAAATTTCGAACAAATTGGTCGATTCGCCGCGCCGTCTTCGCTGACAACTGACAGCTGTCAAATTTTGCCACACTAAAGTTGCTAGTGTTGTTCTTAATTTATCGATATAAACCTTTACAGTATACTTTTCTGGACAATAATTTATTATTGTTGCATATTTCTCTCTGTTTTAAATTAATTTATAAAAACTTAAAACAAGCAATGTCAGATTTAATGATTTAGTTTGAAAAAAATAATAATTAGGGTATGCATAGCTTTTATCGCGGCGGGCTTTAAGCGCGTCGACAGAATCAAGAAATTCGAAAATAAACCTAACACCCGCCATTCCGAGCAGCACAGCGATACGGCGTTCTGCCGCCGCGAATCTACTGATTCGCGGCAGATTTCTGCACAGTGTTTGTGTGCGTACGACAAGACGTACATACGAATTATAATTGCATGAGTTGATAAAAATATTACGCAACAGCTTTACCAGGCCTGTCACTTCCTGCGCGAAATCGCCGAGATATTTACCTACTATTCTGGGAAACAACCTAATCTCAACCTTTTGCATTGCTTTTAGCGTTCATAGTACAATAACTGTCTGCCGTCTCGCTTCAATCTGCCAGGGCTGTCAAGCGAGCGGCGCGGCGGCGCGGCGGCCGAGTACTAACTTTTGTTTCGCGGATGCGTGCGCTGCGTGTGCGACAAGTCGAGCGAGTGCACAGAATACAAAAGCGAGTGCCAGCCTATTGAGACTAGTCCGGTGACCGGACGCTTGCGTTTGTCATACCTAAACTCAGGAGTGAAACTTCTGTACCGTAAGGTACTAATTATATATTCTGTGTTACTAACAGAGAGAAAGAGAGAGAGAGAGGCGTGATCGGCTGTCCCGTCAAACAACCGTCCGCAAACCGACTTTACAGACAATTAGTTCAAGAAAATTAGCTGAAAATTTGGCAAAATTAAAGTACAACTTTTATCTATCAGGATATGTTGGTTAAAGAGTAAAGTTAAATTTTATCTACGCTCCCCTAGTTAAATTGTGAAATTATTGAAAAAACTAAACGATTAGCAAAAAAAAAATATTAATAAATTATTAAAAACATTCTTTTTGGTGACTGATTGCGCTGAAACTATAAGTGATATCGCTTTCGTTTATATGAGAGGCTTATAGTAAAATCAATTATGTATCGAGTACGGTTTCTTATTTAAGTGGAAAATATCATATTAAATAGGTAGATAAAATTTAACTTTACTCTTTAACCTACATATCCTGAGAGATAAAAGTTGTACTTTAATTTTGCCAAATTTTCCATGCACTTGAATTTAATTGTCTTAAGAAGCAAATATATTTTTTTGGTTTTATTATCGATTAAATTTACTTTCGACGTACGTTACTTGTAATAAAATAATATGATAGCGTGGATTTACTTATTATTACGCCGCCAACGGCTACTTACAAAAGATTTATAAAATCCCATTTAAGGGCCTTCCCTACGGAGAAACCGTAATTTACCGTATTTAGACCCTTATAAACTCATAATTTGAAAGCTACAGAGTTATAATAAAAATACAGCAATAATCTGCAGTATCTCAACATTCCTTTCCACGTTTTAAATTTTCTATTTTTGTTTATTATACTCATGATATCAGCTTCCAAATTAAAACCAATTTATTAAAAGTCAAGCATACATTCAGCATCTCCTTAGTATTGTGGCGGTACCTACAATTGGCCGAACATTCCTGCATCGCGCTATCGAAGTTTTCTAAGCGCGTCGGTATATATACGACAGCTGAAATGTATCACGTGGGCTTCGGCCTGACCGGGCATACCACCTCGCTCGGTCGGAAGATCTTCCTTTGGCCTCCACGTGCATTATTCCCACAGTATTTACAAATTACTTTTATTTGAAACACGCCAATAGTTCGACGATATCATAAACTACATATTCCCCGTTTACATTTTTTTAGGTCAATTTTGAACTAAGATAAGAAAAAAAAATAGGGTTTTTGTGCGATCTCGCCAACGCGGCAAATGTATGGTCAAGGTCGTTTGCTCGGGGGATGACCTTAACTACTTCACTGTCTTGTCTTTTAGTCAAGATGTTAAACGTCACAGTTAACGTTTTGACGAGTTGTCCTTTAGTCATTCAATTGAACGGAGTCATTGAATGAATGCGCTAGTCATTCAATTGAATCGCAGATTGAACTAGATGACTGCGACATTAATAAATAAAAAGATCGACAATTGATGTAGTCAACGAACAACACTATTCATACAAGTTCTTGTACTGGCATCCCCGTAAAATGTCGCAGCCAACTGCTTAAAATAGCCGTTGAATCAAACAGCTAGCCCTTTGGCTGAACAACGCCATTCAATCATACGACTATACGTTGTCCGATTCAATGCGGCGCACATTTTTAAAGTCGTGGCGGCATACAATTTTCTCGTGACACGTAAGCCGTGTCATACGCCATAGAAGTAGATGACACGGCTACCGTGTCACCCGCCACGTTCAAAAAGGTTTAATGTTTTTTGGAAAAATTGACGGACGGAGCCACAGGACTCAAGAGCCACAACATTACATCTCCGACTCCATCGGCGGTCGCCTGCTGTTTGGGGTAGGTATAGTAGGCTCGTCTTGGGGGAAGGTTTATTTACCATCCGTCCGTCAATTTTTCCAAATCATTTATAGGTATTTGGCCTCTAATCTAGTCTATGACTCGAATAGGGACGTTGGGATCGATTACTTATTACTTTTAATTAATAAAATAAGTTTAATTACATGTCATAAAAAAAAGTTTGACCTTAAAATATAACAACTCGGATACTTGACTTAGAACTTTTGTGTAGTAATAAAAATTATTCCTAAGATTATGTTCTATTTAAATAATGGGTTTATTTGCGTTGGCCGGCACTTTTAAAATTAGCCCAATTTGGACCTTGTCCTTTAAAGAAGTTCGTTGTTAAGTTTTTTTAACCGACTTCCAAAGAGGAGGAGGTTATCCGTTCGGCTGTGGATATTTTTTTATGTGTGTTCAATGATTATTCCGCCGTTTGTGAACCGATTTTCAAAATATTTATTTTGTTGTATTGGGTATATTTTGTTCCCTTTGATCCGGTTCCGAGTTGGTACCATGTTCAGAAAAGTGGTGGTCTGCAGATGGGAACCATGAGGCTAAAAAAGGAGACAGCCCCTACTTTTTTCAATTCACAAAATATTCAGAAACGAAGCATAATATAGGCTTGTTTTGCGTGGAAAATTAAGACGCTTTTGTTCAGAGTAGAACCTTCTAAAGTGCAATTCGAAGGAGATACGATCACTTTCTAAATGACACGGCTCACGTGTCATACGCCACACGTTAAAAACCCACAAGACGCGGTTGCCATGTAATACGATATGAATGCACCTTTAAAAAAGTTGGCGGCCACTACTTTTTTTGCAATTCACAGAATATTCAGAGGCGAAGCCTATAGGCTTGTTCTACGTGGATAATTAAGATGATTTTGTTCAGAGTAGACTCTTCTAAACTGTAATTTGAGGGAGATACAATCGTTTTTCAAATGACACGGCTCACGTGTCATACGCCACACGTTAAAAGCATGTACGACACGGCTCCCGTGTCATCCGCACTGAATCGGTTAAACCAACTTGTTGACTGCAACGATCAACACTACAGCTAGACGACGACGCTTAGCCAACTAGTTAAATTCACTACCGTGTTATGTTACGTGAGTCGTGACTGATGACTCTGATGAGTGATGACTCATGACCATATTTAGTTTCTAAGTATGTAATTTGAGAGAATAGGAAAACTTTTTGTAATTTCTTGGAAGATTATTGTTGGATTAAGTTAAATTTATAGAATTGCTATTTGAGCGTCTCAAATTTTTAATTGAAAAACTAGACGTGTGATTGAATGGCATTGTTCAGGCTTCAGTCAAAGAACTAGCTGTTTGATTGAACGGCTATTTTAAACAGTTGGCTGCGTCATAATAATATTATACATGTTACGCTCAAAGACCGAAATCGCTCAGTGAGCGGAAAAATAGCTCACAACGCATTGTGGTCACAGTGAAACAGCCACGACGCGAATTTCGCGTCGTGGCTCTAATGAAAATGGCCATAATGACCCGTATTCACTTTCATTAAAGCCCCGTATTCACTTTGATTAGTAATAAGTGCAAGTGATTAGTGCAGGTGATTAGTAATCAGGTAAAAGTACGTGTGGACAGCGTCTGATTAGTGCAAGTCCTTTGATTTCTACTAATCACTAATCTCTTGAACTAATCACTTGCACTCGCACTAATCAAAGTGAATACAGGCCCTAATAATAAGTGCAAGTGATTTGGGCAAGTGATTAGTTATTAGGAAAAAGTAAGTGTGGACAGCGACTGTTTAGTGCAAGTGATTAGCCGGCTGCGTAGTAACGTGATTAGTTCTGTATTCACTTTGATTAGTGATTAAGTGCAGGTGACTAGTACAGGTGATGAGTGATTAGTAGAAAGTAATGTGGACAGCGACTGATTAGTGCAAGTGACTAGTCGGCTGCGTAGTAACGTGATTAAAAGCGTGTTCTATTTTTTGCGAGTGCAAGTGCGTGACAGATGAAAACCAATTTTGGTTTCGTTTGACAGCTCGAGATTGTTACTATTATTCCGCTAGGTATATTAACTTTATGGGCCAGACTGACGTGGTGTGCCGTGTGAAGCGTCCATAGATATAGTATATCATTATTAAATAATATACCTATTAAAAGTACAAAAGGACACTCTTTCAATTACTTCCATACTAATCCATACTTATTACTTACTAGTATACTAATAATATTATAAATGCGAATGTGTGTCTGTCTGTCTGTTACCTCTTCACGTTTATACCTCAGAAGTCAGAACCGATTTTGCTGAAATTTGGCATGGAGATACTTTGAGTCCTGGGAAAGGACATATAAAAATACTTCGTGGTCTTTATATATAAAACTCAAAGGTGACTGACTGACATGTTGATCTATTAACGCACAGCCCAAGCCACTGGACCGATCGGGCTGAAATTTGGCATGCAGGTTTTTGATCATGAGGCATCATCATGAGGCAGAAAGGATTTTGATCAATTCTACCTCCAAGGGGTGAAAATAGGGGATCAAAGTTTGTATATAACAATACTTCTTAACGCGAGCGAAGCCGCGGGCAAAAGCTCGTTTTTAATAAAACCAAAATTAAAAATGAAGGACATGTCAAAATGGCAGTTTTATTTTTGAAACTTGGACGCTCGTGTTGACAGCTACTACTGAATTTACTAAATTAAATTACTAAAGAGCCACTAAACAAAAATTGGACACTACTTGCACTACACACCTCCACTCCACTGCCTCAATTACTAGTCACTTGCACTTGCACTAATCAAAGTGAATACAGGCCTTAACGCGAAATTCGCGTCGTGGCTGATATGCTATTCGTTTTTCTTGATTTGTTCTTGATTGATTAATCATCCATAGGTATGGAAGATTATATTTGAACTACCACGCGTACTACAAAATATTTTTTCTTTTAATAAATCACTGCGTAACATGTTTATCATTATCATTTATAAAATATCCATAGTTTTATACTATCCGTACTAATAATAATTATTAATGTCTGTCTCTCTGTCTGTCTGGCGCAACGTATTAGCGGACATCAACTAGTAGTATTATATTTAAATTAAGTGTATTAATTAAAATAAAACTTTATTTTTATTATTTATTGGGATCAGATTACTTTACTTAAGTATAAACATATATTTAAAAAAAAAACAAAAACAACACGTTGCGCCAGACAGACAGACATATAATATTAGTACGGATAGTATGGAACTATGGATATTTTATAAATAACACGGATTTAAAAAAAATACGGATGTAACCTTGTCTAATCCCGAGTGAAGCATAGTAATGGCCGCCCGTGTAGGATGTGCCGGATATGCAGGATCATTGGCGCCGTCACTCTATGTACAATGACAGCGGGTTACTTGTAGTACCTAGGTCCTAGTTGCGTGTGTGAGTGTCGGTCACGTGTACAATAAACGAAATTGGGACGAAATTGTTGTACCTTGCATGCTTCACCTCTTTATACTGTAATGCTCCATCCGTATTTTTTTTAATCCGTGATAAATAATATAATGACAAGCACGTTATGCAGTGATTTAGTAAAAGAAAAAATATTGTAGTAAGCGTGGTAATTCAAATATAATCTTCCATACCTATGGATGATTAATCAATCGAGAACAAATCAAGAAAAATGAATAGCATATTAGCCACGACACGAATTTCGCGTTATGGCCTTTTTGTGATTGCCAGAACGGTCGTGGTCGTTTTCATTAGAGCCACGACGCGAAATTCGCGTCGTGGCTGTTTCACTGTGACCACAACGCGTTGTGAGCTATTTTTTCGCTCACTGAGCGATTTCGGTCTTTGAGCGTAAAGGGCCCCCGAGACGGTCAAACGGTTTGACTCAAACACGTAAATTTTGGTTTGACTCAAACCATTTTGATCGTTTACAAAGCTAGTTTGATCGGTTTGAGCTCGTTTGATGAAATTTCATATTTTTGTTGTGTTTGACGCGCCGTTTGATCGTGTTCCGATGCGTTTGAACAAACTTTGTACTACATTATTTTTAACCGACTAAAAAAGAGGAGGTTATCAATTCGACGCGTATGTATGTAAATTGTAATATTTCCAGAACTGCCCAGTTTTCGTATATGTTAGTCTATATCAGCATCTGAACAAATGTGCAAAATTTCAAAAGTCTATGTATGTTTTATGTTTGTGTTCCTATATCTCCGGAACTAGAAGTCCGATTTAAATATTTTTTGTTGTACTATACATGTATTGTTAAACTTGGGAGACTTCTGCAAGTTTCATAAAGATAGGTTTAGTAGTTTTTGAGATAGGGAATTTAATTCTCAATTTCGTACAATTTTTAAGTCAGTTTTATCTTTAAAAAAATAATATTGATTCGTCACAAGACGTGTACTCCACAGCGCGTATTGAACCAAACTGCGCAGTGTCGTTTGACAAACCGTTCAAACCGACATCAAACGGTTGCATCAAACACGTAAGGTTTGAATCAAACCGTTTGATCGTCTCGGGGGCCCTTAACATACACACAGCGCGGCGCGGGCGGCAGGGAGGTTTCATTGTAATGATTTTAACGTATTGCATCATCGTAGTTACAGACGTAAAAGAAAGAGAAAATGATTAGAGGTTATCGATATCACAGTCGATATTTTTCCTTAAAAGTTATTAAATAAGTTCGGTCAGCATTTTAATTATTAATACTGAATTAATTGCTGGTATTATGTTTCACACGATACATACAAAATATACTGCACACTGCACGCGTCTAATATCATTACATGAGTAGATACCTAATATTACTTAGGTACTTAACACTATACAATAGATAAGTAATATACTTATTATAATTATTTTTATCATTAAGTATATTTTTAGTCGTAGAGAAAACAAACCAAAATATCAAAAGTTAAGTAAGTATTTTGTTTTTTGATGGAATTAACAAAACAATTAAAACCGACTTCCAAGGTAAAAACAATAAATAGTAATATGAACTAAAAAGTATTAAATAACTCTTATCTATTTCTGTACATACTACAGTCTTCATTATTTTAACACTTTTTAGTTCATATTACTATTTTTTACCTTGGAAGTCGGTTTTAATTTTTTTGTTAAAAATAATAATTTCACTCTTTTTAGTGTTGTCTACAGAATAACTAATAAGGCTTTATGCGTAAATAACCAATACGAATGTTAACTATTCACATTATGTTACTGTAAGCGAAATTGTGGTAGGTAAATGCTTGCGGTTATCTAAGCGATGCTGCAATTTCCAAACTTTTATCTTTAAAGGTTCAGGAGTTCTGTTCAGTGCCTTTGTACCAAGAGACACCCTTGTATGCAATTTCTCTTATTCGTAATATATGTTTAACTTACTAGAAACAACATTTTAACCACTATGAGCGTTTTGATAAATTTCAAGGATTTCCCTCGATTGCTCATAGATCCCATCATCAGCTCACCACTTTCGTAATTGTTATACAAAATTAAGATTATATCCTATACAACAACACGAGAATTTCGAAAATCGGTCCACAAACAGTGAAATCATCGTCAAAAACATCTGCTTCGATACAAAATATCACGAAAAGTACCAATAATTGGGTCATAATGTGATGACCATGGTATAATTATGGTTGTGATGATGATGATTAATCAAATTGATGTGTTGGCTTATGCTTTCAGTTGTTAAAACAACGCCGAAATCCCCGAACCTGTACCTATAAGCATTCAAAAGTTCTGTTCGGTACCTTCGGGTCCAGGGTATAACCTGGTGTGAAGTCTTACTTTTTGGTAGCATTTACCTCGAATGCTTCATAAGAAATCAAAATCACTATATGTTTCCATACGAATTTCAAGGAGTCTCCTCGATTCCTCAAAGATCCCATCATCAGATCACTACTTTTGTGAACATGGCACCAAATTCGAGTTAAAACCTATACAACACAAAAATAATTCTGAAAATCGGACCACAAACGGCTGAGTAATCGTGGAGCATACAAAAAAAAGATACATTCAGCCGAACATATTACCTCCTTTTTGGAAGTCGGTCAAAAAGGGAGCTAGCGAGCAAACGGATCGCTTGATGGAAACGTGGTAGTCTGTTTCTGGGGTCTGTTTCTTCATCTCTAGCGTGGAGACTGGAGATGATCTATTGGAGTGGATATATTTTACCTATTGTGGAGATTTATCAGGTCTTAAATACTTGATAAATGACTAATATTATCTACCTAGATTCGTAGTTAGTAACACCGTATAGTACCTACCTATAGGTAATAAGTATAATATATTATACTGAGCATGAATTCTTAAAGTTTCCTGTTACAGGTCAGTTAACAAGAGCTGGCACGATCAACACATTTAAACATTGCGCTTGTGTAGTGTCTGTGAATAAGCGCGTGGCGTGACGTCGTACCTACTGCATACGCATCATAAAAAGTCTGCCCGTCTCTCTCGCGCGCGGCCTATCTTATGAGCGCGAAGGGGACAGTTACTGTTTTTCATATGCTACTGTTTATAAATACAGCGTGATGTTACAAGTCGATAACGTGTGATCGGCGAGCGGCCAGCGGTCGGAACCGCACGATAATTATCGTGCACATACGATAATTTTGTGCATACGTACGATGTACGATAGCATATTATTATCGTACGCAGATTATACGATAATTTTTATGATGATGCAAACATAAAATTTTTAAACATACTGTATAGTGAAATTGCATAAGCGACATCACTGTGAACGTGCCAGCTTTAGTTAACTGATCTATACAATGAGAGGTTTTCTTATTTTTAATCTCCACCAGACGGCGCGACGATAGACACTACAGTCGGGGCATTTTAATAGGCCACATTTGACATCTGTCAGATTAATCTCCATAGTAAGGTGAGCTGCGTAAAAACATCGACCAAAACGAATAAATCGATACGGACTTGAAATAAAATATTTGAATTTTATACGTTTGAAACAAATTCCTGTCCCAATATTTTTCTTTTGCAAATTCAAGGAGTAAAATAAGACAAGTACATAATATATGTACAAAAAAATGCATTTATTCGCTTGAATTATAAAAACTGTTAAATTTAGTATTATCATTATTCATTTCACATAAACATGTGTTACTTTTTACAACGTGGTTATTAATTTATGGGGATATTTCGTTACAAGTAATCAATGCATCGATACTATTTATTCGCTTTCGATTTTTAGGGTAACATCCCTAGAGTTTAAAAAGAAAAACGTCAGTTGAAATAACATTGTAACGACGTGCAATTATTAAGATCAGAATTTGTTTATTACGTTTAGAATTATTTATCAGTAAAAGCAAATCGTTAAATAATTCGTATCGGTCATATTTACAATAAATATGTAATCGCAATTGAAAAAAGTTAATCAATTGTGCAGTTATAACAAAACGAAAATATTTATTTTTTATGCACGTCGCTACAAGATTACCTTGTACAATTTTGATGAACTGTCAAATGTGGCCTATTAAAATGCTCCGACTATAATTCTAGATTTTCTATTGGTTCCCCACTGATCTGAAATTATCTGTAGGTTGGCATCACGGATACATATTGGTTGTGTTTCTAAAAAATATCAGTGTACTGTCAAGTGTGGCATAAATCAAAATATCTTAAACCTAAGCGATCATTTGCCTAAGCGATTAGGCCAATATACTGGTAACAGTTTAGGAACACGGAAATTGTCAAACTGAAAACTGACAACTGAAAGAGTTTTGGCGGGCATGTCATGGACATGTCACTTTCAAACTCCTTCTACTTTTTATTGTTGGTGTAGTTTTTATTATTTTTTCCCAAATTGTGTTATTTGGGTCTTTGATGTTCATTATTGGTAAAATATTAGCCATGAAATACCCGTTATCTTGTACAAGTGCAGGTAAGATGTTGTCAAAACCAAAATGTATAATTCCTGTGACATTTGGTCTGAATATCGGTAAATAGGGCTATTTCTTCCGTGAGTTTTAACTAAAACATCGTTGTAATAACTTTGTTATCCTAGTCATTGGAATATTATGGCGCCGTTTTCAAATTGAAATGTATCAAGTTTTACATTCTTTTGCCCAGTTTTGTAGCAATTATTGATTGTATTTAGGGATGGGTAAGGCAGTAAAAACTGAGTCACAGTAAAAACTCAAACTCAGTAAATACTGAGTATTTACTTTATTGTATGAGTATTTACTCATTGGACACAGTAAAAACGTTTTATTCAATATTTTAGGTTCTAATTACACTTAAACAAATCAAGAACATTATAGAATAATAAAAAATACTTATAATAAAAAGTGAAAAAGAATAATAGTAGGATGAAACCCATTAGAAAAGGAGGAGAATAATATAAAAAATAAGGGAAAAATAATTTACGGGCGATCTGAGTTCGGGCAGGGTGTGGGGGTGGGGTTTTAAGGGTAAAAAACGATTTATCTCGATTTCCGATAAAACTAAAAGTCATATGGAAAAAGTTAAATAGCAAAGTTGTAGGTAATAGAAAGATCTAAAACTTTTGTAGTCACGCTTTTCCCACATAACCTTAAAATTTATGTGAAAAATTCAAAAAGACATGTTTTTGGTTTTTTATTAATATTGTCTTTCAAAAAAAAAATTTTTTTTCACGAAATTCGGCGAAAACTTACCATTTTTGTACCAAGTACGCTGTAATTTATTTGATAAGAAATATATTTTAGTTTTTCACCTTATTTCGAAATTATATCGAAAAAATACCCTAATTTTCAATCGGAAATTCACCCATCCAAAAATCAGCTGTTTTAAAAAAAATTGGTATACTTTCTATTCGTTGAAATCTCTACTTTCCAACTTTTTTTACTATATATATATATATATATATATATATATATATATATATATATATATATATATATATATATATATTTATATATATTTAGTTATATTTAAGTGCTATAAATATAATGAGATTTTATGACAGAAATGTAATTATAATTAAATAATTAATCAAATTTTTAATTACAACTAATTGCAGCAATCACATTTTTTAATAAAATTAATAAAAAAATTTCAAATTTGAGTTTTTTTCGATTTTTTGCATTTTCTGAAAAGATTTACTAGAGTATAATATAAATATTTTTTCACCATTGGAAAGTTGAGATTTCAACGAATAGAAAGCATACCATTTTTTTTAAAAAGGTGATATTTTGACGGGTGAATTTTCGATTGAAAATTAGGGTATTTTTTCAATATAAATTCGAAAAAATGTGAATAAATTAATATTTCTTAATAAATTAAATTACAGCGTATTTGGTACATAAAAAGGTAAGTTTTCACCGAATTTCGTGATTTTTTTCTAAAGATATTAATAAAAAACCAAAAACATGTTTTTTGAATACTGCGCGCGGGGGCTCGTCACGCGCGGGCGACGCGTCGTGTGACGTGTCCATTAATTGTAGTGTTTTTTAGGATAACTTTAGGAAGCTTTTTCTCAGTAGTAAAGTAGTACTGACTACTGAGTGATAACAAAAGAAAAAATATGTGTATTTTAATTTTAAACAAGGATCATATTTCAAAATTTGGCAGGAAAGTTTAATTGCACCCTGTATGTATATCGACCCTTCGCTTCTCTTAATTTCTTCATAGCACCAAAAACTTTCAAAAGTACCAATAATAGGGTCAAAACGGGACGATTATGGTTCTTTAATGGTTTATCATAGTAGTGATTGATGATGATGTTGAGGAATGTAATTTGCGTAGTAGCATATGCTTTCCGTTCTTAAAACAACGTCAAAACTCCCAAACTTGTATCTATAAAGGGTCAGAAGTTCTCTCAGCACCTTCCAAACCTTTCCCTTAAAAGGGAATATCTCAGGACGATCGACAATGAGATGGGAACTCAGAGCACCCTTGCACGACACTGATTCATTTGTGGTGAATCTCCAAAAAAAATTCCTTCTTCCCAAGGGTCAACGCAGACAGAACGGAGCGAAACGGATAGGATTTGATTAACGCACTTAAAAATAATCTTTAAAATTATGAAACTAAAATGCATAAATAGTCCAGGTTCCCTAGAACATTTTTTTTGATTACTATCAAGCTAATTTTTAGTGAGTACCTTCTGCATAAATAAGACGAGCAACAATTACCTCTGCGAAAATTCTCGAAAGTGGTAGCTAACTTCGATTTGATAGTCCTAAAATCTTTTTATTTGGTCTAAAAAAGCCTAAAATATGGATTGTTCTATTTGTAGGACGATGTTAGACAGGTATGTACGTACAGGTAGGTAGACTCTTAAATTACTTATATACTATTAACCTTAGATATCAATATACAAAAAATCTGCTGCTTAGGTTCCGTTTTAGGGTTCTGTAATCAACAAGTCCTCGTTGACTACGGAATACGGATATTTATGGTGGTTTGCCCCAGAGGTGTGCGCGCGTGGTTAAAGTTAAAGTTAGGTAAGGTTAAAGCTATGGGTTAAAGTTATGGTTATAGTTAAATATGGCGTCCTTTAACTTTAACCGAAGAAATTCACAGATGTCTGTTGCGTTAATTTTTTTATTGAAGCTACAGGTAACGGGATTGAGAATATAAAAAATTGAATTAAGTATCCGTCAAAATCGACAGGAAAATATAACATAGTAAAACATAGTAAATTTTCACGAAAAATTTAGATATGCGTATGAGCGGTTATGGTTAGGTGAATATGGCGTCCTTGGAGGCCATATTTAATGGCCTCCAAGGACGCCATATTTAACTTTAACCAGAGATTTGACATTTTGCACTGCAGAGTGCAGTTATAGTTAAAGTTATCAGTTGTAGTTAAAGTAAGGGAGCATACCCATACTACGTGACCTACTTTTTAATATTTTTAGACCCCCCGTCCCCCTGGTGACCATGCGTAGTATATAACGATCACCAAAAATATTTTGAAACCAAGTTTGCCAAGAACAAATACTTGACAACAATATTTATAATTTAATTATTACTACTTAATTAAATATGGGAATAAAAATAACGATCACCAAAAAATACTTTGATATCCAATAGTTTGCCGAAAAGAAATACTTGACACCAATATTTAAAATACACTGTACAAGGTGTAACAAAACTAAGTGATAATCCTTTAGGATGTGTACGTGTACTTCCGTCCCACGGGTCAGGATGGGAACCTGCCCGGCTTAGCTAGTCCCGGCGCCGAGGGGAACGCTTTAGTTTGCTTAAGCGTTCCCTGACTTGGTGGAAGTCCGGTCCCTTGTGAGGTAGACCGGCCGTTCGTGGAGGGAGTCCTGTGTTAGATAGATCCAGGATATCCCTCCGTATACGGCTGAAGGCAAACCGCAGGTGGTTTTAGTGGGTAAACCCGAAGTCGGGAATCCCACATACCCCCGGGGTGCTTCAGCTTAACTGAGGCACATCCCCAACCCGGGGCACCCATAAAGGGATTCCCCTGCGCATAAAAAAAGGATGTGTACGTGTTCCTTATAGTGAGTTTACTGTGAAAGTATCAGCGCTGAATGATCAAACATTTTTTCACTTTTCTATGGGTAAGCGACTTAATGTAACGTGTTGAAAAAAAAGATCTTTCAGCGCTGCTACTTTCACAGTGAACTCTATATTGTAAGAAACACATACACACCCTAAAGATTATCACTTAGATTTATGTATATTATAATGTATATTAATAGTCTAAAATTACAATAGAATAAGTAATTTGGTCGCGTTTAAAGTTAAACCCAACCGACAGATCACAATTTAATTATTAACATTGAATTGACATGATCCGACTACATGACGTTGGTCTGTCAACTACCTAGGAATCAATTTCCTCGATGGTACAGTCGTGACTAAAATAGCTAGTATCGGTCTCTGCTAGTATTATCAGATACCAATACTAGCTATTTTAGTCACGACTGTAGTTCAAATTGTAATCGAACACCAAATATAGTAAACTACATGTCCCGCGCGGCTTTGCCTGCGTAAATTAGAAATTTCGCGGAAACCGTACATTTTCCTGCAAAAAAATAGATTATGTCCCTTTACATGGTCTACCCTATATATGTGCCAAATAACATAAAAATTGCTCCAGTAGTTCGTGAGATCTAATAATTTTCCCCGTTTTTTCCACATTTTCCTCTATTTCTTCGCTCCTATTAGTCTTAGCGTGATAATATATAGACCTCGCCCCGGCCTTCCTCGATAAATGACCTATATAGCTCGATAAATCTAACACTGTAAGTTTTTTTTACAAATCGGACCGGAATCTCAAGAATCGGACGGATTCTTAAGATTAGTGCGTTCAAGCCATGTTCAAGCTAACAAACTCTTCAGGTTTATAATCCATACTAATATTATAAATGCGAAAGTGTGTCTGTCTGTCTATTACCTCTTCACGCTTAAACCGCTGAATTTTGCTGAAATTTGGCATGGAGACACCTTGAGTCCTGGGAAGGGACATATGATAGTTTTAATCCCGAAAAATGTACGATTCCGGCGCGATAAACAAATTTTGGCGCAACGGAGTTGCGGGCGTCCTCTATTATTAGTATAGATTTTTTAAAATCGCTTGACAAACTCGAGCCTCGATCTAAAAGACTATGAAAAGGGTTATAATAGGCATAATATTATGCCAGTGATGAAGATGATTATGATGAATGTAATTTGCATAATGGCATATGCTTTCCGTTCTTAAAACAACGCCGAAACTCCCAAACTTGTATCTATAAAGAATCAGGAGTTCTCTCAGCACCTACCGAACCATGGTATACCTCGGTGCAAAATCTTACTTGTTGGTAGCATATTATGCTTAGAACACTTCTCACGAAACCGAAGTCACCACATGTTTCCGTATAAATTTTGAGGGATTCCCTCGATTACTTATGGATCGCTTCATCAGGTCACCACTTTTGTGAATATAGTACCAAATTGGGATGATACCCTATACAGCAAAAGAAAAATTTTGAAAATCGGTTCACAAACGGCGCAATAATCGTTAAGCATAAAAAACGAACATAACACCTCCCCCATTTTGAAAGTCGGTTAAAATTGTAGCCTATGTGTTATTCTGATGTATAAGCTATATTATTGTAAAGTTTCATTAAAATCCATTCAGTAGTTTTTGCGTAAAAGAGTAACAAACATCCATACATCTATATATCCAAACAAATTTTCGCCTTTATATTATTAAGGTAGGATGATCACCAAGCTTCACTAAACTTCAAAGTGCCTGACAAGTGACAACACTGCCTGTTTTTTTAAATGGCTGTTGGCTATAAATTAAACCATAATAAAATTATTTACTATGGTATGCCATTTAATGTCAGTGTCAAGTATTAAATGGCGAGAAAAAAAAATCGTATGACGTTTCTCTCGGCGAAATTGACTACGTGACAAAACTCTAGACCTCCTCCCCCCCTCTTGTGACCGAGCGTAGTATTTTGAAGACCCCCCCCCCCCTAAATGGGCCACGTAGTATGGGTATGCTCCCTAAGTTGGTGCAAGCCAACCTTAAGGTAGGTACAGTGGTCCCTGTGTCCTAACTCCTACACAACAGTTAGCCGTTAGTCACCCGTGTAAATCGAGCAGGTATACTTGTATACCTCGCTCGGAGAATAATATTATACATAAATATATTTCACTATACTTAATAATATTATAATTTAAAATAAATAAATAAGATGTAGATTGTAGGTACTTATGTACTTACCATAAATGAAAGCTGCCTGTTTATTGTGTTTATAATTGATTTATTATTAGAACAATTATAATAATAATGACTACGAATTAGTAATTAAGTACTTATTCTTAATCGCCTTCTATTTATATGTGACTATGCATATGAAATACTAGCAATAGGGATGATGACAAGGTCCAAGATTAGCAAATTTTGTTAATAAAATAAAGAAATCACGGTAAAAAATAAGTGTACCCAAAATTTCAGCTTGATAGCATTTGTATTTTTTTTGTTATGCGCCTTCAAAGTTGGATAATCAAGTCGATTTTTTTTTTCAATTAAATTTCTGAATATTTGTATACCATTCGATAACTTATGCAATTAAAAGCAACTTTTGTTATAAAACCACTTTCATAAACGCAATATTTAATATACCTACCGAACAAAATTCTCTCCCGATCCGTACAAACTACGAAAGAGTGACGTCAGTCTTTCGTAGCACTTTGTATGGAGCGTTTCGGGCAGGTCTATTTTATGAGATATTTGAAATTGTCATATCTTGGTGAATTTTTAAGCTATCAGAGTCATTCTTTCAGCGACGTTTCTATTTTTTAAGGATCTTTCAATTACCAATAAGAAAAAAAAAATAGTCATCATGCCTATTAGCAAATTACAAAAATACACTTTGATAAAGAAGTAGCAACAGCAAGCAAATGTAATTGCTATAATATGCACTGCGTTTTTTTGGCGTCAATCTCCGTGACTACTGAGTACTGACTAATGACTACTGACTAGTCATTTCGCTGCGCCGTTCATGGTCATTTTACCTGTAGCAAGACCTTTACACGGAGAACGTGGACTATACATTGTTTTGCTTGCTGTTGCTACTTCTATATCGAAGTGTACCTATTTGTAATTTGCTAACTGCTATTAAGTATATTTTCATATGCCTTTATATAGTATTTAAATTACTGTTGTATAGGAGTTAATAGGACACTGTAGGTAAATAATTATCCGTATTCCGTTTTAGGGTTCCGACTTCCAGTTCTGACTTACGCCAGCCAGCGCTGCGCCGTTGAATCAGGGGCACGCACTTGTGAATATTATCATTGGTACTACTAAATACTAATATATTATATTCTGTGATATTATGTATATTGTAGATTGTAGGCTATACCTCTGAAGTCGTTCTGGCCACGTGAAGTTAATAAATAAATTCTGTTAATTATCGACATTCAAACATCGATTGTTGATATACAACATTTGCGCTTGTCGCTTGACAAAGTTGCCGATATTGTAACTGCTTACTATAAACTATGTACCTATTATGACTGTACTTAATATGAAAAGGTAACGTTTTCTACGTGTTTTAGACTGAAGGATATAATAATTATTATCCTTATGCTATAATATTTTATGAGAATAATATATTATAGGCTCAGAATATAATATAATATGTACTTAATTGTTATAGGTAATAACTAATAACTTACATATACGACGAACGGGCGTGGACTCACAATGGGGATTGTCCATTTTTTTTTAATTTTGCTCATTTCAAAAACATTTCGAGGAATAAGGTCAGTGATCGTTTTTCTGTAAATAAACGAAAAAAATACCCATTAGTTACTTATATTTTTGAACAAATATGTTTAACCTTAGTTTGACCTTCAATGGCGTTAAATTAGCAATAAATTCAACCAACATTACTTTTCGAACTTTTGGTAAGCTTCTCGTATCAGCTTTCACATAATGAGCACTTTCATTTGACGAACCAGCCATTATAAATAAGATTGAAAGGAAAAAAAACATACTGTAGAGGTCAATTGGCCGCCGATGATGACGTCAGAGCGAAACTTTAAAAATTTATTGAGAAAAAACTAGCCAATGAATTTCAAAATTATTTAATTTATATTCTTAAAATACCCTATTTTAACGAAAAAAATATACTTAAAAAGGACATGTGATTTTTTTTGGACAATGCCCATTTTAGCCACATTAATTTAGCTGCGGTGCGCGTAATCGCTAGCCGCACGTGATTAGCATAACTACTTACCTATATCTATATTGTATAATAGCACGGATTAGGGCGTTAGCAATTCTGACTAAAAACAACATCTCTACGTCATCAGAGGTAAGATAATAAAACAAAATCATTTTATAGGTAGTAGTTAGTACCTCAGTGTTTTATAGTTTGTCCACAAATGGTGAAGTAATCGGTAAACATTCACCTAACCTTAAGAAATAGAATCTCATCTTATTTGAAAGTCGGTCATAACTTAAGAACCTGCTGTTAAAAATATCAAAGCACGGCTAGCCCCGCCTACACACCCCGCTATCCTTTAATCGTGATAATAATATACTTAATGATTCCACGAATCGTGCCCCCGAGCATTGAACTTTGCGCTGCAGCTAATAGTGTTTTCACTATTAGCTGCCGCGCAATGCATCGCGTAACAACGGTTCCCGCATTATAGCACGAAAGTAAAGGTCGTAACTCGTAAGTCCCAAAACTGTTATTGATGATTACTTAAAAATTAAATACAACACTTACTAATATTTCCTTTAGTTATTATTTTATAAAGTGTGTGATTGGCCCAGATTACACGGTCAATATTATCACGATTCTAGTATCACGGGATTCACAAATAGTACCTAGGTACTGCGATACTGCGATTCGGCCTATTACACCATCAATATTATCACGGAATCGTGATAATATTGATGCGTGTATTCTGCGCCAGTGTAGTAGTGCAAGTTATTTAATGATAATAACTCAATACGTGTAACAGATAGGTATTTGTGGAAAAACCCAGAAAGATTCATAATTTTGAAAAATATAACTATCGAGCCAAAATAAGTGAATCGTGTTTGCCGTTAGGCAAAATGCAAAATATATCAGATAAATATCACTGAGGTAGTAAGTACTACGTACTAGAGCAGCTATTGCAAACAAAAAACATGTCGCACTTGAGGCATGAGCGGGGTGGGAGGCGGAGCGGTGATTGCTATAGATCAGTACCGCAGAAGTGACACAGTTTTGTGCCTACACTCGAATGAATGCAGAATCTATTTGAGTAAGTGGATAAAATAAAAATAAAAATTCACTTTTTTATAAAAAAAAATAATTAAGTATGGATCCATAGTCCACTATAGGTAATTACCTTATTTAAATTACTTAAATATTTTCAAATATGTACCATAATAAAATTATTGTAATGTACGCATGTATAATGTACGTAATATTTTAAATATTACCAAAATACAAACTCGTCTACGTGAGTAAGTAATTCATTCATCGTCGTCTTAACATAGATCTGTATTCTGCCTACATTCCACTCTGAATCTACTACTCTATGTCAATGCAAATGGCGCGCGTCTTCGCCTAGTAATTGAATGTTCGTATTTTAATTGAAAATAATTAAATAAGAATGCTAATACCGATGAAATGTTATTCCGTTGCATTTGGAAGTATTACTGGAATAATTTTTGCAGTATCTTAACCCACAACTAGGCATTTTTGCGACTTTTTTTGGTTTCGTTTTTGATTGTTGTACGTCTGGCGCGCAGAAGAGCTCGCGGGCGACTAAGTGCACTGCTGCTATATAGATTACGTTGAATGTACCAAGCATTGCGTTGCGTTGTCGAGTCTAGTACGTAGTACATACTATGTCAGTGATAAATATACAATGATTTTTAAATCAATCGTCGTCCGGGATCGAAACACATCAAAATGGCAGCCCGCTCTTTTATCAGTAAGTAACTGAAAATGTGAGAACTGAAAAATAGAAATAAAATATGCCTCTTGAGAACGATTAGGCAAATTGTCTGTTCATGTTTCCTTCGTGATTGTCGAGTTCTATCAAGTGATTTCAAAACTATTATACCGTATGAGTCCGTGTAGGTAAGCTAATAGAGTCATAACTCTATTAGCTTACCTACAATACAATAAATATCTTATCATGATTATCAATTATCCTTATTACGTCCAATAACGCATTGCAAGTTGCAACTATAGTACCTAATAACTAATAAGTAACAAGCATGTGATGAACATGCAACTGAGAAAATAACTTGTTACTGTAAGTATATCTTATGGCGTACCTACCCAGGATTTCAGCTTTGGGGGTAGTTCATACCTGAAAATTGATTTTTATTAATCTGCCTGAAAATAATATATTTTGTTTCCAACACTTTATTTTGCGCTGACTAGTATAATAGGTAACATGTTTTTAATTCCCACTTGCCAGGACAATTGACATTTATTTTATCTAGGGGCGCACCTGGATACGCCCATGATGCTACTTATTTCTTTAGCTAAGTGTAATATTATGTTAAAAAATTCGTCGCCTTCACATAAATAATTTACTTACACAGCTTGTTAAGGCGACGCCTTGATAATTTGGCTATAGCGATGCCGATTTTTCTCAGCAATGACTAAAGCTAAGAAACTAAAGTTCATTGTCAGTATTCATCATGTCTTTGTCTTTGAATTGCCCATAGCATAACACGATTGGACAACTTTTATAACACAGAATTATCAATCGAAAAGACCTCTGTAAAAAAGGGATTCCTATTTTTCCAACAGAGGAGAGTGATTTAAGGTTCCAAAATTTGTACATAAATTGGTTGAAGCATACACTTTAATATGTGCATAGCTTATATGAAATGTATTTATGGTTTTTAAATTACGCGACAAAAACCATTTTATCGCTTACGCCCTTTCCATTTTTTGCTGTTCCATTGCTTGTTTTCTATGAGAGGCCGGCCCGGCCTCTCATAGAAAACAAGCAATCTAAAACATATCCAACACGGTTTCTTACTTTAACGCGGCGTCACCTTAACAGACGTAAATCCTATCTACGTTATCAAAAATCTTCAAAGCTTAAGAGACGAGAGTTTACGAGAGATGCGGCTAGGGGCATCGAAAAATATATTACATAATATTACAAATTACAAAAGGTTGCTCGTGGCTATAACGTTCTGCAGTCTGCAACAGTAATAAATAATAATATACAGGCCTAGGCATGAATCTGTGGTCTAGTAGTTAATAAGAGCTTTTAGCTTGGCTCATGACTATTATACTTTAGTCATGGGTTTCATTTCCGCGTTGGGAAAATTTTGTTTTCAAGTTTGTTGTATGTCCTTTCTCGAGACTCAAAGTATTTTGACAAAAGAAGTTCAGCAATTACTTTAACATTTATAATATTAAAATAGATTAAAATGATTGTATCATAAAATGTAATAAAAGAAGCAAGAAAAATCGGGGATTCCTAAAATTCGGCGATTCATAAAATCCTTTATCTTACTTGAAACAGTCGCTGAAAATAATAAACGTACGCTTACCGTGGAACTCGATAGGTGTTTAGAATACAAATTTGATGGGATTTCGCTACGAAGTCAGTACTGATGTTGGGTTAAACCAAAACTTACGCGTATCATAAGGAAAACACTTCAAGACAGTATTTAAATACGGCTTCTTCTGTACAGCAATCATACCACAATCTACCGTTGTAGCAGCGTTTACTAGTAAAAAAATAAAAAAATAATATAACAAAATGAAACTGTCGGCGTTTTTCGTTTTGATCATGGCTATCTTTGCCATATTTGCTGGTCAGGCTGAGGCGAAGCCCAAAGTACCCATTGGCGCCATCAAGAAAGGAGGCAAGATTATTGTAAGTATTTTTTTTTAACAAAAAATCTTTGTAAAATATGAGGTAGGTACATATTTTGCTTAGTACTTATTACTTAAAAAGTTCCCATTTAAAGTTATCATTCTTATTTAAATCTACCTAGTTTTACTTAATAAAAAGAAAAATATGTTCAAAAAAACGTAACACTTATACCTCAATGTTCCAAAACTGTATAATTCCATAGATTAGAAGACTAGCCAAGTGTATATTAACTACGCCTGTGTAAATAATGAAGCCAAACTCCTAAACTAATTAATATCAATCACTACCACATAAAATACATTTATTTGTGTGACAAATCTTGACTCGAGAGTCGAGCTCTTAACATTTGGGTGCAAGTTTATCTATGCAGGGTGTAACACCCAATAATCAATATAAAGATCTCTACAGTCTACATACTATATTGTATAGTATTATGGTAGGTACCTAACTAGAAAATGCAATATTCATTTAAGTGCCTCCTTGCTTGGCATGAACACCTTAAAAGGGTTTTTTTCCACAGAAGAATAGACAAACAAAAATCTTTTCCAGATTTGTTTCCTTTAATTTTTTTGTTTTTGTTCTCTTATTTTCTAATTTAAAAACATTAGTGGAAGAAGTGGGCTCCTAACATTTTACAACATCAGAGCAATTACTCATTTACCGAACAAAACTTGTAACTTTACTTCATCATCTAGCTAATATAGTATAGGTACATAGAATCCACATTTTTTTGATTTCAAATTATTTTCCCGGTCTTAAAGCTTCCATCCACTCATGAGTTCCCAATACAATAGACTTTACTGTAAAAGTAGCAGCGCTGAAAGAGTAAAATTTTTAAAATTCTGTATGGACAAACTTACGACGCTGGGGTGCAATTGCCCATACAAATCACATTAAAAAAAGTTTAAAGTTAAGTTTAAAGTTTCCTAGGGTGTTACAAAACTAAGTTATAAATTATAATACTTATGAGTATACAGTATGTGTTCCTTATATTATTATAGAGTTCACTGTGAAAGTAGCAGCGCTGAAAGAGCAAGTTTTTTGTGATTTGTATCGGGCAAGCGCCCGCGCGTCATGAATTTTTCCATGAAAAAAAGAGTTATTCTTTCAGCGCTGTTATTTTCACTGTGAACTGTATACTATACTGTAGTTTATAATATCCTCTTTGCTCTATAAAGGGGACTCATGCACATCATAAAGTATTATCACCTAGTTTTGTTACATTTTTTACACGTTTATGTTCATATTTTAATATTTTTTACAGAAAAATGGCCTAGGAGTCGCCGGCGCTGCAGGGACTGCTCATGAGATCTACAATAATATTAAAAATAAACACCATTAGTTTAACTACCTTCCTTTAAAGGTTCCAATTATTTTAAACTTTTATGTTTAGATTAAGTATTTATTGAATAAATATTTTTTTACTGTGAACACTTTTGTTATAATTTTAATTCATATCCATCATGTGAATTTAAGATTTCTAATGTGCGAAGCTTTGTTATTAAATTAATAACTTCCGGTTTGTTATAGCTTAAAATATATTAAGAATTTATGACAATCGTTTAAAAGTAACCAAAACGTTGCACAAAGTAATAGTTACCTATTTGATGAATAAAGGAAACTTTACTCCGGTACTACCTTCAAATATCTAAGTTCCAACAGCATTTGGAATATCTGAAATCGTTAAGCATGCGAACTACCACCTGTAGTTCTGTAGCAGAGAGTCTCTGAGTAAACTGAGCTTACCCAGTTTACCTCCTAACCATTATTGTACGATACGATAAAACGAAAACATCTTTTTGACTTTAACCTATAAGAGCGCTTATTCAGTACTAGTTGATGCCTGCAACTCCGTTGCGCCGAAACTCGTTTATCGCGCGGGGACCGTACATTTTTTCGCGATAAAAAGTATCCTATTTCCTTTCCCGGGACTCAAAGTATCTCCATGCCAAATTGCGGCGAAATCGGTTTGGCGGTTGGGGCGTGAAGAGGTAACAGACAGACAGACACACTTTGTATGGATAATATCTTAGGGTTTGTTTCACCACTTTCTGATAAGTGCCGAATAGGCTATCCACCACTTAACTTGACAGGTGAAGTATGGAGAATCTGCCAAAAAAGCTGTGAATAGCCTATTCGGCACTTTATCAGAAAGTGGTGAAACAGGCCCTTATAAGATATTGCACAGAAAATAGAAATGATCAAGACAGGTATTATTATGTTTTATACTAAAACACATCTTTGTCCCTCTTACAACTTAATGCGTTTAATCGGCACGATATCGTACGGCGTACCGTATAATGTGAAACGCTTACCACTCGCTTCAAATGCAGGGGATTTACCCGATCCAAATTCAAATGATTGCAGACCATAAATACGGTATTTTGATCTACCCTGTTACGACAAAACGCTGTATTCTGTAACACGTCAACTTTAAAATGAAAATCGGCCAAGTGCGAGTCGGACTCGCGCACGAAGGGCTCCGTGCCGTTATAGAGCAAAAATAGGCCAAAAATTGTGTTTTTTGTATGGGAGCCCCCCTTAATTTTTTATTATATTTAAATATTATTAATAATCATTAAATTACAAATATATTTAAGGCCTTCGTGAAAGTTTCAAGTGCCCACCTCTTATCATTATTGATTACGAGCAAAAAAGGCCAAAAAATCACGTTTGTTGTATGGGAGCCCCCAGTAAATATTAATTTTATTTTAGTATTTGTTGTTATAGCGGCACCGGAAATACACAATTTGTGAAAATTTCATTTCTAGCTATAGCGGTTCTTGAGATACAGCCTGGAGACTAGGGAATGCAAATCTCGCGAGATTGGGGCTCAAGCGAGATCCCGCGAGTTTATGAATACAATACCGCGAGATCTCGCCAATTTCGAGATCTCGCGAGGTTAGCAGTTTGGTGGGTTTTTTTTTTGCAAATAATCACAATATTTGAATAAATCACGAAAATAAAGTGATAAATATTATAAGTATTATAAGATCAACATTCATTTTCACGAATTTTTTCAATAGAATTTTATGCATCAAACATTGCTTGACGTATATTCTGTCTATAATTTTTAAGTAGTAAACTTTAACATACGCATCTACTATATCTATCAAATAACAAATGAAAGAAACAACCATTCTTCTCTTCTAATGTGCACTTTTATAATTTTGACGTGGCGGTAATATCGTGGACGTCCGCGGTAAAACGATAACATAGGGAAGTAAAATGTATGAAAATATATGGAGACGCTTTTAAATTTCCATCGACGATAACTTCACGTTAGAGGAAATCACGAGTAACGACGTCTACACTTCTGAAGAATAAATCTGAACCGCACAAAACGTCCGCGGTGCATAAAATCAAAAGGGCATTTAACGTACCCAACGTTTTATCATGGAAGCCGGCGTCCAAGATAACGTGACGTCCAGAATTATAAAAGCGCACATTATCAAACAAATCTTTTAGTAATAAAACAGTTCTTTTTTATCTAACAAAACAACGAGAAGGCAAAATTCAGGACCTAGTTGAAAATCACAGCGCATAGTTGCTTAGGCCAGCTCCTCTTTGTTTTTACTCCGTGATAGCAACTCCGTCCGTGTCAGTCCGCGCTTCGAATAAGACGTTTTTATGCTCAGTGCAATCTCGTCAAACTCGCGAGATCTCGCCTTTTGTTCGTCCAAGATCAATCTCGCTAAAAAAGGCCAAGATCTCGCGAGAACGAGATTGCATTCCCTACTGGAGACAGACAGACGGACAGACAGACATCGAAGTCTCATTAATAAGGTCTCATTAATAAATATTTTTACCCTTTGGGTACGGAACCCTAAAAATGAGTTTAATTTTTTTTACTTATTAAGCTCATTACCAAATTTTATCCAGTGTAGATAGGTACATGGTTTCTATAATATGAGCTGATTACTTATTCCTCTTTAGAACATTATTTTATCGTATGTTTTTTAATTATAATATCAAAATAGGTACTTACTTAATATTATTATTATAAAACATGTGCCAGTATAAAATATTATGGCGCAAACTCAGCTTTAAACAGTGTATTGCAGATATATTTCATCTACATTTTGGGTTACAGCAAAATGATACAGTCATGGAATATTTCGGTTAAAAACTTGTCCTCAATTTATTGGGTTCAATCAATACTTGAAAGCTACTACATCAAGTAGATTGTAGCTTGTAGGTAACCCGGGTTGCATTATTTTGTCGTAAGCCGTGATGTTTCACTTGTATAAACATACAGTTAACAGCTTTTCACACGTCTAGATAATATAATAAAAATATACTTACTAGTTTATATATATAGTACATATTGCTCAAAACTCACACTAAGGCTGCCTTCACACTAGCGTTTGTCCAGCGTAGGCGTTCGATGAACGTATGCGCAGCGCAGACGTCGCGACAACGCGGCGCGTGCGTCGCGTTGTCGTAACGTTTCCTCTGCAGAACTAATTAAACGCTGCGTTGGCGCGGCGCAGACGTTACACAGTTTCTTCAGGAACAATCAGTAGGCGGTGCTAGCGCGCGTACTGATTGTTCTAGTAGAGAAGTGGCGTCAACGCGACGCACGCACCGCGTTGTCGCGGCGTCTGCGCTGCGTATACGTTCATCGAACGCCTACGCTGGACAAACGCTAGTGTGAAGGCAGCCTAAAACAATAATAGTCTTAAGGGTCCGTATACGAAATTTTGCCGATTTCGCTGATTTAACAGACGTGATTTAACAGTTAAAATACAGTATTTCTATAAGTTTTAATGCACAACATGTAAGATCATTTCAATTATAATCTAATGTTGGAGCTAGATTTTTTGTTTTTTTAAGTATTTTTAAATAATCCAACTCAAACCCGCGACAGTTTTGTGATGTTTGCTGTAAAAGGTTTAGAATATCACCTGTTTATGGATTGTATTGACGTCTTAACGGTATGAAAAAGATACAATGTACCTACTGTTGAGAAAGTCGTCTATAAAATGCTGGAATTACTTTTTACCACTTTAATATGAAATAGTTGAGTAAAAAAATATGAAACTCGGCAAAATTTTAGAGAAAATGGGCAAAGAATTGCTGTTAATTTCGGCAACTTGGAGCTGTAATTCATAAAAAGAAAACGACAGAAATAATCTAATAGATAAAATCCTATCCAATTCGAGAAAAAAGAAAAAATGAAAAAAAACAAATTGTGCCAATAAACACGACTCAAAACAACCTAAATCTCACATTATATTACTCGCCGCAAGGCTCGAGTCGGCTTTCCGCGCTTAAATAAATCCGCGCGCGGCTGCAGTCTGCACTAAAAATATCGGGAATGGAATACTTCCACTATTCCTGTCATATTAAATCTTTTTAATAATTGAAAACTCCTTGGTTTTAAAAATCGAATACCATTTATTTATTTAAAAAAAGATTCTCGGTCTTGTCAAACTTGTTTAGTCGTTGAGAAAATGGAATTGACTCGAGAAAATTCTAGAGCGATGATTTATTATGACTTTCGAAGTGGCTTAACACAAAAACAGTGTGTTGATCGGATGATTTCTGCATTTGGTGATGAAGCCCCATCCAAAACCACAATTTATCGCTGGTTTGCTAAATTTCAACGTGGACGTGTCAGGCTCAGTGATGCTCCCCGTCAAGGTCGTCCAAAAACTGCAGTCACCCAAGAAAACGTTGATGCTGTGCGTAAGCTGCTTGAGGAGTAAAGACATGTGACGTACCACGAAATTCAGGCAACTTTAGACATTGGCATGAGTCAAATACAAATAATATTGCATGAACAATTAGGTTTAAAAAAGTTGTTTTCCCGATGGATACCGCATTTGCTCTGTGAAGAGCAAAAAGCGGCTCGCGTTACTTGGTGCGTCAGAACTCTCGAAAGATTCCACGTAGGATCCTCAAATGCTGTATACAACATCGTATCAGGTGACGAATTCTGGATATACGCGTACGAACCCGAAACTAAAAACCAGTCACGAGTTTGGGTGTTCGAAAATGAGTTAAAGCCAACAAAAATTGTTCGTTTACGGAGTATTGCAAAAAAATGGTGGCCACGTTTGTCTCCAAAACCGGCCATATTGCGACTATTCCTCTTGAGGGACAAACAACGGTTAATGCAGAATGGTATGCTAGCATTTGTTTGCCACAGGTCGTTTCTGAACTCCGTAAAGAGAACTGCAACCGCCGCATCATTCTCCTTCACGACAATGCGAGTTCTCACACCGCGCACAGAACAAAAGAGTTTTTAGAGCAAGAAAACATAGAATTATTAGACCATCCGCCGTACAGCCCCGACTTAAGCCCTAATAATTTATATACTTTCCCTAAAATAAAGAATAAATTGCGTGGTCAGAGATTTTCATCACCTGAAGAAGCTTTGGATGCCTACAAAACGGCCATTTTGGAGACCCCAACTTCCGAATGGAATGGTTGCTTCAATGATTGGTGGAAAAATGTGTTAAATTTCGCGGAGAATACTTCGAAAAGCAATAAACACATTTTTAAATAGTACTGTTGTGTCACCTCCTTGATTCCCGAAATTTTCAGTGCCGCCCTCGTATATTTTAAATCTAATAATATATATATATATATATATATATATATATATATATTTAAGTTAATGAAAAAACCTAATAATATTTCTGTAGCGAACCTTTGCAATTTCGTATTCATCGGCAAAATTTCGTATACGGTCTCTTAATAGCCCGAATAGGGAATATTGCGCAAAGGTCGGAGCAGAGGGCGCACTTATGCATTGCTAGCGACGTGCATAATTGCGAGAGAGCAAGCTTTGACATTCATCTAGTTAGCTTGGTCGAGTAGTACAGTAACCAATCCTACCAAAATACGACATGTTTCACAAAACTGTTTGTTTACTGTCTATGCTGGTGCTGCCTCTATCAGGCGACTAATTTGCAGCTGCTATTTATATTGGCCTGAATAATGTTACTTACCTAATATATTGGTATTGTTACGTGCTAGGGTTCGAAGATTCGGAGAGAAAGACCTGGTGACTCTCTTGAAGACTTTATTCACAAACACTAGCTCACACAAATCACTAAATCCAAACACTAAGCACTAGATCCAAATCACTGAGCACTATCACTGTCCTAGGTCGTAGCCGAGTCTTAGGTCACTATCACAATCACTCACTATTGATCACTTGTTCTCACTTCGAAGTTGCCTTGATGATCGCTTGTATCAAACTGAGCTCATTGCCGGCTTGTTTACCTTTTATATTGCCCGCTATACTTTCTGGAACGTTCCATTTTGGATTGTTTACGTAAACACGCAATTCACATAAACAAGGGTTGGACTTTTCTAGAAAGTACGCGCAACTATCGCGCGCAGGTAAACAACTGCCCGTATCCGTAACAGTATGTATATTGTATAATTATTTTTTTCGTGGTTATTAAACTCTTTCTCATTTAGAAGGAGACTGAAATGATTTTGTTGATTATTTTTTGTATAGGTTAGTTATAATTAATTTAATATTCAGGTGAGATCCCAGACTGTCCCCAAAATTGTACTCGTGAAATTAAGTAAGTAATAAAGTCTACTATGTATTGTGCTAAGTATTACTAGAGTACAATTTCTATAAAATTAAGTAATAATAATTATTATTTGTGACGCAAAATTTTAGAAGACTAGACTGTCTTTATTGCTTTTTAATATTTGATCACTACTAAGGTACTCATGACTCATGGTACAGGTAATTCGAGTCTGTTCTCGGATCCCGTCCGATGAACACGCGTTTCCCGCTCAAGTGCACGCTGCTAGGCGACTGTGGTGCTGTCTCTTTCTATAGACAGCGCGCTCTCGCTCGGCACACTTTGTGCTTGTTGCGATTTCGCGATCACGTCCGCGCCTCGAGGTTTTTCGATTTTAGTGTGTCCGCGATCGAGCGAACTCTGCGCCGGCGCTTGTTCGCCTCGCCCGAGTGTGGGCCCTCGCCCGCGCTTGTCGCCGTAGGTCGCGCCGCGCCTTGCTCGCCAGCGCCCGAGTGCTAGTGTTGTGAGTTTTTGTGTGTGTTTCCCGACCGCCAGGAACACATCGTAAGTACGGTGATACGAAAAATAGGTACACTACACGAGGTTCGTACCTCTTTACACACCTCCCCTCCCGGTCGCCGGGCGGGGTTGTACCCTCTCGAAAATTCTCCATTAAGAGCAGACTGACCAACCGACATCATGGCCGACATGATTGACAAATTCTTGTCATTCCTTAAAGTTGAGTACCCCGACGCCGCGAAAAGATGGGACAACTTCGTGAGAAATCACGATGGTGATTCCCCCGTGTCTCCCGACTGTGACACCGCCGTGACTCCCGTAGAGTCCGTGGCCCCCCGACTTACTTACTCGTCTCCTTCTGAGATGTCTTGCTCGGAGCAAGAGACTGACCTTGGTGAAGGTGACTTCACCACGGTCGTCAGTAAAAAGACGAAGAAGAGAAAGCGCGCCGAAGGCTCTTCCTCTCCAGTCTTGTCCTCCCCGACTAAACAGGTCGGAAAACCGAAGTCTAGAAAGACTAAACCGGCCCCTAGGCCCGAGCTACCCGCGACGTCCGTGCAGACTAGCAGTGCCGCGTCCCCCGTTCGCCGGTCTCAGGCATCCCAGGCCTCGCAGGCCTCGCAAATAGTTCCGTCTCAGGCCCCTCTGGCTTCCGAGACGGAACTCGCTCCCAAAATGCCTCCTCCTATCATAGTACAGGAGAAGGAAAAATGGAATATCATTTCCGCCGCGATAAACGAGAAAAAGCTTCGCTACTCGACGGCTACCACAACCCCGATCGCCCCTCAGGCATCCCAGGCCTCGCAGGCCTCGCAAATAGTTCCGTCTCAGGCCCCTCTGGCTTCCGAGACGGAACTCGCTCCCAAAATGCCTCCTCCTATCATAGTACAGGAGAAGGAAAAATGGAATATCATTTCCGCCGCGATAAACGAGAAAAAGCTTCGCTACTCGACGGCTACCACAACTCCGATCGGGATAAAGGTCCAGGTCCAAACGCCTCAGGACCATCGCCTCCTAACTGCATTCCTCCGCGGAAAAAATATAGGTTACCACACCTATGCCTTAGAGGACGAACGTGTCCTCCGCGTCGTCATAGTAGGTGTCGACAAGTTCATCTCCGAAAGGGATGTACTTGAAGACCTAATAGCCCAAGGCTACCCGGCGACCGAGGTACACAGGATGTACCACCCCGTCAAAAAACACGTGTACAACATGGTACTAGTGATCCTCCCCCTTACCCCCGAGGGTAAGGAAATTTTTAACATACGCGCTGTATGTAACATAACCGGCATACGTGTGGAACCCCCCCGTAAAAGAGGTACTCCTGGCCAATGCCACAGGTGCCAACTTTACGGGCACTCCGCGCGAAACTGCCAAGCCCGACCGCGTTGTGTCAAGTGCCTCGGAGACCACGGCACCTCTGACTGCCCACGCAAAGCACCAACTGAGGAGTCCGAACCCCCCAGCTGTGTGCTATGCAAAACACAAGGCCACCCGGCTAATTACAGAGGGTGTGTAAAAGCACCTAAAGTAAAGAGACGAATTGCGCCTCAAACAAAGAGAAATAATAAGGAAAAAACAAAGCAGAGATTTATCCCTGCTCCGCTTCCCACTAAATCACCTTGGGTGAACAACAGTAGTGCCCCAAATAACTTCCCCGTGCCCCCCAACAGGGCCCAGCCCACCGCCGCGCAAAAACCCGCGCCCTCCGCGACAAAACCCGCGCCCCCAGCGACAAAGCCCGCAACACCCGCGGCAAAAGCCGCGCCTCCCGCGAAAAAGCCCACTCTCCCCGCGAATATAACCCCCAATTACGGAGACGATCTGGGGTACGTGACCGATTTCCTAAGCCTCATAAACCCGTCAGAGGTAGCCGATTTCTCCTACGGACTACGGACGGCCAGGACTTTTTCACAATTATCCGCCTGTCTGTCGACTTACAACGACTTGATCCGCAGGATCAATTCCCTCAATTTATCACCATCGTTTAACTAATGGATTCCACTGGAAGGATAAAACCGCGCTCCCTACAGGTAATTACGTTTAATACAAACGGCATACATAATAATATAGACGAAATCCGCGAATTCGTCATAAACCACAATGTCGATATTTTACTAGTGCAGGAGACGTTCCTTAAGCCTAGTAGAAAAAGCCCCAAAATAGCTAACTATAAAATAGTTAGAAATGACAGAACCCGATCCCAACTCGGAGGCACAATGATTTATTACAAAAAATCATTGCACTGTGTTCCCCTAGAACCCCTAACCCTAACTAATTTAGAAACTTCTATTTGTCACATTAGCATGACAGACCATCAACCCGTCATAATTGTATCTGCCTATTTAGCCAGCAAAATGCCCATAACTTCTAGCGAACTAGGATCACTATTTAACTTAGGCAACGCCGTCATCATTGCCGGTGACCTAAACTGCAAACACACAGAGTGGGGCAATGTCATCTCTAATACGAATGGCATTAGATTAACCGCCCTAAGCGACTCCTTAAATTTTGCAATTTTAGCCCCTAACGACCCCACTCGCTACGACACTGCTAGCCGTAGTAACAACCTTATTAATAACCCTAGTGTTATTGATATTGCGTTAGTTAAAAACATTAACCTCAACATATCTTTGGAAACAATCCACGAGCTTAACTCGGACCACAGACCAGTTAAAATTGCGCTTGGTAATTCTAACCAACTCGCTGCTAGTACTAAAAAGATAATTGATTATAAATTACTAGCAGATAACCTAGACAACCTTCAATCGAGTCACCTCGATCTCATTCCCGATTTCATAGAAAACTCTAAAGTAGCGCTTGAGGCCTCTCTCCACTTGACTGATCATCTGGTAGAGAACATCGAAAAATCTTCTAGGGAAATGCCAGCGATCGATGAGAATCGCTGGCCTCTCCCAGATGATATTAAAGAGTCCATCAGACTCCGTAACGCGGCTAAACGCACGTACGATCGCTACCCATCGGAAGACTGGAGGAGGGCCCTCCGTCACTACGAGAGGGAAGTTAAATATAAAATCAAACAACACAAAGCCGAGAGGTGGGATCGACTTCTTAGCGAACTCGAACCGTCTCACACGGCCTACTGGCCGCTGGCGAAGTCCCTCAAAAAAGATACGGAGAGCGACATGCCTCCACTAAACAGACCAAATCGTCCTCCTGCACTGGAAGATATTGACAAAGCCGAATGCTTGGCCGACACCATAGAAAATCAGTGCCGACCTAGTACTCTCCCGACTGACCCCGATCATGTTAATCTAGTCAATACCGAGGTAGAAAGCCGACTCATGGCCCCACCATCAGAGCCCCTCAGGCCGGTGGATGCGGAAGAAATCAAAGATATTATTAAAGATTTGAATTCCAGAAAGGCCCCAGGCCTTGACGGTATCTCAAATAAAACCCTTAAATTACTACCTTTCACTATAATTGAATTACTCGTGAACATCTTTAACGCCCTTTTACTAGGATGTTCATTCCCAGATATCTGGAAAGTAGCTATAATAATAGGTATCCACAAACCGGGTAAACTCCGGACGGAACCAAGTAGTTACAGACCAATTAGTTTAATTAGTTGCCTCGGTAAAATTTACGAAAGAGTTATACTACGACGCCTAAAAGACGTCATAGTTGATAAAAAACTCTTACCTGATGAACAATTCGCATTCCGCGAATTCCACAGCTGTCCCGCTCAGGTACACCGCCTGACGGAGTACATATTAGAACAAAAGAACAATAGGAAACCAACTTGCGCTGTTTTCTTTGATGTCGCAAAAGCATTCGACAAAATTTGGCACAATGGGCTAATTTATAAACTTTTTAAACTCGGCATTCCCGATAGTCTTGTTATAATAATAAGTAACTACCTCAAAAACCGTAAATTTCGTTTTAGAGTTGAAGGCATTCTGTCTTCACTTAGAGATCTAGAAGCTGGAGTACCGCAGGGCTCGGTGCTCTCCCCGACCCTTTACAATCTCTACACGTCCGATTTGCCCACCCACCCTCGAGTACAAAAAGCGCTATTCGCGGATGACACGGCCCTTTTCTTTGCTCATCGCCAAATAGCTTTCGCGTCCAAAAAACTCCAAGAAGCAGTTACCGAACTCGGTAAATGGTTCGCTAAATGGAGAATTGAACTAAACCCCGACAAAAGTCACGCTATATTATTTAACGGACTAAAACGTAAGAAAATGCAACCTATTAGTCTGCACGGAAAATTAATTCCCGAAGTCACGGCTGTCAAATACTTAGGAGTAGTACTAAACAAGTCGATGTCATTCACGAACCATATAGCGAATACCGTACGTAAAGCGAAATTTGTGTTATACAAATTATATCCTTTACTCAACGCGAGTAGCAAAATGTCCTTAAGACATAAGCTCACCTTATACAAAACATGTATAAGAACGATACTCACTTATGCGTGCGTCTCTTTCGCACACATAAGTGACAATCAGATGAACCAATTGCAACGAGTTCAAAACCGTTTTTTGCGCATGGCAACAGGTGCCCCCCGTTACATGCGAAACATCGACTTGCATAGAGACTGCGAGCTTATCACTATCAAAGCCTATATCAAAGAACTCTCAGAGAGATTCTTTGAGAAAGGCAAAGTACATCCCAATCCGCTCATTCATAAGGCTGTGGACTATGAACATGATGCACGGACATTCCGATACCCCTTCAGGCGGCCTAAACATATCTTAGCCGACCCTGTAGACCCCATCACAGAATACGTAACGTACTGTGTACAGTTACGTAAACACAAATCACACTCACCCGCGTGGTTAGTACTGCACCGGGGACGACGCCGGCGCCTTCCCCGAGGACTTAACACGACCCGAACGACAAACAGACAGACCGACCGAAATCCGGTGCCGAACTCGATCCCGGGTTCGAGTTCGCATGCGGATAGGAACACACCTAAATCATGACCGCGACCGCGACATTGTCGTAGAGAGCTCTACCAATTACTTTGACATTAGAACATACACGCGTATGTCACCCCAACCGGACTCGGAAGGGGAGAGGGACGGCCCTCTTTTATGCAATAACATTAATAACTTGAGCTCATCTACCGCGATAACTCGTACGCAGCTAGTTTGTGCTACCGCGCGCGAGCAGCCTCACTCGTCAGAGAGTGAGTAAGGGGTCGGACCCCTTAAGAGCAGGGGGGATCCGTGTCCCCACGTCAGATGAAAATAGCTTATTTTCGTAGCTCTCCCCAATATTGCCCGATTAGAATGTCACACGTGTGACTTTAGGGGAGGGGGCCAGGCCTCCTCATTGTTTATCTCCAAACCAACTAGCAACAGACTAGTTATAGCCACGATTAAACTACCATGGTCTTAACCAGACCAGTAGCTTAGACCCTTTCGAAAAAAAAAAAAAAAAAAAAAACAGGTAATTCATCAGGCTATTTAACAGCTCGATTCATCTATAGTCCACTTCTTGGAAAGTGGGAAAACTGAGATGCACGCGTAATTTTTTTAAATAGATAAAAGTAACAAGTACGTAGCAGAAGCTATAATAATAATGGGTTGAGGTATAAAATAAGTCAAGAATTACTGAACAACTTTAGTTAGTATGCGTTAATGAACTTATCAGAATTCGCGTCATTGGTTAACGCAAACATAGCAAATCTCTCTGGGATGCGGTAGAGTCCCGATGATAAATATTCTGTATGTATATAAAGACATTTCACCAATATGCAAATTATTATACTCTTCACACTCGAGACGAGAAGACAGTAGACAAGATGAAGTGGTTCAACCTATTTTTGGTAGTGCTAAGCCTATTAGCAGTCTTTAGCTATACCGAGGCCAAGCCCGGCAAATTAGGTGCTATCAAGAAAGGAGCAGAGGTGGTTGTAAGTATACAATTACTGTATCTATATCTGTATATATAAAACTCAAAGGTGACTGACTGACATGGTGATCTATCAACGCACAGTCCGAACCACTGGACGGATCGGGCTGAAATTTGGCATGCAGGTAGATGCTATGATGTAGGCATCCGCTAAGAAAGGATTTTGATTCTACCTCCAAGGGGTTAAAATAGGGGAGGAAAGTTTGCATATAATAATACTTCTTAACGCGAGTGAAGCTGCGGGCAAAAGCTCGTAATGTATAAAATTTTATGAATTAGTTAAAATTTAGATCTGTCTGATTGTGGCGGCAAAACCCAAAATATGATAGATTTTCTAAGAATTTTGATAGCTATGAGGAATAACCTACTAGATACGAGTATTGTCTAAAAGATTATGTGGTAACTGGTACCCAATAATACTTACATAATAAATTTTGCATTATTAATTATTATTATCAATTTGATTAAGTCTAGTATGTACTTAAGTATTCCCTTTAATCTTTATAAGTTAAATACACAAGTGGGTTAGAAAATACTTAATTTAATCTTTAATGAAATGGATTAAACAGCATTAATTAGCAAGAAATATTGACAGCATTTAACTAAGTTATGATCAATTAATATAATAATTATTGATGATGAATAAATAATACTTAATAGGCTCTACCTTCTTTAGCCCTGTTCTAACAGTTATTAAAGAACTTTTGAAGCTCATTTCTTAGGTATATAAAAATATATTATTATAGTTTAAGTACAATTTATCTAAATATGTAAACAGATTTAATGATCAATTTACCTTTTTCAGGGCAAAGGCATCAAGGCGCTAAACATCGCGGCTACAGCCAACGACGTATACAAGTTCTTTCATCACAAGAAGCATTAGACCCAAGCCTTATATGCTATAACCAAATACTTAAACTTCTACCTTCTAGACAGCAAAAATGTTGCAAGTCATAGATAACCTTTTGCGCGCGAGCTCCAAGAAATTGCCAAAAAAATGTTCATGGGATTCAGGAGTACGCACGCGGAATATTCCCATCTTTTTTAGAATTTAAAGAAATCGCCATTCTCATAATTACTCAATCAATAAAATGAGCAAGCATTGTAAGATATTCCTAAAATACATAGTAAGTAAGTACCTATTTTTGTACAATAAACCTTTTTTTAAATTAACTGTGTTATTTTTATTAATGGGGTTTACTTTTTATTTGGTGCAATTTACAAGTAAGTGTAATGTACACATTGAACTGTATGCAATAATAATATTATACTTATTGTGCAAAACATAGATAAGTGAAACAGAGTTATGACATTTAAATGTAAACTGTCCCCTAGATCTGTATATATATATACAAATCTAGGGGACAGTTTACATTATTATTATTCTTAATCAGTCTATTAAGTACTCACTATTATTATTATCAATGTAAGTATGTCAATATGGGTAGAAATCTTGATTAACCAAACGGAATAGAAAATTGTTTGCGAGCTCTTAACAACATAAATAAAAACACGGAAAATTCTATTAAAATGGGATGCTGTGTCTATGGCGTTGTTTGATTTAGAGAATAGAATTTACTACGTCGTCTATCATTTTCAACGGCTTTTTGACCAGATAGGACCTCGTTTTTCAAAGATTTACTTTTTTCCGTTTATTTAAATATGATCTGAAAATAGGAGATGGAAGAGCGTAAGCGATAAAGCAAACGTGTTGTCTAAGCCCTCTGCACTCTGCTAATATCCATAGATATTACGTTACTATTAAGTATTAAAACTGTAAAATACCTACCTGAATAATATATCATATCGGTAATCGGTAGCTCGGTATTAAATTTTGTTATCCATAAACATATTAGCTCAATCAATTTAGTATTCATGAAGCGATTTGTGCTCTATTTAGCTACGTGACAAATTACAAAATTTTGCATCGGGATTATCATCACCTCATTTTAAGCGATACCTAGGTACTTACTTAATTATTACGTTGTTAGTAAAAATCGAAAAGAAAAAAGGAAAAACAGCGTCCGTACTACTAGGCAGTAGGTAGATGTTAGTTGGTTCGCACTCGAAGAGTGGTTACTTCGTTCTGAAAATACTGTATTAATCATACACAACGGATGTAAAGGCCTCGTTTCTTTTAGGGTCAACTTCTACCACAACGAGACGCGTATGCATTTCCGTCACTGACCTCCATTATTGTATAATAGGGATCAGTGATTTCTGTACTGAATTGACGGATTTCGTAAGCTTGAGACATCTTGCAAATCTGTCAAATCCATACAAATTTAGAAATGCATCTGCGCGTCGCGTCTGTCCTGCTCTACTAAAGAGCAGGAACAGGCACCTTGGTCGCCATGAATATTCATCCACAGAGGAAATTCGTGGCACCAACAACAACCATATCGTTCAATTTATGAGCAGGGTTTGGGACGATACTCTAGTGTGAACTGCGAAGGAGTCACAATAGATCCTTATGGGTCGCAGTGACGTCAGGGCTACAGCGACCTGCCTTCTTTAACAAAAAAAAGATGGGTTGCACTCCGGGAGTGCCGGCAGAAGTGAAAACTTGATTATTAACGTTGTGCATTATTTTTTCAACCCATTTTTTATGGCAAATCAATTTAAAAAAAGAAATAATAAAAAGAAACGATCGTTTTAATTAATTAATCGAAACCCTTACAATCAATTAAAAAATATCGACAATCGAAAAAAAAAGCTGCTGTCAGACAGACTGTCAGACACTTCTCGCGACAGTTGTCTTGCAGGTGGAAACGCGGCCTTAATCAGCGCATCTGCTAAAGAACTCATTTCCCCGACTGTACATTTCTGCTAAACAACTCATTTCCCCGACTGTACATTTCTGCTTAGCACAATTTTCCCCGACTAGCGACTGTACACTTTTGCTAAACAACTCATTTCCCCGACTGTACATTTCTGCTAAACAACTCATTTCCCCGACTGTACATTTCTGCTTAGCACAATTTTCCCCGACTGTACATTTCTGCTAAACAACTCATTTCCCCGACTGTAAATTTCTGCTTAGCACAATTTTCCCCAACTGTACATTTCTGCTAAACAACTAATTTCCACGACTGTACATTTCTGCTAGACAACTCATTTCCCCGACTGTACATTTCTGCTAAACAACTCATTTCCCCGACTGTACATTTCTGCTACACAACTCATTTCCCCGACTGTACATTTCTGCTAAACAACTTATTTCCCCGACTGTACATTTCTGCTAAACAACTCATTTCCCCGACTGTACATTTCTGCTAAACAACTCATTTTTCCGACTGTACATTTCTGCTAAACAACTCATTTCCCCGACTGTACGTTTCTGCTAAACAACTTATTTCCCCGCTGTACATTTCTGCTAAGCAACTCATTTCCCCGACTGTAACATTTCTGCTTAGCACACGACTGTACATTTCTGCTAAGCAACTCATTACCCCGACTGTACATTTCTGCTAAACAACTCATTTCCCCGACTGTACATTTCTGCTTAGCACAATTTTCCCCAACTGTACATTTCTGCTAAATAACTCATTTCCCCAACTGTACATTTCTGCTAAACAACTCATTTCCCCGCTGTATATTTCTGCTAAACAACTCATTTCCCCGACTGTACATTTCTGCTAAACAACTCATTTCCCCGATTGTACATTTCTGCTAAACAACTCATTTCCCTGACTGTACATTTCTGCTAAACAACTCATTTCCCCGACTGTACATTTCTGCTAAACAACTCATTTCCCCGACTGTACATTTCTGCTTAGCACAATTTTCCCCGACTGTACATTTCTGCTAAACAACTCATTTCCCCGACTGTACATTTCGTTCGAGTTCGACACAAAACACTACTCTCCAACCGTCTTACGCGTTTTGTATGGTTTTTCGATCAACACGAAAATCTGGCGCGAGTTTCACAGTTTTTACCCATCCCACAAAGGTGCTTAACGCCGCTAAAGAAGTTTTCACTTCAAAAAAAGCGTCGCGTTGTGATCTGAATTGACAATCGTATTGCGAATTGCGATAATCTTCTGCATAAGCAAAATTTGCACTGTCTGTATTTTGTTTGTTTTGAATTTATGTATAAAACAACCACATAACTTTGGCACCGCACGATTTTGTGTATTTGTGAATAGGTAAATTTTTACCCGTAAGGTACTAATTATGTATTCTGTTGTTTTACTGGTACTTATCAACTATTCTATATCCCGGCATTCAAAGTTTTAGCAACACAAAATAATATTATTATTAGAAGCGGCGTAAACTATATCAGATAACAGACAGACATACATAATACTTTACGGACAAACAAATTCACATAACACCAAAAATCCCCCTAGAACAATAACTTTAACTTCAAAGTTTTGTAGTAACCGCACGCGCGGGTAAAAACCTCACATTTTCCTGTTAGTCACTTATCACTATAAAAGACTCGTCACGACAATAATCGTATCCATTTCCTCAGCAACGAAGTAGCGATGAAGATAACATTAATAATTCTAGTCGTTACAGTGTTATGTGGCGTTTGGGGAGAGAGTACGGTTCCGCCGGTAACTGTATCGACGCAGAGACCCTGGACTCAGAGATTTAGAGATGGCCTGGTTTGTACTTCATAGAGTAAAACAGTTCGTTAATAATTACAGTTCGGGAGATAGTAAGTCGTGAGATAAGAATTGTTTGTATTACTGCCCAGAATGTGATGTGTAGATTGGTCTAGGTGGTCTAATCTAAAATGTATCCTCTGTAGGATACAAAAACAGGTTAAATGAGGCAATTAGAGTTTATGTTCTCTCTTCTTTTTTCTCTGTAATTTTTATACAGAGGACTTTCAGTTATTTAACTTAACCTATTTTACTACTTATATCATGATTACCTATATCACCAAACGACCTTAATCATACTATAAATACCACCTAATTGTTAAGACTTCCTTGCTAATAAAAATATACCTCTAGTCTCTACACTGCGGATAACTTAAACCAAGGTTTTGCTTGTCAATGACTTATCTAACGTATTAGACAAGGACATTGCACAATGAAAGGCTGTAAAAGTGTAGCATTTAATTTATATGCCGTTACAACAGTACTTACTGGTTTTTTTTCAGGACAAATTCTTTGCCGGCGTAGCTGTAGCGACTTCAGTACAGAACGCGTTACACAATGGAAAAGGGAAGAATAAGTTGCCCCATCACGACCCAGTTCATAATAAAAACTCACATACTTCACTGTAGTTTCGAATTTTACCTAAATATAGAGTTAATGTTTGCTTGCTTGCTACAAAAAGGGTCCAATAGTTGACATTAACAGATCATGTGGAAAAGCTATAATTTTTTTTATTCCACCTCTTTGGTAAAAGGTGGACCCGTGCGAGTTCCTTACGCTGGTTCTTCTCGCCGGGTTAGTTCCCGAACCAGTGGTAGGCCTCATGTAGACACGACGTTCTAAAAGTGTTAACTTTGTTAACCTATTTGGAAATAAAATATTTTGATTTTAGATTTTTGAAACATAGACCTAAGTATATAAAAAAGTGACTTCGGGAAAAAGGTACAGTCTCCTCGGCTTATGATTTAGTTTTAGCACATACGCAGTAGCGGGGAACGTCACGACTCACCTTATTATAAAGTGTTTTAATGAAATAGGATATAGTTTTATGTGGATATCAAAATATTATAGAATGGAAAGGAGGAGGAGGAGCCTGAAAAGGTTGATATGCCATTTCTTAGATTTAAAGCTAAACACGGTGTAAATTATTATATTCCGAGTATCAATAAAGAAAATTAGGTTAAAATGTACAAGGACTTTGTACCAACCATTGTTGTAATTTTTATTATATTCTACTTTGTAACGGTTTCCTCTTTTTAAAAGAAACTAACACAATATAATTTCTTTACCAATTTACCACAGACAAAAGCGATACTAGAGAATAAAAGTTTTTATCAGCAAATTTCTCCGTAACGGAACTCCGGTACTCAATTTTTATTTATTTCACTTCTAAGTTCTGACATGTTTCAATAGTCCGAGGCCAGGCAAGAAACCGACAAAACAAAAGGCGATCTTTGAATCTGGACAGCGGCCAATAGAAATATCGGTAACAATCTTTTACGAATCTATTACTCGTAACCGTGCTCGTAACAATAGGATCTAAGGTTAAAGTATGAGCGTTGTGTACTTAGGTTTCAGTAGAATGAGGTTCTAATGTTTTGTTATCAAATCCATTGTATTGTAAGTAAATCGGGCTCCCTTACATTGGTTTTGTCTATTATTACCATGTTTACTACAAAAGCTTTGGTATTAGGTACTATGAGTGAAAATCTCGTTTCAATAGAGAACATTACGCAAAGGTCCAAGCAGAGGGCGCTAGTAGCATATACAATAAATGATCCGACAAATATATGGGCATTGTATTATTATATAATTAAGAGATTTTGTATTAATAGGTTGTCAATATAAAATAAAAATCCAATGTCCAGCTTGTAAAAGACCTTTCAACCCTTCGAGTGATACAAAGGCATACTACACGCAATAAACCCTAATTGTTCGTTCGCTTCTAGTTTTTAATATAATTCTATCAAAGCGAGGTGAAACAGACCTTAATTATTTCGAAGCTTCGTGCTCACAAATCTTTTGAGCTCATCACTGCGAGCAGGCGATAACGTTAATTCGATAATTGCATGTCTTATTCAGAGGTAAAAATAAAAAAGATAAAAGCTTAAAATAATATTAAATGGACGGAGAGGAACGGGTGAGTAAAACAACATTATTTTGAACATTTATTTCTTAATATAAAGTAGAGAAAGGATAATGAAGCTTGAGAATTCAAAGTATATTTATATGGAGCGCGGAACGCAAATGCTACCTATTTATTTTTACGGTTCTGTAACGTAAATCAAATGGTTATTTTTGTTACATTTTGCAGTCTTTACAGTAACTACCTTTTAAGGTACGCGTACACTGTGACAAGGCACATCGAGAGAGGCCGCATTTTTACGACATATTATCGCGAATTAAGTCAAATAAGAAGTCCGCCCACATGCAACCCATCATAATGTTCAAGCTGTTCGCGTATCATTAACTATAGTTTTTTCATCATTTATCTAAAACATTCTCAAATTACCGCGCGTCTTGATAACGTAATCGCTCTGCCTTTGTAATGTATCACATTCAGTCGACAGACACTTCAGTTTATTATCCAACTCGGTTTTTCCGCTGTAAAATAAAAGTGTATGGCCTTAGTAAAAATATTTTTAGATTATTAATAATAATATCTATGGACGCTTCACACTACGTCAGTCAGGCCCCGTGGTAAGTACCTAAAGGACTTGTGTTACAAGTACCAGACAACGGAAATATATTTAATATTTTCATACTATACATATATTACTTAAGATTTTTATTATATTATGATACACATATTTAATACACATCCATGACCCAGGAACTTCATAAACTTTTGTTCCGTCGGCGGGACTCGAACCCTCGACTTCCGGCTTGAACTACCAACGCGTTCACCACTGCGCCACGGAGGTCGTCGTATTAGTCATGAAGTAACACGATGATACGATATTCAAAATCTAAAAGCCAGGTTAACAAATTAGAATAAACTAAGACTAACTAATAGCTTAGTTAGCCCATTTTCCGTTTCTTATAATGGGCCGTTAGAGTTTACAGAGTATTTTGGTTTTGCAGGTTGTTTCACGTTGATACCGCACATACCAACTAATTATTATTATTATTTTTAGGTAGTACCGAATACGTCATCAACGTATCATCTCAACTTATTACTTACTAGATGACGACGGCAACTTCGTTGCGCTAGAATTCGTTTATCGCGCGGGTACCGTACATTTTGCGGGATAAAATCTATCCTATGTCCTTTCTCGGGACTTGAAGAATCCCCATGCCAAATTTCAGCAAAATCGGTTCAGCGGTTCGAGCGTGAAGAGGTAACAGACAGACAGACAGACAGATAGAAGCACTTTCACATTTATAATATTAGTATGGAGGTATGGATGTAGCTTACATAGTCAAATTGTATATCAAAATCAAAAGCAAATTGCGAAAATGCTCGCAGAAAACACATAAATTTCAAATGAAAATTAACTCAAGTCTTACACAATGTTCAGAATATCTTCTGGGATATCGCTGCGCAGATTCTTCAGGGTATTCGATAACTCCCCTACTTCGTCTGAACGTCTTTTTTCCTCAGTCTTCAAATCAGATATCACACCCTCGATTATTCTCAACTCACTCTTCATGTCTTCTTCGCACTTTGACATAAAGGGGTTAAAATCTTATATATAAAATTCTCGTGTCACAATGTTAGTCCACGAACTCCTCCAAAACGGCTTTAGTGATTTTTACCAAATCTTATATGCATATTCAGTAGGTCTGAGAATCGGCTACTCGGTACTTTATATATTGATAAGTGCATTTGTTGAATAAATAATAGTAAATTATTACAACCTGAGACTGACGGCGAACATTGTTTGTGCGACAGGATAGCGATCGACGTTGCCATGGTGACATACTTATTTAGTCACTTCAATAAAATAATATGGCAAATATATTATGGCAAAGCAACGTTTGCCGGGACAGCTAATATTATTATAAAAATCCAAGACAATAAATAAAGAAGTGAAGCTAAGCAGTTTACTCTAAAACTAAAACAGGAAACATTAACATAATATCACGCATCATTTTATGACGAAAGTATGTTATGACTTTATATTGTGGCTGTCAAACCGACCACCAAAATCTTACGTTATTTCTTAGTTGGTTCCAAGTTCAGGCCTATGAAGGTTAAAATTAACTCTCAAGGCTTCATGGACCAGTAAAACAATTGCGTGAAAACTAGGAGATGTCCAGAAAAGTAACAGGTGTTTCCATCAGTGCGCTTAGCATGCGCCAACGAGATATCTCATTCTCGAGATAATTAAAAACTACTCGTCTCATAATGTCAAAGACTGGACAAAGCTAGATATAAATGTGTTATTTCGATGAAAGATCTACACGAGAAAAAATGTTTGTCATGCTAGGGTCAATAGAGATGAAGAGACAAACCATCAAAAATCGAGAAAATATGTAGACAAAATTTTCGCGTTTGCGCACCTTAGGCCGGCTGGAGTCAGGACAATTTCTCAGTCCATTTGTAAATTTACTTAAAATAAAACAAAAAACTTACATAGAAAGCTCTTGAGTTTCTAAAACGATCTGCTATATCACGAAGAGTGTCTTCGTATTTACGTCTGGAAATTAAACCAAATATTTCTACATCACGATTAGTGCGTAATATCAGAGATATCCCAGGCAGATGGCGGACCTATGCATTTTAGCCGCATTATGTCAACCCGGCTGACAGACCAGGGTTAAGGCGCTATATTGAAAAAACTGTCCTTTTTGACATAATACTATAGGACCCTCAGAAATGTTACAAATCTGGTAATGAGATATACATAACTTCATAGCCTTATCTAGGTTTGAGCAGAACTAGAAACACGATTAATGTATTTTGCCTCGATACATTTAATTTTCGAAATGACCTCTTAAAAGTACGAAATTTGAAGATTATTTTTAAACGAAAATAGATGTATTGTAGGAAATTAGTCTAATTGATAGACACCTTTGCAACTCAAAATCGTATAGAAGCATTTTGCTTAAATGCTCCTAGTTATTTTTTAAACGATTATAATTACATATTTATAATTTATTTATTTATTTATTTATTTATAAAATTGCCCTTGCGGTAAAATTACTTTCGATATTGACTTGACATCAGTGGCGAGGGGTGAATATTTTGAGAAGGGAAGCCGGAGTAAAAAATCTACTTACCAATTTTGGTAATTTATAATTGAATGACATGCTTTTAATTTTCAAAACTAAGTTTGGAAAACAAAGTTTCCTTCGACAGCAAAATATAATCTGTCAGACAACAGTCTTGCTGAATTAATGCCATATTTTCCGAACTACACGATTACGTCGTACGACTCACAATTCACAAGTCACAATAAAAATTAATTTAATTCACGACACTCTTCTAAGTTCTAACGCTAAAACAAAATTTAAATTCGACAAAACAAAACAAACGACATGTTGTTTACAAACACACTATCCGCCATATTAATATGTCAATCTAAAAACCAGCAAAATAAAAATGTATTACGCGCCTGTCATATTTAGTACCGCTAAAGGCATTCTTAATAAATTCGTATTACAAAAAATCCTACCAAAATAAAATGTATTACGCGCCAGCAAAAGTATAATGTCGCTACATTCATTCTTAAATTCGAATCATAACAATTTTACTTCATGACTCATCTATCTCGCTTGCACTTGTGCGTTGCTAATTAACCTTTCTCCGTAATAACTCGTCGGGCATCGAGTTATTTCCAAGTATATATCGCGCGTGCTAGAACGAGACAGAACATGACGACCAGTTCACAGGAATGAAAAGGACAGATGCTTACTATGAACTGTCGTTGTATGGAGAAATAAGCCGCTAATCCACGGCTTGATTCTCTGCGCCCGCACATTGCATTGCCTTTTAAAATTTATAGGCGATAGTTATTAATTCAAACTATGTATTTCAAGTGAGAGAAAAATTTATTGCATATAACATTGTGAATTCAAAGTTTTTTAAGTAGGTATGTAAAATATTTATTAGATAAATATGTCGTTGGTTGGTTGGTTATATTCGATTTTCTAAGCCCTAAGGGAAGCCGATGGGAATCGGGTTATATGGACGCTTCGCCACTGCTTGACATTACCCAACTAAATAACGTAGATCCGTCATCTGCATATAAATAATTTTCTCTGATGGTACATTATATTTTCCAGGTATCTAACAAGCATAATACGATGCTAGAATTTCACAAGTTTGCTGAGAATTCGCAGAACAGACCAAAGCGGAAGAAACAAGCGATACATCATTATAAAATGTGCGACAGAAAGTTTTGAATTCTACGAAATGTTTCGCTGGATCAGCATACAAGGTCGTCATAATTAGGATTTTCTGTAGGGATTGTGTCTAGTAGTAAATAAATAAATATTGTTTTATTTCTGAGTTTTGAATCGAATCTTATAAGAATGTCTATGTGTTGACCTACCACCGGTTCGGAAACTAACCAGGCGAAAGGAACCTATGAATCCATTATTACATTAATATTAATTACATTAAACAAACAAAATCATATTATGTAAAGGAAACACAGATCAAATAAATTCCCAGTAATCGTCCAAAATAAAGTGAAAACCACAATGAATTAAAATAGCGGGTAAAATTCGAGTTGGTAATGGATGGCCCTCGAAATCGTTGTTTTCTATGGAAATACAAACTTTGTATAAAAGCGACGATTGTTGTAAGCCACAGAGATTATCGTATGTAAATTCACCTTTTTGAAAATATAATAATTATTATAAATTAAATCAATGGTTTTATCAAAATAAATATTTTCTTTGATAGCGCGTGCAAAAAAAGCAAAAAAAAGCACTTTATCCACGCCTTAAGCTGGTTTCAGACTTCGCTAATATATTATAAAGTAGTCTGAAACCAGCTTAAAACACTACCCACTATGTAGGTATACATAATACAACTTGCTTGAGTAAATGCTGATTAATTAAAATGACATAAAATAAATTAAAACCCTAATTATTAAAAAATACGTGGTGGTAAAAAACTACTATTCGATCGGGATTACTTTAAGAAAATTTAGTTCAGCGTCTGCTTACTCTTCTTACTGTATCTTGAAACTATATACTTAAACCTAAAAGTAACTATGTATCTAAGTAGGTCATACTCTACTCATTGTATCTTAGCCAACATAAACCCTAAAGTAGCTATAAATCTAGGTCATACATCTCAAACTCGATATCTCTATCCTCCTGCTTGCACTGGGCGTCTAGCTCGCGGCGCGTGCGCTGCGCTCGCTCCACCGCGCCGTCCAGCTCCTCACAGCGCCGCTGTAGCTGCATGCGCCTAGCCGTTAATCGCACTACAAACATTCGATAATAAGGGCACTAACGCACTAGGCGTTTTTTCGCGAAAAACGACTCCACGTTGATCCACGATGGATCAATACAAACGTTTAGAGAGGAATAGTCGTCTTCAATGGCCCATGATCGAAGGGCAATTAAAAACGAATATTTCCCTATATTCGGTTACTTATCAAGATTCAATATAGAGAATAGCCTCAATATGCACACCACTAACACACTGAATCACAGGTACATCTGTTTCTTTTCAGATGATAGGGACATGATGTAACTTGGGTGAGTCTTACTTAGAGTACATACTAAAAAATATTTTTTAGAGTTGAAATATTTTGTAGTAAATTTAATATTTATGTATATATTTTTTAGTGTTTACCTCTATTTTTTAGTGTTTAAATATTTTGAAGTTAATTTTTGTACAGGAACCTAGGTAATTACTATTTTAAGCTGAAAAATAACTCAAACATGTTAAATATTTTCGTATGAGAAGATGATTTTGGTATTACGTATGTATGAGAATTTCGAGGGTAACCCGGGCTCTTAAGATTTTTTAATAATATACAACTTTTATACATAATTTTTTCTTGGTAGACATATAATAATGATATTGGAAGACTCATATTACACAATACACAATTGACTATACAGAATTTCTATTATAATACTGGCAGGTACTAATACAACTATTTTATATCTACTTATTGCCAGCCTTTGGCTAGTGTATTTAGCCGTATTAAAAATACTTTATGTATTGTCAGGGCGAGCGAAGCGAGCCTTAGTATATCCCACAACCTGTACATTTTGTGATGCACTTTACGGAAAAACTATTACGCCTATTGATTTGTGCTTTAACATAGTAATTTTTATATTATGTAGATATTGTGTTATCATCAGTCTGTCAAGGTGTGACGACGCGAACCCTCACTAAGCATATTATGTTAAAACTTAAAATCCCAACAAAATACAGTAGCTATACTAATGTTGAGTCACTTTTTCCTCCCATGTCGTGTATCGGTAGCGCAGTGCGGTCGTGGCTTTAATCACAACTAAAGTCGTGCAACACAAATTCACGCGCACGACCCAACAAACAAAGTACTTTGTCATGCAGCATCAATTTATCGCTCTAAGCCAAAATGCATAGATTAATGTTTCAAATGCTTCCGTATTTTATATTCAATACGAGCTAACAGTTAAAACTTTATGGAGAACAGTTTATTAATTTCCAGGAAAGCTTACAATGTTCTTAAATTGAAATGCTTTAAAATCTGCCCTTTGGGTAGAGAAATTACTGTTACTTGGTTTATTTTTATCTACTTTGCAGGCATGTAAATATTTAAAAAAAAAATGTTTAGTAGAAGCTACGAGTAATAAAAACTAAGGAAGAGTAACTCCGTCAAAAAACATGCTCCAAAATACTTGTCAAAAAAGTGTACCTTAGGTTCACTTTTCATACGATTGCAATATTTAGGTGACCTTGAGCGGTATAAAGGCTGACGTTACATGACAGTTCGAATGGAACCAAATTTAAAACTGTATTAGTATGGGAGTTACGTTTCCTTAGGTTTTATTATTCGTAGAGTAGAAGCCATAGTCACAGGTTACACGGTCAAATTTTCATCAATCTGATCCATCAATCCGATTGACGGAATATTGACGGTTATAAAAATTTCATATTATAGAAATAAAGTTTAAAAAACCAAAACCCGACTACTAAAACGCGCTCTAAAAAGTACGAAACAAGAAAATAGTTTATAGGGATATGGAATTGATGTTTAAAGGATAGCCGTGGTCGTATGTATGCCCATTTATTATCTTTAATGAATCTGTTTTGCTACAATAGTAGGTGGCATACGACCACGGCTATCCTTTAAACATTAATTCCGTATCCGTATAAACTATTTTCTTGTTTCGTACTTTTTAGAGCGCGTTTTAGTAGTCGGGTTTTGGTTTTTTAAACTTTATTTTTATTTCAATTATTTTGGGGCTAAGATTCGCTCGATAAATTTCTTAACCTTCCCAACTCCTCGAATGATCGACGACCATAAGGATTTTTTTACAATTTATTTGATTCCAGTGAGCAAATGAATTATAGTTATTTGTTTTACTAGCTGTTGCCCGCGATTTTGTCCGCGTTAGCATAGCATAATAACGGAGATGGTTAATTTTCTCCTTTTTATGGTCCCTTACTCAAAGGGTAAAAATGGGACCCGATCACAAAGATAAAATATCAGCCTGTCCGTTCCAGCCGAGAGTGCAGGTACCATATAGTGGACGGTAGGGTACAATAATTTCACTTTCAATTTTCAGTTGAGTTTCAGCCGAGAGTGCAGGTACCACATGGTAATAAAATTATACTCAAAAAGTATATGTTTAGTTTAGAGTACAATAATTTCACTTTCAATTTATAACTTTGTTCCTAAAACAGGCGAATTAAAACTCAACACTAACGACGCGATTTCGAGCTGGGCCCCATTGTCCAAGTTCCGGACGATTCTCATATTTGTTCCTAAAACAGGCGAATTAAAACTCAACACTAACGACGCGATTTCGAGCTGGGCCCCATTGTCCAAGTTCCGGACGATTCTCATATCAGTGAGAGTGATGAGTAATTTTTATTAGTTCATGCAAATATCAAGTAATTGCAAGCAAAGCCGTACACCATCTAGAACTTTCACGTACTTTCTAGAAAAGTACGCGCAACTGTCGCGCGCAGGTAAACAACTGCCCGTATCCGTAACACGTAAACAACTGCCCGTATCCGTAACACTACTCCCCTCTTAGAGATGCTCGTCCCGAGCATCGTTGTTACTGCCATGATAACGCGCCAAACGGTCTATGTGTACCACTTTGAATGTGCCTCTTGGTGGCTTTTGAATCCTGTAAGTCACATCATTCAATCGGGTAACCACTTTATATGGGCCGTCCCACTTGGTCTGCAACTTTGGAGATTTCCCTTTTCGGCGAGTTGGGTTATGCAGCCATACCAGTGACCCTTCTTCGAAGCCGCTCGTGTTCGCTTTCCGGTCGTATCTGGTCTTCATGTTCTCACTTGACTGTAACCCATTTTCCCGAACCATGGCATGTATGTAGTGCATCTTTTCCCTTAAATCGCAGACATAGTCTGGTACGGTCTTTGGTTCCTCCGGTGACCCTCCTGTCAAAAGGTCTACTGGAACTCTTAGTTCCCTACCATAATTAACATACGCCGGGGTAGCTTTTATGCTTTCATGCTCGGCGGTACGGTACGACAGAAGGAAGAGTGGTATATACTTGTCCCAATCTTTTTGTTTGTCATCTACTAATTTCGCCAAATGCCTCTCAAGGGTCTGGTTAAATCTCTCGACCATTCCATCAGATTGTGGATGGTACGCGGTGGTCCTCGTCTTATGCATTCCCAAAATTCTGCACACTTCCTGGAAGACCTGCGATTCGAAGTTCCTGCCCTGATCGGAATGGATTTCGAGAGGCACACCAAAGCGAGATATCACTTCCTCGACCAGCTTAGAAGCAACTGTTGTAGCTTCCTGGTTTGGTATGGCGAACACTTCGGGCCATTTGGTGAAGTAGTCCATGACAACCATAAAATACTTGTTTCCCGATTCCGTTACAGGAAATGGCCCAGCTACGTCAACTGCAATTCGTTCCCACGGTGCGCCAACGTTATACAAGCGCAGGTTCCCACGGCTCCTTGTCTGTGGTCCCTTGACTGCAGCGCAAGTAGTACATTTGCGGCACCACTCCTGCACATCATCTCGGCAATGCAGCCAGTAGAACCTCTCTCTCACTTTTGTTAACGTCCTCTTGACACCTAGATGACCTCCTGATACGCCATCATGCATTTCACGGAGAACATCCGGTACTCTCGTTTTTGGGACAACTATCTGAAGATGGAACTCTCTGCCGTTAGTCTTCTCCCATTTTCGGTAAAGTATTCCATTTTGAAGTATCAGACTGTCCCATTGCGCCCAGTACGCCTTAGTGGCAGCGCCAGTGGGTGCAACCTCACTCCAGATTGGTTTTTCGTCACCTCGTTTCTTCCATGTGATGATGTGCCGTAGGTCGTCATCTGTTTCTTGAGCCTCCCTCATAGCATCATTCTCCCATGGACCTAAAGGACTTGTTTTCGTTAACTTTAATGTCACTTCCTTAGATTCCTGCTTAACACAGTGTTTGCAGTCTTCTGAACACGGCCTTCGTGAAAGTGCGTCGGCATTCCCATGCGCCTTTCCGCTGCGGTGTTCCGTCTTGAAGTCGTACTCCTGGAGTTGTTCAATCCATCGAGCTACTTGGCCTTTTGGGTTCTTGAATTGCAGTAGCCACTTCAACGCTGCGTGATCAGTTCGCAGTAAAAACTGTCTGCCGATGAGATATTTGCTGAAATGTTGTAGCGTCTTTACAACAGCCAAGAGTTCTCTTCTTGTCACACAGTAGTTTCTCTCTGGCTTAGATAAAGATTTGCTGAAATATGCAATTACAACTTCTCTTTCGCGCTGTTTTTGAGATAACACCCCTCCAATGGCCGTGTTGCTTGCGTCAGTGTCGACTATAAGCTGACCTTCAGGTTGTGGATACCCCAGGATTGGTGTTTCACACAGATGTTTCTTCAGTTTCTGAAAAGAATCTTCAGAAGTCTCGTCCCACATAAACTGTCGTTTATTTTCCGTCAGCCGATGTAATGGCTTGGCTATCTCTGAGAATCCCTTGACAAAACGCCTGTAGTAGGAGCATAGTCCGAGAAATGCCCGCACTTCGGTTTTGTTCTTAGGGGTTGGCCAATTTTGAACTGCTTCCAGTTTCTCCGGGTCCGTCTGGATTCCATCACTGGATATGACATGGCCGAGATAATTGACCTTACTTCTGAATAAACGACACTTTTTCGGATTCAGCTTTAACTTGGCCCCCTCTATTTTGGCGAAAACTCGTTCTAAGTTTCGCAAATGGTCCTCGAAGTCGCGGCCAACAATGATGACGTCGTCCAAGTAGACTAAGCAAGCCTCTCCAACTAAGCCTGCCAGTACACGCTCCATGAGTCGCTCAAATGTGGCAGGTGCGTTGCACAATCCAAAGGGCATGACGTTAAACTGCCATAAACCTTTACCTGTGGAGAAAGCTGTCTTCTCCTTGTCTTTTGGATGAATTTCCACCTGCCAGTATCCAGATTTCAGGTCCAGGGTCAAGAACCATTTCATGCCACTCAAGGTATCCAGAGTATCGTCGATTCGAGGTAATGGATAGCTGTCCTTCTTAGTGACATCATTGAGACGCCTGTAGTCCACACAAAATCTTGTGCTGCCATCTTTCTTCTTCACCAACACAACAGGTGAGCACCACGGACTTGCAGACGGTTCAATAATCTTATGCCTTCTCATGTCCTCCAAAAGGCCTTCAACTTCTTTTTCCTTTGCAATGGGTATCCGTCTTGCTCGTTGACGAATTGGGTTCTCACTTCCGGTATCTATTCTGTGCTGAACCATCGACGTTCTTCCAAGGTCGCCTTCCTGACTGGAGAAGATATTCGCGTGGCGCTGTAAAAACTTCTTAGCTTTCATGCTCTGCGAATAAGTCAGATTACTCTTGCAGTCGTCGAGTAGTTCAGTCACTAATCCGTAGTTGCTGCTTGCTTGGGAGACAACAGTTATTGGGGCTTCCTCCGCGTCAGCCAGTACACGCCTCTTAGTCCTGGTTGAAGCTCCCTGCTTCTTCAGCTCCTCTACTTGTTGCTCGAGCCTTTTCATCCTTGACATCTGGGTCTCCTTCTGCGGGCAGTTGAGCTGAAGATGGCCCCTCTTCCCGCACTTATAGCACATGGCTTCAAATATTTTTCTTGCAGGAGCCTTTACTTCGGAGACCTTGCGGATCTTATGGGTCTGCTGTATCTCATGGCGAACAGCCTCGACCTCCAAAGCATGCGCTAACGCTTCCTTTAGCGAGGTGTGGTGACGTAGCCTCACTGCAGCTCTGACCTCTAGATCCCTGATTCCGTCGACAAATGCTTGCACAATATTCGTGTCGACCATCTTGGAATCGGCTCCTGGGTGTGCCTTCTTGACCAGTTTTTCAATTTCCAACGCCCATTGTTGTAGTCCCTCTCCTGAGCGTTGGACTCTGTCACGAAGTTGAGCACGGAACACGTGCTCCAGGTGTCGCTCCCCGTATCTGGATTCAAGGGCCTCCATCAGGTCTTGGAACCCCTTCCCTGTATGTACTTCTAGGACCGACAAAGCTTGCCCTCTGAGCGCAACAGTAAGAGCGGTCAGGCATTGTTCGTCAGTCCATCCGTTGGCAGAAGCAACCGTCTGGAATTGCTGACGATAAGCATTCCATGAAGTAGTACCGTCGTATGGTGGCACTTTAACTCTTGGTCCTTGTACCACTTGCACCACTCCGGTAGTTCCACTTGACACCGCCACTCCTGTGGTTTCCAAGCGCACTACTTTCTTCTGAAGTTCAGTGAGGCCGGTTTTCACATTTTCTACATCCAATCCTAACCCCGTAACTCGTTCGTCCATTACGTCGACATCTTTACGAAGCTTTGTCACCGTGTCACTGACATCCTTTATAGCCAATAGCGCTTTTTCTTGGAGGTCCTTTTGTTGCTTTTGAGACTCCATCATTGCCCTTTGAGAATCTTGCAAAGCCTGGCTATCAGCCCTTTGCAGCTCCATTAATTTAATTAAATTTTCTAAATGAAGAGCCATTTGAGGGGCCGTAGAAACTACGGGCGTGGCAGGATGGATGGAGCTAGTCGACGGGGCCTGAGCAGGCGGGGCGCAGTGGGCGGGGCCAGTGGGTGTGGCCTGAGTGGGCGTGGCCTGGTGGGTGGAGCCAGTGGGCGTGGCCATGACCAGAGTGGGCGGGGCCTGAGGGGCGTGGTCAGTGGGCGGGTCCCGGTGGTCGGAGCCAGTGGGCGTGGCTTCACCCGAAGTGGGTGGAGCCTGGGGGGCGTGGTCAGTGGGTGGAGCCTGGTGGGCGGGGCCAGCGGGTGCGGCCTGCTCCGCAGTGGGCGGAGCTTGGTCCCCAGTTGGTGTAGCCTCCGCGGCTCCACCTCCAACTCCTCTCTCGGAGTCAATGGCAGCAGCTCGCTGCGCCCTTGTCCTGATACTCCCTTTGAAGTCCTCTCTCGGAGTCAATGGCATCTTCCAAATCGCACGTCTGACACCAGTTGTTACGTGCTAGGGTTCGAGGATTCGGAGAGAAAGACCTGGTGACTCTCTTGAAGACTTTATTCACAAACACTAGCTCACACAAATCACTAAGTCCAAACACTAAGCACTAGATCCAAATCACTGAGCACTATCACTGTCCTAGGTCGTAGCCGAGTCGTTAGTTCACTATTGATCACTTGTTTTCACTATTGAAATCGCCTTGATGATCGCTCGGATCGAACTGAGTTGACTGCCGGCTTGTTTACCATTTATATGGCCCGCGTCGAATTCTGGAGCGTTCTATTTTGGCGATTTCAATAGTGAAAACAAGTGATCAATAGTGAACTAACGACTCGGCTACGACCTAGGACAGTGATAGTGCTCAGTGATTTGGATCTAGTGCTTAGTGTTTGGACTTAGTGATTTGTGTGAGCTAGTGTTTGTGAATAAAGTCTTCAAGAGAGTCACCAGGTCTTTCTCTCCGAATCCTCGAACCCTAGCACGTAACAATATTATATAGTAATGTAGTGCCCGACAGCACCTTTAACTGATTTTAGAGTTATTTTGAATTGGTGTTGCTATAGATAATTAGTTATTGTTTCATATTGTATTGAAATGATTCATGAATTCATGCAATAATCAGGTGATTGCAAGCAAACCCGTGGGAAATAGCTAATAAAATTTATATATTTGAAATGTGCTAACAAAGTTCTTTCATTTGATACCCCACACAACTTAGTCAGGTATATTTTTTTGTTCTATACTTTAAGTGCCCTAGATGGCGCTATAGTCAATTTTACGTAAAGTCATGTAGCCTTAGCCAGCGTACAATCAAGACGCTTCCAATAACATCTCATTTGCTTAAATAGGTTAAGTAGTTTTAAAGTTACGAGGGAACAGACAAACATCCATACCCACATTCATACATACATGATACAATATACATACATACAGGCAAAAATCATAACCCTCCTTTTTGCTTCGCTGTAGTCGGGTAAAAAGTATATGTTTAGTTTAGGGTACAATAATTTCACTTTCAATTTGTAACTTTGTTCCGAAAACAGGAGAATCAAAACTTAACACTAACGACGCGACTACATGTTCAGGAAGGTGGGGGGGGGGGGGGGGGACAAGTAGTTTTAAAGTTACGAGGGAACAGACAAACATCCATACCCACATACATACATACATACATACATACAGGCCAAAATCATAACCCTCCTTTTTGCTTCGCCGTAGTAGGGTAAAAAATACGATCAATCCATCAATCCGCGGCGTACACGATCAAATTTTCGTTAATCCATACCGGATTGATGGATCAGATTGATTAAAATTTGACCGTGTAACTTGGCCGTTTCATTTACGGTATAATATACGGATATAGAGAATTGTGTGACAACGGCTACGGAGCCGTTGTCACACAATTCTCGTTATTACAACAAGCGACGAGAATGTATGATTATGTGTGTATAAAAATCATAAAAAAATATGTCGTAAAATCAGATTTATAACCAAAACAAAGCGAAAGATATAAAATGCGCTGTATACTATTACAATAAATTTCCTCGGAGCTTCCTCCAGAGATTTAACCAAAATTTTATTTAGATACATTTCGCTAAAGTTGTCATGCTCATGTATCATATTATGTATGCCACAATGATGCCACATAAGATACACTCAACAGTAGACATGCCAAAAACTAGTTATCTAAAAATAAATGCTAAAGCTCGAGTCATTTCACAGATCCGTTACAAACACCGTGACACGAAAATTATAATATTTAGGTACTTACTTATCAAGATTTACGATACTTGTAATATCACTGTACCTATCTATGAATTCAAGTATCGTAAATTACTTATGTAGTACTTTACAAACTTTGATTAGTAAATAACTCACGTACCTAACTTTAATAAAGTATTATAAAGTACTTAGTACAACCGAGGGAGAAAAAAATAATTAATTAAATATTGAAAATATTTTGTAGAAAGAAACAAGGAAGAGAAAACTTGTTTGGAAAAGGCCATCATTGTATGAGGCCTCCGGCCATCATTGTATGAGGCCTCCGGCCCTGGAAAATAATTTTAGAATACGGTAGAGTCATTACGGTAGAGTTTCATCCAAAAATCTCATAAATCATAATACTGTAAATTGTAATGTAAAAAACTAAATACCATTTTCCAGCTTGAGTCGCTCTATTTCCGAATTAAGTGAGCGCGCTACACGGAGCATAGACATCGTTTCTCTATATTTTTGCTCATTTTCAGCATCTAATGCCGGTATTGCGGATCGCTGTAAATTTTTAAATGAAATATTATGTAACTGTATGAAAATGTTTAAATAAAGTTTATTGGATCATGATTCATGACTCACATAAAAAAATACAAGAAAACTTATATTTTATGACTTACTTGCAGAACTAAATCATTTTCTATTTCCTCTAAGTTAGATTTTAGTAAACATATGTCAATTTGTTGTTGTTCGGGAGAAAACATCTTTGCTTAGAAAAAGTTTTGTTTCGCTAATTACGTTAAGCTTATTAAAACACAAAATGTTTATCTAATTTGTATTAATTTAATTCGATATTAAATTTAAAAAATTGACGTTAAAGATGTGTGAAAAACTGGTGAAAAATTTATCGCGCCGTTCCATTTTCAAAATTGTAATTTTTTTATTAAAATTAACATTTGGTGCACAAAAATTATGTCTGTACTGCTTCAGTTTAATAATAATCGTAACTATATAACTTACGCGTTGTAATTTGTTAGTTAAATAAAAACAAGACGTGTAAGTACCAAAATAATGTTAAAAAATTATGAGGAAAAACGTTTAATAAGTTTATAATGTTATCGTTTTAAGATTAAAGTGTAACTTACACTAATATTATGTATTCTGTGCTAATACTGGAATCAAAGCAGTGCAGACAGGATTTTTATGTACCTACCTACTGGAAATTAAAAAAAGTTACAATATTGATTACAAAATTACGCGTAGTATTAAAATTTAAATTATTTGGTATTCACGTACTCGGTACCTAACTTGTACCTAACCAAATAGTACCGATAGTGCCTTGCTGTATTACATAGTTAATAGTACATTTATTTAAAGTCGCTACATAATAAATTAATACATTATTTAAGTGCTGATTTTAGTAAAGAATTAGATTAATACAGTCAAAAGATAGAGCTGAGAAGTTTTCCTTGTCTGCGATTAAAATATAAGTAGATATTAAATGAAATACCTAATAACTTCTGCCTACGTTGTTTTTCAAAGAAAAAGGTTCGTATTTTTCTTAGTCATACATTTTATTTCATACCCACCTTAATTCAGAGTCCAGACAATTAATATTCATTTAAACACGACCTTTTTAAGCGTTTTGACGAATGAAAACACTGCCCAAAATTTTAGGACATTTTCCGAGTAAGGAATTAGGTAGGTATAATATGTATTATATTATTATTATTTATTATGTAAGTATATCGTAGCTAATATCTACCTATATTAAGCTATGTTTGGTATTCCCGAGGGGTACAATACAACGTAAGTACCGTGTGTACTGCTATGTAGTATGTACTACCACAGATTATTAAATAGTTGTTACGAAGTACTACTATGTACCCAAACGCGTCGGTATGCAGGGCCGTGCCTGGGTATATGGCCGCCTGCGTGCCAGTCTGTATGGCCGCCCCCAGGATAACATTAAAAAAAACTACTTTAATTTTTAATGTTTATTATTATACACAGGGCATCAAACCGGGAAAAAAATCAGTTTTTGGTTAACCGAAATCGAGAACGAAAAAAAATATTGGTTTTGTTCCGAAAACCGGTTTCTGAAAAGAAAAACCGGCTAAAAACCGGTTTTATGAGATTTATATGTTTGGATGAAATTTAAGAAAAAAAAATGCACAAAATAAACATTTTTTTATTTAAAATTTAAACAAAAATAATAACATGAAAAAAATTACAAAACTGTCGCGGGTTTGAGTTGGATTATTCAAAGATACTTAAAAAAAAATAAAAAATCTAGCTCCAATTCCAGCTTAGATTATAATTAAAATGATCTCACATGTTGTGCATTTCGTTCGGCAAAATTTCGTATACGGACTTTTAACCCGGTGAACACGTTTTTGCTATTTAAGTATATATTTAATTATCATGAAAATGAATGTTCCCCATTTATTTATTTTGTCTGAAAAATAATTGTTATTGTAGGTTATAATATTATAGGATATATTTAGATATAGCCACACTATTTGGTCGGTCACTAACGATGCGACGATCGCTCGGCGGCTGGCGCCCGGCGGCCGGCGCGGGCGCCGAGCGCTCGCTTCTTCAGTACGAGTCCTAACGCCTTGTATGCGCCACGTGTTTTTGTTATCGGAGTGTTACTTGTTATTACTGTTTTTTGTTTTTGTTGCTGTTTTGTTATTGCTGGTATTGAAAAATGCCGAAAAGACAACGAAAAACTGTACTCAACAGTGAAACGCGGGAGTTTGTTGTGCGTTTGCGAGATTACTTTGCTTGTGAACAACAAAATGGCGGCCCTTTGTTGCCACTTGAAAACGTACCCATACAAATCACAAAACATTTTTTTCGCTTTCAGCGCTGAGTACTTTCACTGTAAAGTGTAAACTATATAAGGAACGTTGTGCACTCGTTTCCATTACCGACATTTTTTATCGATACTTGCCGCCCTAGTCGATAAACGTCACACGACGTAAGTTTTGCAGGACGTAAACATAAATTGAGATTGAGATAACTTCTCGTAAATGTTAAGATTTGTTAAAAATATCAACGGAATACATTACTAATGGTATAAAGCTACGTAAAATTTTTAAATGGCATTTTTAGACGCCCCCAATATGATCCCAATTTAATGGTGACGCCACTACAATGTTATATGATGACATTAGCTGTCATAGGGATCAAGGTTCGCCGCGCCGAGTATAATGAAAACAAACCGATTATATTTTTGCCCAGTAAACAACTTGTAACGATTTGGCCGCCTCTTAATTTCGGCCGCCTGCGTGCGGTGCACGCAATGAACGCCCGTCAGGCACGGCCCTGTCGGTATGCTGTATAGGTACTATCAGAGATATTGATTCATAGGTATCATACTGCCTACGTATTTGCCTACCTACGTTATTTGGTCGGGTTCTGTCAATTTAATGTTAGTGAGTGAATCATTGATCAATTATTCAATATTAGGCTGAAATTGACAACGCGACACAATTACGACGTTCAACGTTGTTCCACAATCTGCCTATGATTCAACATCCATACTAATATACTTACTAATATTATTATAAAAAGTGTGTCTGTCTGTCTGTCTGTCTGTTACCTCTTCACGCCCAAATCACTAAACCGATTTTGCTGAAATTTGGTATGGATATATTTTGAGTCCCGAGAAAGGACATAGTATACTTTTCATCCCGGAAAAATGTACGGTTCCCGCGCGATAAACTAATTTTGACGCAAAGGAGTTGCGGGCGTCATCTAGTCATTGTACCCAACATTTTATTCTGCAACTATTTTCGAGAACTATTTAACCCCATATTTAATGAGTTATAGCCTCCTATCCATACTAATATTATAAATACGAAAGTGTGTCTGCCTGTCTGTCTGTCTGTCTGTTACCTCTTGACGCTGAACCGATTTTGCTAAAATTTGGCATGGAGATACTTCGAGTCCTAAGAAAGGACATAGGATAGTTTTATCCCGGAAAAATGTACGATTTCCACGCGATAAACGAATTTTGGAGCAACGGAGTTGCGGGCGTCATCTAGTAGTTTATATTATACAAGTTTCACAGTAACTCATGGCTTTTACCCACTATAACAGGGAAGTTGAGTATTCTTTCAGCTACCATTGCTATCAACGATATACAGAAGTTACAGAATTCTCCAAAATCCAATTACACTAGTTTGCTATTTAATAATGGCGGTTAGGAGTTGATTTATTCAATGTTTACTCACGAAATAATAGCCGCAAGGATGGAATGAGAGGATTTATCCGCTATCCGCGGTTTTGAGGTTAGATTTAATTTGAATTAGGAATATTACAAAACTTTTATTACCTTGTTGTTGAGATACAATTCAGAAGCCCATTAATTATTTCTCTCTTCTTATTTATTCGTTGCCGTTGATAATAGGAAAAGTCTAAACATTTGTACGACTTTAAAAAGAAAAATCGGCAAAGTGCGAGTCGGCCCCGTGCACGACGTGTTCCTTACCGTCTTAAGAACGGTAATAGCTAGAGATTTGAAATTTTCACAGATTATGTTACATATCTGTTGCCGCTATAAGTTTAACAAACACTAAAAACAAAATAAAATAAATATTTAACGGGGGCTCCCATACAACAAACGAGATTTTTTTTGGCCTTTTTTGCTCTAAGTATATCAATAATGGCAACAGGTAGGTATTTACTTGAATTATTCTCAAAGTCCTTAGTTATATGTGTACCTTAATATCCATACTAATATTATAAATGCGAAAGTGTGTCTGTCTGTCTGTCTGTTACCTCTTCACGCCTAAACCGCTGAACCTATTTTGCTGAAATTTGGTATGTGGATACTTTGAGCCCCGGGAAAGGACATAGGGTACTTTTTATCCCGGAAAAATGTACGGTTCCCACGCGATAAACGAATTTTGGCGCAACGAAGTTGCGGGCGTTATCTAGTTTAATAATAATCTATACTAATATTATAAAGAGGTAAACTTTGTCTGTTTGTTTGTTTGTTAAATTGTAATGAATAGGCTCAAAAACTACTGGACCGATTTAAAAAATTCTTTCACCATTCGAAAGCTACATTATTTACGAGTAACATAGGCTACATTTTATTTCGGAAAATGTAGGGTTCCGTAAGATATTTGGATTTTCCTGACACATGGTGAAGAAAATCAACCAGAACATTTACTTATTTTGCGTACGCTGCCTAAACTATAAAAGATAGAACCATACAATGTTCTAAGTAAATGTAGATCTTTTGAATATCTACAAAAAATTCCCCGACCTACTATACCTATCTATGTCGAGTGAGGTACAACAACCATTATTTAAAAATCTTGATTTTTTTGGACTACATTTAAACGCATTTATGTTACTCATGCTATTAATCTTTATCAAAATGAATTTATCAAAATTGCAATACTTACGTCAGCGTCTTGTTGGCCCAGCAGGACAAGCTAGATATCGCAGCGCCAAGTTCCAGGGTCGCGTCCACGCGGCGGCAATACTTAATGATTAAACGAACTTACCTGTACGTGAAGTTCTATCATAATTATACGAGCTGCTTTGTCCGAAGAGATTAGCATTAAGTACTTATTTACACTAGTAGTTACGCCTACAGTGACGCCAGTCTTGCATTAAGTTGAGATTTATTAAAAAAAAAAAAACCAAATCTAAAAAAATAAGTGGGTAGTTTCGCTCACCTGTCACGAATCTTGCGATTGCTTGTCATTTAGTTCAGAGCGCCGATTTTTCACAGCTGGGTTCCTGGGATGGGTGGGATGCTAATCTCTTCGGACAAAGCAGCTCGTATAATTATGATAGAACTTCACGTACAGGTAAGTTCGTTTAATCATTAATTATACTCTCTGCTTTGTCCTCGAGATTAGCATTAAGTACTTATTTACACTATTAGACATTGAGAGACTACATCTGCTGTGAAAAATCATTTTTATTTAACAAAATACAATATAACGTAATATTTAATATATTCTATAGAATATATCTTTTACATTATCTTTTAAATTATAATTAAATTGTTTATACAATAATAAACTAAAATCAGGTTCTATAAAAATATCAGCTTATTTATTTATTGTCCTGACATTATCCTATTGGCAAAAATTCCGTGATCAAAATCATTGACAATATCTTTATTATAAAATTTAATAAAGGTTTTGGAGTTAGCGCTCCATCCTGCTGTCTTCCTAATTAAGTCTAGGTTTACACCTAATCTATTTGCTTTCGAGGTGCTAGCGTGCCTCGTACTATGGGCGGTAAAAGTAGAGACATCTATACCACATATTTCGAGTGTGCTTTTCACCCAACGGCTTAGCGTTTGTGAGGTTACTTTGTGGTGTGGCTTTCTCAAACTAACAAAAAGGTACAAATGATTATTTCGTAAGGGTTCCGTTAATTTTAAAAATTGTTTTAAAGTATTAGCTACACATATTTCAGGTTTATCCTGAAAATATGGCAGTATAAGAGCTGGCTGTGTTGAGTTAAGTCGAGACGTCTTTATAAGATCGGGTATTTTTATAATAATTCTGTCGGGAAACCACTCTATATTTTTTATATTTATAATTGATATCGTTTGTATCCTATGCCCGGTTACGAGTGCTAGCAACGTTATAAGTTTTTTAGAAATTGTCTCCAAGTCCAATGACTCGTTAGGGTACAATTCACCAATATGATTTAGAACTAGGGAGGTATCCCAAGTCAAATTGTATTTTGGCAGGGGCGGTCGCAATCTAAAAACTCCCTTAAAAAATCTTTTCAAATTGTCATTACTACTAATTTCGATATCGAGTACTAGAGATAATGCGGATCTACAGCTATTGAGTGTACCATATTGGGCTCCATTATTATAAAGTTCTGTAAAAAAGTTTAAAATATTTGAAATTGATGTCTGATAAAAGTTTAAATTATTTTTTACACAAAATTGGAACCACTTCTTTAAACAGGAATCGTATTGTTTAATAGAGTTTTGTGAGAGAGAAGCTAACATTATGTCCACTGAAGAATGTGGAACGTTTCTTCTCAACAGGGACGTCCTGACAACACTCCGGCAACCAGGGTAATTCGTTGGTGTACTTGGCGGTTGCTGGAATGAGATAATATAAGATTTTCACTTGATTTTAAAATTAATGGCTCAGAAATTAGAAGTTTATTGTAAAGGGGAAACCATGGCTGTGTGGGCCACCATGGTACCACTACTATGCCTGTCGCTTTATCTTTAATGATTTTACGTAAAGATTTTAGAATTATAGAAGCTGGTGGAAAGGCGTAAAAGAAGAATTTTGACCAGGGTACGGTGAAAGCATTCACTGCAACTGCATCAGGGTCTCTGTTCCAGGATATGTATCTTTGACATTTTTTATTTAATCTACTTGCAAATATATCAATATAAGGTTCACCAAATTTATGCGTTATATTTTGGAAGGCATAATCCGCTAGTTCCCACTCGACATCTGGGTGATTACGCCTAGATTCCGCATCCGCAACGGTATTTTCTGCTGAGCTAATATATGAAGCAAATACTATTATTTGTTTTTGCTCACACCATTGCCACAGATCTCGGGTTACTTGTGTAAGATGAGGGAACTGTACGCCACCCATACGGTTTACGTATGAAATAGCAGTGGTATTATCAATCCGCAACAATATTTGACATTTATTAAAATTTTTTGCAAAAACTTTCAGGCCAAAAAAAGCTGCTAAAATTTCCAAGTAGTTAATGTGCTTGGAGCGCTCCTCATCTGACCAAGTACCGCTAGCAGTCTCCTCTCCGCATGCCGCACCCCACCCCGTAGTTGAAGCATCACTAAAGATTTCTAATACGTATTCGTCGTATTTAATACTATTAGTTGGTGTATTTATAGATCGAATCCACCATTCAAAATCAGATATCAAGTTGCTCGGTATGTTCATATACCTTTCATAATTATCTGGATCATTTAATAAATTTAAATACTTGCACCTTTCAAAGTTTTTGGTATACAACCAACCATATTCGACGGCGGGGCAAGCAGATGTGAGTAAGCCAATCAAACGAGCAAAGTCCCTAATTTTACATCGCTTTAAAAATTTGAAATGAATGATTTGGTCTTTAATTTTACTAATTTTTTGTGGAGGTAAAGTAATTAGAAATCTTTCAGTGTCTATGATGTATCCTAAAAATTTACAACATGTACTTGGACATAAATTACTCTTTTCGTAATTTATTATGAAGCCTACTGATTGCAAAAGATTTATAGTGTTATTTACGTTATCTAAGCATCCCTTGTAGTCATCATTTATCAATAAAAAATCGTCCAAATAAATGGTAGACATAAAGCCACAGGATCTAAGTAGTTTTACAATTGGTTTCAGTATTTTCGTAAACACAAAGGGTGCCGTACTGAGACCGAATGGTAACACGTTAAATTCGAATAAATTATCATCGAATTGAAATCGGAGATATTTTTTATACTCCTCATGAATTTTAATTAAAAAATATGAATCTTTTAGGTCTACGGTACACATATAGGAATTCTTTGAAACTAGTTTTATTGCAGTACGTAGATCCTCTAATTTAAAATGCAATAATATTTCATTTTTCAATAAATTTGTTAAGATTTTTTAAATTTAGTATAAATCTGTGTTTACCATTTGGTTTTTGCACAAGAAAAAAAGATGACAAAAATTGATTTTTACACGGCTGGCACTGGGAAATAGCCCCTATAGACAACAAGTCATCAATACATTGTTTATACTGCAATTTCTCTAATTCTGTATAGCTGCGTTGTACAGGAAGATGTGTTTGTATAACCGGCTTACAAAAGGGTATCTTGTAACCGGAAATCCAGGACAGTATTGTGTGGTCACTAGTGACAGATGACCACTGTTCATAGTAATAGGTAAGTCTGCCAGCGTAACTCACCTCATATTCTACTGCCGACGACTCCGCGTTGGGTTCCCGGCTGTCGGTTGTCGATATGACGCTCTGGAGGAGCTCACGGGCTGATATTTCTGTGCAGGTTCCTTCCTCTGGTTCCCCATCTTTTGCCTGCGAACTGGGGGAGGAGCCTTCCAGTTTAAATTACTCCTTTGTGTAGCGGGCACTTGGGACTTCTTGATTGCAAGTGTTTTAGAAGCTGGTGTGATTTTTAAATCCGCGCTTGACTTAGAAATTGATTTTGCAGTTTTTAAGGTATCAGCCAGGTCCGATCCAAAGAGGCAGTTGTCAATTTTTGTTTTTGTCAACTGGTCTTTCATGTCTTTTTTTTTAAATTATATAATATAAAATTGCGACGTGTTATGGAATCAGTATTTTGACAGTCGCATATTAATCGAGTAGCATCCATGAGTAGCTTTATGATTGCAGTATTTTTGTTCTGCTCCTCGAGCAAAATAGTGATAGCCTCTCCGAGACACGATATTGCAGAACCCAGAACTTTCTGTTTGCTTTCAATTCCTTTATCTCTCTTTAAGACGACATCCGTTACAGCAGCCTTAATTTCTAGATTAAGCTCAGGAGCATCAATCTGGGTACAATTTTTCGGGGGAAGATATTTTTCCTGTAAATCTTTACGGAGGTCTTTTGCCAAGCCAACTGTAGCTACATATTGGAGGCGCACAGCCAGATCGGCGTTAATATCCTTACCGTATATTTTTTTAATTGATGGGTCGTCTCCTAACAATTCAAGCATAACATTATCCACTTCAGGCACAGCCATCACCTCAGGGTCCTGGCAATCATTCTGAGTGGCAGGTAACTCGCACGAGCTAGTGGATGGAACAGGCTCAACGCTACAGGCTAAATTAGCGTTGGCACCAGTGCTGGTGGAGGGTACAGATTGTTCTGTCTCCTCAATTTCGCCTTCAATAACTGGATCAATTTCAATCTGTGAGCCATCTGCAATTTTATAAATGAAAAATAATAATCGATATCTATTCATTGTTTTCGTCGGGATTAAGTATAAGTAATAAACGTAATAAGAGCAAGAAAAATTTGTCAATAGTGCGTAGGTACGCATGACACTATAAAAAAAGCACTTAGGTACTGAAAAGTTCTTAAATAATGGACTGTATAATTTATATGCATTGTATCTCTTATCACCCTGTTCATTGAGCCGTAACGTCTTTTGTTAGTTGCATTTTTATATTATCATGATAAGTTACATGCTATTTAGATAAGTAGCAATCCCAAAAATTGCTCGCAAATCTAAATTTATACACGTACTTATATTGTTACAGTATTGTTGGTAAAAAATTATTAATACCAACTTATCAAGTAACTTGCGTTATAGCAGGTACTTAAAAAAATATCCAAAAGTAGGATTATTTTGTTACCGTATTGTCTGTAAAGTAATAGCCCCAAAAGCTATCCGCAGTACAGACTTATCATGTAACAGTATTTATGATCGTACCTTTTCTGTGTGACGGCATTTCAGGATAATCCGATAACATTTCGTCATGTTTAGACGAAGCGGAAGACGATGTTGAATCACGTCGTTTCTTCTTGGCATGTTTCAGTTTTCTTTCGAGTTTTTTTAACTTTCTTGAAATATAGGTACTCGTAATTATCATCCTTTGAGTGTTTTCTTTTACCCATGTTTGCACTTTAAAACTGAAAATAAGAACCTAAAAATTAAATAGTGCGTACTGGCGGAGCACTGTACTTGTGAATGACAAGCAATCGCAAGATTCGTGACAGGTGAGCGAAACTACCCACTTATTTTTTTAGATTTGTTTTTTTTTTTTTTTTTGATAAATCTCAACTTAATGCAAGACTGGCGTCACTGTAGGCGTAACTACTAGTGTAAATAAGTACTTAATGCTAATCTCGAGGACAAAGCAGAGAGTATAATCACTTTTCGCTTTCTTTAAAATATAAGCATCGCTCACTCAAGTAGGACTAAGGAGAAAGACGGATGTCGAACGCTACCGAACGAAATGCCGTCACACAGAAAAGGTACGATCATAAATACTGTTACATGATAAGTCTGTACTGCGGATAGCTTTTGGGGCTATTACTTTACAGACAATACGGTAACAAAATAATCCTACTTTTGGATATTTTTTTAAGTACCTGCTATAACGCAAGTTACTTGATAAGTTGGTATTAATAATTTTTTACCAACAATACTGTAACAATATAAGTACGTGTATAAATTTAGATTTGCGAGCAATTTTTGGGATTGCTACTTATCTAAATAGCATGTAACTTATCATGATAATATAAAAATGCAACTAACAAAAGACGTTACGGCTCAATGAACAGGGTGATAAGAGATACAATGCATATAAATTATACAGTCCATTATTTAAGAACTTTTCAGTACCTAAGTGCTTTTTTTATAGTGTCATGCGTACCTACGCACTATTGACAAATTTTTCTTGCTCTTATTACGTTTATTACTTATACTTAATCCCGACGAAAACAATGAATAGATATCGATTATTATTTTTCATTTATAAAATTGCAGATGGCTCACAGATTGAAATTGATCCAGTTATTGAAGGCGAAATTGAGGAGACAGAACAATCTGTACCCTCCACCAGCACTGGTGCCAACGCTAATTTAGCCTGTAGCGTTGAGCCTGTTCCATCCACTAGCTCGTGCGAGTTACCTGCCACTCAGAATGATTGCCAGGACCCTGAGGTGATGGCTGTGCCTGAAGTGGATAATGTTATGCTTGAATTGTTAGGAGACGACCCATCAATTAAAAAAATATACGGTAAGGATATTAACGCCGATCTGGCTGTGCGCCTCCAATATGTAGCTACAGTTGGCTTGGCAAAAGACCTCCGTAAAGATTTACAGGAAAAATATCTTCCCCCGAAAAATTGTACCCAGATTGATGCTCCTGAGCTTAATCTAGAAATTAAGGCTGCTGTAACGGATGTCGTCTTAAAGAGAGATAAAGGAATTGAAAGCAAACAGAAAGTTCTGGGTTCTGCAATATCGTGTCTCGGAGAGGCTATCACTATTTTGCTCGAGGAGCAGAACAAAAATACTGCAATCATAAAGCTACTCATGGATGCTACTCGATTAATATGCGACTGTCAAAATACTGATTCCATAACACGTCGCAATTTTATATTATATAATTTAAAAAAAAAGACATGAAAGACCAGTTGACAAAAACAAAAATTGACAACTGCCTCTTTGGATCGGACCTGGCTGATACCTTAAAAACTGCAAAATCAATTTCTAAGTCAAGCGCGGATTTAAAAATCACACCAGCTTCTAAAACACTTGCAATCAAGAAGTCCCAAGTGCCCGCTACACAAAGGAGTAATTTAAACTGGAAGGCTCCTCCCCCAGTTCGCAGGCAAAAGATGGGGAACCAGAGGAAGGTTAGGTTAGGTTAGGTTAGGTTAGGTTAGGTTAGGTTAGGTTAGGTTAGGTTAGGTTAGGTTAGGTTAGGTTAGGTTAGGTTTTTTTTTTTTTTTTTTTTTTTTTTTTTTTTTTTTTTTTTTTTTTTTTTTTTTTAAAGCCCCTTATATGGGACATCTTCTTCCCCCTTCAAGAAAAAGGGACAATTGCTTGCTGTTTTATTTAATTTCTTACATTTTACATTTTTTTATTAATTTTATTTACAGCCAGTTTTTACCTAACGTTGTATATTACCTTTATAATATTATCATCTTTCATTTTTAGTTACAACATATATTCTAATTTCTCTAGTTCTTACATTATCTTTTTACCTTATCTAGCTATTTTAATACCTTCAATTATATTGTCATTTACATTTAATACAATATACAATTACATTTTGTTCATTCCATACTTTATTTATTTTCGCTGACATTATTCTAATTCAATAGTTTATATTTATTAATTCCTTTTACATTGTCTTGTTTATTATGTGTTACATTTATATTTCATATATTAATTTACATTATTCATTATCATTAATTTTACGTAATTACAATTGTCTCTTATCTTTCTTTATTAAAACTTACATTTACAGTCACTTACAGTTTTATAATTTATAATTACAATGCACAGTTATTGTGGAGTGTGGTGTGCCTGAATGCTTCTACGCAATATACGTACATTCAGCCCGGAATATCCGGCGGAAGTGGTTGCTGCCATTATTATTATAAATAATTGCAATGCAGTCATGTTGGGAAACTATAGCTCGTGCAACTTACAAAGATGGTAAATACATAGGTAGGTACAGGGTTCACGTGTTATGCTTTACATTTTAGATATATAATATAGTGTCATTTGCCTTACATGCTAGTCTTATTTATCAAAATAATTTCATGTAGGTGCAAAGATATATAAATTTTTTTTTTTTTTTTTTTTTTTTTTTTTTCATAACACGTTTACAGACAATTGGTTACATTGGGTATTGTCGCATTTAATATAACATTATTATATACGTACAATAGTATTTTCACTAGACCTGTACCCTGTCACCGTTGCCCTATTTATCTTCAGGGTCATATGCGACTGTTGCACGTGCTATAGCATCCCATTTTTGTCTCACCGGACACTCCGCGCTGAATGCGTGATGATCTAATTGCTTTTGGTTGTCATTTTTGCAATTCGTGCAACACGGTTTAACACCCTCCTTCAGATCTTCACACTCAGACTGGTGATGTGTTCCGGAGCAGTGGGCGCATTTATCTTCGGCGGCGCTACAGAATCGCCGCCCATGTCCGTACCCTAAGCAGCGCGAGCACTGGATTAGGGGGGACTGGTCGGCGACTCTGACGCGCTGGATATCTATATACAGGTATCCTGCCTCGGTGAAGCGCGCCCACAGCCCCGGTGACACACTGAGTACCACGTGCTGAGTGTGATCATCTTTCCCTTTCTTTCTATACTTTACACTCACTCTGTCTTCTATCCCTCCCAGGATGTCCTCCACGAGGTGCTTATTTTGCCTCCTGATGGCTTCCAAGATGTCGTCATCGGTGTTGCTTTTCAGCACCCCGTAGAGCACAACCTGGGGATCCTTATTTTCTATTTCCTGTGCCTCTAACAGTGTCCCCGCTTTTCCTATTTTATCCCTGACTCTGTCTCTATCTTTCCTATCTCTAAATCCTATAATTACTTTCCTACCTTTTCCCCTCCTTATTCGATCTACCTGTATTCCTTCCTTCTTTGCCTCCATAATTTTCCCTACCTGCTGTACTATTTCGGTAGTAGGCATAAAATTCTCCTTGTCCGCCACAACCAGGGAGTGGAGGGTCCTATACTTAGGCTTGCCCCGGGTGACACTCGCATATGTTGGGGGTGTCTCCCGTTCCGGTTCGCCCTGTATCATGGTCTCCCGCCCCCCGATTGCGTCGTTCAACGTATTAACCGCTTTCTCTACCTCATATGTTACCGTTTCTACTACCTTTCCTTTCTCCTCCTCTATCTTTGTATGGATACTTTCTACATTTTTAACTGCCGTCTCTGTCAAGTAGTCCCTAAGCTCATGTATCATAACTTCCCGCTTCCCGATTACATCTTTCAGTGTATTTACCGCTTTCCCTACCTCATGTGTTACCGTTTTTACTGCCCTTCCCTTTTCCTCTTCTATCCTTGTATGTATACTCTCCACCTTCTTTACTACCGCCTCTGTTAAATGATCCCTAATCTCTTTTAAATCCCGCCTATACTCCTTTTTAAATTCACTTAATACCGTCTTTACCTTTTCAAAACAATTACAGTTACTTTCCGTTCGCGTTTCATGTTTTGTTTCGTATTGTGTTTCACACTGTGTCTCTACATCATTCATTTCTACTGTCTTTCTTTCCTGTCTATCATCCATCGTTATTATTTTCTGCAATTGTTTTAAAACGGCAGTAAGATTGTCCGCTATACCAACTCTCAACTCTCCCTTCATATTTCTCGTTTGGTTTAGCAGACTAATACTTTTCTTTACTTTCCTCGACGTCTCCTCCAGTACTGCGTCCCAATTTTCTGCCTCCATTTTCGGGCTATTTTCCTCGGCATAGCTATTACTAGCGCCGCCCGCGCCACTGCTGGAGGCGTCGAGGGACGGTTTATTTTTGGACCTCTGTATAGGATTTTTTGGGGTACGCACCATTGCCATTATAGTTGATTTAAAATGTAAGTTCTATTTATTTAATTAGTTTGAAGGGGGAACGCGTCTATTTGTAAAAATGTATAAATAAAATCTTAAAATTTAAAAATGCAGTGATTTATAATACGTACAGTGTAATTAAATATTCTTGTCAAAAAAATTTTTTTTTTTTTTTTTTTTTTTACTTATATTATCTGTTAATATTCAAAGTCTTATTACTAATTAGATGTTGTCCCAATAGGAATCAACCAGTCACTTAATTACTAATTAATAAAATAAAATGTATAAGTTAAAATAATTTTAAAATTGTAAAAAATTTTTTGTTCTTAATATGTATAATATATCACACTGCAGTCACTGCACTATAACTATCCTAAGCGGTTGCCCCAATAGGGAACAACCGGTCAATTTACCAGTGAATATGTATATATAAATTTAAATTAAACTGTAAAAACAGATGTCACAACAGAAAATATATATACAAGTCACTACTCTAACAGACGCCCCAATAGGGAAGCGAACTGGTCTAAAATACCGAATATAACGGTAGATGAAGGCTTTCGCCGGTCAAGTATAAAATAATGTTTCGCCTGTTAATTTTAAAAAGCAACGCCCTAGTTTTAAGTTCGATTATATTACCCAGAAAATTAAGCGCCTATGATTTTTGAATAGCAAAAACTCTATTTATTCCTTATCAACGTACGATCTTTGTAGTTAAAGAGCCGGTGCTCTCTTAGGTTTATTCTTTTATTTTTATTTTTATTTTAAATTTTTAAATATTTTTAAGAATTCTGTAGCTAATTTTTAATTAATTATATTTTACTGAATTTAATTTTCCGTGATTTTACTATTTTTATTTTATATTTTTCTTCAATGTTTTATTATTATTTTTGGTTTTTTAATATACTAATTTCTACTATGTTATTTGCTATATATTTATATTTAATTTATAAAGTATTTTTAGTTATATTTATGTTTTATTTAACCAAAATATTATTCGTTTTATTTTTAATAGAATTACCGGCGGTGTCTCTTAGACTACCAGACCACCCACAGCGCCTGACGCCAAGTGGGCGTGTCAGGGCTGCCACTCGCTTGAATATATTATTTGTCTTCACCAATGAGCGGGAGTAACCTGATGGGAATTTTGAGTTTTATTAACTTCCTGTTGTGCTAGAATTTTAATAATAATGCTACTTATATTGTATTACTATATCTATTAATATGAATTTATAATATTTGTGTTTTGTTGTATAATTTACTTTTTATATTGAAAGTATATTTAAATATTTTATAATGTAATATATCTTTATTTTAATTAATGTTACTGTTTTAATAAAATGTTATTTTTAGTTTGTCTACTGTTTTACCTTATTATTTTATGTTTTTATGAGGATTTACTCAATTTAGTTTATTATTAATACTACTAAATGATTTTTGCTGTTTTCCTAATTTTGGTTATTTTAAGTTTTTTGTTTACTAGGGTTAGCGAGACTTTTGACCCGCAGCCCTGAGCGCGTCGGTGATAGTCCGGGTGTTAGGGTTATTATTTAGCGTTATTAATTTGTTTAAATGTTAATTTTTATAAGCCAATTTAAACTATGAAAATAATATATTATTTATTATTAACGTTTTTAAATTAATTTAATATTTCAGTTTCTAGTTTTTTAATAATAAACTTAATGAATTTGCTATTTTTAATTGTTTTAATTTGATTTTTATACTGTTTTTATTTATTTAATATTTAACTCAATTTAAAATTTAGTCTTAAGGATATTTTTATTGTTTAATTACTGCGTTTTAATATTTGACTTTTAAAAGAAGCAATATTCCCTGTCACCTCGGACTATGTGGGCGTGGCGGTGAGCGAGACGGGTAACGCGCGCGTCAGCCCTACTTGTCTCGCTTGCACTTATGGTGTTCGTAACTATGTCCTGTTAAATATAGTCCGGGGCGTTAAAGTTTACTTTTTAGATACTTTTTATCTTTGTTATAGATTGTTAAATTAACTTTCTAATATTACTACTGATTAAAATAGGGCTATATGGGTTGGTACCCGGATTTTTATTTTTATTGTAAATTTTTGCCTGATATTTTTGGTTGATTTTAACTATAATTACTATGTATTATTATTCGTTATTTCTAGTTTAATTGTTCAATTGTATTTTTAATCCGAATTTATTATAGTATTTGTACTTTAACTTAATGTATTTGATTTGAATCTATATGAGTTATATGAAACGATATTCACGCCTCGGACTATGGGGAGGAGCCTATTTTCTTGGGCAAAAGATCGCCCTAGCTGATAATGTAGGGTTGGCGTCTTTATGGAATGCGATGTACAAAGCGAGCCAAGATAACAAATGAGCGGAGACGAACCTGATGGGAATTTTGAGAATTAGATTATTTATTCTGTATTATTTAAAGTAGTATATTTAGATTTAGATTGTATGTGTGTTATTTGTACTGTTTACGAAGATGGTTTTTATTTTACGTGTTGTTTTACCGTTTTTTAATATTTATTTAACTGAATTTTGAAGAATTACTTATTTAGTCCTATTCCCGATTGTCATTGATCTTATGTCCTAGAAAATGTTTAGTGTAAATGTATGTTAATTTAGGTAAAGTAAGTTGACTCAATTCAGAAATATAACGCAATTTATTCTTGACCGGCGAAAACTTCGTCATGCGCAGCCCTAATTCTCGTGACCTAGTTTCGATATGTGACGTCACTAAAAACTATGGAAAAATGTTGATTCTGCCTAAACTACCGATCAGATTTTGGTGAAACTTAAGGTCCGGCCTATTTCCTGTATGAGTTATTTGGGAATGTATATGCGAACTACGAATTTTGATTAATTAGGGCGCTATCACTAAAATTCCTAAGTTGGGGGCGTGGCGCCCGCCCAGGCGTTTTTTCTGTATGGAGTTTTGCTCCCGTCCTATTTTGTCAGATAACTCTTAAACTAAAACTTAAAACTAAATGGGGCTTTCTTTATTCTAATCTATGTTAATAAGGCTATATATACACTTAATGTCAACTTTTAAAAATTTTTGGAAGAGGGTTAAAAATGTCTTTAAAATTAAGTCTCTGATTTTGCCACTTGTTTTTATCAAAATTTCCTACTTAACTTTGGTTATTGGACTCCCGGCTGCTGTTGATGACTCCCGGCACCAGTCCGCTGCTCCTCTGCAAGTCTAGACTTCGCGCAGCAAAGTCTAGAT